>CM059266.1:23401023-23441023 GCA_030347295.1 Setipinna tenuifilis | reverse complement strand
ACCTAGTTTGGGATCACACCTGACCCAACTGTCATAAAGCCGGCCACCTCTTCAGTGTCTGTGTCCAGCAGTGCTAGTAGGATCCCCCAGAGGAAGGAGTATTACTTTTTACAGCAGTCTTATCTTGGTCTCTCAGAAATAAATACCATCATATTGACCTATGATCTGAAGAGAAGCACATACGTTTTCTTTGGACTTTGTTTGGGTTCATTTTAAGCATTCCAAATGGTTTGATTTCAACTGTAAATCTTTTTTTGTCCCCGGTATCACGTTTGTTTGCTTGGACTGACCTTCTGTTAGTTCACAAATGTTTGTGGGGAAGGCAACAAGCAAATGAACAAATTATAAACATTTGTGTCTGTTTGCTAGCCTGGCTGTAACACCAAGCTCGTAGATAGATCTTGGTCTGGCAAATCTCCCATAGACAGAAATTCTCAGAGGCGGGATCTTTTAAATGCCTCTGTTTACTACTGGACAGAGCTGCAACCAATCAGATTACCGATTCCGCTGACGAATGTGTAGCGTTCGTTTTTCATTGGTCATCAAGGAACACCCGAGAATAGCCAGGTCGGCCAGACTGGTTTGAACACAAAATTCAATGTAGCGTCACAGCCAGTATGAGTGGGCCCAGGATATCTGTTGGCTCTTTTGCATGGATTGAATCAGTCCGGTCTGGGCAAACCATGGCTCCCTTCCACCAGCTTGGCCATCATAACTCCACTCCTCAGCTCAGCCTTCTAACTCTTAGCATTGGCAATCAGCAGAGCCATACATTGGGCAGGCAAAGCATTCTCGTAGGCTCCTACTGTGGGGTGGTCAGATCTCTCCGCTGAAAACCAGGGGCATCCTCAGTTGTTCAGTCAGTGTCATTAAAATAAGTAATGTTCAATGTAAAATGTGAAAACGACGTGAGCATTGTTTCATGTTCCTCACTTGACCTGCTTCTAATGTGCCACCTCGAAGGAGGCCACACATCTGTTTCCTTCTTGCACGCAACACTGACCTCTGGTCCTCCTTAGACACCAGGGCACACTCTCCTCTCAGAATAGGGGAAGTTTTGCATAGCCCAGTTTCACAATGGTACGTACAAATGCTGTCTCCAAGCCATGTGCTCCAGCCGTTTGAACTTTGCTCTGTTTCCCTCCGTGCTCCCCTGTGCCCTCCCCCCGTCCCCCTCCCCTTGGCAGAGTGGCATCAACGCCTCTGTGAGGAACACGTACAGCCAGACGGCGTTGGACATTGTGTACCAGTTCACGGCCACCCAGGCCAGCCGAGAAATCAAACAGATGCTCCGAGGTGAGACGCCAGGGCGGGTGGGGCCGCATGGATGGGTGGGGTGGTCACTGAGCAAGAAGGGCGAGAGAGTAGTGGGGGGTAACTGAGTGTGGTGAGGCAGGGAAGATTTGTATGTGTGGGTGTGTGTGTGTTTTGTGTTTGTTTTGTGTGGCTGTTAAGCTGTAATGAATCTAAGCTTCAATCAAGTCAGTCACTGGCTGTGGAACAATTTAAACAAATGACTATGGAAAAGTAGTGGAGGGAACTGGGTGTGGTGGGGCAGAGAATACTTATGTGTGTGTGCGCGTATGTGTGTGTGTGTGTGTGTGCGTGTGTGGCTGTTTTAAGGGTTCTTTACTCAAAACGTAATTAATTAAGTTTTAATTAAGCCTGTGTGGTGCCGTGTGGTGGGGTGGTGCACACCTTGACAAGGGTATGTGTGTGTGTGTGTGTGTGTGTGTGTGTGTGTGTGTGTGTGTGTGTGTGTGTGTGTGTGTGTGTGTGTCTCCAGATGCCTCAGCAGCGTTGCAGGTCAGAGCTCTGCAGGACTACTGTAACAACTATGACCTGACCAGCCTCAACATCAAAGCAGGAGATGTCATCACAGTACGTGTCCTCACCTCTCCACCTCCATTGGTCGACCCTGTCAAAGACAGGCCAAGTTACACTTGTGCCCTCCAGTCACTTCATTAATTATATAGAATATTATTATTATATATTAAGAGATATTATAACATTGTTACATTACATTTAGCAGACATTTTTTATTCAAAGTGACTTACAATAGAGGATGCTAATCAAGCTACAGTTAGCACAAATCAAGCTACAGGTAAAGTTGCTATAGTCACCATACTTTTGGTCTCACTGCGTATAGTCTGTTATACAGCACTCTTAATTAGAGATAGACTGATACATACGGTTGGCCGCATAAACATACTGGCATAGGCCAATATCTGCATATTATTAGGCCGATTTATGAGATACACATATGTTGGCACAAAGCGAGGCAGACGTATTTTCTTTAAGTGGCAATGACACATTTTCCTTAAAAGGGCAATGACAACTTCAGGTCCACATTTTATTTTGTTCATCCTGTACCAAGGGTGGCAGGTCTATTATGACTTTTCCACATTAACTGATGGCATCATTAGATGAAATAGTGAAAATATAAATGTATCTTCTAAAATCAGCAGCTTATATTGGCCCTCAAAAATATCCATATCGCATCGGCCTTTAAAAACACCCATAATAGCTACACACCACATCACCCCAGACCACAGTGATTCTAGCAGAGCTCTTTCTCCTTAAAGCTTTTTATAAATTTTCATCTGTAGATGGTGCTGTCAGCCTTGGGATTATTCCTCAGACTAATAATAGAACCTAGAAGTCATTACATGTGTCCCAATGTCCCAGTTTGTGTATAGTGCTATATAATGCCCAATGATTTTAAAAGAATAAATAACCATTATTTTGTGTGTTGGTAAAAAAAAAACTACCCTGAAACTGTATTTTATAACGATTGTGTTTGTGTGACTGAAGGTGCTGGAACAACACCCCGACGGCCGGTGGAAGGGCTGTATCCATGACAACCGAACAGGAAATGACAGAGTGGGCTATTTCCCCTCCACGCTGGTGGAGGTGATCAGCAAGAGAACAGGTACATGGTGTCAGCGCTGGGCTAGGGAGACAGCAGAGCGGAGGTGCGGAGGTGTATATCTTCTAGGGTGAGCAGCATGGAGTCTCTGCCTACACTGAGGCGGCTACAGGGAAAGGACAGGAATGTGGGACAGGCGCAGATGAACTCAAGACGCATGAAGCATGCAATGGAGCTCTCTCTTTCTTTTCTGTGCAGGTATTTCTTTGTATAACGTGCATGTTAGTTACCAGAAGGAAAACAAGATGCCCTTGTACAATAGTTGGATGCAGCTTAAAGCACCTTGTGATTTGTGTGGTTTGTGGTTTTTCTGTATGGTGGAGATCTCATCCAAATTGTGTCCAAAGAGGTCGCTGCGTTTGCATTTGCATCCATTTACCTGAGGAATGTGTGTGTGTGTGTCGGTGGGCAGACGGGGGAGGGTTATGAAGAATAAAAGTTCATCTTTTACATTTCATATGGGGTTAAAATGTCTCTAGGGTTTCTCTCTTTTTACTGGGCTCTGCTAATCAACCAGCTGCCTGTGGGGACTCACTGTAGGAAGGTTGAAAGGTTGCCCTCTGCTGACAATTGTGTATGTGGCTCCTACAGTCTCTTCAAATCTATCTTGGGGCGACAGCAGTTCCAGACAGCCAGGCCTACAAAAAAAACACACTGTTCAGCATTTCCTTAAGGCGTTACCATGGCACATCAGCCACCACTGAATCATAGCTATTTGATGATGATGATGATGATGATGATGATGTATGCGTGCGGCATTGTGTGACCTGCGAACGTCACTGACTGGATTTCCATTGGTGTTCAGAGAAGAAGTGGATTGGGAGGAGGGGATTCTGGAACGATCCGTGATTCAGCATTGCAGGATCGCAAGATTGCTCATACCTAGTCACTCACTCACTCACTCGTTCGCGTCTCCTGTCCTGCACAAGGTACAAATCATAACATCTGCGACAAGCTTTTTGGAACACAGATGGCGTTCAGCAGAGAGGGCATCATATGAAGAACTTACCCATCTGCCACACTGACTGCTCAGTGTTCATTTTAAATGGATTAAAATGGATTCAGAATTATTTAATTTGAATAAAAATAATGGGCCATTTAATGAGAAAAGCCAAACAGTTGGCTTAATTATTGTTACTGTTTTGAGAGAGAGACATTCATTAATTTCATCTGACAATAGTACAACATATTATTATTTATACATAGTTTTGAGAGGACGCAGGGGAGGCTGTTCACATCTGACTGGACTCGTAGTGGTGTGCAGCTCTGATCAGGTTTGGGTCTGCCAGCTTTATGCCAGCTCAGGGTCTGGCCTCCGACCAAGTCTGCTGCATTCTGGGAAACGAAGATGATAGATATCCTTTATATCAAATCAGGACTTACATGGACTCTAAATCTATGGCTTTTGCTGGAAGCAAAGCAAGAGTGAGTGAGTGAGTGAGTGAGTCAGTGTGTGTGTGTGTGTGTGTGTGTGAGAGAGAGAGAGGCAGAGAGAGGGAGAGAGAATAGGCATGAATAGTTAAGGGTAGAGGGTGACTTTGTGTGTGTGTGTGTGTGTGTGTGTCCGTGCATCTGTGCATGAGTGTGTGTGTGTGTGTGTGTGTGTATGAGTGTGTATGTGTCCCGAGAGTAATGCCAGGTGACATTAATGAGCAGGTGGCAGGCTGCCACACACTTCCCGCTTGTCAGACACTGTCGTCTAGGAGACAGCGGGGAGTGAGCGCGCTCAGAAGCCCCACGGTGGCCATGCCAGGACTCACTCGAGACGGACGGACGACGTGCTCAGAATTTTCGGACGGCGGGAAACTAGAGAGTAAGAAAGAGAGAGGAGGGGACAGAGAGAGAGAGAGAGAGAGAGAGATATAGAGAGAGAGAGGGAGAGAGGGAGGAAGGAGGAAAAACAAAGCCAGTTAGAGAGAAAAAGAGAAGCCAGTTCCTCTCCTGCCAAAGAAAAGTGAGCAAGCCCTCTTTCTGAGCGACTGAATGCCTGGAGAGGATCATTGGCCTTCATGGTTTCCTCACCCCCACCCACCCTTTACTCAGACTGGCCCGAGGGGTCAGATGACTTACTGGGGCCCTTGTAGCCCTGTAGCCTTTTTAAAGGACATCAGACACACAAATGCAAAGCAGTAGAAGCATGCCCAGGAACTACAGTTTGGTCTTTTGCTCAAGATGGCTGTTATCATCTGCTGAGTATATATTTCATGTGTTAGCCCAGCACTCCCTTCCAGCGTGTGTGTGTGTGTGTGTGTGTGTGTGTGTGTGTGTGTGTGCGTGCGTGTGCGTGTGTGTGTGTGTGTGTTATATGGACTTATATGGCTTCTCACAACATTCACTTAACCCCCACTCATTTCTGCCCATCTGTCACTCGCTCCACATGCGAAATTAACACAGCATAGTATGGCGCATGCACACACCCACACACACACACATGAACACACACACATACACACACACACACACACACACACACACTGAGAGGTGGTCTCGCCGGGGGAGTAAAACCCTGTAGAACCATGCACACACACACACACACACACACTCTTGTCAAGGTGTGCACCACACGGTATGTAGTCCACATGTGCCAGGTGTGTGTGTGTGTGTGTGTGGTGACGTCAGTGCTAGTACTCAGTGCTGAATCACTGGGCTGTCCTGGCAGCTGACAGATAACAGGCTTTTACCTACAGAGGCGTCCTCTTGAGTCATAGCTCACCACACACTGCAGCCATGAAACAAGATGACTCTCCCTCCCAGACGCTCACATTCAGAACCAGACACGCAGGCACGCACTCATACACACACACTATCACACGCACACATATGTATAGACACACGCTCACACACACACACACATGCATACACACACACACAGAAGGGTGGAGAAATTCATGAAAAACACCTAAAGAGAAACACATAGAGAGAGAGAGAGAAGGAGAGAGAGAAGCACATACACATATGATATGGGCTATGTTCGAAACGGAAAGCTAGTGACTTGCTGCCTTCACTGTCTAGTCACGCACCTTAAGCAGGCATCAAGGTGCCGATTAAAACCTTTATTTTCGGACAGCCTGGCTAGACAGCAATACAGAACGCTGTTGCCATAACACCAACAGTGGAACAATGTTGGATGTTGAAGGCAGCTTGAAGGAAGCATCTGTACTTCCTTCAAAATTGGGCAAAACAAAGGTACCTTCGAAGGCAGAATTTATACGATTCAGACAGCCTTGATGCCTTGCTGCTGACAAATGCTTTCTTTGAAGGCGGTATTTTTTTGTTTTTGTTTTTTGGACACAGCCATGTACAGTATATGTAGAGAGAGAGAGATAGATATAGAGAAACAGACACAGACAGAGACGGAGAGAGAGAGACATAAACACACACACACAAACACACACACACACATGCCTGCTGTGCGATGCAAGAGTAAAATGGAGAGGTCTCTATTTGGGCTTTCAGCCATCAACTCTCCTTACAGGAGCACAACAAAAGAAAATGCAGGTGATGGATGAGGCATAGTGAACACAACACACGGATGAGGCATAGTGAACACAACACACGCTGGCTTACATAGTGTGGGAGCCACTCCAGATAGCCCGACATTCACCTCAGCCCCATTCATTACAAGTATACATGTGTTAGTGTGGGTGGACGCACATATGTATGTGTGGTCATACTTTATGCAGGAGCTGGTACAGTGAGCATGCATATGTATGATGTAGCATGATAAATGACCTTAAGCTGACTATGGTCGGGGGCGCGCGTAAGAGAGAGATTACAGAAGCAAAAGAAAGAAGCGGCTGCTTGGTATTTTAACACTTTTAATTTCCCCCCCTGCGTCATGACTTTTGTGTTTTTTGCTGTTTTTATGTTTATGTTTACTTACGTTTTCGTTGTTTTTTAACCCGCACTAAAAAGCCGTGTTATTAATTTTGTTGTGTTTTTGCTTTCTTAATTTTGTGATTTTGTGTTTTTTCCTCTTCTTATGTCTTCTTTCTTTCTTTCTTTCTTTCTTTTCTTTCCTTCTTTCCCTTTTCTGTTGTTTGATGTTGTCCCCTCTCGTCGCTGTCGTTTTCTTGTTGTTGTTGTTTTGTTGTTGTGTGGTGTCTAGGTTCATGGAGTACAGTCATTTGTACCCCACAGTATCAAAAGATACAGCTGTGTGCGCCCGCCAGCGCCCCGGCAGCCGTGGTCAACGGCGAGTCGTGCCATCAGTATCATATCCTGCCGCCTCCACCTCCTCCGCCAAACCACCATCAATCCCATCAACCCCTTTTTACTTCCTTTGGCTATAACAGGTCACAAAGCACCTCAGGAGAGCTGCCCAGTGGACAAGGTACAGGCCTATAATACTGCCTCCACTGACACCAGTTTTTATTATTTTTATTATTATTATTACTATTACTATTATTATTATTATTACTATTATTATTATTACTATTATTATTACTATTCACTGAGCTGGAGGGAATGTCATGTATGTCAATATTTAGTTAAATAAATACATGTTGTTTAATTCATTGTTATTTTACAAAATAATTGCTACCTACTGGTGTGGGAAAACAGACATTCCCTTGAGCTTTTTGAAGAAGTAATTTGTTTATTATTTCCCTTTTTTCAAATGGTTGTTTGTGTGCTTGCCTATTTTTCTTTGTCTCTTTTATTCAATTCCTAGTCCCTATTAGTTTTTGGTAGCAGTTCAATATATACCTGAGGGAAATTTTTCTCTGACGGTTTGATTAATAGCTATGCTAGTTTTAAATGCCAGGTCTGTTAATCAGAACAAAGGCCAGAGGACTCAGAACAGAGAGCATTCTGGGTAGTGTAGTCCTTTTTCGCTGAACTAAAGAGACACCTATCTGGGCTCTGTTTATATTTAAACAGAGTTGTTGTGTAGTCTTCTCTGTCTTCCCCTGTGCTTATGTGAAACACTGGCCACAGCCCTTCTCTCTCCCTCTGCTCCGCTTCAGTGCAGTAGTATGTCAGGCTCTTCCTGTAGTTTTGCTCCTATCGATCCTCTGCCCAAACCGGACTGGCTGACCGAATGCATGGCCGTCTGCCCACTAACAGTGCAGGAAGCACAGCTCCTGTGCCATCTTCCATCAGTGTGTGAATGCATCACGTCCTCTGGTGTCCTGTCTGTGTGTTGTCTGAGTGTGTGCGTGTGTGTGTATGTGTGTGTGTTATCTCTTTCCTCAGATCTATTCCTCTTATAAATCTGTCCTGCTTTGTGTCTTGTCTCCTGATGCCTTGTGCAGTTAAATTCAAGCTGACTTGTACTTGAGTTGACTCTCCATTTTCTGGCAATGATGAGTGGTGGTTCACTTTCTGGAAGTTTTTGAAAGGGCTTTGCTGCTTTTCTCTGTTTGCCAATGAAACGATCAGTGCTGTTTCACTTGCTGCCTGGACTTTTGAAAGTTACTTGGAAATTAGCTACTGCTGACCGCTGTCTGTTTTATTAGTATCTTCTTCTGTCCTCATGCAAAGCGCTCAGGACTATTCCCACTGCACACTGAGTGTGCAACACATCATGTCTGAAAGACAAAGTCTCTTCAAAATGGTTGACTTTAATCGCTTCATGCTCTGGCAGTTCTCTTTTTCATTCACATGGTGATAAATTAGTAGTACTACACTTTGGCAAATAAATCATGTTCATTACTGTCTATTGTTACTATGACTATGATTAATATTTAAAAGGATTCTGGTCAGAAGATTGACACAATTTAGTATAAATATGAATATATCTATGTGAATCATGTCAGCAGTACATCCTGCTTTGATTTGTTTATTAATTACCTGTAATATGTTTTGGGAAGTAATAGAAATATGCAAGATATTTAAATGATATATCTGGTTGACTAAATTAGCAACTTACTCACGAAAGCCATATTTCAAAGCCATATTTCTGCTAGGTTTAGACAACTACAGTGTGTACCAGGACAGACTATAAATAGTTCTCCAAAAACAGTTGCTACTTCAGATAAAGGACAATAGACACATAGTTTTTTATTCACAACAGCTGTGTAAATATTTCTGGTCTTTGCTGAGGTTTTTGCTCATTAATAAACCAAAGCCACTCTCTGCCAGCTATATGTTGACCTTGAGGTTCCAGAAGGGTTATGCTCTTGTAATGCACTGTGATTTCCTGTGATACCAAAGATACCCAACATATATAAATATCTCTGTATATATTATATATGTTTCCTCTCCTTGCACTCCTCTTCCTTGAAATACATGTACTGTATGTATATGTGTAGATATACATGCATATTATATATGTGTATAACTGTATATAAATGTTACTCATATATATGTGTTGAGTATACAATATATATGTGTGTGCGTGTGGGTGAGTGTGAACTCAGCATGCACTGTGTGCCTGAGAGAGAGAGTGAAGGAATGACTCTTGTGTATCTCTGTAGATAAGATAAGCTAAGGTAAGGGAAGCTAAGATATTATAAGACAGTACAATAGGCATCTGAGAGGTCAGTGAAGAACTACTTCCGGGTCAACTGTAGGGTCTCCTCAGCGCCTGCCCTGCCCAAATCCTGTCCCCCTCGCCTGCGGGCCGCGCAGCAGCAGCAGCAGCAGCAGCGGCAGCGTGCCCCGGGCTGTGAGGGGCGTAGCGGAGGGGGCCCGTGGGGTGCAGGGGGAGGGGTACAGGGGCGTCAGGGGGCACCCACGGGCCCCAGCGGGGGGTGCTGCATGAGCGGTGAGCGGCGTCTGGGCCCCCGGCGGCGTTAACGCTGGTTTCTGTGTTGAAGGTTCTCGCGGCTCGGAGTCCAGCCCTCACGGCTCGCCCACTCCCAGCGGCGGCCAGCAGGGCGGCAGCAGTGAGGAGATCTGGGTACTGCGCAAGCCGGTGGCAGGTAACGGCAGCAGGCCAGCTCCCCAGACCCACCTTACCTCCACCACCCCCACCCACCCCACCCCACAACCCCAGGCCCCATCTCTCCTCCTCCTCCTCCTTCTGCTTCTCCTTCTGCTTCTCCCGCTCCTCCTGCTCCTCATCAGTCCTCCACATCCCTCATTCTCCTCTCCTCTTGTAGTCTGGGTTTATGATGTATCCATAGGCACATGGCGCATGTCCAAAAATATATTCCCACACAGGAAAGGAAGGGTAGGCTGAGGTGAAGGTGAAGTGAGGCATTCTCAGGAAACCTTTCTCAGGACACGCCTGAGGCAAACATAGCTAGCTAACTGTATGTATGAATGTGTGACAAAGCTGTGTGGCTGCTCAAATGTGTGGATTAATCTAATAAATCAACACATTTTACTACAGGAATTAGACTTTCTTATGGCCATAGATATATAAGAGGCTTGGATTATGTTCTGTTCTGTTATGTTATGGTTATGCCTGACTCCAATGAGCCATGGATCCTCTGTTCCTTGGAAACAGTTCATCCTCCTGTTAGAGGGTGTACCGGCACTAGGAGTACCAGTTGTGTGTCAGGAGATTATTAGTGCAGATTCATCAGTCCCCAACCTGCCTCAGTGCAAGCACTAAGAGTGCTGCCATGTGCTTAAAATACACGTTTTACCCAGGCTCCTTCTCCTACCCCTGCCCTCCCTCAGTCCCTCTCCTTCTTTTCCTCTCCTCTCTCTCCCTCTCTTCTGTTCCCTCACCTCTGTTCCCCCTCTTTCTCCTCTTTTCTTCTCCTCCCGCTCTATCTCGCCTTATCGCTCTGTCCTCTTCTGTTTCCTCTATCTCCTTTCCTTCCTCATTTACTCTTCTACCTCCCTCTCTCTCCCCTCTCTTCTTCTCCTCCCTCTCTACCTCTTCTCATCTCTCCCTCCTCTATGTTTTCCTCCTCTCTCTCCCCTCTCCTCCCTCTTTTCCTCCTCTCCTCCCTCTCTCTTACCTCTCCTCCCTCTCTCCCCACTTTTGTTTCATCTCTCTCCCCTCTCCTCTCTATTTCCTTCCTCTACTCCTCCTCTCCCTCCTCCTGTCTTCCATTCTCTTCTCTCCTCCCTCTCTCTCCTCTTCTGTTTCATATCTCCCCTCTCCTCCCTCTCACTTCACCCTCTCATCCCTATTTCCTTCCTCTGCATCTCCTCTACTCCTCCTCTCCCTCCTCTATCTTTTCCTCCTCTCTCTCCCCTCTCCTCCCTCTCTCCCCTCTTCTATTTCCTCTCTCCCCTCTCCTCCCTCTTTTCCTCCTCTCTTCCCTCTCTCTTCCCTCTCCTCCCTATCTCCCCACTTCTGTTTCATCTCTCCCCTCCTCTCCCTATTTCCTTCCTTTACTCCTCCCTCTCTCTCCTCTTCTGTTTCATATCTCCCCTCTCCTCCCTCTCTCTTCACCCTCTCCTCCCTATTTCCTTCCTCTACTCCTCCTCTACTCCTCCTCTCCCTCCTCCTGTCTTCCTCCTCCTCTGTCCCCTCTCTCTCTCCTCCCCCTCTCCTCCCATGGCCAGGCCTGCTGTGAGCAGCTGCTGTGTGACTGACCTGATTGGCTCGCTGGCGGTCGGGGTCGCAGCCAAGCTCCCATCAGCCCTGCTAGCCTCCTCTGACATCAGACATAGACATCATGGCCATCGGCAGCAGTGCGTGTGTGGACACACAGATGCTACACACACACACACATACACACACACCCATACAGGCATTACAAACACACACACACACACAACCCTGCAGGCATCACATACAGACACACACACATACACACACACACACACACACACACACACACACACACACACACACACACACACACACACACACAAACACCCATACAGGCATTATATACAGACACACACATACACACACACATACAGGCACCAGACCCATAAATCAGTACATATATGTGTATGTACATACAGTACCAACACGCACCCAAGCGCATACACACACACACACATCCGGCATTCCCAGGGGTGGGGAGAAGCAGTTCATAAGTCAGAGAGTCAGGCAATGTTATGGGTCTGTTTGTCCACTTTAGTGTATGTGTATGTGTGTGTCTGTGAGAGAGAGAGAGTGTGTGTGTGTGTCTGTGTGCCTGGGTCTAGGCCTGCAAGCCTAATCTGCCCTCTCCAGTCTGTCCTGTGTGTACGGGTGTGTGTGTATAAGCCGTGTGTGTGTGTGTGTGTGTGTGTGTGTGTGTGTGTGTGTGTGTGTGTGTGTGTGTGTGTGCGCCGTGTCCACGCTGTCTGCACTCAGCCATGTGATACCGTGTCTGAACCCTACTGATGCGTGAGGCGTTCACTGTCTAGCTCATCTGTCTTATCACTCTGTGTGTCTCTCACTTCGCTCTACATCACTCAGTAAGTCAAGACTTGAGTGTGTGAGTGAGTGTATGTGTGTACGTGTGTGGGGGGGGGGGGGTGTGTGTATGTGTGTGGGTGTGTGTCAATTCACTTTCCACTTCCTTCACTCCTTGTGGTGTGTATGCCTGTGTGTGTGTGTGTGTGTGTGCGGACGTTCAGTGCATTGCAGTGAAGCATGGACCTATGTATTGTCTATTATTGTGGGTATATGCACTGATTATGAATGTGTGTGTGTGTGTTTGTGTTTGTGTGTGTTTTTTGTTTGTGTGTGTGTGTGTGTGTGTGTGTGTGTGTGTGTGTGTGTGTGTGGGTGTGTGTGTGTGTGTGTGTGCGTGTGTGTGTGTGTGGGTGTGGGTGTGGGTGTGTGTGTGGGTGTATGTATGTGTGTGTGCGCATATGTATCTGTGTGTGTGTGTGTGTGTGGATGTGTGTGTGTGTGTGTGTGTGTGTGTGTGCGGTGGTATGTGGCATATTGTGGCAGGTGGCGACCGCAGTAGCGTGGGCAGCTCGGGCAGTGTGGCCAGTGCTCGCTCCTCTGGCAGCGGACAGAGCGCCAGCAGCACCAACATCATCCACGCCCAGGCAGAGGGGGTCAAGGTGAGTCACACACACACACACACAAACACACACACACACAAACACATCACACACACACACCAAACACACACGACATACACCACACGTACGCGCGCGCACACACACACACACACACACACACACGAACCACACACACGAACCACACACACACACACATACACACACACCACACACACCAGAGATTAGATGAAAGGTGAAATTTCTGTCATAAAGAATCAAGAAATAGCAATAACTACATAGTGCACCAACTTGTGTATTTAGAGGGTAGAGAAAGCAAAATGGGTGTCTGAAAACAAATGGCAATACCACCAATGAAGAAATGATATCTTTAGCATGCTTTGTGGTGTGAAATAATCAGTCACACTTTACTAGGCTGCGTCCAATAAACTATTTACAGATGCCTAGATTGAAAAAAAGACGTTCCACATCTGTGGAAACAACTATGTATAGCTAATGTTAGAGCAAGGAGTTGGGGTTGGTTAATGTGATATTTAGGTATTAAACACTAATCAGAATTGAATTTCATCAAATCTTTTACATTTCAACAAATTGTTGAATTTCAAACAGTCTCTGTATGAGGACTGTCTAAGTAGTGCTGAACTTAGACGTTGTTTTAACTTGTTAAACGAGACATGAACTATCTTAAAGACATTAGTTCAGGTGGCTGATGAACAGCACATTTTAGCTGGATACTCTCTGTCCTTGAGAGGAAGAACCTCATAAAATGGCTGTATTTGTCCACGGATGACATAACATCAGCTACTGAACCACCACTGCGCACAGCATGGAGCTGGCTCTTTTCAACTTCCTGTACCAATGAAATGACCTAGAAATATTTAGTTGTAAGGGCCATTCAGATTCTGTAAATGGTTAGCAAAGGTGCTTCAATGCTTCCTTTCAAAGCTCTGTTAGCATAGGGTACAAAAGGAGGTACATGAAAGAGATGCCACACAATTACTTATTTTATAACAGCCATTTAGCTTGACACAGATTAAAAAACTGGCTTCCCATAAGTGTAAGAGGATTAAAATTCTCATAAATTTGCTGTTACCTTTTCCTAAGATCTTGTGTGATGATGATGTTGTGCTGGAGTGCTGCCTGGAACATATAACTTTGTTGCTAGATGGTGCTCTTTGGTCAAGGGCTTGATCAAGTTCAGAACTTACTAGATACCAAGGCACTTATCTGGAGAAAGAGTTAGGATACCTTTATTGTATGTATTGTATCTAAACTGTTTTACCCATGTTTTTGCTCATAGAATAAAGGCATTTTAACTCTTTTACCATATACGGTAAGTGCTTTGGTATCTATCAAGTTCTAAAGTTAAGGTAAAGTTAATAGTGAAGGAAGGCAGAACAGACAATCTGAAAAGCGGCCCCCTGTCTCAGTGGGTAAGAAACCCTGCCATGCTTGTCATTCATTGGCTAATAATGACTGCGTGGTGCGCTGTGTCACCTGTAGCTCCTGGCGACGGTGCTGTCCCAGTCTGCCAAGGCCAAGGAGCACCTGATGGAGCAGTCCAAGTCCCTGGATCAGCCCTCAACTGGCACCTTAAAAGGTAAGTATCAGTTCAACACATGATGAAAAACATGTGTGTATGTATCTGTCAGTATGTGTGTGTGTCTGTGTGCGTGTGTGTCCATGTGTGTGTGTGTGTGTGTTTGTGTGTGTGTGTGTGTGTGTGTGTGTCTGTGTCTGTGTGTGTATGTGTGTGTATGTGTGTGTATGTGTGTGTGAGAGAGAGACAGAGAGAGAAAGAGAGAGAGATAGAAAGAATGTGTGTGTGTGTGTGTGTGTGTGTGTGTGTGTGTGCATGTGTGTGTGTGTGTGTATGTGTGTGTGTGTGAATTTGGTCTCGTCCTACATTTTGTCACCTACGCCGAGCACACATTACATTATCAGGGATGTGTCATCACCATCCCCTGAGCCTCTCAGTGGTCTTGGCCGCTCTTCCTCTCGGCCAGATGGCACTCTAGCGATCAGCCATCGGCGTGGGCGGGAGCAGAGCTAGGATTCGATTGGTTGCTTGGACCCGTTGGTTACAAGGCGGTGAATGTGATTTGTTGTGGTTGGACAACGCGTGAAAGTTTATTTGTGTGTGTATCCGTTTATGTCTGTCTGTATGTCTGTCTTTGTGTGTGTGTGTTTGTGTGTGTATGCGTGTGTGTGTATAAGTGTGTCGGTATGTCTGTCTTTCTGTGTGTGTGTGTGTGTGTGTGTGCGTGTGCGTGTGCGTGTACAAATGTGTAGGTATGTCTGTCCATGTGTGCATGTGTGTGTACAAGTATGTCGGTCTTTGTGTGTGTGTGTGTCTGTGTGTTGGTATGTCTGTGTGTGTGTGTGTGCGTGTGTGTGTGTGTGTGTGTGTGTGTGTGTGTGTAACATGCGTGTTGATTCCTCGTAGGCACCTCCTCGCGCAGTCAGAGTGTTCCCAGTTGTCCGCTCCACGAGCAGCCATATGGGGAGGCGGGGCCTCCCAGGAAAGGGGAGGGGCCTCCCGAGGCGAAGGTAAGTGGGTCCCTCACGGACCACAGTCTCTCTCTCGCCTTACCCTTACCTTGCCTTACCTTACCAGCTCACACACACACACACACTAACACACACATACATACACACACTCACACACTCACTACCGTGGCAAGCTGAGGATGCTGCCCCAACACTTCCTCTCCCAGCTAGCCTCGTCCGTGCTACGGGCGTTCGGCTGCAGCCATGATTCGGTGAGTGAGTATGCTTTCGCCTCTACCTCAAGTCTTTTTCCTCTTTCCTTCTCTCCAGACGCCTGCTGTCATTCTCTCTGCCTGTTTCTCTCTGTCTTCTCTTCTCTCTACTTATCTCTTCTGTCCGATTCAGTCAGAGCGAAAGTCTCATAGATGTCCTTCTCCTACTCGAAGGAAGGTTGACATGTTCATTTCTGACTGTTGTGGTTATTGTGTTATTATTATTTTCAGCTTCAGGATACCCATTGCAAATTGCTTTCTATAGTTGCCTCATTTGCTGTCTCTTCATTTATTTATTTATTCATTGATTTATTTTCAGTTGTTGTCACAGTTGCTTTGAAAATTTTGTTTTCAAAGAGTACCCGAAAAACAATCAGACAAAAAAAAAAACAATCGCAGAATGTTGCTGTGAAGACATCTTAAAAAAACCATCATCTGCTTTTGATGAGCATGGGGGCAGATCACCCTAAAAGAGCCGCATGAAGGTCACTTGATCAAAGTAAACAAACATACAGTAGAGAGCAGACAGCTTAAATGAACTCATGAAAGTCATCGTTCTTCATAATGTGACGGAAACATCACAGCTGAGGAGGAAATGAGGAGATGAGGAGATGTCTCCAACGAGACCGGTGATGTTTTGGGGCAGTGATGTCCCGCCATCGCCAGTCTTTCACAGTGTGCTGTAGTTATCACCAGCGTTCATGACAGCAGCAGATCGTGGAGAATGAGAGCAGCTGCTGCCTGTTTAGCACTGAAGTGTCTCATGTCTGAAACATGCTTACTGCTGCATGGCGGATATACAGTAGCTGATAAGACAAGTGAGAGAGAGAGGGTGGTGAAGACAAGGGAAGGGAGTGAATGAGAGAGTGAGGGAGGGAGTGTGAAGGAGTGAATTAGTGAGTATGTGAATGTGTGAGTTGAGTGAGTGAGCTGGTTGTGATCACCCAGCAGGGCCTGTGTGAAGCTTGGCTAGTATGCACACATAACATGAGCCATTGCTGTGGAGCCCAGCATTGCTGTGCAGGACCATCTGCCACTCTCTATTCCTGCTCTCTTTTTTATCTCTCTCTCTCTCTCTCTCTCTCTCTCTCTCTCTGTCCCTCTCTCTGTCTTTCTAAATTTCGCTTTCTCTGCTTCTTTCCCCGTCTCTTTTTCTATCTCTGTCCCTGACTCTCTCTTTTACCCTGTTTCACATCCCTCTCGTCCTCATCATCATCCTCCTCCTCCTCATCCATTTCTTGGCTTTATACGCAATATAAGCCGCATCCTCCCACGTCTGAAGGAGAGGCCTTCCACTAAGTGGGCAGGCGGGCGGGCAGGCGGGCAGGCGGGTGGACGGGCAGTGAGCGCTCTGTGCCTCTCGTTTCATCTGTGGCCAGCTTTAAAGGTCTAGGCAGAATGCTGTGTCTAGGCAAGAGGCTCACTGGCATGCACTGCACCCTGTTAGCATTTTGGCATGTGCAGCACAGATGCCATGTAAATGGGACCTGATTGCAATATAGCTTAGTAGCCTTACCACAGAGTATATGATTCTCCTCTCCATACACTGTGCATGGTTCCAAGTATGACTGTACAGTTAAAGGTGCTATATCTAAAATATTACATAGAAATGTAAATAACTTTTTTTTCTAAGATGGGCCTGATATGTCACCAGAGAACAAAAAAACATGTTACATTGAAATACTGATTTCACTAACAACAATAATACAGCCAAAGTCACAGAGTATCCACAAAATATTAATAGGCCACAAATTTTGTTTATGTTTTCAATTTCTGTTTTGCCTCTTGTCTGAGGAGGGGGAACAACACTGTACAGTTTTTGCATTTTATTACAGTTTTGGTCACACCCCTATATATAGCACCTTTAATTGACTTTAAATCAAAATCACAATTCGAACTAATGCAGTTATGTTGTTGAAAAGGTGGCAGTGAATCGTGCTTCTCACAAACCACTCTGTCCCAGCGGTTAATCTTGTCACATCGATGATTTTTATAATGATGTCATGCTCCTTGTTGTGCCAAAGAGTGAAGCTCACCCATCTGGAGCACTGTGCTTCTGTTGTACTGGACATGTTTACCTATCAGATTGGGCGCAACTTCAAGCTAAATTTGAAATAATATGTGTACGTTTGGCTTTCAAAAATTATACTGCAAATACAATTACAATTGCAGTATCTGTCATAAAAGTCATGATTAGTTGTAGTTCTTTCTCCAAGTTGAAAGCCTTAGGTATGGGGGAGAGTGGATGGAGGCTCAGGAAAACTATATAACTCCCAACTTTTACTCCCAAAATGGATAATATTCATGCTAAATAAGAGATTAAGAGGTCTACCAACCACCTTAGGTGGATTTGCAGGCGAACACACACATACACAAAAATGAGAAAACTTAAGGTTTTTCCCGACACCCCCTTGATCTTTCGATGCTGGGAGTCCAGAGAGCACAAGGCCATTCCACACTCTGCTTCCCTTAACTGAGCACAGTCTTCTGGGCTGTCCACTTCTGGTCAGGCCTGTCTGAGCTAACAGGCTCCTGGGCCATGCTAGTCAGGCATGTCTGAGCTAACAGCCTCCTGTGTAAAGGTAGTCAAGCCCCCCTGAGTTAACAGAGCTAGCGAGGAGAGTGGGCAGTTGTCCAGACTGGAGCAATAGAGCAGAGTAGAGCAAAGCTAAGGGCGAAGCTTGGTGGGTGGGCAGGGATTGGAGGAAACGAGGGTCGTCGGTGATTAAGATGAGTAATCGCTCTAGCTCCTCCTGCGGGACTTGAGGAGTGAGATGTTATTCGTGACATGAGGAACCTCCTTCCCCCCTCCCTCCCTTTTCTGCCAAGCAACTCTCCCCTCCCTCACATACACACACACACACACAAACACACACACCAACCCCTCTCCTTTTCCGAGCTAACCACTCCTTCCAATCCCTTGGCCCTGACACAGAGTCAGTGACAGACTGCCGCCTATCTTCTCTTTCTAGAGCTCAGAGGCTGTTGTCCAATGGCTGAGCGAATTTCAGCTGCAAGTCTACGCTCCAAACTTCATCAGCGCGGGCTATGACATTCCTACCATTAGCCGTATGACCCCAGAGGTAAGAGCTGTGACCCCCCTTGACCCCTCTGACACCTTGACCCTTCCCTTTAAGAAATGTCCACCCTTGGTCTTGTAAGACCCCCCCATCACCAACCCTCCAAAAGTCCCCCGTGTCAACCAATGTCCGACCATGTACCAGCTAAAGCCAGCATACAAGACTGAAGAAGACTCCTCTCCTCTCAAACTGCTTCATGGATGTCACCAGTTGGGTGTGTTTTGTGCGTGGGCAGGATGGGGCGAGACAGAAAAACCGGCAAATCCGATTGGCCACGCCACTCTCCTTTCCCTTCCTCCCCTGCTCTCCCCCACCACCACCACCCAGCCCAACCACACACCCACTGTGCGGGTGGGCAGGATGAAGATCTTTCCCAACCTGTTACTGAGGGCTCCCAGCCAAGCCACCAGGGCCAAGCAGCACCTCCCACTCACCGCGCCCCCTGCCCCTGCTCCCGCCTCTTCCTGCCCCCTGCCCCCTGTCCCCGCCCCTTCCTGCCCTGCTCTGTCCCGCACCTGCTGCTGCTGCTGCTGCTGCTGCCGCCATGTTTGTCTGTGGTGTCTCTATGTTCCCTATCCCCACCCCTGTCTGTTTTGTCCTCTGGGAAAGCATTTGTCAGATAGCCAGGCCTGTGAAATTTCCAGCAGATAATCTTGTATGTGAGAGGAAGGCAACTAGATTTTAATAGCCTGCTGCTGACTTCTCAGTGAGGCATTTTGGTCTTTTCATCACAGTCTGGTCTGTCAGTCCAAAGGACAAACAGTACTGGATGTGCTGTTCCCATGGCAAAGGAAAGAATACTTTTTTTCTGGCACTCCCATGGCCCTGCTATCAATTCTGTGGAACAGAGATTACTATTGCGACAGTTCACTTGTGGCCCTGATACCGGTGGCTGATTAAGACAAGCTGCGTTTTAATGAGATTTTCCGTCCTGTCTGCCCTTTGCCATAATGAAAAGTGAAACAGAGCAGAATTAAATTGTTGAGGGGGAGACCTGAAAGATGGGAACCAGTGATTAATGGTTTTTAAACTTGCTTTAAAAGATAAATGTTGATCTACATGCTATAATACAACCGCATACAGTGATTAATTAATGGATTCTTTCAGTATTAAAAGGGAATAAAACTTCAAAGCTCAAACTAGCCAGAGAGTAGTATATTGTTCTATTGATTGTACTGAAGTCTTTTAATTAAACCTTTAGTTTTATTTTTTAATGGCTTCACTTACGTAGGTGAATTAGACACAGGCAAATGCATTTTTTTTCTTTGTGCACCATCAGTTCAGTCTCATTTAGCAATTTAGCTAACTCAGGAACGTCATAATCACAACAATGGTTAGCACTAAGACAAAATATTAATTAGAGGGAGTTGAAGTGTAAAAGAGAAGACAGGAGGCGCACACATCAAAGATTTAAATCAGATGCTGGGCTTGAAAGGACCTCGATAGACAAGAATAAAAGTCTGTACACTGAGAGCTCCAAGACTATAAAAAAGGTTTTAATCATCACTGATGTGTGATGTCTCGGGCCGTAGTACCCTTCTTCAATCAACAGAAGTGTAGATAACAGTTGTGAAGTCTGAAAGTGTTTGGTGTTGTTATCGGAGGGTACTCTAAAAAGGCTTCTTTTGTCACCTAGAGCAATTATTCTTTTTTGTTTTGTTCTCCATTTTTTTGGGAATCGCCCTGCATCCTCATCATTTCAGACAACACAGAAACCCAGTCTTTGTCTGTTCTGTGTTTATGTGTGTGTGTATCTGTGTGTGCATACATGTGCTTTCACCAAAGTGTGTTTATGTTCATCTTTTATTCATTTCTGAGTGATGTGTGTGTGTGTGCACATATGACAGCAAATGTGTCTAACGTCTCTGAGGAGAGTGATGATGTGGGTGGGGTGTCTGTATCTGTGGTGTGTCTTTACTCCAGGATCTGACGGCTATCGGCGTAACCAAGCCTGGTCATCGCAAGAAGATGGCCTCCGAGATCAACAAGCTCGGTGTAACTGAGTGGCTGCCTGACCAAAAACCTGTGAGTGAGACAATACTAGTACCACTACTCTCCATCTCTTTTTCTTTCTGTCTCTCTTTCTTTATTTGTGTCTGTCTTTCTGTCTCTCTTTTTCTTTCTGTCTCTCTCTATCTCCCCCTATTAGTCCTGTCTCACCTTCACTCCCACACCTATCTACTTAAGGCCACTGTATACTTATAAAGCAATGTAAGAAAATCGTGACAAAATTTTCAGAGGCTGCCGTGTGCCTCCCAGATTATATTTAATATATTTTTTCTTCTGCTACGCATTAGATCTGTGTGGACAGTGCTTTACAACTTCACAACTTTCATGAGTTTTTGAATTCTCCAAAAGTCCTCTGCAATGTACCTCCACTGATTCTGGGATGATAGCGCAATGAACTGTTCCAAAAGGTTCTGTTCCAAGCATATCTCTGTAGTCAACCTGGATTCGGTGCATCTTCCTGTGGGCTATGCTTTGATGGGAGATTCCAGAAGCATCTTAGCTACATAAAGCCCCAACACAAGCTTAAGACAACTGGGAAACAAGCATGCCTAGGGTTCGCAATGCACACTGTGATGGCATTACCATATGCACAGAAGTATACAGGAGCCCTAACACACCTACACACAGACATACATTACATATTCATGCTAAACCCTGGCTGTGGGTGTTTATTTGTAGGCCAACCTGGGGGAGTGGCTGTCAATGATCGGCCTGAGCCAGTACTACCCGTTGCTGGTCCAGAATGGCTACGAAAACATCGACTTCATCACTGACATCACGTGGGAAGACCTGCAGGAGATTGGCATCACCAAGCTAGGTAAGAATGGGCACTGAATTAGCTACATGTAGTAATTAAACAGTGATTAATGAGATGGATCATGTATGTGATTCTTTATAGAACTGTAATTAATTTAGAAGAACAAGCTAACATATGACTGTTTTAATATTATTTTCTCATGGAAAAAGAACTCTACTCGCACACTATCCATTTCACAAGCAAGATTTAATTTACAGCATTTCGGTCATAGACCTTCATCATGTTGCTTCACAAGTTACAAGAACAAACTTCACACAGCTTTTCAATGTTAGGTTGGGTAGACAGGACCAATCAAGTCCTACTGCTGAGTGACCATAATTTACCATTTGTCTCATTTACCATAATGTCTGCTTCGGCCTGTGCGTCATACAAAAAGCTCATGGAAGTAGCCGTTATCTCTGACAGACTTGTCTGCTGTGGAGGTGTGAAAGAGTCAATTTTCTTTTTGAATTAATGAAGCGTCTGGCTGAGTCTGCTGTCACTGATTCTATAACTGCTTAATTTAATGTTACTCTGTTAATGAGTTTGTAATTGTTTTTTTTTTGTGATTGATTTCCTTTTTTTTGACCTGCACACAAACTCTCACCTGTGAACACAAAAACTCATCACACAACAATTAAAACACAGGTCATCAGAAGAAGCTGATGTTGGCGGTGAAGAAACTTGCCGAACTGCAGAAAGCTAGCGAGGGCCGCAGCTCCCCCCGCAAGAAGCCCCCTCCCATGACGCAGGAAGTGATGTCGATCGAGAGCCCGCCCAGCTACGAGAGCGCGGAGTGCATGTCGCCCAAGATGAGCACCTTCCAGGACAGCGAGCTGAGCGGGGAGCTGCAGGCGGCCCTCACCCGCCCCGGCGAGCGTGAGCGTGAGCGTGAGCGTGAGCGTGAGTCCAAGCAGGCCGCCCCCGAGCAGGTCACCCGGTCCGCCACCCCACACCCCGCAGCAGCCCAGCGAGCCCACAGCCTTCACGAGAACAGCCTGGCCAAGAGCCGGGGCGGCGAGGAGCCCGGGCCCCCCCCGCACCCCGGGCCCCCCAGGAAAGAGGCCCGCACCATGAGGCAGAGCAGCCAGCCGGGGCCCCAGAGGGGGGGTGCGTCGGCGCAGGCCAAACAGCCCCGGCAGTCTTATCCGGCAGGCCCCCCCTACACGCCCCCTCAGACGCCCACCAAGACCAAAAGCACCGCCCAGCAGCAGCAGGCCACAGGCTCGCCGGCCAAGGCCAAACCGGGAGCTGGGCACCACATCTCGCATGGGGAGCGGCCCATGTCCCCCCGCTCCATGCCCCAGTCCCCCACGCACCGGGTCGGTGCCGGCCACCCGCCGCCCCCGGCCCACTCTGGGCCCCCTCCACCCGCCGTAGCTGTTGCTCCAGCACCAGAGCCTGCAGAAGCAGCACCCCCAGCGCACCCAACTCACGCCCAGCCTCCCTCTCCTGCAGTGGGCGTCCCTCTCCTGTGCCTGCCACCAGATGGCGACGGCGAGGCTGGTGAGCAGGATGAGCAGGGCCTGCCCAAGAAGCGCGCGCACAGCCTGAACCGCTACGCCGCCTCCGACAGCGAGCAGGAGCGCGACGAGCTGAGCGTGCCCGACGGGGCCCCCAAGTACGCCACGGTGCAGAACCGTGTGGGCCGCAGCAACTCCATGCGCGGCCAGGCCGACAAGAACGTCAACCGCAGCCAGTCGTTCGCCCTGCGGCCCAAGAAGAAGGGACCTCCGCCGCCACCGCCCAAGCGCTCCAGCTCGGCCATCTCCAGCTCCAGCAGCAACCTCACGGAGGAGCCCAAGGAGCCCAGCGCCGGCAGCAGCGGGCCCCTGCTGGACGTCAACTACCACCCGCAGCGGCGCGCCAGCGACCTGGGCGGCACCGTGGACACGGGCAGCGCCGGCAGCGTCAGGAGCATCGCCGCCATGCTGGAGATGTCGTCCATCGGCGGGGGGGCCAAGGGCCTGGCCCTGCAGAAAGCAGCACCACCCTACCTGCAGGTAAACCAATGGGGATAGGCAGCTAAATAATGGAAATGATTTATAAGAAGATGTTTTAAAGTGCATACAGTTGCATGTTAATGCTAATCCATTATTTCTGAACATTTCTTGGATATTTTCAGCATTCAGTAATGAGTGAATGAGGAATTAGGTGAATGAATGAATGAATGAACATAATACATTTACCATACAGATTTACACACAAATACATACTCATACATATCAATCCCAGATACATATCTAAAACAATGACTACAGTGAGTCAGACAAACATGTTGCCTTACTAAGAGTCATCGAAGAAGATACAATCATTTATGTCACCAAGTCATTATGTGAAATTACAATGACGATGACAGTAACATTAACAGAAGGTATATAAAGATATCAGGTATATCAGTAACCTACATTTTCCATAACATAACCCTGTCATTAGACGAACTAAAGTGCTGGTATGACACCACTAGTTTCTATATATTCTCTTAATAATGAGTATTAACTGTTCTTGGATCTCCATATCTTATGGATGATGGCCATTATATATAAAATATACTCCATTTCCATGTTCAGGTGTGCAAGCAGCACAATGCCATTGGTCTGGACGGTGAGGTGGTCAACCGGCGTAGGACCATCAGTGGACCGGTGACGGACCTGGTGGCAGCAGCCAAGAGCCAGCGGGAGGCCGCCGGCCTGGCACCACCCCTGCCGCCGCTGCCGTCCTCCGACTCCAGACAAGCCTCCGAGGGCCAGTCCAGCTCCTCCACCGGCAGCTCTGCCGAGAGCCTGCCCTTCGCGGAGGACGGCAACCTCACCATCAAGCAGCGTCCGCGGCAGGGCAAGGGCGACGGCGAGGAGCTGCCCGAAACCACGTACTCCCAGGAGGAGCTGTCGCGCGTGGACGCCACCGCCACGCTCAAGAGGCGCGTGCGCAGCTCCAAGACGCAGCCCAACGGCGCCAAGTTCCAGCTGACCGAGTCCAGCACGGTCAAGCGGCGGCCCAAGAGCAGAGACAAGGACGCCGAGGACATGCAGAACGGACAGATGCCCGTGGCCTACCAGAACGGCACCGGAACCATCAAGAGGCGGCCGGCGTCCGAGTCTGGGGAACAACCGCCACCACCACCACCCCCACACCCACATCAGCAGCAGCAGCAGCAGCCGAGACCACAGGACAGTACAGAGGGGGCGCCCCCGAGAAGGGACAGCGCGGATCTCGGGGGCAGTCAGGGTGCCGACACCCCTCGCAAGGTCAAGCCCCCCGTGTCGCCTAAGCCAGTGCTGGCCCAGCATATGAAGAAGCAGGTGGCCGCAGTGCCCTCGTCAAAGAAAGCCCCCTTCCCTGGACCTGGGGGACCAGCAAGTCCAGGTACGCACACCATTTTCTGTTAATGTTTTTGTTTGGTTGCTCGTTTTTGCGTATCTTTTAAGCTTGTGAGCTGAAAAAAATGTGATGAGTTATAATAAAATATATGTTTTCATGGACTTGTTAAGAGGGTGATGTTACTGAAATTCTACAAACATTAAATGGTGGGTACCGCATTATTTCTTTAACTGCTACTTAGTGTCTGTCTTTCTGTCTTTCTTTGGCCCAGTAGAGGGTAAGAAAATACCTCCTCCAGTTTCTCCCAAACCTACCCCACCTCCGACTGCTCCGAAGCCGAAGAATGTGCTCCCGTCGATGAACGCCGGCCCCGTCACCCCCACGCCGTCCCCAGCCAAGCAGCCGCCAGCGCCCAAAATCACCGCAACCCCTCCCACACCGGTCCCTGCCATGCCTGCCCCGACCCCTGCCAAACCTTCCACCCCACCCGCCCAGAGCCCCCAGACCCCCCAGACCCCCCAAACCCCCCAGACCCCTCAAACCCCACAGACCCCCCAGACCCCACAGACGCCCGGCCCCTCCCTCAGCCCCCTGCCCACGCCTCCCCCCGTCAAGCCCCCACGCTCCTCCATCAGCGGGGTGTCCATGGACAGTGCAGCCGGGGCGGCCAGTGGAGCAGGGAGTGCGGCGGCCAGTCCTGTGGCTGGGGCGGGGGCAGGGGCGGTGGCGCCGGCGGTGCCTGAGGCGGTGCACCAAAAGCTGGAGGAGACCAGCGCCTCTCTGGCCGCCGCCCTGCAGGCCGTGGAGGAGAAGATCAAGGAGGACGGGCACAAAGAGTGAGTCACGCACACAAGATCCTCACAACCACCACACTGACCCACCACAAGATAAAGCTAAACCAAAGAATATGCTTAAACGGGGTCTTCTGCACACTTGAACCTATATACTGCTGTAAGTGGGTTTTCACATACTGTCAATAGTACAAAATATAAAAAGAGATATTGGGCTATTGGGGTTGAATTCCAATGTCAAATGCCATATGCCTAAAGCCCTATGCCTCTTAAACCCAGTAGTGGTAAAGAAATTGTGTAAAACAAGTTTTCCAGCAGGCTGTCACATACCTCTGTTAACTTCCACCACATCTGTAAAAATTCAAAAGAATTTATTTGTTAGCTACAGACAGTATGCATACCCCCCTCACAGAAGGATATAGGTTCAAATATTTGAATTACACTTGGAATTCAGGTTCTGCCTGTTGTGCTTTCCTGGTTTGAGAGTTACGTGTATAAAATTGTACCACCCTACCCTAAAGTTTGTACATGAGCATAAAGTTTTTTAGTAATTGATAAAGAAATTAATTCCTGCGACTACAAAGTCTCTTAGTTACTGCACTAAGTGCATGTACCACACAACCCTAAAGTATCTTAGTTAATGATAAAGAAATACATTCACCAGCCACTTTATTAGGTACACCTGTTCAAGTGCGTGTTAACACAAATAGCTAATCAGCCAGTCACATAGCTGCAATTTAGTGCATTTAATTAAATGAAATTGCACTTGCTGAAGTTCAAATCCAGGATGACAATTAGGAGGAAAGGGGATTTAAGTAGCTTTGAGCGTGGTATGGTTGTTGATGCCAGACGGGCTGGTCTGAGTATTTCAGAAACTACTGATCTTCTGGGATTTCCACACACAGCCATCTCTAGGGTTTACAGAGAATGATTCGAAGAAGAGAAAATATCCAGTGAGCAGCAGTTGTGTGGACAAAAATACCTTGTTGATGTGAGAGGTCAGAGGAGAATGGGCAGACTGGTTTGAGGTCATAGAAAGGCAACAGTAACTCAAATAACCACTCGATACAACCAAAGAATGCAGAATACCATCTCTGAACGGTATAACCTTGAAGAGGTTCTGAAGGCAAAAGGGGATCCAACCTTTTACTAGCAAGGTGTACCTAACAAAGTGGCCAGTGAGTGTAGTTGCTGACCATCAGTCGCTGATGCATATATAGATAATACGCAATTCGCAATAATAATACGCAATGAGTGGAGCTCTATGGTGCCAATGTAACCTTGCCCTGTCTCTCCTGCCCCTCCTGCACAGCTCGGTGGCGGAACAGAAGAGCACAGGAAGCATCCTGGACGACATCGGCAGCATGTTCGACGACCTGGCCGACCAGCTGGACGCCATGCTGGAGTAGAGCACAGACGGGCGTCGCCACGGCAACACCTCAGGACCCCAGGAGGGCACAAGGGCACAACTATGACTGACCAACTCCTAATCCCTAATCCCTAAAAAGACCCCGCCCCCCCTCCCCCCAACCCAACCCTGCATCCAAACCCTCGGTAATGGCCAAAAACTATATACCCCCCTCCCCATCCAGCCCTTCTCCTCTTTCCAGCATCATGGGACAGACACCCCCCCCCCCCCACCCCTCACCCCCTTTTCTGCTGCCCTCTTATCCTCTCCCCTCTTGTCCCTGTCGGACTGCACAACTCCTTGGTGATGTACCTCAGGACGGCAGTGCTGGGTCTCGGCCACTCCAGAGATGGGGGCTTTGGGGCTGGGCCACACAGGAGCAGGGCTGGCTCAGAAGCATCAGAAGAAGCCTCACCACCACCACCATGGTGGCATAGAAAGAAGAAGAAGACGAAGAAGAAGAAGAAGAAAAAAAAAAAAAAAAAAAAATGAACTGTCCGTCTGTCCACTTCATTTGGGTTATTATTTTCTTTTTGTACAATTCAGAGTCCCTTAAATATTTCAAGCTATTGTGTGAGATAACTAGCGAAAACAATACAAAACTGTATGGAATAATGATAATGTTGATAATAATAATAATATGGTATGTGTACATTGTAAGCATGAGGAAAGTTTATATCTAAAAGAAAATCTCATAGTGAGAGTCATGCATTAGTACAGTAATATATATATATAAATATATATATAAAAAAAAACATTTTTACATTTTTAATTTAATGGTAAATGTTCCAAGTGTTGTCATGTTTTAAGAATATGGACCTTTCATGACAGACATGCAGAGAAACAAAAAATATATAAATATATCTATATATATATCTATATAACCAAACAGGACAAAAAAGAATCAAACCCTTGATGTGTTGAGGCACTGGCTTTACCTTGCTGAAGAGTGTTGTCTGCTATGTTGACTGAAGTGTACCTTGATTTGTGTTCCTCTTGTTGTTTTGGGCTCTGTTTAAAACCGCGCGTGAAAAACCCAGTTCTCAAGTCACCGTCCTAGCTGTGCAGTTATCCATGAATCCGCTGCGTTCTCAAGCACAGGGCCCCCCTTACAGCCTTTAACTCGCTTTCTCACACCACACCCCACCCTCCTGCACCGCCTTTGGCCCAAAGTTACCCTAAAGATCCCCAACCCCACCCCAAAAACACCTCACCCCTAACCCCAACTGCCCCACCCTGCCCAACTCCCCTGTCCTGGCCAGTGTCCTGTGTGCCTTATAGTGACAGGTGACCTCAGTGCTGCTAACAAGAACAAGAACACACACACATAGACACACACATACATCCACGATAGAGCGAAACACACCTTGTGTGGCGCCACTGACCTGTCTGATGCATGAACAGTGCATGCACCTGGACTCAAGACGTTAGACGCTTCCTCCCCCATAAAGATGGAGTGGTTTGGTGGACTGTGTGAAGGTACTGCTTAGGGCCGAACAAAAACAAAGCACAAGAAAAAAAAAAAACACGATGGCCCCCTTTCCAAAATGGACTGGCCTGGTGGCTGGGGTTGGCTTTAATGGGTTAAAGTGGAAGGGCTGAAAAGACACATGCGAGTGCAAGCTGACGTGGCCTGACTGAGATAGGGTGATAGGGTGCATGGGTGGGTGGCTGGCTGGCTGTACGGGCCTCCTCCTCCTCCGGCTAGCGGGTCTGCTTAGCTGATGTGTGGCAGAGAAAGAGAGCGAGAGAGAGAGTGTGTTTGTGGGTCCGTTCATCCATCATGCGCGGACGTGATGTAGTTCCTCATTCTCTGGCTGTGGTGTAGTGTGGTGGTGGTGTGGTGGTGGTGGTGGTATAGTGTATTGCAGTGTGGTATGATGATAGCGGTGGTGATGCCTCGTCTGTGCTCGTTCCCTGTTTACGTGACCCTCCCCAAGGGGCTCTGGAGCTTGTCCGATGGCCTCGGGTGGCCTGAGTGGCGTTTGGGTGGCAGTGTTTACTGAAGCGACTGGCAGTGGCTGTCATATCTTCATGCTGCACTTGGGGACTGTTTGGATGGCTGCTTCTTCTCATTATAACCCAAACTGCTCCTCTACTTCTCTCTCTCTCTCCATCTCTCTCGCTCTCTGTCTCTCTCTCTTCTCTCTTTCCTATTGTCCTCCCTCTCTTTTTATTGTATCTGACTGTCGGTGAGGCCATCAGTGGAGACTGCAGCGGTGGCTATTTAAATTTGAGATGAAGTCAGGGCAAGCGAGAAGAGAGTGACTGGGGACACTTTGAGAGCAGACGGGGCACCATGATGGATTACTTGCTGTCTGAGCAGCATCAGGCTGAGCTCGCTCTTGAGTTTCTTGAGTCTTCTTTTACCAATCCTGCCTCTCTTCATCCCCCTTTTTTTTCTCCAAGTGAGCTTGTTTACCATCTCTATCTTTGTTACCTGAAAATGAAAGCATTGAGTCTGCCTCTCTCTCTCGCTCTCTTTCTCTCTCTCTCTCTCTTTTAATATTTCTCTCTTTCTTCAGCCTGCCCTGCTTCACCTCAGCGCTTTTTTCATGGGGCTCCGAATGTCATTATCTCATTGTCAGCAGAGCGCTCCAACTGCCTCATTATATTTGCTAACCATCTCTGATGTTGCCATGACAATCACTGAGCTCATTATTAGAATTGCCACAGTATCCAGGAGATGTTCCTCTGGCTATCAGTGTGTATGTGTTGTGTGGTTTGGAATAAACGAGCAGGACCCCGGAGGAATCACACAAGGCAAACATTTCCCAATCACGACAAAAATAAACCCACGCCATAGGAAAAAAGTCCAGATGTCGTCTTCACTGCTCAGCATTCTTGCAATAGTTCCAGAGATTGCTTTTCTTTTTCTAGTTAGCTAGGCTGAGAGAATGTTTGTGATATTTATGTAAACATAAATTATATATTAATGATCAAAAAAAAACTAAAGTATTTAGTAATAATGTGCAGCATCCAGAGGGCTTTTAGAGCGCAGATGTTTGGGGAAAACAAACTAAATGAATTTAACTGTCATTCTCCCAGTGTTCAGAGGTAAATGAATTGTACAAGAAAACACTTATATTTTTTCCCTTTTTCCCCTCCTTTTTTGTGATCAGATATTCACATAGTGTCATGATGATAAGTTGTATATTATGCAATGTTAAGTTTTAAAAACATGTATGTGCCTTGCTTTGTGTTTTCATTTGTTGTCATCTTACAAGGGTCCATGAATTATGTATATATGTGCGTGTCTAACGGGGCAAGGAACTGTTTTTTTTGGACATTGCTGTTCAGCTCGTTGAACGCTTTTTCCCACACGTTGTTGGACCAGCCCTGGGTCTATTCTGGAGAGAAAGGGGCGTGAGAGCTGAGTAAACGAGCTCTCCTTTCATAACAGTTTTTGCCCTAAACATGAAAACGGACTTTGCCTTTCTTTTCTCCTCCTCATCCAACCAACACTGCTCTTCTCTGTGGTTCTTCTGTACATATAGATGGGTGTTTGTCACTGTGGAACCTCATACCCTTTTTTAAAGAAAAGAAAAAAAAACAGAACAAATGCATCTGTTTATTCATTCTGCATTCCTCAGTTCAGCCATTTTCTTATTGTCTGTTTTCATTTGTTTGTTTGTTCCCTTTAGAGTCAACCTCTGAGGGGAAGGAAAAATAATGAGAAAAATCATGAACGGAAACATTTGAAAATTGTGAAAAAAATGGTCAAAAGTTGTTGTGGTGAGAGATATTGTTTGGTTAGTAAAAAAAATAATAAATTAAAAGCTGTTTCAATTTATCCTGTTTGCAGAGATGTACAAAAAAAAGTTTTTTTTTCTGCACTGCTCAAGTGTGAGCCGTTTATTGTGTTGACGTTCTGCCATTGACTTGTATGATCCCTACTGTGGCTGGCAATGGGGACAGTGGTGTGCTTGCAGTGACTGCATCAACGACCATCTGCTCTGAATAAATGTTATTTACGAAGCTTTTTGCCTGATGCCTCCTTCTTTAGCGCTAACAGAAGGGAGACAAAGCACTTATTTACATTCTTATACAGTGAAGTGCTTTTTTGGACAGGGTGCCCTGGAGCTTTGAAGTACAATATGGAGCTATAGAACAGCTATTGTTTTGTCTAATGGCTGAGCAGTTCACTTAGTTTTCAGTCTGGTTATAAATTTAGTATTCCCATTCTGACTGTGTTCATGAAACGTCCGGGTCGTTAAAGAAACAAAATATAGCCCCAAGTGAACCATTTAATCTCTCATACTCTTTTCCTCGGCTGTGTGATGTCATTCAATTAAATGCTAAGACCAAATGTGTCATCCTGATACCTGTTGTGGATAGGCAAAGATGAATGCACACTTGATATGCCAGGGGGCGCTGTGGTGTTCACAATGTCATTACTGCACTTTCTCCTTCACAGTAGGATAACTCAAGCTGAAAAACAAGCACAATATGCTACCAAAACAACCACTAATCTCCATCTACAAAACGTATAAAACCAGGCTTGCATGATTTTATTCAGTTTTTTATTTTTGTTGATTTTTCTAACATATTTTTTACACAAGTGATGTTTTGTTTTTTTATGTTGGTGGTTACAGAAAACCCAACCTTGATGTCCAGCAACCCCATCCAACCCCCAGCTCCACACCACCACACTCTGTCTCAGTATCCCCCGTGTGGGGCAGGATAGGCCATGGGAGCTGTCCCACCTGGAGGTGGTGGTGGTGGTGGTGGTGCTTCAGGCCGGAGAGAGAGAAGTCTGGCTGGATGGTAATCACTGGCACTGTGAGAGAACAAGTACACTTTGCAACATTCCCATAAAAGGAGGCTGTGCTGCTCACCCTGCCCCAGTGACTGAACTCATCCTCTCAACCCCCACAAGCAGTCAGCCCAGGGGTTTTCCAGGCTTCAGGCTCCAATCCTTAGGCATCTGAACAGGCCTTACAGGCTACGGCTCAAACCCGCTGCTAAACCACCAGCCAGATTTCTCTCTCTCTCACACACACACACGCACGCACACACACACACATCAGTCAAACACTGCAGCGCCACCTAGCGTCAGGACTGCCTACTTTTCCTCACACACACACGCTTCGCCGCTACAGAACACACACACACACACACACACACACACACACACACACACACTCTCTTTCTCTGTTAAATCATCCTGTCATGAATGGAGAGATGACCATGAGTTGTGAGATCAGTTGGGAAACAGGCTATCCTAAGATTTTGTTTTTCCTCATCTTTGAGGGAAAAAAAAAACGAAAGCCTTGTTGCAAACTTGATTTAAATTCCAGCTGGCGAATTACATTTCTGGGACAACAACCAAACAAAACTGTGTTGTAGAGTTGTAGGAGTCCTAGAGCCAGGTTCATCACTAAAGCACACACACAGAGTGGAGAAGGAAGGATTTTGGCACCCATGAGCCTCAAAGGCTACCCAAAGGCTACCCTCTCCTCTGGTCCATCTGCACCGTGCGTGCGTGGGGCACCTCTCTGGCTAACCGTAACAGGAGCTGTGTGGCATCATGCAGGACTGGTGCAGAGTAAGCAGAGCTGTGGGGGCCATTTTGGCATGACAATACTGCGTGACAGCATACACATACAGTACATATAGTACAACAAAAATATTATCTACACAGGCTATGATGGACAAGGCGGCGGTGCGGTGCAGTGCACATGCACTAGGCAAACGAGTTTTTAAAGGCTGAATAAAAAAAATTATAAAATAAAAATAAACAAAGCAGCAGCAGCAAGGACTTCCCACCCACCCCAATGCCCCCCCAGAGAGAAGCAGAAATGGCACTCAAGCTTAACGGAATACGCCACCCCCAGGTGAAATTCAATCTCTCCCCACAGTCCGTAGAGTTAGATATGTGAGCAAAAGCGTTTTCTAGGAGACTCAGCCATTGTCTGAATCTGGCAACACTGACCTTGACCTTAGCTTAGCATAGTCACTGTAATCTAGTGTTGCCAATTAGCAAATTCTGGCAAAAGTGAACCAATGACCTCAATTTTTTTTGTAATTACTTCTCGTGACCTGTGCATTCAGATCGTGTACACAGTGATTGACCAAGTTACATTTAGATGGGGGACTATATTCCGCGGGAGCACAGGCGAAGCACAGGCAAAGCCCGGTGAAAGGTGCAAAGACACCACGCAGCACCTGGAAACCCCCATCTCCCAACTTTCGTTACTAGTAGGCAGTGAGGTAGGCAGTGAGATTGTTACAGTGTTTAGAAGTTTGTTTTCCCATATACTGAGTAAAAATGGCGACAAATATTGAAGATTATGTGACAGACGAAGATGATGACTTCGATTACCAAGATCCAAGACCCTGGTGTCTTTGCACCTATGCTAAGCTAAGCTAAGCTAAGGTAAGGTCAGTGCTTCCAGGTTTGGAAATTGGCTCGGTCTGCTAGAAAATGCTTCTGCTCTCTTATCCAACCCTAGGGACTGCGGGGAGAGCCTCAATTTCACCTGGGGGTGGCATATTCCTTTAAGACGCTTGTCTGGCACACGCAACGCTAACACAGACGCACATAAGCAGTACATGTGGTTACAGACAGATACTGTGGTCATAAAGGGGTGGATGGGGCCCTAAAATCACTTTACATCTTCTGCCATCATCTGGCAAACTGGCAATGACCAATCAAATTAATTTAGTTTTATATTGAAACCTCCCTAGAGTGACAAATTACTTGTGTTTAGAGTACTTGCGTACAACCCCAATTCTACAAAAGTTGGGGCACTGTGTAAAATGTCAGTAAAGGCAAAATGCTATAAAATGCAAATCTCATAAACCCATTTTTTTATTTACAAGAGAACACATCAAGATTGGCTGCTGGAGGTTATTTGTCAGATTAGGTTAATTGGCAACATGTCGCTAATATTATTGCATATTTAAAACATTTTAAATAGGCAGAGGCACGGCGATCTCTGGGAAGCTACATGGACAAATTGTAAGACAGTTTCGAAATAATGTTAGTCAATGTGAAGAATTTGTGCACCTCTCCTAAGCTACAAGGTCACGGCCATGCAGCAATTCCCAAACAGCGGTGATTTCAAAAGAGTAGTGCCCCAGACAGTTGAGGATCCTCTAGGACCCTGTATCCAGCAATGGACCCAATCACTTTCTAAATGTTTATAGACTGCTGTTTAAAGAACAGGGGATTTTAAAACCTTGGCAGAAAAATTAAGTTGTTGACATACCTCGCGGCATGCTAGAGGCTTTCACTGTTCTGCGCTGACAATAAAAATTCATTACAAAATCGAACTCTTTCTTTACACCCATCCGAACAAGGACGCATGTTGCCCGTGATCACTCTAATTGGATAGCATTCAAACCTCTGTGTTGCTTTGAAGTTATACACTCTGTGTTGGTAACTATTCCCGAAATTGAGAATTGAAAGCCAGAACAAGAAGAATGCGTAAGGAATTTCATCGAGGGGAAGATGTTATTGGCCTACTTCCTACAGGTTTAGGTTAAAATCACCGGGACTATAAATTGACCTTACACATACTCCTGTTCCAACTTCGTTGCAAGACATTAAATTCACAATCACAAAATATATACCGGTAATTTTGTGAAATAAAAACTAAGTGAAAGTGACCTGTGTTCTATTATAAATAAAATATGATTTATCGTTTATGAGATTTGCAGACTAATGCATTCTGGTTTATTTAAATTTTACATATCATCCCAACTTTCAGGGCCTTAAGGTTTTTTTTTTCTGCAATCTTTGACATTTGACATGAAAGCAACAAGCCAACTGATTAAACCCAGAGTTGCAATGGCAGGGAGTTGCATAACATCGTCTCAACTATTGAATCGTGATGCCCCTGGTTTCCACCCAGTGTTCTAGGTCTTTTCTCTCTGAGTGTTCTCTCTCCGAGTCTTCTCTCCCGGAGTGTGTATTTAGGTGCACCAGTACAGAGAGGGTGAGGGGTGCAGTGTGTGTGTGTGTTTTGAGAATGATTGTGTGTGTGTGTGTGTGTGTGTGTGTGTGTGTGTGTGTGTGTAACTGTGAAACAGTCAAGGGGGGAAATGGTAAAAGGAGTGTGTTGGTTGCAGGCACACATGAACTTTAAAAAAAAAAAAAAAAAAGCAAAACTGCATTTCAGGTCACACAAGCAATACCCCCAACACGAGTCAGTGGCAGCACAGGACTGCCCAGGACAGGACTGGACAGGACTGCACAGACGAGAGGCTCGAAAGGCTGGCGGGTCTGAGAAGAATACTGCCATGGCAACGGCTACTGACGAACAGGCACTGGACTCTGCCCCCACTCCCCCCAACACGAGGAGAAGCACAGCCTCAGGTGCTGAACACTGCAAATGTCAGGACTCCTCTGAAAGCCATGCTCTCTCTTTTTCTCCATCTTCCAGAGTCACTCGCGCTTTCCATGTCTCTCTTTTTCTCTCTCTCTCCATCTCCATCTCACTTTCTCTCTTAAGGTCCAGGTTAAAATTCATGTCTCTCTCATGAAGTGAGTGAGTGAGTAAGGACTTATTTACAAGCATTAAAACAACGATTCTCATGACATTATTCCGGCATTGGCATCCATCCTTTGAAAAAAGTGGTTTTGGTGACAGGAAGTTGGGTCCGACAAGCAGGGGCCTCACTGCAGGCCCCACTAACACAACATGCGATTAATTAAGGCAAACAGTCCAGCTCTGTTGCAGCTGTACCCAGAATGCACAGAGACTTCCCATGATTCTCTTGGGGCCCAAAGGAATTCCTTTTGGCATTCCAAAAAAAAAGGTCATAGGGTTCTAGGTCATCTGAGGATCGGAATAAGGTCCCGGAAGTAAGTATGTTTGGGTCTTTTTAAAAACCTGCTTGGGGGAAAAAAAAATGTTTTTTTCCTGAAGTGTTACTGTGAAGTCACACAGCAAGTCAACGGAATGAGTGTTAAGTGTTTTGGAGCGTTTTAATCTTCGGCATCAGACTGAAGATACATGAACAGATGTCTGCTGGTAGCCAGTCGTCGTCTGTGACACAGCTAGCCATGTCCACGCCACCTCCTTTAGCAGGTCCACACCTGAGAACACAAGAAAACAAGATGCTCAACTTTGCTTACTTGAAAGTTGCACTAAATGAAGACTAACCTACATGTCATGAACTGGGCTGAAGGGGGGTTAGGAGGTAAAGGAGAAATCGGGGGGGGGGGATTCAGATTTTCACAGCGCCCCCTAGGGGGCAAGCAGGGGCTAGCTCTTACCTTAACCGTGCTGTCCACGGCACCGGAGAAGAGGCGTCCTCTGGACACGGCCAGCGCCGTCACACTGCCCTGGTGCCTCAGGAGCGTCTGAGTGCAGATCATGTTGTCCATGCTCCACACCTATGCATACACACAGAAAAGCGCGCACACAGACAAACACACAAGCATGCACATAGGCACAAACACCCAGACCCACACAGACCCACACAGACACACACAGACACACGTTAATCACAGTCAAGACGAAACTGTAATCAAACTAAATGACACTTCAGTCAGTGATTACTGAGAACAACACTGTTGCATTTTTTTCAGGAAGTCACACAGTACACACATCCATAGCCCTATATTTCCTAGTGGCCTGAGACTGACCCCTTCTAGCAATGACCTTAGCTGCCATCTTGTTCAGTAAGCTTATCAGCCTAACAAAGGAATGCGTGCCAGTCTCTATGTACACAGCTGTGCCAATCCCTTCCTGCCACAGAGGCCCACGCAGGGGGGCAGCAGGGGGGGTGGTCTGCCCATAGATAACTATATAGGTCACTCACTGTAGTTGCTACTATAGTCACTTGCTGTAGTTGCTACTATAGTCACTTACTGTATTTACTACATACTACTACTACTACTATATACTTTAGTATAAAAGAAACTATATATGTAGTTAGACAAGTAGAATGTTAAACATAATAGCTCTTATATAAATACATAGTACTGTGATTCCCCTAGAATTGTATTGTAGCAGCAGAGCAGTCAGTTCAGAAACGTTAACCCAACTACACCAGGGGGATCAGGGACAAATTTAAAAAATAACTCTGTGAACAGTGACTTCTGGAAACTTCTGAGAGTTAAAAATAACCCTTTTGGTGTGGTTCTTACAGTGTGTAAATGAAAAGGCATTCCTTTGATTGTAATCGTACTAATAATCAGCAGTGGTGGTAATCATTTTAGCAGAGGTGGTGCATTGCTGCTGAATGTAGAGAGAGGAGTCGCTGCAGTATATTGTATCTATGGCTTTGCTGGCCTACTGACCCTAAGGGAGCGGTCATAGGAGGCACTGAAGACTTTGGTCTGGTCCGGCGTGGAGATGACGGCTAGGGCGTACACCGTCCCCACATGGCCCGTCAGCGTACGCACCTGCTCCTTGGACTCAATGTCCCATACCTGTGTGTGGGAGGGAGAGAGGGAAAGAGAGAGAGAGGGAGGGAGGGAGGGAGAGAGGGAGAGACAGAGAGAGAGGCAGAGAGAGACAGATAGAGAGAGTAAGAGGCAGAGAAAGAGAGACAGACAGAGAGACAGAAAGAAAAAGAGAGACATAAAGAGACAGAGAGAAAGGGAGAGAGAGAGAAAGGCATTATAATAAAATAAGTAAGAAACAGGAGAGAAGAGACAGACAGAAAATAATGGAAACAAAAGAAACAAAGAAAGACAAAGGTCGAGAAACAGAAAGAGAAAGAGAGAGAAGGGGGCAAATCAGAGGAAAAATGAGCTGCTGTATAAAGGGGCCATTAGGGCAAATGGGCAGTTTTGTTGTTGTTGAGCCGCCGGGTCTGGATATTAAGTCAATGGTTACTGAGCCTGGCTCGAGGACATACTTGTGTCTAGGGAAACCAAACAATCTATACAGCAATGCTCCGCCGGGTGCAATCTCTCCTGCTATAAATGTTTAGAGTTTATCACCGCCAAACAGAACAAAAGGTCCATTTAGAGGCAAAAAACATGTCAAAAGGCATAGTTTATAGACTGTAAACAACACATGCCTAGAATGCAAAAAAGTGTTCACTGAATCTAGATTCGTAGAAAGCCTTGACTTCGAAAGACAATCACCAGCACAAGAAAGAAACTATCCTTGAAAATAATTAGATGTAGGACAGGAGTTCGTTTTTTTGTTCTATGTGGGTCAGACGTTCCCACAGAAATGCTAATGAAAATCACATCTATAAATAAACCACATAAAATGAAATGTCTGCTGAACATTCCCGTGTGTATTTCACAGCTGTTGGTGCTGCTGGTGGTGGTGGTGGTGCTTACGTGGATGAGGTTCTCGTAGGTGCCGCAGACGATGTGGTGGTTGGTGACGGCGATGGAGTAGACGCTGCCTCCTGACGTCTGCAGCACGTGCACACACTCCAGGGAGCGGATGTCCCAGATCTGCAGGGCACACACAGGGGTGAAGAGGACACAGTCAGAATCAGAATACCACAGCATGTGTTATTGTATGCCTATATATTGCATCATTTTAATATATTATTATTAGATTGTTCATTTCCCTGGTAGTAGTACTATAATACAGTATATACTATAATACCTGTATAGTATAGTAGTATAGTATAATATAGTACATTATATATACTATATACTTAGTAGTAGCCCAGGCTGACTTAAGCTATTATGTTATGTCCGCTGTATCTGATCGAGAGTGGACTGAGGGAGCATGCTGTCACCCAGGGCTGTCTGGGGTTGTCTGTGCTCTAATGATTGTGTCCTATTCCCTAGATGTAATGATAACGTTAATCTTTACTTATGTAGCACATTTTATTTTCTTTTTTTGCTATTTCTGCCTGTACAGGCCAATGGAGAGAGAGAGAGAGAGAGAGAGGGGAGACAGAGAGAGAGACAGGAAATTGGTGAGAGAGATAGAGAGATGGGGTGGGATCAAGAAATGATCTCGGGTTGGACTTTATAGAATTTATAGTGTGGGCTCTGTGGTGCAGTTGGCCATAAATCCGGAGATTACCCTACAGCGCTTCTCAAAACTGAGCTACAAAGTGCTGTGTGCTCACAGAGGCAAATGCATAAAAATGAGTAACGTTTATCATCGATGCAATCATACAGAGTCTATTTTCTATATTGTGTACTGTACGAGCGGACACAGTGTGTTACATAATGATCCAAATCTTCAAGGGGGTGGTTTTCTAAAGGTCACCTAATAAGCATGCTATAATCCACCTGCATTTGCAAATAAGTCAACAGCATTTCATCCCTCTCATTACTAGGCAAAGCCCTCTAGGTATATCCTAATGCTGCTACAAACATGGATAAGTGTAAATATTGTGCTCAAATATTATGAAATAGGTGGTGCAGACAAAATGTCGTTTCCACGGCACAGTTGAGAAAACATCCAAGTTAGAGTACACAAGAACAGCTACGCCTCTGGTTTGTATGTGGCTTATATATACATACATAAAGAGAGCAAGCAAAATGATAAACTGTTAAGGAGACACAGCATGTGTACTTTTCCTACCTGACATAATGACAGGCGTTTCATAATGGTTTGTGTGTGTGTGTGTGTGTGTGTGTATGTATGTGTGCGTATGTGTGTGTGTGTGTGTGCCTAACTTCACAGCCATCATTACTCTGAGCAGGGAGGGAGTCAAAGTTACATATCCTGAGGTAAGCACGGCCTAGCACCATCATGTCAGCTGTTAAAACGTAAACTGTGAACCTAAAACAGACGCCAGTGTTTGCCAACGATTATGCACAAACGGTGTGTGCTTGAACGGGGGTTGTACACGTGCACGCACACACAGACACACACACACACACACACACACACACACACACACACACACAAACTAACACACAGAGGTCCTGCTAATAGTCGTTATCAGCTGTGTGAAGAGAAAGAAAAAAAATAATCACAAGAGCTGCTTAAGCACAGCTGTAAGCCATCAAGTCTATCGCTATAGCAACTGGCCACTAGTGCAGAGGATGGATGGAGTTTATCTGCAGCTCCTTCAAGCACACGAAGGAATGTACAAGGGGGAAAGAATAAGTGCTTGTGTGTGGGAGTGTATGAGTGGTGTGTACTGTATGGCGTGTGTGTGTGTGTATGTGGTATGTAAATGTGTATGGTGTGTG
>CM059266.1:23293523-23398523 GCA_030347295.1 Setipinna tenuifilis | reverse complement strand
ACATACAAACATAGAGACATAGAAAAAGAAAAAGAGGAGAAAGTGTGCATGCATTTATCCACCTACCCCTGAATGCACAAGGCCAGCACTATGCCATCGTGGCCCTCCAGAGTCTTCTGACACTTGTATGTGGTGCAGGTGTCCCATACCTGATAGACAAAGAATGAGGCAACACGAAGTCAGAAAGTACTGAGTGTTTTAAGAAACACTACCAGCGGCCTCACAAGCAGACAGCGGGGAAAGCGAGGCAGACCCCAAACAGGTGTTACCTTGATCGTTTTGTCAGAGGAGCCGCTGAAGAGGAGGTCGCCCGTGGAGTAGACGCAGAGACACCACACGGGACCCTGGTGGCCCACGAACGTGCCCTTACACTTAAAGATCTGCTGCGGGTCGTAGGCTGCGGAAAAGACAAAAAACAAAATGGCCGACATGTAAGATCTCACTCCCTTTACTTTAGAGAGATAGAGAGGGAAAATGGACGACATAAGAATTGAACATGAAGGGCTATACTTACATCCTAGGATGCCCATGTTTAACCTGGCGTTTATGTGTGACAGTTCATCCTAAACAGAAACAGAGAGAAAAAAAGACTATTAGCAGTGCAGTAATGAGGGACCTACCATATGTTCAGGCCCGATTTAACATACAACAGCAGCAATCTCTCAGTAACTACTAACTGCATGACCATCAATTACATCAGCACAGACGTAAACAGCTGCAAGTGGAAAGTGCGTAGAGACGAGTTCACACTCACGTTGAGCATGGAGGCATCTCTGCGGAACTCCATCAGGTCCTCGCTCAGCTTGCTCTGGTTCTCATCCAGAACATCTGCCAAGAACACACAAGAACATGGCGTCATCACCAGAAACAAACAAATCCCTGGTGGGCCAAGTTATGACCAACAAGCACAGATGAACATGATAAGATGAATAAACAAGTCTTCAAAGTTCAAGGAACAGTGACGTCTTCCGTCAGAGCGCAGAGAAACTGCAGTGCACTTGCGACATTGACATGAGGTCATTACAGCACAGTCCAGCCTCAGGCTTGAACCCACGACCTCACAGCAACAACAAACTGGGAGTCGAGTGCGCTAGTCTGTCGATAGAAAAGTCCAGGCTGCCGGTCAACTGACTAGCACATCTCTGAAGACATCAGGTTTTAAGATTGACTAAAAGGACTTGGTGTTAAAATCCCTAGTGTTTGCACCATTTCTAGGAGGGGTGGGTGCTATACAGCTTTACCAGCGGGACAGTTGTGTACCCTCAGCGTCCCAGGGTGTTTCGGCCACTTAACACAATACACCCTCATCTGAGGTAGGTCCACCACAGGTTGATCAAGTCTGGGTGAGCGTCCCACTGTTAACTGTTCCTAGCAGCCCAAGTGGTATCGCCAGGAGGGAGATTTACTAATAATCCACAAGGACAGCTAGGCTAGCTGGAATCCATTTCACTATGAGACGCAGTACTAAAAAAGTAAAGACAGTTACCGTTAGGTTTATCAAGGGTGGGAACTGATCCAACGACCACCACACTTACCAAACTTGAGCTCCAGGTTCTTCTCGAGCTGGTCCAGCTTCTCTGAGAGCTTCCCCAGCATGGAGCGCAGGAAGGAGATGTCCTGGTCCTTCTGGGCCAGCGTCACCTGCATCTCGTGGAAGCGGTCGTCCGTCTGCTGCAAGAACTCCTTCAGGCCCTCGAACTTGCACACCTCCAGGTGGGTCTCATAGGTGTCCTGATTGCCAATGAAGGTGCACCTAACGAGGCACATTAGCAAAACTTTAAGAATTATAATAATTATAATTAAGGAAGTCATTTAGTTGACAATAATGCCAGCCAACATTTGCTTTTAATGAGCTATGGTGTCTTTTGGGTGTTTTGAAAGGCACCTATGAATAAAATATTAGAATTAGTAAGTATTATTATTATTGTTGTTGTTGTTGTTGTTGGCATTTACATATGCTGTTCCTGCCATTGATTATGTGCAGGCTGTTTTAAAGCTAATGGGCTCTAAATGTTAAAATTCATTGTGGTGACGGAAATCTGGTTTTCTAATGAGCCAAATGAGAGCACAGTGTTACCACAGTGAGCAACTAAAAAAACGAATGTGTTCTTTCCCCTGCAGCAACACTGATTCACACAAAGCAAATAGCTTTAAAAAAGAAAACCGCAGGGGCCTCTGAAGTAAGGCAGAAGGAAGAAGAGTGTGCACTCACTGTGGTTGTCATGGTTACACTTACCCATATTTGGAGTGGGGGCACTTGATGTGTTCGCACTCCTTCAGGTGCGCCTCCAGGTTCATGGTGAGCAGCGGGGGGCAACTGGGGTTGTTGGGGCAGCGCACCGGACGGTAGTCGCAGCTGACCTCGTGATCTCTGCCACGGGGGGGGGGCACACAAACCAAAAAGCCATAAGCCATATCGCTTGTGCTAATATACTGACCAGAATATGCAAGCTAGGCTAATGAGCTCCCACAGCATCTACCCAGCAAGAAGGGAGGGGGGGGGGTGGTGAGCACAGCGCCAACGGCATATGCTGCTGCAGCTGCTGACAAACACACACCCACAAACATGCAAACGCACACACACACAAACATGCAAGCACACACCAGACACAAACATGGAAGCACACACACAAACATGCACACACACACACGCACACAAACATGCACACAAACATGCACACGCGCACATAAACATGCACGCACACAGAAACACATGTACCAACTGACACAAACACACACATGCATACACACGCACACACGGACAACCAGAACAGATGAGTCAGGAAGGTTTCAACACACTCACTTCCTGGTGCTGAGCTTGATGGTGAAGGGGCAGCCCAGAGGGTCCACTTCAAAGGCACCGGGCTTGCCGGACGCCGCCGGGCCGCATCCGTACTTGCAGTGGACGAAGAGCTCGCCGATCTGCTCGGCCACCGCAATGTTGTTCACCACTACCGTCAGCTTGGAGTTGTCCACCGGACACTTCTCTGGAGAAGGTGTGGAAAAGAGAGAGAGAGAGAGAGAGAAATGAAGAAGAGACAGACTCACAGGTCTACAGTGACTGCCTCAGTTAAAAGCCCCAAACAGAAGACACCGAGGCAGAGGTGGAAACTGTGGTTACATATGTGTTAACCCTCTTCATAGACAGGAAATGTGTACATCCTCTGGGACTAAAGGTGCAACTGAGATACTGAATGACTGCTGTTTGTATATGCTCACATACAAAAACACACACACACACACACACACACACACACAAATAATATTACTTATAAAATGGTAGGTAATATACATTTTGTCATGTTATATATTGTTATTATTATGTATTGTTATTATTACTTGTATATCATATATAGAATGCACACCACATACATGCTGCAATACACACACACACACACACACACATTTATTGTTACTAACAATAAATACAGATAACTTTTTTTTACCTGAAGTCAAGGCACATCGCCTGCAAAAGGTGTGCTGTGGGGAGACAGAGAGGGTGGGGAAAGGAAAAGATAAGCAGACAAACAGATGACACAGGACACACAAAGACAGAGAGAGGGGGGAAGACAAAAAGACACATGTGAGTGTTAATTAAATGCCAACGCAACCGGTTCAAACGAGTGCTCCTATTGAGCGGCTATTTTTTTTGCCCCCAGAGGCCGTTAGTTGTCCCGCCGTAACTGGGTCAATGAGACAAGCTTTTCCCATACGGAGGGGACATCAATACGGGGGTGCGCCGATCCCAAACACATGACACAAGCCCCCCCCCCGCGTCCCCCTCCCCAGGCCCACCCCACACCAGAGACAACAGAGAGAGCATGACAGTGCAAGGGGGGGGGAACAGAGAGAGAGAGAGAGAGAGAGAGAGACAGACAGACAGAAACAGAGAGAGGGGAAAGGAAGAGAGAGAGAAAGAGAAATAGACTGTGTGACAGAAAGAGAGAAAAAATACAATAACAGAAGGGGAGAAAGAGGCAAGGGGGAGAGAGAGAGATTGAGGGAGAGAGAGATGATGGGAGACAGAGAGAGAGAAACAGGGAGGGAGGAGAGGGAAACAGGGAGAAACAGACAGAGAAACAGGGAAGACAGTGAGAGAAAGAGCGAGACAGAGAGAGAGAGAGAGAATGACAGATAGAGGGAAAAACAAAAAAGAAAGAGATGGTGGCTAACTGTTGACTGACCCCACAGGTGGTGATGACGGGGTCCTTGAAGACGCTACAGCACAGCTGGCAGCACAGCTTCACCGAGGGCTGCTCTGCAAATACCTGAGGCTCCTGCAGACAGGAAGGCAGGGAGGGAGGGAGGGAGGGATAGAGGGATAGAGGGAGAGGGAGGAGGGCAATTATTGAAAAGAGGCCACTAGAGAAAAGATGACACAGACACAAAATAAAAGAACACGATACCAAAAGTAGAAAAAACTGTGCAGGAAGAGCTAGAGAAAGAAAGATAGAGAAAGAAAGAGAGACAGAAAGTCAGGGTGAATGAAGGTGTGTGTGTGTGTGTGTGTTGTGTGAGACAGAGAGTATGTGAGAGAGTGAGCGAAAAAGAGGGAAAAAAACAAAGACAGACAGTACTGTTCTGTTCTGTTCTACATTTCGTGAGAGTCTGAGCATTTGGAGAGACTCACCGTGTCCTCCTCTTCCTCGTGGAGAGAGAAGGTGGAGCGCAGCGACATGTTGGACTCGGAGTGCAGCGAGCGGACCGAGATGGCCGAATCGGAGCGACGGGGGGTGCTGATGGGGGGCTGGACAGAGAGAGAGAGAGAGAGAGAGAGAGAGAGAGAGAGAGAGAGAGAGAGAGAGAGAGAGAGAAGGGGGGGGTGAGAAGAACGGAGGACAGAGAGGTAAGAAGAGGGTAAGTAGGACAAGAGAGAGAAGGACGAGGGGGAAATGGAGGGAGAGAGAGATAGAGAGAGAGAGAGAGTAGGGGGTGAGAAGGACAAAGCAGAGCTCAGCCCTGGCACTACAGACCAGCAGCAGGCCCGCTGTGGTGTGCGACACAAGAACAATGGTGCTCTGAGGCTGCTGTCACCAGTACAGTCAGGAAGCACAGCCTGTGCCACAGTGCCACGCTGCAGAGGGCTAAACAACTCTGCCTTTACCACACACTAGGGCTGCACAATATATCACAATATCTCACATATACACAATATATCTCAATAACAAAACATACATATTGCGATATACATATTGAAAAAATACATATAGAAATATATAATTTATCACAACCAAGTCATTTTTTTTCTGATAAGTGCAAACCTCGTGCTTCTCTTCAAATTAAAATATTTAGCAAATCACATGGAGGCCTTAATGTCTTCGCCCACAGCATAAGCTGCTAACTATGTAGGGCCTAGCAGGGAGCACAAAGCTGATGCCCTGATAAAAAAAAAAAAAACACCTTAATCTTCTTCCGCAAAAAAACAGAGGTGTAACATCGGTGATAAATTTAACAAGAAACAAAGTGGTTCTACGGACAATAAGCAGTAGACAGTCTTAAAAAATGTCCTCCAAATATAAATGCCAAACTGGCTGTGTTGTGTTGTTGGCATCTCACAGCCAGCCAGTTCTCAGTCCTAATCACCGTGCCAGTCAGACAAACACAGTTCTGCTGATGCATCACTAACAGCTACAGGGGGAACTGGGCCAAACCGAACACAGTCCAATCAGACCCAGCACATCTAAAAAAAAACGCTCTGGTACACAAGGGAGACACACTACTCACCGTCTCCACAATTACAGGTTTAAAAGAAAAAAGTGAGTAATATTTTAAAGCACTGAAAGCTGAAAGGCTGGTGTACTTTTCCTTATGTGACAGTGATAGTAGGTACATCATGTGGGACGCAGTATGTGCTGTGATAAAGGAAACATCGGGGAGGCATGAATGGTTACCATGTCATCATCATCACGGGGAGAGTAGGTCAGAGTGCTGGAGGATGACGGGGTTCTGCGGTGCTGTTTGTAATTGTTGGACGTCTCCGCTGCAAGAGGGCACACGACACACACACACACACACACACACACACCAGGACATTTTAGCACTCTCAGCTTTTGGGGGCGGGGGGGCGGGGGGGGGGGGCAATGAAAACACAAGCGAGGTGGTGGTGGCGTTGCCATAGCCAGCGCTTCCCCTTAGGTCTGCGAGCACACATCCTCCCGAGTCAGGTGCAGTCGCTGGCCGTGCCAGACCGGGGCCTCTCGCACAGGATGCGACTGACCCCGTGTGACCCCCTCTGTGGGCCACCCTGGCTCGCTCATCACACTCATCTGCACTTGGCCGCAGCCCTGGCTTGGGCTTGGGCTTGGGCTTGGGCCTGGCCGAGAGGGGCAGGCGGCCCACCGGGCTTAACCGGCGCCAGCTGTAGCCTGTTCCTGCTGACCTTTCTCTCTCTGGCCAGCAGCTGCACACAGCACCCGCTGAGACAGGTTACACTCCATAAGGTGCTTGTTCGCTTTTTTTTTTTCCTGACAAGTCTCAAGAGTCTCCCTGGTGCCCTACGGTGTTGGTGGTGAGGAGGTGCAGCCAAGTTCGGCGTGAAAAAGTCTCTGCACTTTAGCTAGTCAGCAGGGCTTTTCTTTGCTGTTCTGTGTTACTGTGTGTTAACATTGTAAAACACTGTGCTGACTACATGTATGTGACAACCCTCTGCATCTCTGTACCTGATACTAAATGAAATTAAACATACCAGAATGCTTTTGCTGAACTAAAGAGAAAATATTCTTCATAGCATCATTCACTACCTTTTATTGTAACATAGAAAAAAACACCTCACCTTTTGAAACTTGGGCAACTGCTGAAAACGTAGGTCCAAAAGTAGCTTCCATTCTGTTCTGTTGAGCATTAAAAGAAGAAAAGAGTAAAGTTTTTTTGTGGAGGATGGACCATAAACAAAGATGGCCTAGTCATCAAGAAAACACCTTTGTGCCCAGAGAAATTCACTATTTCATCAAGATGCAACGTTTTAATGCTGCATGGGCAGTTAAACCCACCGCTTATTTTACTGCTACTATAAACTACGGGCTAGCAGCGACAGGAGGAGGAGGAGGAGGCTGCCATGTCTGCCCGGCGGCGTCTTACCCCGTTGATGCTGTCCGCTGAGGAAATGTTGGCGTTGACGATGGCGACGGCCGCGGCGGCGACTGCTGCGCCTCCTGACAAACGATTGTAGCGCGTGGACTTACTGGAGCTCATAATCCAGCACAGCCTCTGGGAAGTGAACTCGGGCAGCCTGGGGAATCACCCAAACAGATGGCCGTGAGGACAGACACACAGGGACAGACACACACACAGACACACAGGGACAGACACACACACAGACACACAGACACACACACACACACACACACACAGCAACAGCTCCAGATCCTTGCATAGCTAAGGGGGGCCCAACAGGGGTGTCACCCTTACTCTGAGTAACGAGTCACTTTTACTGCAGGACTACCTGCTACATGCTTAGTGTACAATTAACAGTACATACTCCTTAATTTCAATAGCTTTACAGTTGCAGTGTATATGCTCATTCTCATAGGCTCTTTTATGTTGACTCTTATGTCTCAAAATAGATTCCTTCCACATAACAATGCATGGAACATTTAAATCAGAAGGGGCCTTCTATTAGAGATCATGAATAATAGAAAATATGAAGAAAGATTAAAAAAAGAACATCTAAGCATTTATTATTACTGAAGCTAAAGGCTTTAGAGAAACAACCAAAACATCTTATATATGCCTGACAGGAATATCTTCACTGAAATATCTAATCAGAGCACTCCAGAGTAGCATGGCTTCTTGCATGGGTTTTAAATATTCCATAAAGTCAGTAATTAACTAACACTTTCCATGCCAAACATGCTGCCTAGAGTATTTAGGAAATAACTGAGAAATGCTGATATCTGACTCGCATAAGCACCACAGGCTTGACTTAAGCCTTCAGAGGCTAGGAAAAGATATTTCATGATTAAGCACAAGAACAAAACACCTGAGGAGATCCTGTACAGAAGTGTGGTTAATTTCACTTAGAAAATTCCTGGTGTTGCACTGAGCACCCTCCCTTTCCCACCAACTGACAACACCAATGTTCTGTATTTTACCGCCTGTGTGCGATGGCAGGTCACAGCTCAACAGTGCACCATGTGATATACTACCTGTGTATGAATCCGCCTGCTACAGCCATAAACTACTTGATCTTGAAATGTACTTTGTGCAAGCTTGTGCAAACATTTACAATACTGTCGTTTGGTCCTCCTAACCAAACACACACTGAAAAATGCCATTCCGTGAAAATACGACCCACAATGTTACCTTCAGAACAGTTCAGTGGGCATGTTTTGCCATTACTATTCATGACAAATGTTATAATCTAGGGTTATATTCTCTCTGTTAACGGATTTTATGCCACCTGGATCATTTTAGTTACACGTATGTTTACAGGACATAACTATCCACATTTTTAGCTTTTTTGTACTGCAAGTTTCCTTGTAAAAGACTTCTACATCTGCTCAATAAATGGCATCAAGCAAATCAAATATAACTTAATTAACAAAAATATCCACATAACACGATCGATAAAGTTCACTTTCAATAAAGTTGCTTAGGACCTGCTTTCTACAGTTCTTTGAAATGATGTAAACAGAAAGGCATGCGGGTCAGGTCATTTGGGGAACCGCTGTTCCGTCCAATAAGACTTCAAGAAATGTAATCCTCTTTCTACGTCATTACTTTTGTCCGAATTCCCGTCAGACAGGCTTCGACGTGGGGGCGGAGGACTTTGGGACCCGATGGGGCAGATCACCCAGCCAAAACAGCTAGCAAAGCTACACTAACATGCACACAAAGACCGCAGAGCACAATCACCGGACATGTCCCAGTGGATAAATACTGTAGTTTAATAAAAGTGAATAAAAACAAACAATCCCTCAAGTTTCCATTCGGTCTGTCCAGGTACTAAAACATAGCTAACTAAAGTTGAGTATCCCAAAACTTCAAACGGAAGAAACCACGTAGCAAACAAACTTCTAAATATTAACTAACTAACCAGGGAAATGCATTTTACAATTACTAAAGATATAGAGTGTGTGTCGATTTTGTTAAAAGTGTTTTGGAGAAGTAAGCTAACGTTAAATGTAGGCTAACTAACTTGGTCTATGTTCCTGACATACACCAACACAAGCTATCAAGCTAACGCTGGCGTTTCATACAATAAAAGAATGCGTATGGCAACGTCATTGAACCCATTGACATTAATTTCAACAAGCTGTCCACTGCACTACAGTATAATCAGCCAACTGGTATTACATTCAACTCGGCACTGATCTTGATTGGTATGGAAAAGATGGCCCAACGAATGTGAAAAGTAGATGGCGTAACTCAAATCAATTCCTGAACACATTTTACTCTCTGCTTTCGCGACGATGTCATTCTACGATAAAACAACCATAATCATTATCTATAGTGTCTGTTTTACATGCAAGCTAAAAGTTGAAATGGGTCAGAATACTCCACCTATCTTGCTTGCGTTTACGGTAGTTAACATTGCCAAAAAGCTACCATTACCTTGCTATCGCAAATTACCTTTTGCTACATCGTACATGCACTAAAACACTGCCCAATCCATTTCCGCAATCCATACAAAACACTTACAGAAATACAAACCCTTTCAACAGTGTAGTAGAGACATGGCAAATCGAAATATTAATAGCGATCATACAGCAAAAAATCTTACCATTGATGCTACACCACAATCTGCAGATGAAATTCTCATCTTCCTCTCTACCACACTCCTCAAACAACAAACTCGGACTTCTGTGAGTTGTAGTAGACCAATTCGAGATGCCCCTTTAGTGAATGGACAAGATGTTTCACTGGACTACAAATTCCCATGAATCCTTTCGCTGCGTTATTTCAACGTATCCATCATTGGTTAGTTTTACAACATCCCGCCCAATTTGCAAATCTCCATTGGTGGGTTTCCACAGCAATCTCTGAGCATCACAACATCCGTTCCCAACGTGATTGTTCACAGATGTGCCAGCATCTCGCATTCGAGGAGCTACCTACCTCCAAGGGGCTGCCATAGGCACGTGTATGATAGTGTGATCCAGTAAACGTGTTGGGAATGTGAGGAGTGGAGGTGCAGAAGACACATTCCTTTTCTCGTGAGCGTTCCGTGCAGATGGTTCATGAGATGAGGTTAATATCTGGACTTGTATAAATGCATCAAAATTATACAGACATTGCGGTAAATACAGTCAGACAGGCTTATGTGATGCACATTTGTACATTTATATTTTATTCACTGACAAGTACAGACATCGCAACCTGCAGAAATCTATTATATTACATTATCTTAGATTATGCCTATATGTTATGTTATGTTGTGTTGTGTTGTGTTGTGTTGTGTATTCTATTCTATTCTATTCTATTATATTATATTATATTATATTATATTATATTATATTATATTATATTATATTATATTATATTATATTACATTACAGGATAGGTTACAGACAATATTTAACTCAGCGTTTCTGAGGAATTCAACATTATCACAGGCCCAGATGCAGAGTGCAGTAGAATGCAGACACTGTAGCTGTTGAGCAGCTAGTAAGATACTACTTAAAATAACGTAAGGAAGAACAGATCTAAAGCCCACACCAACTGTCTTTTTTAACAGAAATACCAAGCACAGTGAAAATGTAGTGTTGTTAAGTCTACAGTGCACAAGCACGCATTGCTTGAGTGCGAAATGTGTAGTATTTTTTTCGCGCTAGAAGACGTTTTCATTATTTTTTTGTCAATAACTTAATAACCTAAGACAAAAAGACAGAGGTCGTCTATTACGTCTGCAAAAATACCCCATGCAGGACTAAGGCTCGCCCTGTCACTTTTACTTTCCCTCACGCCGCCTTTCCCCTGTCACTTGCTGCATTTGTCATTTGTTTTAAATTGCTACAGACATTTGCGGTAGATTTTTAATTAGGCTACTTGCGGGCTGGCTTTTTAAATGCGGGAGACTCCCTGATGTCCCGGGAGACTTGGGATGTCTGCAATTATTTTATCAAAAAAATACTGCAACTCCTCCTGTTATTACTGTACAATTTAGATAGACCTATTTATATCGACCTCAAGGTGACTAATAAAAGGAACACGTAGATCTAATAAGGCTGGGTCGGTGTTTCCTAACGAACTCCACCATCTTAAATGGCTCCAAGAATTTCATCACGTTACGACCTCACCTCAGACATGTCTTTATATAGTCAGTATTGTTATTCTAGCAGAAGAGGGTGCTGTTTGTCCAGTCACACTTCATGACAACTGTAACTATAGGCCTAACTATAAATTAGGCCTGTCAGCGACCCGTTTGATGTTTATTCATCATTCATTCATTCGAATGTATGTGGCAGATCCCATTGACCAGTTAAGGGTCCGAAAGGTTATAAGTCACATTTCACTGTAATGACATGAACTGGGCTACCATGTTTTAAAACTAACTTTGTCAGGACATCCATAAGCATCACGACATAACAGGCTATGTGGGTGGGGGGGATCAGCCAATTGAAAACAATGTTGTTGTTTTTTTAGGCAGTGTTAGTAATTGGATCTTTATAGAGGGCCTGTCTATCTCTCTGGGCAGGCCTGTCAAGGAATGGTCAGCTAAATGGACTGCATTTATATAGTGCTACTTTACTGAGTTCTTTACTCAGCAGGCCACTCAAAGTGCTTTACATAAGCTTCATCTTTCCTGTTTCATACACACACACTGATAGCGAAGGATTTTACAGCATGGGTTCAATGTCATGCTCAAGGCCACTTCAACAATGGCAGGATAAGACAGAATCCAGCTTGCAACTCTTCGACTGAGTTGCTGGTCACTCACAATATGTAAAGACACAGTTGCCCTGAAACCATTTGTGATGTGTATCTATTCCTATTGCATGACTGTTGTGAGGTTTTTGGGATCAGAACGCTGCAGGTTCATGTCCTGTATATCAGCACTCCACTACATGGTTGATGTGTTTTGGAGCAGGGTATGTAACCGCACATTGTTCCCAGGGGCACTGTCCCTGTACATAATGCACTGTAAATCACTCTGGATAAAAGCACCAATTAAATAACATGCAATGTATAGAAAAAAGTGATTGTTTAATAAATGCAAACCACTGTATCATAGCTATGTGGAAACCTAAGACCAAGAGAAAGAAAGAAAGAAAGAAAGAAAGAAAGAAAGAAAGAAAGAAAGAAAGAAAGAAAGAAAGAAAAATATGGCTCCCCACTTTCATTAAGATATCAAATGTTATCAAATCACGTGTCCCTGTTTCAAGGCACCTGTTAAAATATGGGCCCATGCACTCTGGCTGCTTGGTGCAGCAAAGCTTTAATCTTGGTCTGTGAGCAGGAAGTGATGTATGATTTGACATGCATTCACTTTGTGATAGAGCAGCCCCATTAGCTACTCTTAAAGCCAGCCTGGACCACTTAAGGACAGCTTGAGTGCTCCAATGTGATGAATATAAAATGTCTTGTGTGGTCAGAAAAAAAAAACAGGCTGGGGAGGGGGTAGTTGCAAAATGTCCATTCAGTTGTCAACTCCATTAGGGGAAGCCACTGCTTTTTCTCTTTGTATGAAACGTTTGAAGGCAAGGCAAGGCATGGTTTTCCCCTGTGGTTGTTAGAGGGGCAGTGGTCCATTCTTTTTATCCGGGCAACGCACCCTCAGGCTCCTGATGGGTGAAAATGTGTACAGTGACCGTCGCAGGAAAGCCATTATCTCCTGCCCATCCCCTTGCCTCATCACCCATTTGACCCTGCAGTGCAGCCACTGAAATGTCGAGAGAGCCACCTGAAGGCTTATCCCAGTAAGTGGAGTCCTAGTTCTGTAGCCTACCTCCATTCTCTTCTTCTGTTCCTACCATTTTTAGCTCTACAGTTCTGTGGGTAGGCCTATATGCAAACATGAAAACATGGCCCAAATAAACAAAAGGGAGGATTGTCATATGACATTGTGTTTTATAGTGAAACTCTGAGTGTAACATCTGTTTTAACCAAGAGGGATGGATGAAAAAAACATGGAGTATGTGTGGTGTGTTATATTGTGGAAGTGAAAAAAGTCTTAGCCAAGTGTCTTAGCCAAGTGTCTTAGCCAAGTTTCGTTCAAAAAAGGCTTCTCTGCCTGTTACAAATTTGCTATTCCTTTTTTAATATTTGATGTAAATTGATGTATTCTATCTGCTGTAAAGTTTTTTTTTAAAGAACGTGATTATGTTTTGCAATTAGATCTTTAAAAATGCCATAAATGGCTTAGGAAAAATAACCAAAGCTAAACTACTAAGGAAGGGAAATGTTGTCATTCAGCTTTAAATGTGAAGGCAAATGGTTTAAAACATGGTCTTTAATGCCTCTCATGTTGCTTAACATTTTGAAGGTAGCCATATTCCACCTACATGATATATCATTTTTGATAGAGCACTAACGACATCAACCACATGGGAAAAACAGGGATATGTGATAATACTGGAGCAGATTAAAAATCTTCTGGCATATAAATCATTAATGTAAGGTCAGTATGAGTTCTGGTGAGCTGACTAATCTTGGCAGTATAAGAGATTGACTTATACGGCTGAATGTATGGCTGAAACTATGCCTTTAATCTGATCATCTGGTTTACTTTAGCTTTGGTAGATGACTTAAAATAATAAACCCCCGATCATGAATGTAGTCTTGACGTAAACTAGGTTTTATGCATATAAACATACAACCGGATTGCCATATATTGTAAAATTTCAAACGTCTACTACTAGACACACTTTTGCAGTGGAGAGTCATCGGCTGCCATCCATGTACACTTCAAAACAGCTCATTTCATTTAGCTGAAGAGCAGCCCTGAGTCACAGAGAGCCTCATGTGTATCACCGGGGAACAGAGCAGACACACAGACAGGGAAAGAGCCTGATGTATGTGAAGCCAGTGCTGGATCCAGGGCCCATTGGCTCATGTCACACCTCCTAATGGCCTTCACTAGGTGTGACAACGGATGAGAGTGACATGAGTGGGGTCTGGGCCTGAGTGGGATGGACGAGTGGCAGATATTGTGGTGTCAGGGGATGGCAGAGGCATGCACAGAGCCCTGCCACGGGACACACAAAATACATCATAGGCCGAGGGGGAATTATCCTCCTCTGTGTGAGCATGTCTGTGTCTGTGTGCATGTGTGTTTGCCTGTTTGAAGCCCATACCGCCATACATGTATTGATGTATCAATAGTGAATTAATCGCTTTTCGTATTTTATTATTAATTTGCTGAGTCAAATGTGCAAGTTTTTCTTTGAGGAATGCACAAGCCTGAATGCAATAGTAACTCTAACGAAAAAGGCCAATATGTCACTGGTACTGCGCATTAAGATATACTACACATTATTTTTTCTTCAGTCTGCTCTGTCCTCTTTCCCAATCTGGTATTACCTAATCAGTTGTAAAATCAGTTGTTTAAAATGTTCATGGGACATGTACTAAAGCTTTGCATTTCAGGATGTTATTAATTCGGAATAATCATAATATGTCTACACCTCAGTTTATAATTTTGTTGTCATAGTATGGGCCCGGTAATCAAATACCACAAGCAAGTATTTCAGTGAAGGAGTGTAACATGGTGTAATGCTGATAGTCATTTAACTTTATTGTCTGTTGAGACATACAGTTTATTGTCTGTTGAGTTACACAGTTTTTTTCCACATCAGTCAAATATGACAGAGAACTGTGTTGGTATGCCAATATGTAAACAATGTACTGTTCTTGCAAACAATCTTGGATGATTTTTGAACAATCTTTATGTTTTTTTTCTGAATAGGGCAAACAGTAAAATTCTATAAACTGAAATGGGAAAACAGAAACAGATATGTATAGGGAAATAAATCATACTTTGAATCAATCATTCTTGACTAAATACCATACCATTCCCCGACTAGGTCTGCCCTGCTCACCTATAGGCTGTTCGCACTCTATTTTAATTCGCGCACACACATGCACCCACGTATTGCCATACTCACGTTCATAGGAGCAGAGACTGAGCAGCGCGTAGCCTTGGCTCTTATCCCTGCCGTAGACACAACTTCCACAGCATCACTTACCGGCACTGCAGCTTTTAGCGGACGTGGACTTCTCCATACAACAACTGAGGGAAACTGTTTTTTTTTTTTAGATCACCAAATTTATTTTATCCACACAAAACTGCGGATCTACTACGGATTTGAAGTGGTGAATTTTGCAAGACATTTTTTATTAACACAGGAGACTAAGCAGCAAAAGCAGTGACTCTGACGGTCAACTCCTGGAGATTTTCAGACATTTCGATAAATCATCCGGACTAGTCCATTCCCAAAAACAGAGCCGAGCCGTTTCCTTGCGCCAAAGCAAGCGCTGCTGTAACAACATCAGTAAGGTAAGCAGGGAAATCATTTTATGAACTGTCATTTCGTTTGTTAATCAGTGTTAGGTAGCCTATGTATTGGTCTTGCCACAATAAAGCTCGGTTAGTCGACTTGTAGTTAAAAGATAAAATACATACGAGGCCCTCTGTAAAGTAGACTGAAATGTTACTTAAAGCGCATCCAACACCATTGTGGCTATAAATGATATGTTACATAAAACTTCAATTCTTGTGCGTTCTCTTCCTCGTCTTTCTTGTCTCATCCGTCGATGTTATGACATACATGGGATTATTTGACTTCGCGTCAAATGGCAGATGTTTTCGCCTAAATGCTCAACCATGGAAATGTTCGCATTTTCTGTGCTCATGGTGTCTGTGTTCGGTCTTTTTCGAGCTTTTTCTTTTGTCACTTTGGGTGGGAATAACCGACTGATGACTAAAATAGGACATGATTGCCTGCGAGGCAAATTACAGATGTAGCCTATCGATGTACATTAGGTCTACATGATAACCTATACGACATAATTCTAAGCATACGGAATCCGCAAAAACAAGACTCGGTGGGTTTGCATAGATTAATGTGCGTTTACTATACTGACAAATTGTCTGTTTCACAAGCATATGCCCTTGACTACAGCGAGGAGACACATACAACATTCTCATGATGGCCAAAGTGGGTTCGAATGTTATCAGATGTAGTTGTGACCCAAATCAAGAAGCGACCTACATCATGAACTTATAAAGTTCATCCACAGCCTCGCTATATTGGAACACTGCTCTGTCTCGTCTACTGAAATCTATCATTTAAACAGCCCCGTCTGTCAGAATAACTGTGATTCATTGTCGGTCTATTATAACTTTTGGGCAGAGAAAGACGAGGGACATATGCCTCAGGGATTGGTTTATTTTAGGAAAACAAAATTCAGGACATATATCCGGCTATCGAGGGTTCTCGTGGCGAGCACAGAGCATAATCACTTAGAAGTGGGATATATTTGCCTTATGGCAAGGTCCTGTCTTTGTCAGTCCTGCTGGGTTAGATGGTACAGACAGCGGGTCACTGGCTGACTTATCACATCATTCCTGGTTCTTGCATTCCGACCCTGATAGTGGGAAAGGCACAGAAGGCAAGACTATATCTGTAGAAAACTTGCAACACAGCAATATTTCAGATGCTTGTATGAGTTCATCATTCTGTGGTAATTAAAGAAAAAAAGAATGTAAAAAAAAAGCTAAGTCTTCTCAGTGTCTCAGGGGAATCATGTATCAGATATCTGAGCCCTGGGAACAAGATGTATCAGTCTGTCTGACTTAAAATCCCTTGGACTTTTCTGTGTGTGTTGGCAAAAAACAGCAGTAACTGGCTACCTGCTTCATGAGCCAAACCACAAACAGTGCCATGGAGCAGGCTGCTTTGCACTCTATTGTTTCAGTTTAGATAGCCTTACTGAATGTCAGTCAAATGTTGGGTTTTCATTACCATGAGCCTATATCATAAGGGAGTCCTCACTGAGGAATAAATGTGTCCATAATTGTGCATAATTATATGGTAAATACAATTAATGCAAATAAAGAAAAAAAAGACTTGCGTGTGTTTATGTTCATTTTAATCCATGTTTGGTCTCTCTGTAGGAACCACAGTGAAATCTTTAGTTTCGGTCTGTGCCACAGGTTCGTTCTTATAGGGTGACCATCCTCCCGTACAGCCACTGCCATGGATGAGCTGGACCTTCCCCAGATGAAGAAGGAGGTGGAGAGCCTGAAGTACCAATTGGCCTTCAAGAGAGAGAAGTCTTCCAAAACAGTGACTGAGTAAGAGCCTCTCTCACACATCAACAGTTGCCCACAGCCAGAATGCCAACCCTCTTCCATTGAATATACACCTACCTTAGTATTACTAGCAAGCCTTTTATCAAAGATTCATTTATTGAGTAGAAGTATTGATAGGATTATTATGCAATACAATTCATACGTGCTATGTTGTAAGGTGTGTGGATTTCCTGTTTGAAGATTAAAGATGTTTCACCTCTCATCCAAAAGATTTCTTCTGAAAAATACTATAACAGAATCCAATATGTTAATCAATATCAGTTATAGATCAGTTCACTGTAATATAACTAATTGATATGTAGTTAATCATATCGCTATGTTATGAACCTATATGTGGACATAATATTGTATACTGTATATTTTCTCCATTTTTATGGAATATACACTGACCCAAATGGGCTAGGTTTAGGGCTGTCACTTACTCTCACTTTGGTTATGGCTGTGACTAAACAGAGTGTCCAAAATCTTATAATTGTAGTGAAATAACAATGGCAATGGCAAAATTTCATCAGCAACTCGGTCACAGCTAAGAGGGAATGTCAGAGAAGGGTTTAGGAAATAATAAGTAGACATCTGTCACAGCAAAGACACACTGCAGTCCCGTCGTTCATGATGGTTTCACATACACAAACCGCAACACTAGCAGGACAGCATATATCTTAAATGTCACACATTCGAACCACCTAGGGTTGCACTGTCACTGGGAAAGCTAAATTAGCTAGCCGTGAGTGATGAGGGGCATCTCCTATTGTTTTTCTTTCTGCATCTCAGCGGTGCCAAAGGAAAAGGTCTCCGATGCCTCAGTCCCTCACAGCAATTATCTCAGCGGTTGTTAGCCCTGTTGGTATGTCACGGGCAGTATATGCAGTTGTTTGGGTTAGCAGACAGGAAGGAGATACACTTCTTTTGGGGGGTAGGGAGGGCAGACATGGTGTTCATGTGACACTCCCCATTATATTAGCAGTGTTCCCCCCCACTTCCACACCAACCCACCCCCCCAGCCCCCCCAACTGCCAACACTGCCATCTTGTCACACCACGGGAACATCTCATTTCCCCTCTGTCCCAGGGTAGTCGGCCTAAAATATGCATGAGGGTAATTTCTCTGTTATAAATTAGATTTCACCAGGCAGAGAGTGCAGTGTGGACCCAGCTCACGTTGCTTGTGCAGTGGTTTCTAAGCCTTCTAATATCTTAAGCCTTCAATGCAACATGAGTGGGTCTTCAAGTGGCATCATCACAGGTAGCATTTAGAAAACCTGTTGGGGTAGCTCCAGGCATGAAGTCTTGAAGTCTCTGTCATTGTGAGCTAGGAATAGTGTTTCCCCTGAGTTTCCCCCCTGGTTAATGAGGCCTCATGATAGAGAGGGCACATGCGAGGAGTAATTGGTGTTGTCCTGTTCCGGAAATACCAGCCAACCTCACTTGTGATTTAGATCTGAGGGACGTGCCATGCTTGCTGTCGTCCATCTGAGGAGTGTTTTTTTATTTTTTAATCTTCCCGTCGTCCTGGACATGCTCAGATTTCCCACCGTCTCCGCCATGCTTGGGACACATGAGTCATAAAAAAGGCTCAGCTGGCGAGTGACCCGTCCACTGGGTCGTACACCGTAGTCATAACCGCAGATGAAAGGCCCCGCATACAGCACGTCAGTGGACATCAAGCCCTGTAGTGTGACTATTGCCTCTGATGTTCATAAAAGCAATTTCCATTACTGTGGCCTGTACTGTACCTCACCACAGATAATACATACAGACACCCAGCGACACCAACAGGTAAACAGACATGCAGACACACACACGCATGTACACACACATATATGCAGGTGCACACACTCACACGGTTTTATGACAAAAGTACACAGAAGGAAAGACTCGCCTCAATGACACTAGGTTGTACTGTCATAATGATCTTATCCAGAAAGCATCTTGGGCAACACAGCTACAGATGGTTTGTTCAACGTCAGTTTCATTTTGGTTTATCGTTTGCTGACTTGTCACCTAAATCAAAACCAGGCCCTCACCCTAACCTTAACAAGACACAGAGTTTATACAGATGATTTGTAACTGGCCTCAGCATCTATAGGCAGCCTGTAGGACCATCTATAGGCCCATCCAGTGAAAGCAGGACCACAACTGGATACGATTCTAAAAAGGGATCAGGCAGGCACATTTCCCATAGCCTTACCAACACTACAGTGTTCATAGGAGACATTTTAAGATGTAACTTGATATTTCAAGGTGACTTGTAGAGCTTACTCTACAAGTCATATCCAAAGACATATCCACTGTAAGAGATATGTCCTTAAGGTTGGGCTGGTACACTTCTTCTTAGGTTAAACAAAATTTATTCTAAAAAGTGTTTGGGCTTTTGCACTGGCTGATTCATTGTCAGGATTTGTGATGGATGACAATGATTTTCCATTAAATAAAGAAATGTATCAAATGTTAAAATAGTTGATAATTTCTTGCAAATGCAAATCTATGAGTAACTTTTTTATTTTGGCCTGTATATTAATTATTGCTGATGTTCCTTTAAAAAAGATCACCTGTCCTTCAGTACAACTAGGCACATCATGCTCATCTCATACATAGCAGGATTTGGCTGGAAGCTTCAGAACTTCAGCCTCTGAAGTTTTAGCCTACAGCATGTAAAAGTGAAATGAACCTTCCAGGGTTGCTTTGGGACACACACATAGTAATGTACACCTTGTCAACAACCTCATCCTGGTCAGGTATTAAAAGCTGATCTGCCACTCCCACAGTCTTCTTGGTAAAGTTTTAGAATTTGGCTCTCCCAGTTGGACCAAGTCATGAAATTCAGTAAATTATTGAAAGTGTAGGAAACATCAGGAAAATCACATGTAATTGACCTGTGAAGGCCTTGTGAAATTACGTCTTTTGTTGTTATTCAAATGATGTTTGTCGGGCAAGTTTCCGCATCATGATGTAGTTTCCACTTGAGTTAACATGGCCTGATTAAGCAATTAAAAAAGAAATGTAAAAGACTGTTCAATTTTCATTTATTAATGAAACACGCAGAATGGGTATGGAGTGAAGTTAATAGTATTGTAGGTTCTGAAAGGTCATGAAAACATTTTGAAATGTTGCCAGTGAAAATGAGTCTGGTGGATCACACACTGGCTACTCTCAGTAGGCATACGTTTACTTCCTTCTGATACCTGATACTTTCTGTCAACTTGGGCCGGCCTTCAACCAATTGCAGCTGCATGCAGACTCAAACTGAACAGTGTTAGGTGTAACATCATCACTTTCAGCCCTTACACCAAGCAACATGGTCCTACCTCGGTTTGCAGATTGGTTGCCAAAAAATGTAGTCAGGGAAACCGTAGGCGTAGGAGTGTTCCCTAATGTAGTACTGTAGCGAAGTACAATGTTGAGTAGAGGCACTACGGTGGTGCTAGCCTGACTAAGTGAAGATCTGTTAAGAAGCTATTTGTAATTGGTAGGTAACCATCTGATCCTTTCTCTCCCTGTCTGTCCTCTCCATGTAGTCTGGTGAAATGGATCGAGGATGGCGTTCCTGACGACCCCTTCCTGAACCCAGAGCTGATGAAGAACAACCCTTGGGTGGAGAAGGGCAAGTGTGTGATCCTCTAGAAGAGATGGGGATTAATGTCTGTCCCTGTCCCAGTCCCCTCCCCGCCTCGACCCCACGCTCGACAGAGGCAGAACAGCACTCTTTATACTGTAACGTCACTACCCCCACCCCACTTTCCCAAGTTTGCTCCTGTCCCTCACTATGAATGTACAACAGACATCCCGATGAGGACCACTGCTAATTTTACACTGAAGCATTACCACCTTACAGTCACACACTGCAAGAGTTTAAGGAAAAAAAATATTGCCATGCATTACTGTTATAATCATAAATATCTATATATCTTTATATGCCGTAAATGGATTTGATTCTCTAGCATATTGATTCCTTTTAGGTGTTGTCTCTGTTGCTTGCGCTTTTTTGATAACACGTTCAAGCGTATACTCACTGCCAGTAATGGTCTGCTGGGCTGCTGGCTGCCTAAAAAGAGAAGTGAAGAGGAGGGGAGGGGAGGGAAAGGGAGAGGAGAGGAGAGGAGAGGAAGGGGAAGGGGAGGGGAGGAAAAAAGGAAAACGAGGAAAGGAAAAAGCGCTACAGCATCAAAAAGCAGCACGGCTTTATTTAGAAACACTGAAGGCCCAGTCAGTCGTGTTAGACCTCCTCTCTCTCTCTCTCTCTCTCTCTCTCTCTCTCTCTTTCTCTCTCTCTCTTTTTACTGGGTGGCTTGAAATCATTCCAGCAGACCAGATGCCCTTATGCCTCATTCCAACTGACCTCCCAACCCCTAACCCCCAACCCCAAACCCCAACCCCCACCCCCACCCCCCCCACTTCCACCCCCTATCTCTAAAGTACCATACGCAAAGGTGGGGTGTCTGCACCGACCTACCCACACTTTTGTTTTACTTTGTACTGGACCTCTAAACCCCCACCCCATACCCACCCCACCCCACCCCCCAGGTGAAGGTGTCCAGCACCTGGATACTTCAGTGGGACACACATGGCCTGGGACATGCAGAGAGCTTAAACACCTTGCACGTTTTTTTGTGGTTTTCATTTTTCTTTCTCCCTGGAGAATTCAGTAGAGTAGAGTCCAGCACAGCTAACACACATGCGAGAGGTGAAGCAGCAAGAGAGAGAGAGAACACACCGTACACTCACTGAGGCACACCTGTGTTTTGTTTTGTTTTTTTCGTTCTTTCAAACATGTACAGACGGTGTGTACTTAATTTATTAACTTATTTATGGTAATTTATTTATTTATGGGTTTTACAATTACTACTGAATCTGTAGGTGCTGTTTGCTTGGGGAGTAGTTTTGGACTTGCTATTTTTATGCCTGCACCCTGCGTCCATTGATAGAAGAAAAAAAAAATGCAACACCTTGCCAGTTCATCATCAAATACTGCCTTGTACACAACCTCCTTAAAACAAGAATGTATGGGTATCACAAAGGGTTGGCTTGCCATCTACCACCCCAAGCTTTGATTTGTGTGTGTATGCATGGAGCTTAAAGGCTGTGACCTGTTTGAAGCTTTGGATCAGATGTTTAACAGCACAATCTGTATTACTGCCAAGGCAGTAACAAAGAAAGGCAAGGATGTTTATTTGTTGTTTCTGATTCTTTTTTGTTTGCTTGTTGTTGTTTTAATTTTTCATTTATTTTTTATATTCAACATCTAGTAGAATGCTGTCTATCTATCTAGCAATGTAATGATTGTGGGAGTGCTTTGGGATATTATGCATAAGATCAATTACTAGTTTAATGATGAAGCAATAAGCAATGATGATTTTTTTATTGAATGTTTTACAAAAAACATTTATCCTATTGAATAAAGTAGAGGATTTTTAGACAACTCAGATGTCATTTGTGTGTGTGTGTCCTTAAAAAGGTAAACATTATGTGAAATAAAGTGTAATCGCAAAAAGGAAATTAAGACCAAGACCATCATCACTCTTGCCAAGACTTGATTTTTGCCATGAATGCCAGACAATGGGAAGACAAAAATACGGAGAGTTTTATTCACAGATGGATACATTAGCATATGACAATACGTTTGAAGAGCTAAATCTGGAGTCGTAGCACATTGGTCTAAGCCTGAAAAAAAACGAGGCCGTATGGAATATGGACACACCTCAAAAAAAGAATATTCTCGCTTGTGTTTTCTCTTCTGCTCTCTGCTCTTTCTCTTCTCTTCTCTTCTGCAATGGCGGTCTGGCAGGTGCTAGGCATCTCCAGGAGCAAAAATGGATTTAGTGTCCATGTCAAGCACGATAAGCACAGGAAGACTCAACAGTCTCCATGACTACATCATGTTGCAGGCATAAGCACAGAAACAAGATGCTCAGGGCTCGCTCTGAGAAGCCACCGACCCACCTTCCATCTTTTCCCAGTCCACCCCCACCCTCTCCAGCAGCAGAGTGCAGTCAGAGAAACTCCACTAGCGCTTGAATAATTGAATAGCAGAGAGAAAGCAAAGCTTGGAGCAAAGACTTCTGTACCATGCTTGCCAAGCATTCACTAAAGACACACAATACATGTTTGTCTCATTTGATTGTTTTTTTATTATTTGAAGGGCAGGCTTTGTTGTTTTGTCCACTTTTGTGGTCAGATTGGTACAGTGAAAAAAACCACCAGAGCGCCCATCAAGCTCCATTCACCAACCCTATGGCCTCCCCCTCCCATCACCTGCATCACTACTAGGCTGCTTTAACCACATTCACTACCACTTGCTTCTACCTCCCTCCCCCCAAAGCTGAAGATGCCCACAGCCATCAGAAATGCCACTAATGTACGGGATAAAGACTGAGTGCGCTGGATGCCATTCTATTCACTCTGGGATTAGCACACGTAATCCCACTAGCCGTCACCACCACCGCCAGCATCAGTACCCATCTGAACCTACCACATACCCGTGATTGCTCTTCTGCACCACAAGAGCGAACGGGAGCAGATGCTCTCTAATCTGCCCAAGGTAATCCACTCTCTCTTACCCCCACCACCTTATCCCCCACCCCAACCACCACTGCCCTCTTTATTTTCCTCAAGCCTCTCATATTCTAATGCTCCATTTGTACACTCACGAGATCAACTGCTGACGTTGTGTCATTTTGCGTATGTATATGATGGCAGGAGATGATGTCCGCTCATGAGGTGGTTTGGGTTTGACACAATAATCATAAATCCTCCCGCATGTTGAAGCTTATTTCCCTCTAAGCTTTATCTAACACTTGCCTCCCCACCCCCTCTTGCTATATGTGCACTTTATCACCATTTCTGTCAGTGGTTAACAACACACACATCCCAAATAATCAATTACAGTGTCTTTCTATTGGTAAAAGACAGTGACTCGACCCGTATCTGGCCGGTCAAATGTGTTAGCCTTGTATAGACTGTTTCAAGAGAGTTTGATTGATTTTCTAACAGGGTTTCTATTTTAACATTCCCAACTATGTGAAACTTAGCGGAAGTAGTTTAGCAACACAATCAGATCAGATCTATTCTAAGAAAATGGTCAGGAGTGATAAGAACAATGTGTAATCAATAACTGCACACCTCCTCTTCACAACCGAAACTTCTTGAAGCACTCTTTAACATGAAGGTCAACTGGAGGGTTAAAGGTCAACTGGGTCAACCATACCTCCACACCTCCTCCACACACACGCATACACACACACACTATACATGCACATGCACACACACAGACACAGACACACACACACACACACACACACACATGCACACACACACACACACATACATGCACACACACACATATGCACACATTGATCTGTGTGCCCTCAGACTAGCACTAATCCCCCCACAGAGGTCACAACTCCTGGGCCGTTAGAGCTCAGTATCTGGTGCAGAAGCAGCCAATTGTTGACCAATTAAGGTAGAGTGTGTCAAGCACATTGAATTCTGGGCCAAAACAGCTCTGAAATCCCACAGAAGGAGCGCGGTCAAATAACTTTCCCCAAAATGGGAATGCAGCCAAGCAGTGGCGAAAAAAAAAACCCCTCTTTCTCTTCCCTTCATGATGTGTGCTGTGAAACAGATCCCTCATGCCTTGGTGATCCAGCCCTTGCCCCACCCCCATCCTCTGCCATCACCCATCCACCCCGCCCCACCCCACCCCTGAGCAGTCTCTCAGTGCCTGCTCAGCAAAGCTCATCTGTGTGCCGATGCCCGGCTAAAACCAACCATCTCCCATTAACCTGCTTTCCGCGTGCCTCTTGGATTAACTTCAGAGAGCTGGCTTTTGCAGCTGCCACCATGCTGCTGCACTGCTGCCACTGCCACCGCCGCTCTCATGGCCCTCGTTAAAGACTTCACTCTCCCTGCACGTTCGCTCCTCCCTCTCTCCCTGGCTCAGGATGATACCGGTGGCATAGAGCTCAAGACCTCCTCCCTCAGGTTCAGGCACAGTGCCAACGGCAGCATCCTTCCACAGGTGGACTTCAGTCCGACCCCTCTCTCTCTCCCCCACTTAGGGTGGATGGGAGGCAGAGAGTGAGAGATAATTTACATTGACACTAATAGAATGAACTGGCAAAGGTGGTCGTGCCCAGGAACCTTCAATTTAAGCCTCATCCAGTCTGTGATAAAAATTCTGTGCGTAACCTCACAGAGGGTTTGTCCAGTCCCTTTTATATACAGTCTATCTATGGTCTGCCCACACTGCCAAGCGGCTCTAACAAGCGTTTAGATTCCAGGTCGATCGCTTGTTCGGCAGCGCCAGCGGCTCGTGCATCTTTTCGCTTGGCGGCAGAAAATGGCTGATCCAGATCTGTCACCGCACGGCGCTTCCTGGGGAGTTCACCTCCAATTGGGAGCGAACGGAGGTGTCAGGGACCTGACGAGGCGCACTCCATTTGCCCCGACAGGGGAACTGGGCCAAGACCGCGCCGCGCATCATTTTTCCAAATTAGGACAGAGCGAAAGATTCCTAAGACACCCCCCCTTCCTCTATTCTTTCCTTTCCTTTCCACACACTCACTCACTCACTCACTCACTTCAGTCTTCTCCCTCTCTCAATATTTTTCATTTTCCACTCTCTCTCTTTCTCTCTCTCTCTCTCTCTCAATCTTTTTCATTCAGCTCTCTTTCTATCTCTCTCTCTTTTTCCATCCCTCCTCTCTACACTAGCCTTCCAAACTGTTCCCTATCTACCCTTGGCTAATTATAACCGGCGAAGTGTAAATTGAATGTGTGTGCAGAGAGCCCGTTGGTAGAATCGTGCTCTTTGGCCCAGTTTTTTTTGGCAATTGTGCAAGAAAAAGAGGGAAAAGAAAAACACGCAGAACGTGCTCCGACAAAGGGCCTCGGGTGACGCTTAGGTACTGGGTCAGCTCCCGTGAGGGACGGCAAATCTCTCTACCTGCACAACAGAAGGAGAGTGAGGGAGATGGAGGTGGGGGAGGAAGAGAGAGAGAAGCAGGAGGAGGAGGAAGGAGGAGACTGTGTCCCTCTGTTAGGACATAGCGCTTTGTCATTAAGCAGTCAAGGCAAACAAACACAAACGGCTGTGCGCGTGAGTGCAGGGTCTATTCCGCTGTGGTGTCATTATGACACGGTGTGTGCCGGCCCCCACAGGGCCTGAGTCTCAGTGTTTACACTAGGCTCCTATCTCTCGCCCTGCCCCGGGGACCCGACAGCGCCGACACGCTACCACACCGTCTCCCGGCAACCACCACGTACACCCAACACCCAACTTCTCTCTAGCTCGCTTTCGCTCTCTCTCTTGCTTTCTCTCTCGCTGTCTCTCTTGTGCCTTCTCTCTCGCTGTCTCTCTGTCTCTCTCTCTCTTTTTTGCTCTCTCTCTCTCTGATTCACTGCTCCAGCTCCTGAGCCTGCCGACATTAGATGAAATCTTATCGCAGGAAGAAACTAATAAAGAATCAGCTGGCGGCAGGCGTATGGATGACTTTCATGATGGGAGATGATGGAGAGACACTAAAATAGAAGGCCCTTGGTACACACACACGAACACCCACACACACACACACATACACAGTGGCACAGACAAAGGGCTGCATGTTGTGACCATGGCACAGTGGTCCCTCTTTAGGAGATTAAAGCACCGAGCTGACAGCTCCCTAATCTCTGGTGCTTTGTTAACAGGCCATGTGGTAAGGAGTCATACAGCGCAATGGGCGGGGGTTGGGGGTGAGTGTGTGTGTGTGTGTGTGTGTGAGTGTGTGTGTGTGTATGTGTGTCCGCGCGCATGCATGTGTGTGGGGAATAAGAGATGTGACAGCCCCATGAAGGAAAGGCCTGAGTCCCACAGCACTTCACCATTGGCCACTGAGAGACAGCGTTGGAGGCAGACAAAAAAGAGTTCATCAAAAATGTATTTCAGTGTTTGATGATGAGATTGCATTTGATTTTACTGTTAGTACGAGTCCAGTGCCTCTTAGAGGAGGCAGGGAGTTCTGGAGTGGAGTGGGGGGAAGGAAGCCATGAAGAGGGAGGGAGAGAGAAAGGGAGGGGTGTTACTAACACATCTCCATAAGTGCACCCTGTCCTGCCAGTTATTAATTAAAGAAACAGACAAACAAAAAAATAAATCTTTGCCTCAACATGCACAGGACCAGTTACACCATGCACACACACACAGACACACAGCCACACAGACACAGCAGACACACAGACACAGGACACAGACACAACAGACACAGACACCGACACAGACCACAAACACACACACACACACCCACACACACAATATATATATATAATATATATATATAAATATATATATATATATATATATATATATATATCTATATATATATATAAATATATAATACATCTCTGCACTGCACAATCTACATGTACACATACACACTCACATTCATCTTTCTCTCTCACACACAAACACACACACAAATACACACGCATCTACCCTTAGTCTAGTCTGCTGAGCAGTCAGTTTCAGCTGGAGGGGGTGTAACCTGTAAAGTCCAGTGGTGCTCCTTAGCTGATGTGGCCAATGACAGCACTGTGCTCTGTGCACATGAGACTCGCATTAATAAAACTCCCCACAGGCCACTTGTCTCCATGACTCATCACTGTGCACCATGGGTACTGCTCTGTGTGTGCGTGCGTGTGTGCATGTGTGCGTGTGTGTGTGTGTGTGTGTGTACGTGTGTGTGTGTGTGTGTGTGTTTGTTTTTTTTGTGTGTGTGTGTGTGCGTGTGTTTGTGTGTGTGTGTGTGTATGTGTTTGTCTGTTTGTGTGTGTACGTGTACGTGTACGTGTATTTGTGTGTGTGTGTGTGTGTGTACATGCGTGTCATGCTTAGACAAGCCGAGAGGCACACAGGAAATGTCACAGCTGTCTAGAGAACTAGACACATACTCCAGGGAGCGGGCGAGCTGTGCGGAGGGTGGCGGATGGAGACGAGGGGTGTATCTCTAGGAGTGGGCAACGACTCTTCCCATGTCAGTATTTCCCCTAGAATTTTACTGCTGTCAGTTGAGAAACATTAACCCAACTATGCTAAGGGGGTTCCCACAAATGTGTAAAAAAAACCTCCATAAATGGTGACTTCTAGCTACTTCTGAGTCAGGAAATGGACAGATTGAGACCTAAAAATAAACCTTTGTGTGTAGTGCTTATACAGTGTGAAAGCCATTACCCTAAACATGGTTTTACTGATCAGCAGTGATGCTAAGCCTTTTAGCAGAGGTAGTGCACCGCTGCTGACCATATACAGGAGAAAACACTGGATGTGCCGGCCTGTAATACTGGCAACACAACAGTACACTAAGGAGTCCTACCTGAAGGCTGTGTAAAGATGGAGGTACTCTTGCACTTCTCCTTTTTACCTTTGGTTTAGGGAAGACTGAGAACATGCCCAGATCATGTTGTGGTGCAGCACAGCTACTTCCGCTAGCCTTGATCAACGTGTGCACAAAATAGTTCTTTTTTTCCCCCCTCCGAACCAGCGGAATTGTACTTACATTTATGGATAATTAATGACTGCAGCTGGAGAAGAGTGGCTTATGGTGTGTGCTGACAGTGAAAGCACTAAGAGGGCTCAAATCAAATCAAATATTTATCGTGTGGTGGGAGGCGTTTTGGAAGTAGGGGTGGGCTAGGCTAGGCTGAGACCGACTGACTCTGGGATCACACGTAGCCACACGTTGGCCGGCTGCACGGTGGAAGAGAGGCCTTGAGAAATGAGAATCTGATGAAAGCACCAGAATAGCATAACCTCTTATTCCCCCAAACGACCAAAGAATGCTGCCATTTTTCATACAGGGCCGGCAGCAAGCCCTTACTGGGACTCTCAGACACCACTGCCTGTCTTTTCTCTTTCTTTCTCTCTTCCCCCCCATTGCATCTCTCTCTCTCTCCTTCTTTCTCTCTCTCTCTTCATGTCATCTCTCTCTCTTCACCCCAGCTATCTCTCTCCCTCTCTCTCCACTCTGTCTCTCTGTTTCTCTCCCTCTCTCTCCTCTCCATCGCTCTCTCTTCTTTCTCTTTCTCTCTCTCTCACACCACTTTATCTATCTCCTTCCTCATCTTGTCTTCTCCTATCCTCTCTCCCAGTGCCGTCTCTTAGGCCTAATTAAGCAGCAGAGACCTCAGTGAAGCTCACTCAGCCAATTCACAGGCATTAACAATTCATGGACAGGCGTCACAGAAATAACCAGGCCTCCTCCTCCTCCTTCTTCAGGGCGAGCAGTTCTGAGGAGCAGGTCTGGAGGAATGGGACAGGATTGGGGCAGGGAGGGGCTGGGATAGAGCCTGAGGTACCAATGCTGTCCATTTACCTCCCCATGGCTCCCATGGAGCCAATCTTCCCACCCACAGCCTTGTTTCTGGTCCATCTCTTTAAGGACAGGTTGTTGCTGTTGCTGTTGCTGTCCTTTGAGGGTATTTTGCCAAAGTGACAGGGCAGAGACTCTACTGGAAGCTTTCCCTGGTTCTCTTCTCAGTTCAAAGACACACAAGAGCAGCATTTTTTTATGCTTTATATTTTTTGTTCTATTTTTCATTCACTCACTTAGCTCTGGTTGAGCACATGGCTGTGATGTATTCTTGAATGGTGATGAAGAATCACTTCAATCATCCAAACACGTTGGGTCAGACATTGGGTCAGCTTTATCACAGATGGGGATATATGGCTGTTTGGCATGTGGATTTGGTCCAGAGCTTTAATGCTCCTAAAGAGACGCCATTTTGTAGAGAATTAAGCCTCAGACGGTTCTCTTTGTTGCTAAATAGGTCTCACTTTGTCAAGTGCCATCCCTCTCCATTTGTGGCTTTCCCCAGCCATGAGAATGCTATTCAATAAAACATTACCGTCGTTCTAAATCTTTAATGGCTCTGTCTTGCAGCATTAGCCCACATGAACACACATTTAGGGCATCTTCTCACAATAAGCCATGGGCTGACTCCTCCTCCAACCCCCTCCCTCCCTAAAATCACCAGATGAGATTTAACAGTCATTTAGCAAATAGGTTATGGCTAAATACAGTATAGGAGATTATATTGATAAAAAAACAATACAGATATCCAAGAGTTTAATTGCTATTGTGTTTAAAAAGCTGCTACAAAAGAACCAAATGTTGAGTTAAACACAGGAATGACTAAAACAGGTTAAGACATGGTTACCATGAACGGTTACCATGACTAACTCTCTGGTTCTCCATTTTAGAGGAACAGTGATGGAGGTGTTGATGGAGTGCTTGGAGGTAACAGGACTGGAAGTGTTGAGGTTGACGGAGTGCTGCTTGGAAGTGGACTTTTGCTGTAGCCCCCAGCTCTAGTGCAGGCATCTGGTCTCATCCAGCGTTGTGTCTACTTACCCAGCATCTCCCCATATCTAAGAGGGTAGTCTGCCCAGTGGCGGTTCTATAGTGTTTTACGCCCCGGGCGAGACCACCTCTCAGCACCCCCCCCCCCCAGTTTAGGGGGCGCCAATGTGCCGATTGCAGCGATGTGACACACGGAGCTTTTTATTTTATTTTATTTTTTTTCCCCAAGCGTTCGTGGCGCCCCCCACGAAATGGCGCCCCAGAGTTCGCCCGTGCCTAAAACCGCTACTGAGTCTGCCACTCTGCTGGGACAGAGGAGTTTTTAGGGGGGGTGGGGGGCAGCTCCACCTCTGCCCCTCACTAGGGGGCAGAAGTGCTCGTGAGGACCAAAGGAGGGGGTGTGACAGACAGCACAAACCCAGTGCCACTGCACTATGAGTGTCGATGATGATGGGGGATTAAACCCTAATCTTGTGATGCAGCACTCGCTGAAAATGAAATACAATCAAAATTCCACCTAACCCAACCCCACCCCCCACCCCACCCCATCCCCTCTTTATATCTCTCTCCTTTTTTTTAGGGACTCACGTTTGATTAAATCAGCTTATTCTGCGGGAGAACAAAAGCACTAGGATCCCGGCGATCCATAGAGGCCTTTTTCCTGTAAGTTCTTAAGCACCAAAAGGGTATGGCGAAAATTTTACTCCTGTCCTCCTACAGCCGATTTACTAAGAAGCTTATACACATTTGTGTCCATTCAACAAATTACTTGCCCATCAGTTGCGTCCATAATTTGAAACCTTTTAAGCTGCTGTTGTGAATCTTGTGTTGTAAATCAAGTCAGATGCGTAGCCAGGAGGTAGTTAAAAGGTGATTAAAAGGTGGTTAATTAATGGAATGACTGGCAGGCATACAGTGAAAAACCATTGCTTTAGAAACTAAGAAAATGAAATTCCGTCCAAGTGCACCATTCTGTCCAGCTGTGTGTACTAGACCAACACTGTATGCAATGATGATCTAGTTCTTTCCTTTCCAAAAAGTATAGACAGAGGCATGTTAAGGAGGAAGAGTTAAAACATTTCCAAGGCCATGTGCTTAAGTATGTTGTTATAACATGAGTGTTATTATTTGGGGGAGCCATGACTTCATTAAATCGTAGGACATAACATTTCTAGCAGTGGCCTTGGGTATGCCTTTCTGAAGAACTGCCTCATTCCAAAATTCCCAAGGACTCACATACTTCCCTTTTTAAAGGGAAAGGGAAAGGGATTTTTAAAGGATAAATAAACTTGAACTTGAAGGACAAAGAGAGAGACAAAGAGACAGAGAGAGAGAGAGACAGAGAGAAGTTTCTGGGAATCTAAAATTTGCTCCCCAGGAGAATATCATTCAACAACTGAGTACAATTCCAGCTGCCAAACATAGTTTTAATGCAGTCCAGCAGGACAATCTGTAATATGAATATGATGATAGATTATATCAAATAAATGACATCACATACATAACGCATACATTTTATACACACAGATGAGATAGTTTCCAGTATACTATTATCTATTATTTTGTAATTATATATACATTGATGGCAGTATTGTACAGTTGCGCATTATTTTTTTTTAAAAATCCTTTTATACGGTAATCAAAGAAATGGAAAGCCAGTCCTCAAAGAAGACAACATATGGGAATCACTGCATCACAGATTTTACCAACAGCAATAATCATATGAATATGTTATCAATGTCTACAATAATTATACAGCCAACCTAGCTGCATTTTGAAAATTCATCTTTTGCATAAGAGTATTTTAGGATTTTTTAAAAACATTTTAAGTAGTTTACCTGAAACAAATACTCCAAATTTGAAGATCACAAAGATTACATCAATTTCATGCAGGGTACAGTAAACACGTAAGATATATCAAACATTAAATATTTAATGTATACACTCAGATATTTTAGATACACACGTATATGTAAAATATACATACAAAAATGCAGACACAATTCTTTGTTCTGTATCTTTATCACCAATAGTAATGGTAATTCCTTCTTAATACTAACGTAATACTGTAAGGGCACCCACCTGTTTTGTTTGTTTGCAGAGATTAATACAGTACAGTACAGTACAGATTAATACATTTGCTGCTGTGTGCATATTTGCAAATATGACTCCAAGGAAAGTCTTGATTAGACAAAACTGCAGTGATAAGTTGCAGTTGTAGGCCAAGTTATTTATCTCACACAGGAAACAGAAATACAAGCGAAAGGGGAAATTCCATCTTCTCAGCCGTGGCACAGCAGTCCCAGTTGGACACCTCACTGAGGTGTCCTACACCGTCCTTACACATGGGCAGTTGGATACACACAAGAGACCAGTCATGAGTGCTGCTGTCAATAATTCCTGCCTTACAGTCCAGCAAGACAGCACCAGTGGCCAGTCCAGCCATCACACAGACATCATCAGTGGGCAGTCAGCCCGAGGAGACTGTCACCAGGACTCACAGACCAACAAGTAGACCAACAAGTAGCTCACTATCCTGAGGAAGACAATGAAAAAAAGGAAGAGGAATATGCTTCATTTGCAATATCGCAGGCACTGCTAGAGTAAGAGATTAGGGAACTCCATCAGCCTGCCTTGTTGGGCAGGAGGCCCACGTCTGAGGACTGGTTGTTGAGGGCCTGCTCCTGCAGCGCGCGGTATGTGGTGGCAGGCAGGTAGAGGAACGCGTAAAGGAGTCCCAGCAGCACCAGGGCGATAATGAGGGGGATCCCCCAATCTGTTGTCATTAGGGGCTGCTCACAGCGTGCCTGCAACAATGACCCCTGCATGGCTGCCAGGCAAGTGCTGATCAAAGCGGAAAGGTTTGAGGAACGTTCCGGACCACTTATCCCTACCTACCTTTAGCTCTTGTCTTCCTTCACCAATGCAGACTGATGACAATCTCTGCTGCCCTGTGGGAAAAAGAACAGGCTGGCTGTCTCTGTCCAAGGGGTGCCCCACCCTGCCTGGGCACACCTGGCAGTCCCACCTCCCCCTTTCCACCTCGCTGGCAACCTGATGCAGTGGCAGATGTCAACTAATCAGGCACTGCCCTCGTATGTTACACCAACAGAGTGAATCGCAGTGATTCCAGTGGGCCAAGCGCGTCAGACACCATTCAGCCACAGTGCGTGGGTGGAAGACAGATGCCAATCAAAAAGTAAACACAAAGTATTATAGCATCTTTCGTCACTAAGCCTGCTTAGGGTATTACCCCCAGGGTGATTTGTTGACTCAAACAGCATGTGGGTGGCCTGGGGAAGGCACCAACCTGATGGGGATGGACCACATTCAAAAGTTACGCAATGCTGTCTAGGAATAACTCACAAATGTCCACACACAGGTCGGCGGGTTCATTGAGGAACTGGGGTTGTGTTCATCTCTCAGAAACTAGGATTACTATAATGAAAGGCAGCTTGCCTACCATGTCTAAAAAGGTTCTTTGCGTGTATGAATCCTACCAAGTCTAAAAAGGTTCTTTGTGTGGATCCTAACATATCCAGAAAGGTTTCTTGTACACATCCTAACATGTCTAAAAGGTTCTTTGTGCTGATCCAAAATCAGATTTATTCCTGGGGGCACAACAGCCATGCTGAGAGCACGACACATATCTATATTTTAAAAAAATGGGCTGACTCAACAGGCCAAAAGATTTCCACCACAGGGTGTAAAATATAGTTTTCCTGTAGTGGAGGCGATGAAATAGCTGGTAAGTGAATGCAACTGAGGAACGGCGGGACACCTCCCGCAGAGCGGCCAATTACTGCTCACACAGCTTTGATGGATGGCCTCCCCAGAGCTGCTCTGGTCTGGGCTACCTGCTACCTGCCTTGCCCCACCCCCACCCCCCACCCCCACCCTCCCATCTCCCCCCATCTGACTGCACACCATGTGCACCTTCTGGAAGGGGCACAGACATAAAGACGCATTGCCGCAAAACACATCCAAATTAACACATGTAGGGGGAACAGCGGTAGAAGCCAAGATGAGAAATTGAGGCAGACATGATGAGATCTTTTCCTAAGGAAAGAGAGAGAAAGCAAACAACCATTCAGTAATGAGTTGAACTGAAATCCAGGGGCAAAACACAGAAATCAAAAGTCTACTTTAGTCTTCAGCTATCTCACTCTTACAGGAGATTACTGTCAGTGTTACAGGAGACAGTAATGTCCACATACTGTATTAAATATACTGTACGCATATATCGGAATTATATACATGTATATAATCTATGTATGCGCGTGTCTAAAGAGAGGGTCCAGATAGATAGATTAATAGATAGACAGACAGACAGACAGACAAATAGCAGATGCTTTTGTATGGCGGAGGTTGTTGTTGTGGCTGACCTGTGCCATGAGGGTCGCTGTCATACAGTCATTAATGCAAAATGAATATGTGGCCCTGGTCTGGAGCACAGGCAGGAAGTGGTGTGACTCACCTCCATGGAAGCACACACAGCAGAGTAGCGTTCGTTTGTGTCTGCTTAAAATAGAGAGGGATGGATTATATAAGACATCAGCAGAAGCTGCCTGCACTCACACAACCCTGCCTACTAGGAGCCCCAGGAAAATAGGTTTCGAAGCAAAATAGATCGAGACAGAGAGAGAGAGCGAGAGAAAGAGAGAGAGAGAAAGAGAGAGAGAGAGAGAGAGAGAGAGAGAGAGAGAGATGGACAGCTAGATGTAAGGATAATGAGACTGAAGGTGAGTGAGAGACTATGAGGTAAAAAAAAACAGAGATGGAAACAAAGTACATGAGAGAGAAGGAGAGAATGTGTATTCAGTGCCTTCGGCCTTTGTATTCTCTCCATGAACAGGCGAAACAAATTATCTCGATAAACCGGCACTCGGCGCAGAGATGACTCTGTCTCCCTTCGCTGTCTCTCTGAAGGGATGGCGTGCCCATCGCCCACAGCCATGGGGGCTGGCTGCATTACATAAAACCCTCGAGAATAGAATCCTGTGAATCCCCCTGGGCCCAATCCTGGGGGGAGGGTGTGTGTGTGGTGTGTGTGTGTATATGTTGGGGGGGGGAGGGTTGATAGAACCCACACATAACACTGGGTGAATGGACTTGGATCCAGCATCTCTCTTTACTTTTTTTTTTTTTTTTAAACAAGACTCCCTTTTGGAGCTGGTGATCCTCTCTCCAGCCTCCCTTTCAAACAGTGTAGGATGGCCAGGAAATTTGAACAGGAGTCAGGCACGACTCAGCCCAGGGAATAAGTGAAAATAGTTCAGCTAAAGTCCTCCCCCCCTCCACACACACACACACACACACACACACACACACACACACACACACACACACACACACACATATTGTGCGGGCAGAAAACACCATGGGCGGCCTCACAGCGTTGCCAATGCGTGGAAACGAGCACCAACAGTAAACCTATTGTTCCAAATTCAGCCATGTTAGGAGCTGTGTATGTATTGCTGCTCCTTGTACCGGTGTCAGCATTGGCAGCAGCCGATGCTCAGGTGGCTCTGGACTTTAACATCACAGAGTCAATGACCAGGCATCAGTGGATTGGCCGCCGGTCAGTCTAAATGGGTGTCAGCTGTGTGTCACTCTGGAGACAAACTGCTGGCAAAAATAACTATGTACACTGACATGGAAATTATAGTGAGTGCCGCAGTGGTTGAAGCTAGTGTAAAGGGTGATCTGTTGACACGTGTGTGCGTGTGTGTATGTGTGTGTGTGTGTGTAAGCGTGTGTGTTTATGCATTACAGATGGCACAGTCAACTACTGATAATGACTCACCCAAGTACGAAAGTGCTGTTAAAACACCACAAACAAAGCCTGGGGATTATGTGAATTATATATAGTCTAGCTGGCAGCCTGTTCTGCTCTCTTACCAGGTGCATGTATGAGATGCAGTGAGTAGAAAGCAGAGCAACAAAACAACAAAACAAAACAACAACAATAAACAAACAAACAAAATGACACTATCTGTAGTGTTGTGATGGCATACAGCCTGTGCTATGGAGGTGATGTAAATGAAATTACCCTTTTGTCTGGTTCAGATGGGAACCTGAAGAGGATGTGGAGGAGACGGACGATAATTAAATTCAGCACACCACCTGTTTACTGCCATTTTAAAATGGCCTCTGCCCGTTCTGCAGCAGCCGCGCCCCAGCATAGCCCAAATTGATGGCAGAAGACCCTCGGGAGCCCGGTGTGGACTCTCCCAAAACAAGAGACAGACTGGTGCCAATACGTGCAAAAAATACCCCGATTGATTAAACACAGCGTGTAAACCAACACTGTGAGTGTCAAATATTGTCAGACGCATCGATATGCGTATACGTACATCCCACCAATTGGTATCTATTGACGCAGAATTTTAATTGCTGAGATTATGGATGGGCATTTTGATTAGAGAGAAGCTCAAATGAATCCCCCTGAGTCCAGTGCATTTCTCAGTTCCCATAATCCTTTGCCCAAGCAAGGATATTTAACTTCCTATTCGCAAGTGCACATCCCTTGGCAAATATTGACATGCCAAGATGTGTACACTCCCTTTGTTGTATGAGAATCCCTGGAGGGGTTTGGACAGCTGTTTGAACATTTTTTATGCACATGAAAAGTGGGAAGGACTTCTAAAAGGGGGTTATTATTTGTGTTCAAAAGCGGAGAGGATTTATTTTTAAAGCAATTGCTTGACACCTATTTAAACGGGGACAGTTCCAATAGCTGCTATGACCAAACAAAGCTTTGAAGAGTAATCCAGACATTGTCCTTTCTTTCTTTTAATCTTCATTATTTTTTTGAAAAAGCGTTTACCCTTTTCTCTCTCTCTCTCTCTCTCTCTCTCTCTCTCTCTCTCTCTGTCTGTGTGTGTGTTTCTGCACACCGACTACACAGATCTCTCCATAAATGTGGCTCAAAAACACCACCATATTTGGCACTGGAAACATGACAAAAAATCAGTGCTCAGTGTTAATCCAGGCATCGTAAAGCGTTACTAGAGACGGTCATGGTTCAGGCACCTTTTCGAGGTGTTTCTCCCGAAGGTCATTGTTACTGGACACTTCAGGCAGGGGGGCTGGACAGTGACAGCTGGTCTGAGATATGAAAGTGACGCCAGGCCGGTGTGGGTATCAAAGTGGAGGCCTCACGCTTATTCCCACTGTTCCTGTTCTGAAATAAAGCCTCTGCAGTTAAATCTCTATGAAGTATCTCATAGAATGAGCCGGGCTGCTTGTCCCAGCACAGTGAGATACACTTGCCCATCTGTCTACTCTCTGTAATTGAGCGATTAATTATGATCACGCCGCATGTAGTGACAGCTTTCTCTCTCTTCGCTCTATAGAGAATGCCTGTGGATGGAAACAACACACCATGTAATTACGGATGACAGTGTTACTCACAATGTGACAATGTACGTGAAATATTTACCTGTCTTTACCCTTGTTATCTAAGCCAAGAATGCATGACAGCATGAAAGAAAGTGAAAGTGAGTGTGGTGTGTGTGTGAGAGAGAGAGAAAGAGAGAGAGAGAGAAGAGAGAGAGAGAGAGAGAGAGAGAGAGAGAGAGAAACACTGACTCATTATTAGTTCGTGGGCAGCTTTTACTGTAAACATTAATGGATTTGTGCCAGTACTGTAGCCATAACCCGTGAAGAGAAAGAAGATCAATACACCCAATGGAAAGTATCGATTATTGTCCATCAAACATTACAAATGCTTGAGTGACCGTGACCTTGTAAAATTTCAATGCCCAAACCTGACTCCAACCTAACAGATGTGCTCCTCCAGGGGGATTATGGGATAGCCTTACACAACAGAATGAACGCGCTGAGGCTCACTGTACCTCCATCTGGTCACAGGTCAGGTGGATGTGACGGTGTCAATATTAAATCAGACACATACATACATACACAAAACCGTGTGTGTGCACGCACCCTCATCCAGACACACACACACACACACACACACACACACACACACACACACACACACACACACACACACACACACACTCACACACACACACATGTTTGGAATTTTATCCACGGTACTCTCACTGACTCCCATTATGACACAACTAACAAATCCTAAACTGTGCACAGACCAAACCCATGCACAACCCTCACCTGTCTGTAAAACAACATTTTTGGCACTTTTTGTTTCACAAAATAACCAGTAAAACACTCATAGATTACTGTGGAATACAATTTGTTCCACACATATCACCTTTTGTTTGATTTTCCTATCTTAGTGGGAAAATGTATGCCCCATATGTTTAGCTTTGATCGGTGCACACACAGAAGCATACATGCACACAGACACACACAGAGACAGACACACACACACAGACACACACACACACACACACACACACACACACACTCTCTCTCTCTCTCTCTCTCTCTCTCTCTCTCTCTCTCTCCCTCTCTCTCTCTCTCTCTCTCTTTCTCTCTCTCTTTCTCTCTGATAAACAATCTTACCAAAAGTACTGTTAAGTTGCATCCCCCAAAATAACATAGGGAAGGTACACATAACAGGGCCTACCTACTATAGACAGTTCACTTTAACACTCTAACACATTGCCATCTACCTGCCTGTCTGTGCCTGTCAGGTTGCCAGGATTTATGCACTAGGGTCCCGGTGCCCACACTGCGCCCGTTGGGGCACAAACCAATTAGCGGTACCACATTCCAAGTGCTCTGCTGAGAACGTGGGAGTGAGCACAGTTGTCTGCCCAACAGCACCCTCTTCTGGCAGATCATGGAAAGACCATTGCAAAGTGCAAAATTGTAGAAGCAGTATGTTGTTTTGCAGGTCTACAACAATAGCACAATTAGCTAGCATGTTATAGCTTGAAGTAGTGCCTAGTGTGCGTGTGTGCACGCGTGTGTGCGTGTGTGTGTGACTCTCTGACATCAGAGCTACTATCCTGTTTTCTCCAGGGTCCCAATCAGGATGGTGAGACCCAACTACCATCCCAAATCAAACTTCTCACAGTGGCCCCGCTTTACCATACAACACAGGGTCCTTGAGGCAAGACTGGCCGACTTCATGTTGACATCCTGCATGCTGGGATGGCACTGTACTGTCCTATTGCAGAGTCCTCTTGCTAGTCCATCCTTTGGTAAGGGTGGGCCACTTTTGGATAACCAAGATCCTTCATCGGCTCACGCACTGCCTCTAGTGGGCAGGTTGTCACCAAGGAATGGGAGCCTGCCAATCCTGATTCATCCCTGCTGCAACTGACTCCCTGATGAAGGCTTGATTGCTGAAACGCATCGGAGGTTAATATGACCATTAATATGACCATTACAACAAGCCATTACAATAAAGGCTTTTTAAATGTTCTGAAATCCTGGCTGTTTTAACCTAACCATATTGGTTTATATTTAACTCGATTTGACTGCGCATGTCGCCACCTACAGTCCTTTCATGGAACTGACTGAAGAGACATTACTAATCAATTCTGTTCGATGATATCATTGTATAGAAAGGTACTGTCTGTCAACCAACAACACAGCGGAAACAAGGGGAGCGGTTGACAGCTAAATCACGCTAGCTAACGTTAACGTCTTTGGGACTTCAGCTGGTGTATCCACAATTCTAGTCCACAATGGAGCTGTGTGAAATACTCTATAACAAGGCTGAATATATAGAAACAGTAAGTTTGCTTGCACACCCCCAGTATGTTTTCCAAGTCTCTGCATTAGCTAGCAAGCAAGCTATGCTAACGAAGTAGCATTATTTTATGATGGCGAGCTGTTGTTAGTGTAAGCTCAGTTTGGTATTAAAACTAAGGCTGTTAAGTAGTCCCACAATGAATTACCGATTATACCTAGTGTTGTTTAGAAAAAAGGACTATGTTGACATTAAGTCGCTGGCTTTTGATGATCGTTCACAATGATGGTTTGCAGTCACAGTGGATATGGTGGCTAACTTTGGCTGGCTATCAGTTAACCAAGTCATGTCATTACTTTGCTCATCTGGTAAATAACTGTACTTCCATAAAGTACGCTGTGTAACTTCTAATCAATCTACAGGCATCTGGAAACAAGGTCAGTAGGCAATCGGTACTTTGCGGGAGTCAAAACATCGTGCTGAATGGGAAAGTGAGTATTGGTCTACTATGAAATTCTGAATTCTGAGGACACTTACCCCTTTGGGAAGCGGTAATTTTTATAACATGTAGTGAAATTGGAAGACGACTATTGATTTATACACTTTTTCCATAGACCATTGTAATGAACGACTGCATCATCAGAGGGGATCTTGCTAATGTCAGGGTTGGTCGACACTGTGTCATAAAGAGTCGGAGTGTAATTCGTCCACCATTTAAAAAGTTCAGTAAGGGGTAAGTAGTATTTTTTTGTTTCTTATAAAACCCCAAATATTTATACTCCTTTGTAAAATAGCTTGTGATATGGGTGTGGCAGGTTTAGGCTACATGCTGATCTTATGCTAATCTCGTTTTACCTCATTGATTCTGTGCACCATGCTTTTGTTTTCAAATTGTGCTCAGAGTGGCGTTCTTCCCATTGCACATTGGGGATCATGTTTTCATTGAGGAGGACTGTGTCGTCAATGCAGCTCAGATAGGATCCTATGTCCACATTGGGAAGAACTGTGTCATTGTGAGTAAACATTTACGGATAATGACATTTGATGGATAATTTCTTGCACATGGGCATGCAGAAGAAAATGTAAGCTTGGCCTCTTTTAACGTGTAATGCCACTTTTAGGGTCGTCGCTGTGTTTTGAAGGATTGCTGTAAAATTCTGGATAACACAGTACTGCCCCCTGAGACAGTGGTTCCTCCCTTCACAGTGTTCGCTGGTTGTCCAGGTAAGTGATGTATCCATCCATAGCCGTCTCTATACAGTCACGTCATGCGTCTGTTCTAGGTCAGACGTTCTTGCACATGCAGGGATGGTACAGTATGCACGCCCAGAACTACAAAATGTATGGTTCTTCCAACTAGGCATAAGCAAGAACTCCGCACTTGTCACAAACGGTGCGGCGATGTATTCTAAATCTCTGGTATTGTAAAGGTAGTTGCAGTAAATGTATATTTAAAATATTATGCCAACTAACTTACTCACACACTCACAGGGATGCCCGGGTAAGGGGAGTCGAGGATCCTATTTTCCAGTTTTGATTTTAGGTGTGAGCCCAGTGTAAGATAATACTACTATGTTATTGCAGCACTGTATGGGTAATGCTGTGCTGTGCTCTGTTCTGCAGTGTTACAGTATACACTTGAATTGACACAGCCAAACGTACCCGTCACAAAAAGAATGGGAAAGGTTGATTTTCACTGAATAACTAGGCCATGGTTGTGAATGGATGGTCTTCGTAAAGTCTTTTGTAACAGTTTGAAAAGTTGTTCAAAATGGTGGAAACACTGGGTACATATCTATACTTTATACAGGAAATATGTTGAAGCTGTAGGAGATATAGAGTGTTGACATCATCCTTGGGATCTTTTCGCAGGTCTGTTTTCAGGTGAGCTCCCAGAATGCACACAGGAGCTGATGATCGATGTCACCAAGAGCTACTACCAGAAGTTCCTCCCTCTGAGCCAGATCTAATACTCCCCAGCCAAACTGTCGTGGACCAAAATAAAAACACAAAAAGGACTGAAGGGCCCCATCTTCACAAAGGTTCTCCAAGCTCAGAGGATAGATGTCGGATCAGTGTCGAGCTGAGATGCAAATCGAAAAGGGGCAGAATAATGGATGTATGGAGGCTCTTTATGAATATGGGTCCAAACATTTGATAGGACTAGAAATGCATCTCAAGGTGGTGCACACCTCATGTCACCTGCTCATACATTGCAAATGCTCCAGTCCTTTAACATGAATTGAAGACAAAATGTCCATAACCTTGTTAATGCCTTGATATCCCTGTCAGCACTCATGAAAGTTACACAGTGAACAACAAGCTTTTCAGTACGTCTTAAGTGATCAAGGCTTGTGTTTTTATCTGCAAGAAGAGCATTCACTTTGAATCCTCGCACTGTATGTAGTATTATTGTTCCATGGCGTTGTTTTTTTCATGCCTGTGCCGGCACTGATATTTAAGCTTAGTGTGGCGAAAGCCTCCTGGGCTAGTGGAAACTAATCACAAGACCGAACCCAGGTCACATGATGAAGAACATGACCAGTTTATTTTGCTCTCTTGGCCTTTTATTTATTGTAATGTTTCACTGTCCTGCATTTGCAACACTAAAATGCTAAAATAATGGTTGCTAATAAATGCATTTATATTGTCTCAACTTATTTATCATTTTAACATACCTTACATACTTTTACAGAAAAATATAATGCACATTTATTTACTCATAGCCTTTTGCAAATATAAATGAGCTGCCGACAACGTTTAAGACCCTAGTTTTATTCATTCAACTGTCATATTAGCTTACATATAACTATTTCGATTGTGGAATTAAGTGAAGAGTTTAGGTCAACTTTTGGTCCAGGGTGAATGCAACATGAACACAAAAGACGATAGTCATTTATTCAGCAATCAAGTGGTAAAAAGTTCAGAACATTTTAAATAACTGCAGAATTTAAAAAAAATTACATAAGCACATGTAAACACTGTTTATCTCCTTCATTGCTATACCTGCATGTAGCTTGTGTACCAATGAAAAAAAATAAAAATATAAACATCCCATGAGATACTTAACTGCAAACATGATTAAAATACAGTGCTACTTAAAAGAGCAGTACGCCCATATAACAGCTCATTCATACAATGAACAGTTCCTTTTCAATATAGTGCACGCATGGCATACGTCATGCTTTACATATTTATGTGTGTATGTGTTAAAAGGGTGATATTCATCAGAAGGAAAGAGAATGGTGAGAGTGGGCATGTAAAGATAAATGGTATTAAGCCTCAACAACAGGCAAACATAAGCTACCTAAGGGATGCTCTCTCTCAAGTTCAGTTCTTTGTGGCTAAATTCTCTTGTTAAAACATCCAAGTACAAATTCTTGACTTCAATCTCCACCATGAGGTAACTATTTGAGTTATGGTTCATTAACCCATTATAACACTCCCAGTTACCTTGTGTGGCAACAGATTTGACAGTGTGTTTTATGGGGATGAACCTTTGAAAATGGCACATAGTGGGAGCACTGTTTGTTTAACGGGCGTGCTAACAGCTAAAAAGTCCTGAAGGAAGGTACCGGTAACCTTCAGGGGTTTCAGTCCAAAGACCACTCACTTAGCCACTGCTGGCACTGGGCCCTCTGCTCCTCTGTCTCCTCTGCACTGGTCGTCTTCTCCTCTGCTGGTCTTTCAGCAGGGGCTTGGCTCTCCTCTTTACAACAGTTCAGCAGATCTTCTAATGCACTCTGCACTGTCTGCACAAGTCTCTCTGGAGCCCATTTGGTGTCTATGTGTGGCAGGAAGGGGTCAGGTGCTGTCACGTGAATAGGTTCCTTTGGTAAGGGAATATGCAGGAAGTAGGCATGCAGCATCATGCGGTAGGGGCTATTGTCCTGTCCCAAGCTGTAAGTGTAGTCTCCCACAATGGGGTGACCAACTGCGCTGCAGTGGACTCTCAGCTGGTGAGTGCGCCCTAAAAAAGTTTGTTTATTTGGCAGTTGAACATTTTGATTTTGTACATATCAAATAAATGTCTTTCCAAATAGCTATTAACAAAACAACACACTACTATGCACTGCAAGCATGTAGTGTACACACTGTTTCTCATGATGTATACAATGTGTAAAACCAGTATCAGTTTTTACCTGTAAGAGGCTGCAACAGCACTTTGGTGACGGGTTCGCTGTCATACTTCCCATATTCAAGGACTTTGAGCTCTGTTTGGCTGGGCTTAGGATTCTCACACTCTGAAACTAAAGGCAGTGGGCATTAATGTAGATACAATTAGGGGCTTAGCATTTATTTAATGCTTGACATTTTTCTAACACATTATTGAGTATGCCACAGTGCATACATGTGAAAAAGTAATGTCTCACCTTCTGTACCTTCAATACACATCATGTGGGTCTTGCCCTCTGCAGTATTTTTGCCAATAGCAAAGTTCAGTGTCATTGTTTTCTCCTCAACTGTTCCTCTGAGCTGTAAAAACAGAGCAGTTGTCATTTTCAGTAAATGAACTAACTGACCAAGCTGTGTCTGAAACATGACAGATCTGGTTACCAGTGCCAAGTAGGCCTTTGTTACTAGTCGGTCTTTAAAACATCTGTAGGCATTCCCAGCAGCTGCCTTATTCAGGGCAACACACAGTGCTCCACTCGTGGAGAAATCTAACTGGTGGCAGAATCTGAAACATATGAAACACAACCTTAAGCAATGCACTGTGGACTACCACGCAGTTTGGCTTAATGACTGACATGTTTACAAATACATTGTAAGTGCATTTTACTGACACATTAACATCAGGGCTTTCACAATTGCCAGCTGACATGTCTATACCATCATCAAAACACAACTATTCATTTTAATTCATCATTTCATTGACTGTCTTCGTGCCATACTCTATAACTGAAACTAAAACTGCATTTCAAACGTAACATAGAAGGAACTGAGACCTGAAACCATAGTACGTCCCAGGGTCAGCCAGACTTGGGAAGTGATGCTTCAGCTGATGCTGGACGGTCTGCTTTTCATACCACATTTTGCTGTCAATACGTATATCCCAGTGCTTATTGACAACAATGTAATCTGCACTGTGATATAAGACACTCAGATTCTCCAAACTCGCAGGCTCCATGTCGGCAAACTTTATTCCCTGCAACATCAGAATAGGCTACCATGAGAAGGTAGTTTTAACACGAGCCACGGACAATGAGAAACCGTGCATAGGACAATAACCACAGGCAAGCACTTTAAAATCTGACAGTGAAATTGTCAGGTGTGCTGTCTTACTAAAAGATTAAAGAGATAATGTTGAACTCATAAACAGGGGCACGGCCAAGGATACACTGGTGCATCTGTTAAAATCCACCCATTTACACTATGTTACACATACTGTCATCATATCTGACCTTAAATGTACCGTTACGATTCCTACAATAAGGACAAGCTTGTCTTCCTCACGAGTTGCTTTAAACAATGTTTATCCATAAAGAAATACATGCTTGTCCAACCATGCTAATAACAATTAAATCACGTTTCAAAACAAGTAAGTATTTCCGTATCCGGGTCAAGTGTAAAACCGTGAGCTCGATTGAGGACAGTGAATGTGAATGTTGGTATCGTGTAATTATGATTTAGTTATAAAATAATATTGATATATTTGGTGTAAACTATTTACAAAATTGGTTAAAAAATTAGTTAAGAGTTAAGATTGCGAGAAAACGTGGGTGTTACTGATTTATAATAACGCGCATGTGCAAACTGGACGATTTTCTTTGCCCTGGTGCATTCTGGGATTTCGCAGGATTCCTCAGACATGGCGACCCGTGCGTTGGCTCAGTGTGTTCGCTCTCTTTCCCGGTCCACGACAAGGTTATACCAAGGATCTCTGGTCGCTAGATCAAGTTGTGCGCTTCTTATTTCCAATGACCGATCATTTTCTGCGATTAATTGCTCCCAGGGAGCACGTAGGATTGAACAGTCACGGGTAAGAGTCAAATATCATTGAACACATTAGCAACTTTGGCCTTGCAGTGCAGGATGGTGCAGTGACCTACCAGTGTCTTTTCTGCAAACCCAGTCGAGACTTAGTGGTCAGTCAACTATAAGCTAAAATATGAGTTGTTAATGTAAACCTCTACACAGACGCATATACATTCAAGATTGTAAGTTTTGGCATGGAGTCCAGACATTTTCATCTGCATGGCGTAATGTTGTCTTTGACGTTAGCTTGCTAACAGCTAACATCAGTTAGCAGCTGACCTACCAACCCAGTAACTTGTCACGAAAAGTTGACAGTTAATAGACGGTCGTGCCCACGGTACAATATAATAATTAGTCTATTTAATGAATAGACCTGGAGGTTAAATGGCACGAATTGGCGCATCTATCCTCACGGATATATAAAGTGAGAGCGTACAAGAGAGACTATAAGGACACCTGTGATGCTTGTGATGGCACTTCATTTTGTAAAATGATGCGCTTTCTTTCAAGATTTCACAGCTGACTCGACAGTATGGGGGGTTGCCTCCTCTTACCATTGAGGCAATCGCAGAGCGAGTAATGTACGTCTTGAAGCTGTATGACAAGATCAACCCAGAGAAGGTACGTGTCCTGACTTAACCTCATTATCATGTTAACGCGTTATCCTGTTCTACTGTCTGGGTACACTGTTTTTTTTTTTCTAAAACATTTAATAATTGGCCTAACATCCTATAACCAAAAGCCTTAATCATATTTGGTTAAATGTGTTTGTCTACCTACCACTAGTAGCATAGTATTGTATATAGCATCATCTTAATTGATTTACATTGTTCTTGCAAACTTATCCACAAAATAAATTACCTTACCATTGTATTTTTTCCAGCTTCAAACATCTTCTCACTTCATGAAGGACTTGGGGTTGGACAGTTTGGACCAGGTGGAAATAATAATGGCAATGGAGGATGAATTTGGTAAATCTTTTATCTTCCGGTTAGGAATGAATGCTTTTAACAGCTTTTTTTGAGAGTGTCATATGTGCAGTATGGAGGTAACAGCCCCTGTTTGTTTGTGCATTCTTGTGTGTGGTCTTCAGGATTTGAGATCCCAGATGCAGCAGCAGAGAAGTTGATGACTCCTGAGGAGATTGTACAGTATATCGCTGACAAGAAAGATGTTTATGAATAAGGTGAAAAGATCAATTAACCATCAGCTCTTATTGGGTCATTAATTTGAATTACTATTGTTGGCTAACTTTAGTCCTTTTTTCCCTCTCATGTCTAGGTTTTGTGTCAGTGACCTTGTTATCTTGTTCAACATGCCGCAGATGTCAACAGGCAGTTTTTTTTGTTTTTGTATCCACTTGGCTCACCTCCTCAGTTCGTGGAGATCACAGTCCACTGCTATGCTGTATGTTCCACTGTATGTAATAATAAAATGTGAGTTTCTGTTGAGTTTTGGAGAGAATAATTAAACCAGATCTTAAGAGAACACTTGTTGTAATGATTGCTGCTGCACAGCACCACCCTGTGGCACATCAGAGGAATTTCATCTAACCCATGAAGGCGCACAACTGGCAAATAATTTAAGAGTGCATGAACACCAGTTCTATGAATGTATGCACACACAACAAACAGCTAAAAGAACCTGAGGAATTTTCCAAGAAGTGACTGACTGCATCTCAAGTGTTACAAACAATTACTGTCTTTGGTGATATGGCTTCTCTGTGAAGAGGTAGTGATGTATGAACTGAAATAAAATATATGTACATGAAGAAAAGTAGACTCTTGCATGTAATAGGTGGGAAACTGCCCCATATGGTCTTTTTACAGCAAACGTAAACTATAGCTGATGTTTATTTCTCCTAAGTGAACTGCATGACGGTTTAAAGCAGAACTGAAAATACTGCATACTGAAATATAGTATCACATGAGATTCTCGGTGTGGGTTGATTATGACTAATGGTACGTAGGGAATTAGCCTGAATGTTAGTACAAGATTCTTCATGCCCCACATTAGGATTTGTTAGAATTACATAGTAGAGCCACTATTGAGATTAAGTATGTGTCAACATTTTATTTTCAATAAAGGTATTTTCAATTGGACTATTGATATGAAATTTTGATCAGACATTTGAACCAAAGAAACTCATAAAGAAATCTAATATTCTAATTCCATAAAAATAAAGTTAAGAGTTTTAACTAGAGTTGAATGACAGCAAAAATATATGGGACTCACCGCAAATAGCAGTAAACTAAGGCTAAAAGGTGATGAACTTGAATGTAAAAGTAGCTGGAAGGCAGTGCATATAAATACCACCCTATTTAGTACATTTTAGTGGGCTGCAAAAAAAGTGGGCTACAAAAGTGTTGTAAAAAAATATCTAATGGGGCAGAGGCAAAAAGCTGTCACCAGATACTTGCAACCTACAGTAATTCTTGCAAGTACATAGCAAATTATGTTTATAGACATTTTCAAAAAGTTTATTATCTGCAGGTGGGAATTGCATCACTGGACTGGACACTGATGCTTTTATGCTGTTTTATTATTCTATTTCTAATCAAGAGGAGCCAGGAGTAGCTGAAAAAAGATTTCCCGAACTTGGAAATTGTTGGTACATAGAGATAAAAATATGCGATGGAATTTCTCCTTCAAAAATGACAAAAGTTTGTCAATTGTCTGATCAGACTACAATTTCAGTGTTTCATGGCTTGTTCAAATATTGTCTGGGAAACATTTGTATATGGTGTATAGAGGCAATGGTGCTGAAATATATTATATATTAAATATATAGCTCTGTCTGAGTGGCCCTTAGCTTTAATGCTACATGTCCAATTATCCTCCTGACTCCCTGAATATAAAACCTGCAAGGTAAGTGTAGTGCTCTTGGGAGTCTATGGTTGATGGAGTTATACTCCTTAATGCAGATGGGAGGGGTCAGAGGTTTTATAGTGTCTGTAAACAGGTCAATTGATATGCATTAGTAACAAAGTTGCAGATGTTTTTTGAGGGTCTTTTTTACCCTTTTCATTGTGATATATTCTTGTGCTACACATAAGTACTAACCTGGCTGATTAAGCACAGGCACAGGAGGTAGAATTGCCTTTAAACTCGGTTACAGGTAGCTCCTTGTCCTTTATGGCCTTAGTTCACTGCTTTTTCATTCATTGTGTGTTCTTTTACCTACTTCCCCCTTCTGGTATGTCACCTTTTTACACAGCTTTATTTATGGGCTTTTAAGTTAATTTATATGTGCGGTTTCTTAAGTTAGTATCAATGTCTGGTCTTAAAGGTCATATCAATAGTCCAAATGGAAATACCTTTACTGGAAAGAATGACGTTCAATATTTATTCTCCGCACTGTCAAAGAAATGACTTGTACTGCTCTGCATGTGTCATTGTGAGTGACTGCACTATTTAAAAAAAGTCTAGCACAAATGTATCCATGAATTTGTCTGATTTCAAACAAAACATTCCTAAATAATGCCAAACATTTCCTTTATTTTTTTATAGATTTATGACTATGAACCCAATAAATTAAACTAGCCAGGAAAAATAAACTGGACAGCAGAGCAGGTTTTATACTTAAAATCTATGAATCAAATGTATGTTTTTTAAACAATAACAATATCAGGATCACTACACTAAAAAGCTATTGCACAAAATGATACCCTTGTGAATATATGGTGTAAATGAAAGTAACAACACTTTAAACTGAATGTTAGGCTTTTTATTGAGGGTTGTACCCAAGTTATACAGCTTTGTATTCTGATATCAGGATCAGAACTTTACAAACAGTTATCAGTCTACGAGTACAGCCAACATAAGACCTAATATCTACTCTACAACCTTAGTACATGTTCACTTAAGAGCACTAAAATTGAAAACCAAGCAACAAGGAGTAAAATAAAATACAACAGCATCAGAGAAAACATTCATCACTAAACACGAGTTTTCTACATTGTATTGTTAGGCTAATTCCTGTCATATTTTTAACCAATACAAATAAGGATTGTCCTTCAAAAAGTGCAGTTCCCCAAGTGAAAATTCTACGATGACCCCAGGAAGACAGCGAAATGCACTTCCTGCTCATTAAAGTTGGTAAGTTTATTGATGTTGATTTCTACACATCCTTTAAACAGTCAACCAAAACAGTGTGCATATAGGTTTATGAGGGAGCAAAGAATGGTTTCTGAAATATGTCTTTTTTTCTTTTTTCAAAAAAGAGGTTGCATTGAAAACTCAAGCTTTTTTCACGTCCACATGTTTTGTGTTGGAGGAACAGTGAGAAAAGGCAAGTTTTCCAGTGTAATGCTCCTTCTGCTACAACTGGCCAATGTATTTTTTTGGAAAGAAATACAAGAACACATCATAAAATTCAATCATGGCACATGTTTCAGGAATTTTTTATAATCCTGTCACTACTGTGTAAGATTATACTGAGAGGAAAAACAAAAAAAAGAACAAAAATAACCAAAAAAACAAAAAACACATTGAAGCCTCATTTCTCACTGCATAGACTTTCTTAGTATTCTCCCAAGTGGAAGTTAAGATTCGACCTCTCATACATCTATTTCTTTGTGCTGGTATTACTAAAGCTTTTTAAGGGTTTTTTTTAATGACAAGACAGAAATACTCACAGTTTAAGTCAATTGCCGTAGCACAATGTTCAACAGTAGGAACCATTTAAAAGACATGGGTATATTTTGCTCACAGGATAATTTCAGAAAAGAATTACATTTTCTCATACAAAAGTAGAATGTCGGGCCAAGCCGTGTTTCGCTCTACCTTCGCCTGGCCATACAAAATGGGGATTGTACATTGCTCATGAATTTCCTTAAAACATCCATTTGCAAGTGGCATTTTAAGCATATACATTGTCCAGCTTTTACAAAAGAACAAATCCCTTTCCTCCCTCTCCCCCTCGGAAATTTTGGCATGACAGTGAAATTTTCATGTCTCAAAGGGACACCTTTGTCCAACACCAAACAGCTGTACATACACAGACATTACTTAAAGAAAGACAAGAGACAGAAGAAAACAAAAGGAACAAAAAAAAGTGGAAATTAATTGGGTGCCAAATGGCTTTTCCCTATGCTATTAATTCACTCCATTAAACAAAAGCCACAATGGTTTTGGGAGATGATACAATACAGCCATCTCTCTCCCAACAGTTAGAAAGATCCTATTCAGAACCATTAGTTAAAGCCATGCACAGCGCCAACCTTCAGTACTTCCACACCTCTACCCTGGACACAGAGGAAGGCCAGCCCGTACCCGAGGCACAAAGGCCTGGAGCTGCTGACCTCCCATGCACAAAAGTCATAATAAAATTAATAAGAATAAATGAACAGTAATTTCTTAAAGAAGGAAAAAAAAAATACATCACAGCACTCTAGTGCCGGAGACGTGCGCAAACGCCTGATACCGTCTCCGCGTTTACAAACACTAGCTCAAATACACAGTCGTTTCCTTCAGAGCGAGGAAGAGAGCAGGCCGAGTCTGAGGAGCGAACACACACAAAAGTAAAAACTGTCACCATCGTAATCTGCCTCACACCCCTAGGATTAGCCATTGTGCAGGAAACAATCCCAAAGACAGACACACACACAGCACTCCTCCCCAGCCACATCACTGAAGCCACAGAAAGCTATTCTCTCCTCCAGGAAAAAAAAACAAAAAACAAATACAGTACAACCTAATCAGTTTCTTTTTTATGTACACCAAGTGCAAATCCAAGGCTTTTCATTTTAATTTGTCATTATGTTTACTCTTGAACCCCCCGCCCACCCCACCCAACCCCTTGCCAGAAAAGAAAGACAAAACCTGGTTCCAATGTTCCTCTTAATATTTGTTAAACAAAATGAGAAGCAAGATCTGGAATTAAGTAAACAAATCTTCTGATTGAAGTATATTTGGTAAAGCAGTTACTTAACATGGTTCAATACTGGCACACCACCGTCAAGTCAGGGTAATACTCAAAGGGTTTTTGTACTACGCTTTTTGAGTCATTAAATACAGATAATTTAACACAGTGAGCAAGTTCTACTATTCAAATAAAACTAGAATGGAGAAGAAAAAAAAAACAGCTTAAACAAATATTAAGGTCCATGGCTTAGCCTAATGCTGACATCTCTCTCTCTCTCTCGATCTCAAACTCTTCCTCTCCTCTTTGAAGCTTTTCAAATATATTGTGCATCTTCAACTAAACAATCAATAATGTATATCGTCCGTAAATCTATGTACATTTTTTTTTCTTGTATTCAACTACCAGCAATAGTTTACATTCACCTCTGCTCTAGCCTTCCATGGCTGTGTGACGCAGAGGCAAGCCATTTTAAATGACAAAACCAGCTCTGGAGAGGAAAAGAATACAGGTATTGTATATGAGCAGCCAAAAATGTTTGATTTATTAATATTGTAAGGAACTTCAGATTAACACAACCAAACTGTACACGTTACAATCATATTCTATTTGTAAACAGTTAAAAGCCACTTGACTTGTTGCATCTTCGGACACAATTTGAATCAAGGCAATGAAATGTGGACGACTTTTGCACTGTTAAAAATACCCCCCCAACAAAACAAAAAAAAGAAAAAAAAATTGAACACCATCTCTGGCAATGAGAAATATTGGAAACAAGGTATTTGCTATTACTGAGAATATACAAAAAAAATTCTTCTGACCAAAGAAAAAGCCATTCTGTAGGCCGTGTCAAAGGGCTACAGTATGCATAGTTACAGATTTCTGCTTTTTCTTCTGAAGTCTGACAGTTACACTGACGGTCACAGAGCAGGAGAACATTTAGCCACCCATAAGAGGAGGGAAGGAGAAAAAGGACAATATAGTGATTCTGCAAACCATATCCACCCATTATTAAAAAGACAGCATATTTTTTTGAAAGCAGTATGTAGAACATCTCCAGCTTAAAGCAGTTATTTGGCAGAGAAAAACTTACAGAGCTATAAGTACTTTCAGTGCTAGAAGTTGGATTTTCCTACAAATGTTTCTACAGGGGAAAACTGGCTATATTTCCTGAGAACCATGCTGGTTATTTAGCAGACAAGAGGAATAGGTCAAATAACCAACAACATGGCCAAACACTGATCAGTATTCCCAGAGATAGAAAGCTTCGTCTTCATCCTCAATATCATTTTTTTTTGTTCATTTTATGTTTTTGTTTTTGTTTTTGTTTAGTTTTAGTTTTTTTAAGTTTTTTTTTTTTATTTGTGATTTTTTTTCTTTGATTTTTTTTTGTATTATTTTAAAATGAAGGAAGAATGAGCATACTTTCCCCCTCAAAAGTCTGTAAACAAGAGGGCGCGATGTGGCACCTCCAAAACAAAATTGAAAGCCTATTTGAAAGTGCTGTTCCCCCTGGCTTGCAGGTCGGGTTTGCAAGTCACAGCTGTGGCTACAGTTTTAACACACTGCAGAGCTAAATTCTTTAGTTTTAAAACACAAAATTGGTGCAATACTTAATTCTGTAATATCATCAAATAATCCTAAGTCAGCATTTATATCTTGATCTTGAACTCCACAATAGCACAATAAGGTAGGCGTCCATCAAGGCATACCATAGTAGAGCGCGCACTGTAAGAACATCCTTGAGTAAACATCTACACTGGAACTGACTGCTCCCCTCCATATTGCAGATTATACGGAGAAAAACCACATTCAGTGCAAAGTTTAAAAAAAAAAAAAAAAAGAAAAAAAAAAAAGCTCATACTCCAACATTGTCAGCAAACAAATGCAAATAATAAAAATAAAAATAAAAAGAATTGGAATTCAAATAAACATGATGAATAAAACACGAGCTCGATTGAAGCTTTTTTTTTTCTGCATGAAGAGCACTACCTGGAAGTGTAAATACATCCTTTCACATTATAGTATTGGCCTGCATGATTCAAGTATTCAAACTGATATGTTTTGGGCTAAAACAAAGTGGACATATGTGCAGAGAAGAAACAACGTAACTTATTTCCACAGGGCGACCCCGCCATATTTTTTTTTGTAAGTGAAGAGAGTCCAACTAGTGCCGTTTGATTTTTTTTTTCTCTTTTTTTTCCCCCCGTCTGTCTCGATCATATGATAATGATTTTTTTCTTTTTTAAACTACTCCAACTCTGAGGTCACGGTTATTTTATTCATTTAGGTCGTTTGTATGCTTTTTTGTTTGATTTTTTTTTTGTGTTTTTTTTTTTATATATATATATATATATTTCTAAGTCAGAAAGTGAAACGTACTACTACATGGCCTCCCCACTTCCTGTGAGGTGGTCGACAGGAAGGAAGGAGCTGATGGGGGAGGGGCTGCTGATTCGAGGCCCGTCGCTGCTGCTGGGGCTGCCCCACAGGCTAGTGGAATAGTTGGGCCCCCCCCACAGCGAGGAGGCGTGGAGCTCTCCGCCGGGAGCGCCCGCCAGGCCGCTGCCGTTCCAGTGATTGGGATCAGTGCGGGAGGGAGGGAAGGGGTGGGCCGAGCCCTCCATGGAGCCGGGCCCCAGGCGGCTCTGGGACGAGCCCAGCGACGTCTGCCAGCTGGGAGAGGCAGTCATGGACTGACCTTGTGCAAAGAAACGGTTTATTTCCTCTTCGCTAGCAAACTCAGCGAGAATAGTAGTGTTCCCTAAAACGCACCTGAGAGGAGAGAAAAGGGGAGGGGGGGCGAAGATGAGGGGGTTGACCAGATGGATAAGGAGAACCGCTCAGAGAGGGGGAGCTTGTACAGTACTGTGGCCAGACTGAAGGAGCCTACTGAGGACCCGGTCCTCATTGACAACTCCTCTAAGGCAAACACTCGTTCCATTAGGGACAGCCTTCTATTTCTGGATTTCCTCAACCAAACCTAAACCCCCATCAAATTGGACTAATACTTAATACATGGACATTGCCAGGGACCATAATGAATTGTAATAACTAGAGAAGTTTTTTTTTTCTTCTGCAGGTTAAATCAACGCAGATATATGTTAGACAATGTCAATTTCAATATACAACTTCAGCTTTGAAGTGTGGAGGTGTTTGTACAACAGCAAACTCTTTAGAACCGATGACCTCAGACTCCTTCAGTGGCCAGTCCCCCTCCCAATGTGGATGGATCGGTCAGGCAGGTACTTACATGTGCAGAGACTTCTGAGCTTTGGCTGCCTCCTCCTTGGAGCTGTAGCAGACCACAGCGTTCCCGTGGGGCAGGTTCAGGTGGAATGTAATCAGTGGGCCGTGCTGCATACACAGAGTGCGCAGGGTGGATCCGTCGATCTATAGAGGAAAGGAGGAGGAGGAAGGAGGAGGGTGATGACTGCATGCAAGTACTGATCTGACCCTTCAAATGGAGTTCTTGCTTTTTGTAAAAATGACTAAAAGGAGTTGTACAAATGTCTTGTATGGGACGTGTTTTTATGTCCTTTATACATCACTTGCCACAACAAATAACAGCAAGCCAGTATTGTGGGGTGTTAATTAATGACTGATAGCAAATAGCTTTGAAGGTATGAATCGAAAATGTTTGATAGTTCTTGTTCACCAGTTGTATGGGTGCACAATACAATCCCACAGCATCCCACAAGGGTTTCTATGATGCCTTTTTCTGCCTCCATGCATTACTGTTTTTTTTTCTTCCAACCTACAAACTTTCCGACTAGAAATGCTGTTCAATAGGTTTTCCAGAGGTCATGACGTGTAAGTGGTGTATTGCAGCGTAGTCACGAATCACTGACATTAGTTGGTGAGACACTGCACTTGACAAATATGGTGTCTTTGACAAATACGCCATGAGCATAAAAAAGGCATGAGCGAGCTTCTCTTACCTGAGGTGTGAGATTTTTGAGAACAAGCCAATTAGTTCTCCCTGAGCTGCTATCACCCCAGCTGGAACCTGAGGAAAGAAATAAAAAATATAAAAACCATATCAAATTTTACAACGTCAACTGTAAACATTTCATCGCATTCCACATAACCAAAGAAAGGAAAAATAAAAACACAGGAACTCTTCAAATCTAACTGTAAACATGCAACCTAATTGTTTACAATCATAGGAAGGTAAAAAAAAAAAAAAAAAACGAAACAGGACTTAACCCAATCTCAACCATACAAGACTCAAACCACACACATGATCTTGTCTAACAATTTGAAACATCACTATGGTGGGATTGATATTGACAGAGTAAAATGTATTTTCAGTCAGCACAGGTAATCCTTAAAGTTCCACATTAACTGCAATTTAGTCCTGTGTCTATTAAACTGCAGGAGTCTCTCTACAACTTTCTCTCTCTCATACACACACACATACTAACCAGGAGTGAATCTGGAGTCAGTACCAGACCAGCTTGCCAGCCGGAGGGAGCTGTTGTCCCAGGACGAGGGAGGCGGCTTCTGGTTGGTCAGGCCGGGAGGAGGGCGGGACGGAGCGGACAGGCCTTTGGGGGGGAGAGGAACCTTCCACAGCTCATGAGCCAAAGAGGTGTTGGTGACTGTACCAGGGGACCATTTGGAGTCACTGTTTCTGGCTGTGGGGAGACAAGCAACACACAAAAGCAGGTCTAATTAAAAAAAAGCAGACAAAGACTACTCCAAGGTCCAGTTCGATGTCGATTGTAATCATTTACAACAGCACTGAGTAAGAGTAAATACCAAAAAAATACAGTTGGCCTTCTGTTCACAGTTAAACTCCCAGGATAAATTGATCGGACGAGTAATTTTTAAGTGAGCACCGGTGTGTGAGTGGTAGCGGTGCGGTACGAACCTGAAGTGCTTTGTGCTGTACTGCTGAGGGAACCACTGTGGTTGGAGGCACGAATGGATGACCAGGCACTATTTGAAGGCAGCGTGGTGTTAAGTGATGAGGATGGCCCTGAGGGATCGAAACACAAACAAACAAAAACAAGAACAAGAACAATCTGTGAGTCAGTGTCCAGGACAACCAAAAGGCACCATGACCATAACCAGGGCAAGAGATCGTGTGCACGTGCAGACAATATGCCATATGCAACTGGGACAGGATGTCTCTGGATTTCTAACTTTTAACCAAAGGGACAAACAAAGCCTTCGTCACAGCTCACTGAGGATTTACCAAAGCTCATGTCTGACATGTATTAATAGAAAGCGAAGACAAATACCAAACAAACGCATAGCTTACACATTGTTCCTATCCTTGAGGATTTACGGAGGCTCATGTCCGAGATGTATTTTTAGAAACCAAAGAAATAAGCAAACAAACATGGCCTACCATTGTTCCTATCCCTGAGGTGATCAACATCCCGCACTGTATTGATGGAGAGATTATTGATCACACTGCCAGGAGTGACGAAGGGGTCAGTTTCAGGGTCAATGTTTGGGTATCCTTTCCAGGGCTCACCAGGGCGGAATTCTGATCAAGGAGAAAAAAAAAAACTCATTAGAACGCGAATGCTAATGATACTGCGTTACATTTTTACAGATATGGCCAGAGCTGTGCTACTGTGGGTCTATCTGCAGCAACAAGGGAGTCAGTTTTACAACTAATAATTGTGCCATTGAAAAATTCAGAGCACAAACTTAAACGAGGCATCTTTTTTGGCAGTTTTAGTGTGGCAACAGCATAGCGTCACAAACATCACCCTTAACATTGTCTGGCAACATGTAAAACTAATCACTTAAATTGCTATAAAGCACAGAATACCACACTTCTAAATATAGTTCGAAGTGAAATATTTTTAGAACACATGTGAATAGGTTTCCGCCTACAAGCAAACACTGGCCTAGTGTGTGTGGGCGTGCATGCAAGAGAGAGAAAGAGAGCGAGAAGCAGAACGGCAGTGACATAGAAAAAAAGAGAGAGTGTAGATGTGTGTGTGTGAGGTAAATCACCTGGTGGCCAGTTGACATTGCTGGAACCATGAGGTGATTTGGCACGGTTGGGCCAGCCGTCCCCCACGGAGCCTGGGGGACTGAGGGGGGAGCTGCTGGCCGTCATGAAGTCATACGGACCGAAGGGGGAGTCCTCGAGCCTCAGCCCGGAGGATATAGCACCTGCGCGCACACAAAAACAGACACAGATCCCTTCAGCTTACTACACAAGGCACAATACATTCAAGATTTAGAAACATTCTCTGTGCTTTACAGTCTAAAAACCAGTATCTACAAGCTTTTTCACAGTAAGAAACTACCAACACAGTCTTTAGATAGAAGGCTGGCAAGGTATAGTATATGCTTTTTATGTTGCCGCAGGTCAACGCAAAAGCCTTTTGTGGAGTTTTCTGGGGATGACCTTACCAGGTTTGCTGGGGTTTTGATCAAGTGGGGAATTGGAGATATCCATGGCAGTCCACTTCTTCAGGCGGGACTGTGGCTCCTTGAAACCAACACTACCGATGTCTAGATTGCTTACATTCGAGGTCAGACCTACACAGAGACAAGGAGGGAAAGCAAAACATTAAGAATTAAACGATACGCAATCCAAATGTACTACTTCATGAATAATAAAAGTGAAAACACATAGCGATGCAAATTTTTCAGACAAAAATATGTTTCAAACAAAAGCAAAATGACTGAAGTTGTAAAAAAGCATAAAAACAAAAGGACCAATATTACTTTTAAAAGGCATCAAGATGAAGTTTACACATACACACAAAGTGTGGCTTCACACTAAGCAAGGGAGTACGCAAATGAACACAGACGCTAGCAGATTTGCAGGGTGCAAGTTGTGAAAATCACTGGATAGATGAGGGCTAAATCAGGAGGCCTAAACTCAGCCTTGTTCGATTCATCGCCCATCCATTCGGTTCTTGCGCTTTTTACGTCACAATTCAGCAAAAACAAACAAAACTAAAAAAAAAAAAGTAGTAAAAAAAAAAGTAAAGCCTACATATCCAGATTCTTGCGATCAACACGAACAACATGAGTGTATGGAAAAAAAAACACGACATAAAAAAACGGGGGGGTCTTATTCACCTCTTGCGGACATTGTGTTGTTTTCGGGACAGGCAAAGGTCCTCCCGGACCGGGATGGGAGGGGCGAGCCCGGCGCCGTGTGGCCGTTGCTCAGGGCGGGGCTAAGGAGGCTATGGGCCTGACTAGCGGAAGAGGGGCCGCAGCCTGCCATCTCGGGGGCAAACAGCATGTTGTTGGGCTTGGCAGCTTGCTGGTGCAACAGAGACTCGGCCTGGGCAAGGGTGGGACGGGAATGGGGATGGGGAGAGCACCCACCTAAAGGGAAATTAGTGAACGAGCTCATGGCGCTGGCCTGCTCTTTCTGCATGTCTGGCGCGTTTTGGGACATGAGGCTGTCCAGGTAGGACTTGAGGCCCGGCTGGTGCAGCGAGGGGGGCTGCGGAGAGGTCTGCTGCTTCAGGAGGGAGGGGTCCAGGTGGCGCGGTGGCTGGATCATCTGCTGCGACGGGCCCAGGGGACGACCCTGGGAGAGGAGAGGAGAGAGGAGACAGAGAGAGAGAGAGAGAGAGAGACAGAGAGACAGAGAGACAGAGAGAGAGAGAGAGAGAGAGAGAGAGAGAGAGCGAGAGAGAGCGAGAGAGAGCGAGAGAGAGCGAGAGAGAGCGAGAGAGAGCGAGAGAGAGCGAGAGAGAGAGAGAGAGAGAGAGAGAGAGGGAGAGAGAGGGAGAGAGAGGGAGAGAGGGAGAGGGAGGGAGAGAGAGGGAGGGAGGGAGGGAGGGAGAGCGTACGTGTGTGAGAACAGCAATGTACAGCTAATGCACAGGTGCAATCCTGTAGATAAGTCTGAGCAGCTGAAAAAGGGTTGAGCTGCCCTTACCTGTGGCTCCTGCTGACGACCGACAGGCATGGCCCTGGGATTGATCTTCTGCTGCTGGAGGAGGAGGCGCTGGAGAGGAGCACAACAGGCAAATGTAAATAAGCTTACTTAATAAGGCACTCATGCAAGCATGAATTACACTTTGATACGCTCTTGTCGACCCTGTTCTCCTCTGCATATCTGTAGCTTTATTTGTGTCTGCTATTGTAACTCGCTTTGGATAAACGTAATGCAATGTAAGGTATGTAATTGTAAATACGTAAAGAAAAAAAACATGTTCAATGCAAGACTGAGATAAATACATACACCACAAACCAGTCTGATTCATTTCGAAACCTAATTGTCGACAGACGTAACGGAAACTAAAGACAACTGCATCATTCTTGATGTGACAGACAGCCTGTCTGACTTCCTCTTTGAGGAGAGGCTTAAGACCGAGTTAGCCGCAACATAACATAAAGGAGGAAATGAAACACTCATTCTTTATCTTGCACTGTAATGGACTTTACTTGGATCTATCGCACACACAGCCTTCACTGTACCACTCGGTGTATTTACACATTGTTGCTGATAGCACAAGACCTCTGATACACCTACCAAATAGGGACACAAATGCAACTGGCAGTCTGTTGCACACCTTTTTGACTCAAAAGTGTTGCCTCGCCTAACAACTGTGACACTTTTTTTTTTTAAATTCTAACCACCCCCTCACCCCCAAAGGGTACATCAGAGTGGTGCGTAGACATTAAAGCTCCACCTACCAACTGGTTGATCTGGGAGAGTTGAGACAACTGAGACAACTGGTTGAGCATGGCAACCTGCTGAGGGTTGAACAGGGGATTCAGACTTCCATTATTAGGAGGGTACTTCAAAGATGGAGGGACCTGCACAGAGGAAACATAGGCGCGTTTAGGGAAACGTACACGTGAGCAAACAGACGGTGTAATCAATCTGCGCTTTACAAAGAGGTCGATGGGGGGAAATATGACCGACCTGAGAGGGTAGTAGAGGCGGAGGCACTTGAGTACGAAGATTGGGCTGCGCAGAGTTCAGAGGCTGTGCTGAAGGCTGCTGGGAGTTCCGGCCTTGTGCTGCTGCATTGCTACCACCATACATGGGGTTTACATTCTGCACGAGAGGAGCAGAGGGGTGGGTCACACACACACTGAACACTTCAACACCAACAGTGGACAAAGTAACAGGCAATAAAGGAAGGGGTGTTAGAGGGAATGTTGAGAGGTGTTTAATTACCACACACACACACACACACACACACACCAAGGCAAAATAGCCAACTATCTTGCTGGTGGTCATGATGAAAAATGCATGATGAGGCAACGTGGTTGCCACAACACTGCTATATGGGTTTAGGATGATACGGGTTAACAGGCGGAGCTACAGGTCTAATTTCGGTTACACTTTTTATGGTCACTGTTACAGAGCATCAACATCATTATCAGCAGTGTAATGAAGTGTGAGGCATGTAACATTACGTATTTGCACTGGATCTTATGGTAAGGGTAACTACATAATGTTACATATTATTCCATGTAGTTACACTGTAAAAGGGACTGCTAAAAAAATGAAGTGTTAACCTCATTACTGGTGGACAATGATGAAATGGGACCAGTCCCAAGGAGACAGACTAGTGAACAGACAGATGGACGGGCTGAGGGTACGGAGGGAGCGGCCAGCACTGACTCACCTGCCTACCAGAACCAGAGTTAGTCTGGCCGTTTGGTGAGACATAATTGGGGTTCTGATTGGGATCGTTTGGGGGCTCCTCTGACCCGGAGGCATCATAAGAGGCCATAGAATGCAAGTTCTGCTGGCAGGGCCGGCCAGTCGGTCGGTCGGCGACAGAGCAAGCGGAAGAGGAGAGCAGGAGGGACAGCGCAGAGGCAGCAGTAGCAGCAATGGCGGCAGCGGCAGCAGTCACCCAACAGAAGGAAAAGACCCCAAGAAGCGAGCGGATAAAAATAATCAGATAGAAAAAGACATACGGAGAGGACAGGAGCGAGACAGATAGAGGGGGAAGGGAAGGGAGAAAAGGAAAGGAAAAAAAAGAAGAGCCAAGTCAGCGCCTGCCACAGCCATGACTGCTGTAGCATAGCTAAAAGCAGAGGAGAAAACATAAAGCCTTTGGTGGCACCCAGAACAGCGTTGAGGCACTCAAAATAACACCGAATGCAGTTGTCTTTCACCCTGACCGAGCGCCACCATTTCACAATGCCAGCTCGCTAGTCAGGAAGAAAGTGCTAGAAACAATGCAGGACTGCATTCAGTCCACTAGGGGGAGTCTGAGCATCCAGCAGAGAGCCAGGAGATGACAGACCAGGGGAGAGAGGGGTGGTGATTCAACCATGCAGCACCACTGACCTTATCGAAGTAGTTACTGCGGTCCATGGAGTCTTTGTGGATCTGATGGCGAGCGGAGGCATTCTTGCCGTATTCGCCCATGTTGAAAACGTGCTTGTCTACATCCATTCTCTTGTCAGTCATCATTCCTACACGATCGGTACAAAAAAGGGTTAATTACAGTCTTTCGTCTGACCAATGGCATCAAGAATCTTCTGATAAGGGCAACTACAATACTGAATAAAGACTGTGACTCACCACCAGACATATCCATCTTATTGCTCTTGAGAGATTCCTCAGATTCTCTCTGTTGGCAGCAGACAAACCATAGTCAGTTTATTCAGTTTTCAGGATTTATCGTTCCTGCTCTACACGGGTCAAAACCCTTACATATAAAAGGAGAAATAACTGGAAGGGGCGACAGTACTTACTGAAAAATTCATACTGTTGAATTGCTTCACTATTGGATTCATCCATTGATCTTCTTGCTTTCCGGGTCCTTTATTCATCTAGAAAAAGTTATGATGGAAAAGTAAATCAAACAATAATAATAAAAAAACAACCCTTTTCAAAACTAACAATGGTCTTGCTGATGGCCGGAACGCCTTCTACTGCAGGTTTGAGACATTTACACTTCTCCTCCAGACCAACTTCAGACCCCCTCCACCCCACTCACTGGCTACTCTTCTCCAGCCCCCCACCCTTCCACACTCAAACTATGTGAATAGGATGTCTGCTGCCTCTTTCAGAGGCAAAATGTTCCGGAAGCACCAGGCCCAGATGATGCAATACCCTCCTGTCTGGACAGCACTGACCTGTGCTGTCCAGCTGGCACCAATCGGCAAACTTTCAACAGATTACTGGAGCTGTGCGAAGTCCCATCATCCCAGTCCCTGAGCAACCCTCCATCACTGGACTGAACAAATACAGACCTTTGGCCTTGACTTCAGCCACCATGAAATCTTTTAAACACCTAGTGATGACACACCTCAAAAACATCACAGGGCACCAGCTGGACCCCATGCAGTTTGTCTACAGGACAAACAGACCAGAGGATGATGCAGTGAACATGGGGCTACACCTGCAACACCTTGACCAGACAGGGGCCTATGCTAGGATCCTGTTTGTGGACTTCAGCTCTGCGTTTAACACTATAATACCTAAAATCCTCACCACCAAACTCTCTCAGCTCACTGTATCTCCTGCCATCTGTCAGTGGATCTCCAGCTTCCTGACTGACAAGAGTCAGCATGTGCAGCTGGGAGATGTCACATCTGTAACACGGACATCCAGCACGGTCATTGGGCTTATCCAGGATGGCGTCTGCATATCGGCAAGAGGTGTTCTGGTGCAATCAACACAACCTAGAGCTGATCACTCTAAAGACTAGAAATGGTTGAAGTTCTTGGGATCCATCATTTCCCAGGATCTGAAGTGGGAGTCCAACATCAACGCCATCCTCAAAAAGGCTCAGCAGAGGATGTACTTTCTACAGCAACTGCGGAAGCATGGTCTACCACAAGAACTATTGGTCATCTTCTACACTACTGTCATTGAAGCCATCCTCTGCTCATCCATTACAGTTTGTTTTGGAGAATGAAACATTAAACAGGACAAACACAGGTTAACAATTTGGACAGCTAAGAAAAATCATCGGAACCTGGATGTCCGTGTTACACATGTGACATCTCCCAGCTTGTACATTAGAAGGACCAGGAAGCAGGCAGTGATCATTAAAGACCCCACTCATCCTGCATACACTATCTTTAACCACCTTCCCTCTGACAGGCACTACAGATCCCTGCACACCAAAACACCTTCTTTGCCACTGCCATAACTCTTGAACAACTAATACCTTGGCCATTCACCCACTCTTCAAACACACACACACACACACATTTTATTCCAAACGTATCTTGCACACAATTGCATTATTAGGTGCACTATAAGCCCCAGTCCATGTGTACTTGTCTTGTATATTTTGCCCATACTTGTACATTATGTCTTACTTATGTACAGGTTGTCTATTGTACAGTATGTGTTTATATATTGCCATTAGTCTATTGAATGTATTGTACTACATGTCTATATGTTGAATGTATAGAGATCCAACATCTACCAGAGCCAAATTCCTTGGATAAGCAAGTACACTTGGCCAATAAAACTGATTCTGGACTCTGAATTGTGCATGTCAATCTTGCACGATGCACAAAGGTGAACATTAATCTTGGGCCCATGGGGTTGCTTACCTTAGTAGGCATCTTCTTCATGTAGGACCAGTTGGCAGACTGGTTGACCTCCTGTGGGGTGTTATTGTTCCACATGCCGATCTCCACCTCCTCTTCCTCCTCCCAGTTGTTGTGGTTCGACCCAGTCATGGGCATCTCCTCTCCACACCAGTTGTCTTGCATAGGTTTGGATCCTGCAACCACAACACAAAAACTTAGTACACAAGTATGATCATCTTTGACACTTCGTAAGGAATAATTAGCATTTGACAATTGTAGAATCTTTTACCCACACAGCCTACACAATTATGGAATTCATTAACGTATTATTTGAAGTTTATTCCAAACTTCATAACTTCACGTCTTACCAGTCTTGTGTGGAGCCTGCTGGCCCATTGAGGGGTTCCCCCAGCCACTGGTTCCGGAACTCTCTCGGCCAGGGTCCTCCCAGCTGGACCCGGTGTCCATGGGTTTGCCCCAGGCTGAGGTGCCGTTGTCCACGGAGACCGGGGGTCCAGACGGCTCGCCCCAAGTGGACGACTCCATCTTCTGTGGCGCGCTGTAGGGCTCTCCCCAACCTGAGGAGGCAGAGTTGGGGGTTACCATCACAAAACGGTTCCGCGCACTGATGTCAGGGAAGACTGTGATTATGTGAGCTATGCTTCTGTATACAATCACAAGATACAAGTTTCTAAGCTTTTGTTAAGAAAATGACAAAAAAAGTAAAAAGTTACACCAAAACTGACCAAAGACAGACAAAGTATGTTTTAACGTCATCAACATGACGTCATTCTATGAAATACCCCGAGTTGTGTCAAAGTGCTAAAAGCTTTTTGATGCAGATAGGGGACAAAAAGAGGAAAATGCATTCCCAAGTCAGTCTTTACCATTTGCTTCACTAATTTAAAGATTAACAATGAGTGGAGTATGCCCCCTTCTCTGGCCCAGTCTAAGTATGTCCCTTATGTAAGTTTTGTTTACTCTGACGTTCTACCCATGCGCCTCCTTAAATCTGACCACAGGGCATTTTGCACTTTCACCAACACATACCCAGGATAGTTTCTTTAAAAATAGCCTTGTTCATGTGTGTCCCCGCTGATCAAGTTGCTGCCATATGACTGCAACATCAGCGGCTGTGTAACCCTAGCCTGCCTAGTCTTCTTTTTTTCCGAATGCGCACAGCTCATTGCATGCCAAACCTGCACTGACCCCACAACCAGCAGCCAAAAAAAAAAAGACGATATGACTGTTCTCTGCTTAGAGACGTCAGAACGGGAATGATTCTTTATGAGCTCGAGTACAACTTGGGGAAAACAAAAACAGCCAACCATAACTGCTTTTAAACGTCTTTGGGATGTTATACTAGCAACTGTTGGTTAAGAAAGTATAATGGCTTTCAGTTCCACACACACATTACAAAAGTAATTGACAGAACGGACATGAGCATAAACAAAGGTATTGCTTCTTTCCCCACACCCACCTGAGCTGCAGGTCTTCTCCTTTGGAGCCATGTTGGTGGGGACCTGAGGTGGCGGGGGCTGGGGATGGGGCTGGGGATGGGGATGGGGATGGGGATGGGGCTGCTGTTGCTGCTGCTGCTGCTGTGGCGGTGGGGGTCCCTCCATGGCCTGATCCGCACCCGTGTTCTTATTCCACATGTTCATGCTGCCGTAGTTGTACTTGTTGGGGTCTCCCCACGCAGAGGTGCCGTCGTCGATCTCCATCCTGCGCCTGATTGACTCGGGGGACGGCTCCTCCCAACCGGTGGATTTCTCCTCCTTCTGCAGAGTGGGCACTGGACCTCCCAGCCAACCGGAGGCCTTGTTGGAGCTGGGGGTGCCTGTCTGAGGATTAGGGGCACCCCGAAAAGAACTGCCGCTGTTCTGGTCCTGCGGCTTACCCCACTCTGAGGTGCCACAGCCGTGGCTGGGTTTGATTGGCTCGCCCCAGCCCTGGTTGTGATTGCTGGGTTTCTGGGGCTCTCCCCAGCCACTGGCTGGGCCGGACTGGTCGGGGGTGCTGGCTCCGCCGCTGCCGCCCCAGGTGTTGCCAGTGTTGCAGCGGCCCGTCTCACTCCAGCCTGAGCCGGAGCGGTCGCTGTCGCTGTCCCTGTCCCAGCCGCCTGAGTTGGACTTCATCGGCTCGCCCCAGTGGTTTCCGCGAGAGCCGCCGCCGCCGCCCGCCGCCACCGCCATCACCACCCCAGCCATCTCCGCTGGAGGGGGTGCCCCAGGCCTGTTTGGTCTTGGGAGCGTTGTTCCAGGTGGAGGAGGAGGAGGAGGAGGGCTTATCCTTGCTGCCTCCCCACGGGCACTTGTTTGCGTCATCTTCCCAACCTCCGCCTTGCCCCGCCGGGGTTTTGGCATTGCCCCATCCAGAGGAGGGCTTTGGATCGCCCCACCCTGACATGGTGGATCCATCACTGGCATTGTTGCTGTTGTTGTTGTTGTTGGGCTCATCTCCCCATCCACTGCCGGAGCTTGTCTGCTGCGAGGGAACGGTGCCCCAGCCGGACGTTTCGGGCGGCGGCTTCTTCTCAGCGCTCGTGACGTCCCAGGCAGTGTTCTGGCGGACAGGGGTCTGGCCCCAGCCGGTGTTGGACAGGACGCGGGGGTCCATGTCCGCCCGCGTGAGTGCGGGCATGATGAGGCCCGGCTGGTTGCCCCTGCGACGGCCTGCACTGCCGCCCCTCGACTGCCCGTCCCTCTCCCCGCGGCCACAGGAGCTCTCTCCGCTGCCCTCGCTGCCTGTGGACTTGTTCCATGTGCTGCTCTGGGAGGCCTGGCCACTGCTGCCATCGCCACCCCCCAGCCCCAAAGCGTCCTGCTCCAGGGACTTCCAGCCGTTTGTTCCCTTCCTGCTCCCGTTTGTGCCATCATTGGAATGCTGATTGGTGCCGGGCAGTGGGTTCCACTCCCCGTTGGAGACCTTAGTGCCAGTGTTCGAAGAGGAAGAGGACGAAGAGGAGGACGAGGACGAGGACACGCTGCCCCAGGGCCGGGGGATGCTGGCGGGGCCCATGCCGTTGCCTTGTGACCAGGAGGACAGGTCTTGGGGCGCCGTCACGCTGCCCGAATCCCAGCCTCCCCCACCACCACCGCTGCCGCCACCACCACCACCGAGATTATTCTTGAAGGGAGCATTGATGTTGCCGGAGGCCGAGCCGTTGGCCCCCGACTGCATTAGAGTTGCATTCACAGTGTCGCCCACAGAGGCTGGGCCTTTGGGCGCGGGGCATTTGTCTCCAGAATAAGTAGTGCCGGGCGGAGCTCCCCACGCCGTACCGTACAAGCCGCCGTTCGTTCCTTCACCACCGTGGCCATGCTGCTGCTGCTGCTGAGAAATGGAAGTGCCGTTGGCGAGCGGGGAGGGGAGGGGGAGCTGAGCCGACCCTCCCGAGCTCACAGGCCAGGCTCTATGCCCCGCCGACTGCTCCATCATCTGCACTGAACCTGTAGAGTTTGGTGAACTAGAGGTCAACGTGTTAGTAGTGTTATTTGGTCCATTCATTTCAGTGTTAAGGTTTTGAGGCTGCCCACTTGGAAGCTTGTTTGTACCGCTGACTTCGGACTCGGCCATGCTGTCCTGCAGGGTCCCCCAGGACATCTTAGAGTTAATACTACTCTGAAGGCTGGGCATTTGACCTACGGTGCTTTGTTGAGTGTTGGTGCCACCATTCCCCAGGGGGTTAGGCCCAGTGTTCTGCAGAACAGGCCAGGCACCATGGTTGGCATTTGGGTTCAAAGTGCTTGGATTTATACCTCCATTGGTTGAGGGACCTTGGGTACCCCATGCATTTAACTTGCTGTGGCTGCTTTCAGCCAGCTTGCCACCAGGGTTCTCTCCTGTGCCTGGACATGTGCTTAGCATCGGGCCATTGGAAACTCCCCAAGGCCCCTTGACACTCCCGTTGCCAACATTATTGCTGCCGTTTGCAACCAGAAACGGGGAGCTCTGACCGTTGCTGCCTTGTCTATTGCCGTTGCTGTCGCCGCCAGTGTTTCCAGAAGCCATCATACTCAGGTTTTTTTCTGACCCAGTCGTGCAGGCAGAGTCAGCGTCCATACATTCTGAGGCTACCTCTGGGTCGCTGCCAGTGATGGAGGGCCACGGTCCCTTGTCGCAACTGTCTACAATGACTTTACCCCAGTTGCTGTTTGAGTCGCTGCCAGTACTCCAGGGAGAATTTTCATACTGGGATTCCAGACCAGTGTGATCCAAACCTGCAGAGAAGAGGAAGGAAACGGAACACAAACAATAGTCAGTCAACAGCCCTTCCAGTACATACGATGCTCCAATACATACAATGCTAAGGAAGTGAAGTTAAATTTAATGCAACCGGTTCTCAACATAACACATACAAAACTGAAATTAACAACAACAACAACAACAAGCTTAATGTGGTCACGGCAAGACACAAATCCTATTTACACAAATCATATTTATGACACCAAAACATACACTTTAACCAATCACTATGGAACTGTCCATATGGGGGAAAAAAAAAAAACAACAGACAGACACCCACCCACACAAAGACTGGACGATAAAATGACATGGGTATGGAACCACCAAACCACAGCCCTGGTGCAGCATTGCACACATTCCTTAGTTTTGTTTAGGGGGGGCTCCTATTTGTTTACGGATTAGTGCACATTGAAAGCCAGGCTGACCACAGGGCCAAGGCTGCAGCCCTGCCGAGCACCGTCTCGCCCCAGCCTGGCTCCGACACAAGCGCAGCTGCCACCATTTTGTTGCAGCAGCATGATCCCGCCGCATGCCAAAAGCTGGGAAAGGGAAGCGGCTGGAGCGAGAGCTGGAGAGCTGTGCCGAAAAAGAAGCGGGGCGGAGGGGAGGGGGGGTGGGGGGTGAAGGAGGCAGTGTGTGCTCAGGTTGGGTTTTCCTCTTTTGTTTTGACCATCGAGTTTCCCACCATATTTTCAGTGCCAAAGCTACAACATACACCCTGACCGCCCACACCCACCCCAGCGCAAGAGTTCTGCCCAGTGCAGCCAACTTCTCGGTTTTTCCTCGCAGACCATCTCTCATGCTCTTGTTCTAGGGAGGAAGGAGGCGGGTGGGGAAGAGAATGTCCTTATTGCTACTAATCTGCTCTTGCTCTTTCAATTCGCACTTCAAGATGGCTGCCAAGCTCGCCAGAGAACAACGCTCTTGCCAAGTCTGAGCACTGTCTGAATCAGACATGCCATGACACAAAGGAACCCAGACCTTCCTGAAAGAGGTCCTTTTTCTGGCTGAAATCTGGAGAATTTAATTAGATCAATCCCAATCTCCATTTCAGCTTGCTGTTGTTGGCAGCCACAGAGGAAAAAAACAAAACTGTGAGACCAAGCTGCCGATTTTTAAATCTGCCGAAAACAGTACATCACGTTTCATATCATAAAAGGCAGCGGTGTTAATTGGTTAAAAAGAAAATGCTCTGAAAATTGACAATGAATTAACATCTATACAGACCACCCTACTACTCACAACTCACACACTGAGCAGATGTATTTAAAATGCCACAGCTTTATCCTGTATAATCTTTGCAACTGCAGTGCGCACAGCTACAGACGTTACACCCTCTGCCCTCCCTACCAGACAGAGCAAAGATGCAGACACAGAGAGACGCACCCAATGCTTCCAATATGAGAACTTACACTGCAAAACCCCCTCCCTAGATTTCAATGTGCTTGGTTATCACCAAAAAATAAAATAACAAAAAAATATCTGACTTACTAGATATTACAAAACAACGCCTATACACACAAAAGACTGTGATAGGGATACACAGACATATTCAAGCCTGTTGGCACATGTTGGTAAACTAACATACCAGAGCGGTTTGATGGAGTAGACACACTGGACATTCTACGTCTCACACACACACACACACACACACACACACACACACACACACACACAAGGTGAGCACCGCTGCACCCCACCCATCACCTGGCACACACGGCACAAGCACCAACACCAAAGAAAACTACAAATCCCACAATGCACAAGGGACACACCAAGACAACCAGTGAGCGGGTGAGAAGATGGAGTCACCTGTTTGATTAGGGGAGTGGCTGACCGAATCCCGAATGGGAGCCATGCCTACGAAAAACAAAAGAGCAACACCATGAGAGACCCTACGCTGGACAGACAGGACTGAGGTGACCTGACTTCCTGCTAAGGTACTGATCTCAATTATATGACCTATAAACTCTCACTAAAATGTAATAAAGACAAATGAGTCATCACAACAAGCACGCAGTCCAATATAATGGCCATTTAACAACACTTTTGTTTGACAAAACATCTTTTCATACACTAAACAGCAGCAGGTCACCCAGTCAACTTGTCTAAAACTCCTCATTTCACACAACTTAGCACATGCCCCAGCACACAGACACAATCACATACAAACACACGTACACCATCTCTTACTGACTTGAGCCAGTGACATGCTCTACCGAGTCTCTTAGCACAACTGTCTACTTCAGACATGTTTTGTGTGGTTTTCCCCACTAACCATAAACACACAATTCAATGCATACCCTCTCAAGGCAAACCACATAAGAAGTTGCTCCAGCCGTTCCCAACCTCAACGACTGCCACAGAATAAGGGTGTGAAAACATAAATCAGCTTTTATGAGACAGGCTGATAACAGTTCTACTTTAATTGATGGCATGTGTCTTGTTTTCAAGTCCCTCAAACATTACGTACATAAACAAACAAACAAACATCATATTAAACATAGCTGCCCTGACCAAAATGACTGACTGCTGCATTAAGGGACCTGATGAAAAAACGTGATGTCATAAGTTACTGGACGTCCAAAACATGCCAATAATTAGCCCTCAACATGTAGCGTTTTAAATCCTTTTGCTGTTTATTCTTTACAACTGAAAAAAGACACTCATGGGAGAAGCCTGAGCTGAGGCAACTTAATGTTCAGTACAGTCCTACTGTATAAATTAATTAGGCATTTTCCAAAGAGACAGGCATCTGTGCCTACTGATGACTCCGAGTACACTGTTTGAGCTCATTACAGGCAAAGTCGAGTAGAAGAACATCAGAGCAAGCTAACATCACTCACAGCAACCATCCAATGGCAATGAGTCACTTATTCCTTATTCCATCTTTATGAATGGCCATCAGAGTGAAGGGTAAACGGACACATCTACTTTTACATTCAGCTACATTACACCAAACAGAAGCTATTATCCAAAGCCACTTACAACTAAAACTGAAAGCAATCAAGCTACAGCAAACATTTGCATTTGCTCATTTGTGTTACATTTGTACATTTATTACTTAGTTACAGTGTAATGGTGGATTAGTAGCCTAACATCTTAAGGCACTTTTATCAGCTACTTGCACTTCTGTTTAGATGTGAAACTGAATTGCTGTTGTGGTGGTACCTTTGCACTCATGCAGTGACAATAAAGATGAATGTAATCTAATAATAGGAGATGAGTGTGCCTGTGTCACTGTGTGTGTGGCTGTGTATGTGTGTGTGTGTGTGTGTGTGTGTGTGGCTGTGTATGTGTGTGTGTGTGTGGCTGTGTGTAGTCACCTGAGAGGTGGCCGTTGGCAGCGTGGTGATTCAGTGGCGCCCCCTCGCTAGTGAACGCTACCCCTGGGCAGATGGAGCCGAGCTGCACTTGGGTTCCCAGGGTGGCAGCGGCGGGGTGACGCGGAGGAACACGACGAGGCCGAGGCTGCCCCCTTTCCCCCCCGTTTGAGGCTTCACCAGCAGGGGCAGAGACTATCGCGGCTGCTGCAGATGACCAGGGCCTGGCCGCGGGTGCCGGAGACGGAGCGCTTAGCGAGGCAGGGCGTGGGGCGGGCTGAGGATGACCACTCGGGCCCTGTTGGCATTGCTGGTGGCGCAGGGTGCAGGGGTGCTGCTGCCGTCGCCGCTTTGGAGCAGTGGGACGGTGGTCGCGAGGAGGGGGGAAAGGGCGTTGTTGGCAGACTTTGAGGCTGGCTTTTTATACTGGACTTGATATGTTCTGGCACTGTGGAGTGAGAAGAGGAGAAACAAAAACAAGTTGTTCTGTCAGCAACCTTGAGAGAGTAGCAGCTGAACTGGTAATATTCCCTTCAAAAATGTCAGCGCTGTTGTGATTAGTAATGCACCTTCAAACAGTTGTTTCAAGTTACAATAATTACATTGCATTTGGCAGACGCTAAATGCAATGTAATTGCATTTGTAATGTAATTGTGCACTACAACAATTATATCCTGGTATTATTCTAGTATAAATATATGTGCACACAACCTTTTTTGCTTTACTAATTTAGCCAATTTACCAATTTAGCTTGCATGCATTCATACTAGAATATGGAATAAAGAAATTCATGTAACTACGCACTAAAAAACTTGCAGTAAGCTTAAAGACATACTTTTAAAAAAATCATGCAATTCATAAAATGCTATCATTTGTGTGATTATGTTGGCCTGTATTATGGCCTTCTCAACGTAATCTGAAAATTAAATTGTGCACCACAACAGCGTTTTCTAATCACACACAATGGGTATACAGTTGCAAAATGGACTCTTAGGTTAACGTGCCTGTGGACTTAGAAGCAAAGAGAACCCTTGTATCTGGTTACACAACAAGCTTTGAGCGAGAGCTTTCCATAGCAACAAAACCTCTTAGGGGGAGAGACAGTCAGGCACAGGCACAGGCCCGGGCAGCGTGCTCTTAAGTCAGGGTGAACTACTTCGAGCAATTTTCGGAAGTGCAGCCAGAAAAGGAGAGGAAAAATAAAATAAACGAAAAAGGATATCTGAAGGCCTCGAGCACTGACTAGTTGCTGAAGATCCCTGCACACGATACCAATTGATGGACGTCCAATTACAAGTAATGCTGTGCCACAAAAAGAAAAAAAAAAAAAAAAACTCGTGACAGGTCTTCAAGACCAAACACAGGGCAAAGTAGGTAACGAGAGTGCAGCGAGAGACAGACAGTTCTAGCGTGCTGCCTTCCCATTCTTCTGCACAGCCTGGACCTCAGGGAACCGTCTTGTGTGTTGAGATCAGAATGTTCTCGCTGGTATGTACGACTGGGGAGTGGACGGCATATGAGTCAGATCATTTCCTTCCAGTATTTTAACTGCAGGCTGGGGAGCGGAGGGGGGGTGGTGGTGGTGCTGGGGTCTAATGTTACATATGTGAGTATGCAAACTGCACAGGCAGTTCTACCAGGTCTGTGGCAAAAAGTCGAAGTGGATCATCCATCTCACTTGTTACCACCACCAACCACCCCCCCTTACACCACCACAGATAGGGCCCACCAATGCATTTAGCGTGTGTGTGTGTGTGTGTGTGTGTGTGTGTGTGTTCCTAAGAGTGTTTCCCAGCAGATCCTGTTTTGATTTGCAAAGAGGGTGGGGGGTTCCCTATTAACAGTGATCTCACTGTGCAGCGATTCAGTGGCATATTGAGACAAAAAGGAAAGGGGGGGGGGGGGTGTGAGAGGGGAGAGAGAGAGAGAGAGAGAGAGAGAGAGAGAGAAAGAGAAAGAGAGCGAAAGAGAAAAAGAGAGCAAGAGAGGGAGAGAGAGAACAGGAAAGGCCACAGAGAGCTACAAATTCCTCAGCAAAAGACTGTCCTGACCTTTAACGAGAACTACTCTCCACTCGCCGGTTGGCTTTCAGCACCAGGGAAACTATTAATAAACACTGGCTAAAATAGCAAGTCATTTATACAGCACACATCAACAGCACTCCCCATCGAACACACGTCAGTTTTCCACAGAAGCGAGCTGCAAGTTGAGCGGCGAACACGCAGATTCTAAAGGAGGGCTGTAAAGCAGAGGCTACTGAAGCCTAACCGAGGAGGACACGGTGTGCAGCAGCAGCAGCAGCAGCAGCATGCGCTACACCCCCCTACAGAGGCCATGCAAAGTGCCGACATGCAAACCCCCAACACTGAACGCCGACGTGCAACGTGCAACTCTCTACCTTAAAAAGTCAGAGGGGCTGTGAGGAGCACTTCCTGCCTTCCTCCTTCTCCTGCAGCCAGTTTACATAAGAGCCCCGGAGACCAGTACTCTGTATCCAAGCTTTGTTCTTTCCTTCTTGCTACATTTCAATGGAAAAAAAAAAAAAAAGCACAGAGGGCTTGGTGTCATTTTACGGTTGCGAAGCTGCCAGCTCCTCCTGCTACATGCACTGAGAGAGAGAGGGCTGGTGGGGGTGGGTCAGGGTAGCTGACAGAGGGGGAGGAGGAGATGGGGGGGTACTGCAAGGACCAGCAAAAGAACACCACTGCACAGTCTCTTGGGAAGGTGGAGGCTACTTGGGTTTAGGTGGATAAAGGTGCTGTAGGTGGAGTCAGAAGGGACTTTTGCATAGAGCAGAGACAGAGAGACAGAGAGAGAGAAGTTGCCTCAAAGTAGAAACCAAAAGGCAACCGTTGGTCACGTCTGCTGCAAGCCTCCGTGAAGACCAGACGCTCTCTTCTGGGAGGGACAGCAAAGGTGTGCGCTGTGGGGGCTGCTGCGGCTGTTGTGACGACGTTTCGAGTATCTCTTGGCTGCCACTTCCTGTTTTCAGAGGCAACGTGCAGTGAGCCGAGATGGGGAGCACACAACGGCCAGGAAGTTGAGCAGACGTGTCACTGCAACTTCTGATGCCGTCTCACTGTACACATCACCCGTCATATATTTCCCATGACATATTACAGCTAATCAGCTTCACAAAATGTGTCTTACGTACATCTCAGATAGATGCAATCAGCCCTGCTGCAATAAGCAATTTCAACAACCAAAGACGCCTCATTTTTTTCAGTAACCATGTTCAAATTCAAACATAACCTAACAATAACCTACTTTTTTTCCTGATTATTCTATTTAATGTTGGGGGGTTAGCCATCAGGTATTTGTCCCTTATGATGCACTCAAGTAGCATGCATGTTCAAGAGGAACTTTGCGTTTACACATGTCTTGAAGGGAGTGCACCATCATCTCTGATCGTCCACTTCCTTCTATGCTGCGAGAGCTCCGAGCCAGCCAGCCATCGCTAAGCAACGGCCACAGGATTTAGTCAACAAACCCAAGCTTTCACTGATCATCACTGGCTGCACAAATCATCTGCGTAAAGCTTTCCATTTCATCCCCATAGACACTGCACAAGTCTGACACTCAGGCAATAATAAAAAAAAAATGGAGATGAAAAGAAGAGAAACTTTTCCACATGGCTCACATTTGAACACTTGCTTCTGGCAGTCTTAGGGCCGAAGATGGGAGTGCCAGTATTCAAAACAATGTCTGTGTGGTCAGATTCGTACGAAATGACAAAAGTTAAAAACTATGCACACACAAAGAGCTCAAGAGCAGATCTTCCACCAGGTGCCTTATAACCAGGGCTTTAAAACAGATGTCTAACAAGTCATTTCAAAAAGTTTCTCTGTAAAAAAAAAAAGTATCTCAGTAAAGCACTGTAAAAGCACTACAGGTTGTGCTGAAGCAGCCACTGAGGGACTTTCATGACGCAGTCTGCACGGGAGCGGCAGGGGCATGATTTAGCTGTGAAACCCGATGATTAGACCCATTTGGACACAGTATTTCCACCCTGATTAATTCATTTAACATCACAAGGAGGCCACCGAGACGTCTGCGACTCGAGATAAGCACAAAGTCACAAGGGGAGGGGGGCAGGGGCCAAGAAGGTGTCACGGAGGACTAGAAACCTGACCCTTCAGTTTTAAGAGTTCCATTCCCATCAAAACAATTTTTACCTATGTGCCAGTGGAACATGGGTACAAAAAAACACCACATTGTATTACTTCTGTGTTTTGGGCTTCAATGGACACACGCTTTTTATTAATATAAAAAAAATTCATTGAAATGATTAGTCACTGTGCTAACTGTCTCCAATGGAAAATAACACAAGTTTCCTTGCGCCTGTAATCCTATTGCTGGCATCTCACTACAACTAGCTTTGACAGACTGCTCAGTTTGCACGTCAGTCACACCACTGGCTCTGGGCCTAAGCCTCCGAAGGCACAGTAGAGACAAGGTCAGAGATAACACGACAGCTATCAGCGTTTCGCCCTCCGCCCGTGAAAAAAAAAAAGCAACCACCACCTCCACTACTGATAGGCTAGCTCACCAGAGGCTACCTGAGCGCCTACGCATGACTTTACTCACACACTAACACTCCATTGTTAAAAAAAAAAAAACCTGGAGTGAAATCAGTAAACAGCAGGAAGGGGATCCAATGGGCCATGACATTAGCTACTGATACCGAGAGCCGGGCAAAATTAAAGCATGCATGAATGCACTGACTGCACAGAGCTTTCAACATTTTGTAAACATGCAAAACAACGGTTTAATGCATGCACTGACTATACCAAAATATAGGTTAAGACACAACAAAATTTGGATAATTGCAAGCACACCAACCTTCACATCAGTCTCTTCTCACTGATAGTGGCTCCACTGTGGACGCTCTTCCATTGACTGCTCTTCCTGTCCTTGTAAGTGTATGATTTCCCTGGAAGAGGGAAGGATCGCACAGCACATAAGACACTTGTTTATCTTTTTATCCAAACAGGCCCCATTTTCTCTCTCAAGGTCACAAGGAGGCAACCCAGAGCCCTTCACCTTCTCCCAGTTCCTTTTCAGCACAGCGAAATAAATGATGCAGTAACGCAATTAGAAAACAGGAGAAAGCTCCAGCTAATCTCCTTAAAGGATTAAACTGGTAAATTGCTACTCTATAAACAGCTAACTGATTCTGTGGGTCAGGCCCACTTCCATTAGTTCAGCCAGCACTACCTATCCAAGTGGTCCCACTATACATTCATAAAAATGATTACTAATTAGAAATAATTCAATTAGCTTGGCGTATGGTTGTGTTTTTTTTGCAACTCGCACTTGCACAATTTGCCCAAGATGTTCTGTCTTATCATGACTGCTACCAAGTCAGCATGACAATTCATTCAAGGCTACAGCCTCACACCAAACCAGAAGGCTGGTTGTGTGCTAGTGGCACAATGTTTCTCTGAGGCAAAGACAATGCTCTCAGCTTCACAGCATGTATTTACCACTGGTGATCATGCCAGGGCTGTTGCACACTGAACACATAGACCGTGCAGCACAGAGGGCACCAAGCAGTGGTGAATGGGATTAAGGCCATGCTGCAACCTGAGCCAAGTGCCATGCCATTCTTAACTTGTGCAGAGAACCAACCTGACATTTCTGATTCCAAAGATCATACCACAAAACACATACCGTTGAGAGGCTGTCAGTATCTCAACTGTAACTAATCCTGTTTACCATTACATAATGTTTTCATGAATAATTAAAAAAAAAAAAAAACTATCAAAATACTATGTTACTGGAGCTGTTGTAGAGTAGGCCATTAGTTCATCTTGGGTCAAATATTCATGTGGGCAGGCTACATGTCTACTTGGCATGAGCTTGCCTGATAACACTGCATTGCTGCAACCATCCAAGACACAAAGTCAGCGGAAAGTTGCATACAGTCCTACAAATAGCCCCAGAATCAATTAAAAGTCCTTCCCAGTGAAATATTCTCATGTTCTGATACCAGGTTCATGAATTCTAAAAGTATTATCCAATGATAGCTAATCACATAAATTCCATTTAATTACACAATGGAATTTCAGACTCACCAGACTAAACAGAGACTTGGCCCAGTGTTGACAGCGGGTAATCAAGGTTAAGATTCGAGGATGTTCTCTCCTTTATTTTAATTAATGTTGTTGCGAGTCTTTGAAGTCTTTCTTTCGGCAACGCAGTGCTTGCTCTTATCTACAAGCATTATTTAGCAAACAGACATAAACTCACGTCACCGCCAGATACTGAGAGCAGAGAATGCACTTTCCCTGAAGCCTTGACCCACCCCACTCCCCCCTCCCCCAGCGAAGCGTCTTTGTCCCATAAGTGTTTAACCAGATGGCCAACTCCACAACAGTAGCCTTCCTTGCACTGACACACACACACAGGGGCATCTGTTTATGAATGAGGAACAATAAGCACAGCTGAGAGGACCATTAGTCAAAATCAAAAAGAGCAAGACCATGTCACTTTGGAGTGATTCTTCTAAAAAGTCACCGGTGTCAATTATGCTTGAGTCATAAACTTACTGTATTCAGGGTTCGTACACATTTTAACCAAAAAAATTCCATGACTTTTCCATGACTCTTCCATGACTTGGCCACAAGTTTCCATGACTATGTGTAACCTCTAAAACAGGGGTGACGAACCTTTTTCATTTGAAAGCCAGGTTCCATTTTGCTCATGTCCTCTGAGGGCCATATGAACAAGGGGTAGGACTGCACGATATTGAAGTGATAACTGTAGATACATTTCAAACTGTAAATATACCGCATGGTGGGCCAGTTAAAATGGCCTCGCGGGCGATTTTCTATTCATCAATTTTACACAAATACAGGGCCTGAATTTCGTTTTTCCAAATGGGGAGGAATTCCCCCCCTAAATGACTCAAATGGGGGGGATTTAAACAGTTTGGGGGGGGATTGTCGTTTTTGGGGAACGATTCTTGCGGGCTTAAATCGTCATATTTTAATAATCTTATTTGATGTCTCTAAATAGGCCCATAGGCCCAGTATTGTCATACAAAGTGCAGGTAAACACAAGTTGTATTACCACCAGCTGTCAAAGATAGAATGTATTGTTCAGTTTCAAATTCAGGGTAGTAAACCACTACATAGATTTTAGTATTCAATTTGTTTTAATCATATACTATAAGCCTGCTGGATCCTCTACTATGTATGAGTTGCTGTGTCTTATTTTAGAGGTCAGGTCATCTTTTATCCGTGACATTGGCTTTTAACTTACAGAAATCATTCTTCTATTCTCACATTTAATTTCATAAGTCCTGTTTGTCATCTACAATTAAAATACAAGAATGCTTTCAGAATATTCTTCAATATGAATGAATTCATACATTTCCTGTCCACATTGTGTTAGCAAAGCAGCCTGGCTGAAATTTATCCCTGCGCTTCAGAGGAGATTTCTCTAAGACTGCAAGGGAAGCTCTGCTTCCCCTAAAATGTAAAAATAAAATTGTAATGGTCAATGTTTACAAAATGCCTTAAAACATGTTCATTTCAAACACCAGTTTGTTAATAATAGGCCCATTATCACAAATCAACTGAGTTGGTGTTGTTAACTTAGCATTCCACTTTGTTCTCATGACCTATGGCCAACGCATTTCTTCATAGACGTCCAGCGTCAATGCACTTCAATGGGCCAGCACGGACCCCTAATTTTCTATGCATGGAAACTGGATGGTCATTGGGGAAATGTCATTTTTTTCTCCCGCCCCCGGACGCAGAGCGTCTCTGGGGGTGAATGGAATGGTGGGCGGAGTTTTGATGGTGTGGACTTAAAGCAGTCCCGGTGTTGATTGGTGAACCTCTGAACCAGTTTTGATTGGCTGGTGTTTTTGATACATAGACTGTCACTTGGCTGCTGGAGCTCAGTCCCATCGCGCATGTTGCATGCTTGTTCATTTCTTACACTGACTGTATATAAATCACACTCACTCTTATTTCCGGTTTGGTTTATTACAATTTTCTTGTTCGTTTTTAATTTCGTTTCGTTAGAATCATACTGTTAGGTAGGTTGGCGCTAGTGCTACTTAACTAGCCCACTAGCTCTCCTGAACTAGCCCGCTAGCGCACCTGCACTAGCCCACTAGCAGAGCACTATGGCAGACCATTTTCTAGGGAAGGAACGAAGGGTAGAATTAACGTAAAAGTAAATGGACAAACTTTATGATTAAGTTGGCAGTGAGCTTCCCCTCTTTGGAATACCAGCATCCGCAACTGCTGCGCTTCTCCTGCACGCTAGCCGTCTCCTCAGAACTGTTAACTGCATCATCACTCACACTACTGCTGGCAGTGCTGCTTGTCGGATCAGATTCCATCGTTTTCTTTTTTTCGAAGGTGAAACTTCTGGAACTGTTGCACGCTTTAACCAGCGCTCCAGGATAGCATAGTTTTCAGAATGATTATGAAGAATGAAAGAAGTTTTATTTAGGCTAATTCGACTGTCTGAGAGGGGGAGTTGAGGTGTGCACACGATTCCTCTGTGTCTGAGTGTGTGTGCGCGCGCGTGTGTTGTGGTTTAAAACTATGTTATGTCTATGCGCTGTTTTGTTTACTGTACGGCAGGAGAGGGGGCTCAACAATAACCAACAGCGAAAATACCGTAACGATTTCACTGTGATTCGTTATTTTGGCGTTACAATCTGTCTCCCCATTCCTCTTCATTGCATTGCAACGTATAGTGGCTCCATCCACAGGGCGGAACGGGCCTAGGCTATCGGCTGCCAAAGGAAACAGGGAAACTCGGTCGGGTGACTCGGTAAACGTAGATAGATAGATAGATCTAAAGTGTAATGGAGACGTGTGTTCCTGGTTGATCTGCATAGATGAAAAAAAAGGCTTAAAAAAAAAAAAAAAAAAAAACACACACACACACACACAGACGTGCGCGAATCTCCCGCTCTATGATCACTGAAGGAGCGGGATTAGAATAAAATATGCGCAATTCCCGCAATCGCGCACCCACATTCAGGCCCTGCAAATAAGATATTTAAACCATGGTGCCTGTTGTAACAAAGGAAGGCTGATAAATTCCATAACTTTTCCAGGGTACACCTGTTTCCAGGAGTATTCAAGGCCTGGAAAACGTCAAAATCAAATTCCATAACTTTTCCAGGTTTTCCATGACCGTACGAACCATGTGTATTAATGTTGCGACCAAGAATTATCATTTATGTACCTTGTCTTTAGTAGCAGTGCCTTTCCCATTTACTTTTGATGTTCAATAGAGTATTTTACCAAGATCAATTTTCACTTTCATTTCAGCTGATTACCTTTGGGGATACTTCGTTGACAGTTTCAATGCACAATATTTTAGGCAGAAATTAAACCATACATCTTGTCTCTCTCATGGGTTTACCCGACTGAGCCTTAGTCTGCTATGTGAACTTTTTTAAAAATCACTTTTTCCCTGTGATGGGTTTACGTAAAGAAAACCAATGGTCTGGGGAGAGTGGAAAGGTGCGGTCATAAAACTTCTGTCCCTTCTGAGTGACATGCAAATGTGTCTGGAGGAGCTGGGGTCATCTCTATTGCCCGTATGCTGAGGGAATCGCAAACCCACTGAGTTGACAATTTTCTAAATTGACCATGTTAAAACGTGGGGGGTGGGTGGATTGGGCATTAGTGGTCCAGGAATGTGGGTTGGCATTGTAGATGAAAGTTTGATTAACTGAAAGTTTGGGGTTTGCCAAATCAAATTCTCACTACAGACATCAGTTTAGCTAAAAACCATTAGGCTGCGTCCCAATCAGTCTAATAATGGAGCCATTTAAAAACGGCAGTGCACAACAGTAAAAACTGGTGTGTTTGTCTGTTGCCTTGAATTATGCCATCCTTTCTTCTTTATCCTTTATCTTATGTTTAAACACACAAACCAGTAATGTTTCTGTGATGTTTACAGAATGTTTCCTTTTCCACTACGTGTGGGTGGAGCACTGTTTCTAAGGTCAATGTTCATATCTCTGATAACACAATAATATCTGTCTTGGTCATAGTGGACTTCATAAGCTGTTGTAAAAGAGAACAGATTCAGAAACTCAACAGCAGTGCTATGGTGTTGATTACGTGTGACACAAACGTATTCATTACACTTTTTTTTTAAAATAGAACAATAATTAAAATTACCAAGAGGCGTTTCTTAGCTTTGTTTTGAATTTCAAAAAGAAAGCTGTAGGCACCACCATTACTAGTTTATAACGCTTATTTGTTTGGGCAGACATGCTAAATTCCTAAAAAATATTATATACATATTAATATTATATAAATTAATATTACATGTATATAATATTTTTTAAAGTTTGACTCCGGTAAATATTTACTATTTTTGCTCCTGGCCTATGCTAAATTAAAACTATTTTAAAAATTTAGTGATAAAAGACCTTACCAGGCATGTGGCTAGTACACAGGTATTCTAAGGATTTCTTCCTTTACTCAATGAGAAAAAGGTTTTAGAGCTCAATTTCAAAGTACAAGTGTGGGGGTAGGGCAAGGCTTTTGTTACCTCGCTGACCCCCCTTTACTGTATAGGTACAATGAGCAGCGCAAACACCCGTTTACATTCTGCATTTAAAATGGTTACGCTTGCTCAGCAGCTCGCTCCCCCTTTAATTCAAACGGAACTACATGTGCTTACACCAGCAGCTGCCGCCGCTTTGACCCAGCTTTGGACCAGTGACTGGTGTCCGGCGCAGGCGTGAAAGGGAATCAACTAGAAAGGCATACATTCTTGTGAAACGACAACATTGGCCACACAACTGCAGACTAGCTATTGTACTATTTTAGGAAAGTAGAGGGCACTGACCTGTAATGTTTCTCTTCAGTGTCTTTGGTGGCAAAAGCATCCAATTCTCTACAAGCAAAAAAAAAAAAAGACACTGTTAAAAACAAAACTTGCAATGGAACAAACGCAGAACAATAAGGAAAAACACTCAATCATAATTCAATCTGATGCAGTAGCGTTTGATATCAATCTACTTTAAAATTATACATATTTTAAGCAAATGCAGCGATATCGGTGGTGTGGGCTACCTGGCATGCACCGAGACACATCAGTAAACAATCACTTCTGAATTTTGGATATCATGCGTCACTTTGCCTGATCCAATTGAGGCAGCTAACAGTGGCTACTGTTCGAATGCAATTGAAAGGCAGACAAAACATTTTCCAAAGCACATTTTTGGTGGGCCAACTGTCATCTTCGACTACCCTCCGTTAGCTCAACTTCACAGAAATGTTAGATTAATTTCCGCCGGTGGAGAAATTCATTTCTGATAGCTCTCTGAACTGATACTGTAGGTACCACCGTTACTAGTTTATAACGCTTATTCGTCTGGGCAGATATGCAAAATTCCTTAGGAAAACTAATTGGGTTTCCAAAGGTGATCTCGTCTATGTTAATGATCGGAAACATTTTTGTAAGGCGTCGACGCTTGTTAGCTTGAACTGCGCAACACCAGAGCCTGCGTATTTATCTGGCTAGTCAGCCTGCGAACAACACCAGACAAGCTTATGTTATGGCCAACGTTAGCTACCGAATAAGCCATTTGGCACAGGTGCGAACTTCGATGAAATGTATGCAGAATATTCACGACCGAATTAACTTAAAATGGCTTAACGGTGAATGCTAGAAAACCGCTTCATTGGTTAGCTATTCAAAGGTTAGCATGGTTGTGGGCGCTTACGGCTAAACAGTTGACCTTAGCTGTTGCCGACTGAACATTTCATGCATCATTCCCTTCTGTGTGAGACGAAATGGGTGCGACACGTCTGAAGCAAATGTTTGCCGTCAAATCACCGTTGTGCAGAAGAAAGAAAACATGCTGTACAATCAGTTAAACTTGAATTAAGTTACATTAGCCATGCAATTATAACACTGTACGTGAAATACCTCAAAGGCTATGGTTTGTTTTTTATTTGCCGCATGCAGACATGCACAACCGATTTAGCGTTGCTCAGTTTACATTGGGCCAAAGAACCACAAGAACGTTTGAAAAAGCATTGGGACTATTTAGAATGCATCGATAAACTGTACTGTTCGCTCAAGCATTCAACCTTTCACGGGCAACATTGTAATCCCGCTTCCCAGCTGCAGACGTCTAACTTAGCAGTATGCTCGGGCTAATGTCACTGCAGGAACTGTTGAATAACGAGTCAACTTACTTTACATACACTTAAATGTTTTCATAATGATTTCAGTAGCACAGTGGTAAATGCGAACACGAGTAAATACTGCCACAATGACTGCAAATGGAAAACCAACCCCCACTCAAGGGAAAACGCTAAGAACTTAAAGCTCAGGTATCGACCGACTCGTTTGGGTCAGCCGAAAACAGAACTACTCTAGTCCGAAAGTTAAGAAACAACTAACTTACATTTGTTATTTACAAACGGTAGTAATATCTGCCAACAGTACTGACAGTTGTTTCATCCATGGCAATAGCAAACATCAATGTTACTACTCAGAAGTGAGCAATGTAAACAGCTAGCTACAGCTAAACAGGGAGCTGCCTCAACAATCTCATCGAAATATCACACTTCGACAATCGTTCGGCAGTTTAGCTGTTGTGTTGTCCAAAATATATGCAGTCATTCTCAAATAACTGTTTAAACATTTCCAAGAATTATTTTTCGAAGAACACTTCGGTGAAAGGCAAGTTTCGATGACACAGTCGCTAGCTTACCGTTGAGATCATCGAAAAAAACTACACCAAGCTTAAGATCATTTGCAACTTATTGTTAATAGCGGCTGCTTCAAATCACCGACGTTAGGTAAAACAGAAATATATCCGTATATTTACATACCTCTTGAAAATTAAAGTGCATCACAGAATAAATGAAAACTGGTTGTAAGGCTGAGGAAATTCAACGCATTAGTTGAATCTAGGAAGGGAGACATTTGTCCTGCACGGTCGCCATTTTCTTCAATCGAATATCCCTCCTCCCTGTACCGAGTAAGCTACAGAATAACGCAGGAAGAGCATGAGATCAGCTCAAAGACCACTTCCTCCGCCTGTTTCAAAATGGTTGCCTCCAAGAATTGACGCGGAATATTTAAAGTCATACAACAATTTATACTGCAGATATGAAAATAAAGTCATAGAAATGATCCAGTCCAGCACAACTGGAGGACGCACAGACGCGGGGGGAGGACACAAAGTAACACTGCCATAAAATAGCTAATGTGTTATTATTATTTCCTGTAACCAGGGCCTGCCACATTGTAAAAGTGCATAGAATCCTCTATAGTAGGCCTATACATATCAAACCAAAAGTAATAGTAAACACAGTACTAATATTTGTTTGGACATTATATTATGGGATATATAGATATTATAATATGGGATTTGGTTAATAATTTTGAAAATGATCTAAAACTAATTGGTCGTTATTATTAAATAAAAAGTTTACCTTTGCTGAAACGATAACAGTCCCACATTAAAATGTAATGGTCCACATATAACTTTAAAACTATGGCTCAAAATGTATGAACTCAGTCTTGGTGCTCTTGCTGACACTAATGAACCACAAAGTGGTTAGAATTTTATCAGACAGCCTATGAGACGTTCAATAGAGCTGCCACAGTATCACAGCCTCATAATATCTGTGTTTTTTTAACATCACAATTATATTCAGATCTTGTGATACAGTGGATAAACGACAAGTACCTTTTTGTGCTGAATGTTTGTCTCAGCAGCAAGGTTTAGACCCCTGTAAGGTTGGGGCAGGCCATGAACATGTAGCCTATGTTCCATTGCTTCTACATTGTCAAATTGGTCATTTGACGTTTGTTTACAGTTCAAACGTCATTGTCCAAGAAAATAGTCTTTTAATACAAGCGAAAGACAACAGAACTGAACCATCAAATGTCTCTAACCAATTGCAGAGTGAGGAGAAAAAAACAAACAAATGTGAAACAATGTAAATACAGTCCAGCCACTGGTCTGGAATTTGCCTACGTTTTCAGTCTGCAGACAAAGCCGACAGCACCACTGAACATGGCTGTCAGTTAGGGTGCTCTTTTGAGAGCAGTCAGTCAGCCTCTGTTTGATAGTGATGATTGTTGATCTGACTGTACAACAAAAACATTAACTCCTGTCATATTTTCATCTCATTTAATTAATAGTAATTGATTGGCTGCTCCTTTGACACATTTATTCATTGTTGATTTTGACATCACTATGTTGTTTCAAATCTGTGGTTCAGATCAGGCCATTTTTTCTCAGTGGACTCCCACAGGTATAGTAATTTTGCATCCAATTCTCTCTGCCTATATTCCTAAGGATGCTGTAATGTACATTGTTATTCAAGCACAATTTCACTGCCCTGGTAGCCAGGGTCCGGGCCAGCCCAGTGAAATAGCTGAGCAGATAGCTGAGCATGTCCATACAGAGTTCTAGAAGAGTCACATTCCTGTGCTGGGTGCATACAAGTCTCGAACAGAGCACAGATACATTACTGACATATTTTAGATGTGGAGGCCCTCTGCTAAGTTGTATAATTTTGACCGTAGATGCAGAGGCATTAAGAACGAGATGCAACTTGCTCACTACACTCAATCATATTGTGTTGCTGCACGAGGGTGGAGTTTGTTCTTGTTATTGTTCACTCTGTGTGTATCTGTAAACACATAAAACCAAAAAAGTATGACAGCTCTGCTGCTTGGCTTGCACAAAGGTATGATCAAGCTCTTGAAAAATGCTAAAAGTAAAAAAAAGTTAAAACAGTGATACATTTTCAATGTATTGTTAAAATACATCTTTCTGTGCTGTTTTTATTATTTTTAACTACATTCTATATCTTAAAGAATAAATGCATAAATGCAGATGAGCTGCAAGAGCAATTTAAAATAACATGTTATTGGGGATAGTGTGGAACTTTCAGTTACCCCAAAATGAACACGTGACACTGGACACCACATTAGATCGAGGAGGCTCTGCTGTGGTCCTCGGTGGTGTGAATGAATTTTGTATGAAGCATGAATATTGATGATTGGTGAAGAGACTGGCTCAGCAGGAGCAGCTGCGTCTGTGTGTCTCCGTCTTTTTTAGTCTGTCTGTCTGTCTGTCTCTCCTTTTTTCTTTCTCTCTCTCTCTCTCTCTGTTTCTCTCTCTCTCTCACTCTCTCTCTCTCACTCTCTCACTCTCTGTGCTTGTGAGTGTGCTGCCAGCAGCAGTGGGACAGAGGTCAGCATGGTCAAGCCAGCGGTCTGCTCTCCCCCCAGGGCTACGGGGACTATAAGGACCCTGGGAAAATGGGCTGCCCCATTGTGCTCCAGCAGACAAGGCAAGAGCAGAGGAGCAGCTTTGCATGACAAATATGTGGCTAGGGCTGCTTTACAAGCCTTGCCTCCAAGCATGCTTGTCTCACCTAAAATATACCCACAGAGTTCAATATGATGTGCATAGTTTGAATTCTATGTGTAATCGCAGTGCAGTTATGGACAGAACCACATGTTAGGATTTTTAAAGGACCTTAAAGATTTTTAAAGCAGGTAACAGAATAACCAGTACTGATACTTGTCACTGAGGCACTAAAGAGTAAAATACGCAACGCAATCCCTCAACAATTATATCCAAAGCTACAGTAGATACGTAATGCCCGTGATTATCTATTTCTTAAACCCCTAGAAACCTGATACTGAATCTCCATCCCACTAAATAACATTCATCTTTTCATCTTTTTTTTTGACCTCTTTCATTGCCTCTGTATTCTTATTTCTGTAGCTTTCCACATCCTTAATATACATCATCCACCTCTAAAAACCTATTCTTTCTGACCCAGTACACCATTTTTCATTTTCTTTTCTCAGCAAGCCCAATTCTCCCACAGCACCCTGCACACACGCGCACACACACACGCGCGCGCACACACCATCATTATATTCCATCTCAATCTGTCTCTCACCCTTCCCCCTACCCGCTTCCTCAGACGGGGTGCCAGCTGTGAAATGGATTTGTTGGGGCTGAATTACACTCTGCATCCAACCAATTACCTGTCCGACCATCCTCACAGGTCGGCATATATATCGCCATGGAGCATGCGTGCCACCTAGACTCCATTTATTTATCAAGGCGCTTCTCTGCCAAGGGATTTATCATCCTGGCGCAGGCCTGGGCTCTGTCATTTACAGATGTTAATACACACGCTGCCTCTCCATCAACTGTTAACCCCTTGAGAATCAAGATGCAGGGGGGCTCAAAAAGAGAGAGAGAGAGAGACTTGATCATGTTCGTCATGTGGTGCAGAAACTATTTTGCTCGGATGAATTTTTCAATCAGCATCTTCCACCCCCCCCCCCCCCTATTTTTTTGCATCAAAGTCAGTTTGCTTTGTGTGATTTAAATGGCCGAGGTGGGTAACAGACCCACTTTTCCATTGCCGTCACTAAATAGATCTCAGCCACAAACCCATGCAGAGATGTCCTTGAGCTGCCCTTCACAATCTTACCATTCTTTTTTTTGCATTTGATTGCTTAGATAGAGAGCCTGACAAATACCGCAATACCTATGTCTCTTTGTTCAAGACCTTCAAATGCAAACCATATGCTTGTGTGTTTTTTGTGGTTTACCATGTTTGAAATCTAAAGGATGTGTTCTCGGTGCGTTCTCCTTAACTTGCCAGGCAGTATGATGACCAGGGCCAACATTACAGTCATGCCACAAACCCGCAGTAGCTTTACATTTTTAAAGTTCAAACGGATAGTGTTATATACTGCAATTCAGTGAGCAGACTACATTGCACTGTCAGGGCTGTGTGAAATAGATGACAGAATACTTCCTTAAGTGTATTCATTCACTCCACAGCTACAGTGCTCTCGGCCAATCAGCGGTCACAGGGCCAACCTCATATGCATGTTATTGTCATTCATCCTGCTGATTTTCTGCATAGGCGCCCTCTGCATACTGTCTGCTGTCATTCTGAAACTTTTGTTTCTCTCTCTCTCTTTTTTTTTTGGCAGATGAGTCTTATTTGCATGTGCAAACCCCACCTCCTGTTCAATAATTCACAGCCCGGTCCTTCTCTCACCTCCCTGCACAAAGAATACATCTAAATTCACATCAGGAAGCCTTCTCTGGCACACAGCACCCCAGGCCTCCTCGGCTTGGAGGCTCCAGCGAAGGAGGGCCGCCGACTGAAATTACTCAGTGCATGTGCAAGTGTGAATTTCAAAGTATGAGAGCCCGAGGTGCAGATGATTCGCCACAGGGCCCGGGCTCTATTTCAGGAGCTCAGGAAAGAAAATGAGTCTGCGTCCATGGCGATATTATTCACAGTGCAACATTTAATGGAATCACCAACTGCGCTTGATGAATTCCCATTCCAGACGACGACGATGATATGCTCAGGCTATGTTCAGACTGTCAGTCAAAAATCTCATTTATGCGCTTGTCCGACTGGAACCCGATCATATGTAACAGCCAAAAGTCACATAGAATATGATTTAAAACAGTTTCAAATCACATCTGTATGAGGTTAGGAATACTGTTTACATGGCATTTTTTTGCAAATCCATTTAGGTCTGGCCACTGTGAACAAACTTCCATTGTTTTCCTTTTTCTCTGTGAAGCAGTCAACACAGCATCACTCACTGGTAGATGACACATACAAGACACGTGCCAGTTTGGTGGTGGAGAAAGCCACTGTTTACACTAACCTCCCTCGTCCTCGTTCTCTCATTACATTTATGAATCCTGCATTACAACTACACATTGGCATGTGGTAAATAGACCATCTAATTTAATTTCCATCCATGATGAATGTTTAATATCAACACTACTTGTGGGCACAAAAAGTCATAAACATCGATGTAGGTATGACCAAAAGTCACACACACACACACACACACACACACACACAGAAAGAAAGAGAAAGAGAGAGAGAGATTGAAAGTGATCACTTGCACTGGCCTGTAGTGAAATATGTATAAAATCGGATTTGTGTGTGTGTGTGTGTGTGTGTGTGTGTGTGTGTTACGTATGGATGAATGGAAGGGTCAGCGGGTGCAGAGAGAGAGCACGAGGCACACAGCCTGAGCCTGAGGAGCTCAGCTTAAGTGTGGAACAAAGTAATCCATCCCAGATTGTGAGGAGTGGTCTGGAGTGAGTGAAATGGAAACTTTGACTTCTACGCTCTTGGTGTCTTTCCCACCCCTTTATTTCCAGTCCCAAAAACATGGCAAGACCGACCTATTCAGCTGTCCAGTGTTTGACAGAATGCAGACATAAGGTGTTTTAGAGTCGTCAAGGGGTCAGCAACAACACTTGAGTCTATCCTTTAGGTAACGTTCAAAGGATAGAGGGGGAAAAGTCATGTTGGGCCTCGGTTTCCGAGTTGTTTTCCGAGCGCTGAGGCCTGAAGTGATAAAAATCCGTGCCCATGCACCTCAGATACCCGACCAAATATCTTGGAGCAACACAGAAGACCTCGACTTGCTCGGTTGGCAAATGGAATGCATGAAACTCACTTTTCACTGCGCTTTTAGCGGATGTGATGTTATCTCGTCATCTGAGTCTTGGATCTGAGGGAAAATGAAACACACTAAAATGTCCTCTGTTTTGGACAAAGAAAAATAAGTAAAATGTTTTTTAAAAAAAATTAAAATTACAGTGACAGTCAACACAGTCAGTGTCTCTATGTCCTCTTTTAAAAGAATGGCACTTAAAGGACACACTTGTACACAGGCACACACACACACACACACACACACACACACTTCATATACACCCACAGACACTTCACCTTGGAATGTCCGGCACTCAGGCTTGTGCTGTGGGAGGCCTGGAGAGATGTGTGTGTGTGTGTGTGTGAGAGAGAGAGAGAGTAAGAGTGAAAGAGAGAGGGAGACATTTGGAAAGGAGAAGACAGTAAGAATCCAAGGGGCTCTTTTGGGAAGCTAATAATGGCTCCAACACTGCTGCCCTTCACCCCAACTCTAATGAGCTGACCAAGCGCCTTCCGGCACCTTCCGAAGAAATCTCTCGGAGACAAACACAGGACTGATTCCCTCTCTCCCAGGCACCCAGCCTTGGAGCCTATAAAGGCACACAGGGGCTCCATACATATGCAATTATTCATAGAAGAGGCATACATCTCTGAGTCTCACTGCAATCAGACTGCAGAAGATGGGAGCCAGCAGGTCAATCCACACTGACCTGACCACTTCAAACTCTGAAGGAGGAGGAGAGAGAAAGATGCAAATGAGAGCGCTATGTGTGTGTGTGTCATTATAGACGTGTGTTTGTATGTGTGTATCTGTGTGGGTGTGTGTGTTTGTGTGTGTGTGTGAGTGCATGCATGCATGGGTGTCAGTGTATGAAAATGAGTTTATATGTATGCATACATCTATGTGTCGAGGACAGTAAAAGGGGGACGACATGAATCTGCATTAGTTGACAACTGGAGGCACATGCATGCTAAAAGGTTTTGTCTCATTCTATTCACAGTATTTGCAATCCTCACTACCATCCATTGATTAGAGTGGGCCACTGCGCCCTGGGGGAACTGACACAGCCTTAAAAAATAAATGAATACTTAATAACGTGTTTGGACAGTGGCTCCCATAAATCTTTTATTAACGGAGCAACGCATTACACTGTGTGTGACTCTTTCCTTCTTGGTGCTTGAGTTTGGGTGTCAGGTAGCCTCTGGATCACAACAAAGGGCCACAATGATACCCACATTTTCCATCTGCTTCAGTGCGAAACCCTATTCAAAGGCAGTTTATTGCAAAGTGTAAATGTTTTTTTAAAAATTAAGTAGTCTTTGAGTTGATTGGGTTTAAGGACATCCCAGCCCCCATTGGCTCTTGTCCCCGACGCGGAATAAGTCTCAACATTACTGGGATTCCACTGAGAGCCGCCGAGGCCCGCCGTTAACAACGTTCATCTTATTTAAATCATCTGACTGGCCTGGAGGAGCCTGGCTCACCTTTGAAGTGCACAAATAGCTTACTGTGTCCTAATGGAGACTTGCCTCAGACTGAGGGGTGATGGACAGAGAGGCTAGCAAACAGGAAATATTGTAACCTTCAGCACTGCTTCAGTCACTAGCACTATAATGCACTAGATACTATCAATCAGTAGTACCAACAAACTGGGAAAATCATAATCTTCTTTGAATAGTTGTTTTGTACTGTGCAGTTGGTTTAAAAGGGTTTGAGTGCATTGTCTCTTCAAATGCACTGTGAAATGTAAATGAGGATGACACAGAGGGAATGACCAAAGTTGATTTAATTAACTGTTGTGAGACTCCCATACATCTAAAAGAATGAGTCATTTCCTCAGTTATAAGAGTTCATTCTTTATTCTATTTAAAACGGTTCACCTATGTACAAAAACATACAAGAGAGTCTTGGAGGACATTCGGTATGATAGAGAGACAGGAAATGCCGAAAGCTCCACTAAGCAACAAAGAAGAAAGACTGCAACATATCGCAGCAAGCAAGCCAAAATGGAATGTAAGCAGCACATGAAGTGGGTGGTGCGGGGTCCAGAAGAGAGACAGGCGCAGAGGGGGGATCTTGAGAGGCTAATGGTGAGGAAACGCACCAAATGGGTGGAGGTAGTGGGGGTAGACACTGCCCTGGCACCTCGCCAACTTCTCATTACGGCGAAACGCGCGCGTGTGTGGTTGGGCCAGCCAATGTGACGGCTGTTACCGGGGCAACGGCAGAACAGGCCCCAAGATGCAATGCATCATGTCTGTCCAGACAAATTCAATCCACTCGTCAAAGTGAGAGTATGAAAAAGGGAAAGGGAAGAATTGAACAGTGTGTGTGTGTGTGTGTGTGTGTGTGTGTGTGTGTGTCTGGGCTTTGGTGAGGGGAGATGGGCAGGTAGGGAGGTTGAAGCCCCTATAGAGTACATTTGCATGACAGCTCACTGGTTTTTGGATTAGATTCTTATCACCAACTGAAGGCCATTTAAATACTCATTCCATCAGGTGACTCACTAAACTAAGGAATGTATGGGACTTATTGCCCCGCTGACTGCAAATATAAAAAAATACAGAGATTGAAAACCTGTATCATTTTGTGCGACAAATGTTTCACATTAGAATTTTAGATTTATAACATTACAAGATTCTCATTTAAGAATCTAAGAATAAAAGCAATAATGAAAATGGTCAGGTATGTGCACTTAAACTAAGACAAATTTATAAACAAACATTCCGATCTTTTGTTATTCCTTGGCAAAACATCATCCTCAGCATTACAATTCCCAGGAGGCATTTGGCTTTCCCATTGTACTCCAAATGTAAGCCCGATCCCAAGCCATCAAAACCACTAATGGTTCTATTAAACCTGCTCGGAGCCGCCCCCTTCCTTGCAAGTGTAGTTGTCCTGTGGTCCCAGGCTGGGTTTAGCTAATGACAGAGGCAAGCGTGTGGATTAATCTGAGGTCGACTCACTAACAATGAGCCTGAGTCGTAGCAGATGTTTTCTAATTACACCGAGATCAACCCCCTTCGTTACAATCAGTCAGAGGCGTGCTGCATTCACATTGGAATAGGCAGACATGGGAATACTGGCTCCCAGTTCAGGCAGGAGGCACTGTGCAACACTGTGTGGTACAAACAGATTAGTGAATGGAAATGGTGGATGAATTAATTAGCACAGTAAAAAGCATCCTTGATGTTAAATGAAGAGATTAACGCTTTACTTTGGGTTTGTATTCTAATCTGTCTGTCTGTACTATTTTGGGATTTTTATGACATCAACAAATGAGGCAAGTTTCTCAAAGCACCTCAACGTGACAGCTAGCTTTTGCAATGCTTTTTAAACGTGACAACTTTATATCTTTGTAACTCTGTTAGACAACTCTGCTGATCCACCATGACAGTAAGTAGACAAAAAGCCTGCATGTCTCTGCTTATACGCCTATCTGTTGTCTCATGACCCTACGAGTCCCTTCCTTTGTGTGTGTGCGTGCGTCCCTAGGTGTGTTATTGTGTCTTCTCACCATGAGGGAGTCAATTAAAAGGGCCTGCTGCCGTGGATCAGGGAGATGCACATTAGTACTCGGGGAATAACTTATTCATGTGGAGACCGAGGAGAGGTTTCACCGAAGCTTATTTCCAGGCACGGCCAGAGGTTTTAATAATGCAGCGTTACTAAACCAACTGTGAAGCCAAAACAAAGAGAAGGACGTGACGCTCGTCAAGCCAACATCTGTTCCGTCCAGCCCAGTGACACCCATCTGTTGTTTGACAGCATTCTCCCCACAAAACAACATACCTGTCTGTGGCCTTCTGTGGAGCCTCGAATGAGCAAGTGCGATTAGAGCACAGGCGTAGACGCGAACGCAAGATGGAAAAAAAGGTCATAAATCACTCACGATGATGCTGAACTGAACTTACCCGTTAGACGCCCCCAGAACCAGTGGGTAAAAATCTCTGCTTCCTGTACACTTTCTAGCAGACACAAATGTTTTACTTTTACTGAAAAAGGCAAAGAAAACTAAGTTCAGGCCAAAAGGCTAAGCAGATCTACAGAAAAGTGTACATGTACATGGTGGTAGTCTCTTCACCATAGAACACTCCTCAGTGCAACCCTTCATCTGGCCTGTCTTCCTGTCACGGCCGGTGACAGTGACATGCTGCAAATGCCCACTTAGGACAAGTACCGTGGTGTTACAGTCACTTTGGACATGGAGAGGCTGAGGAAGGGGGTGAAGTGTGTGTGTGTGTGTGTGTGTGTGTGTGTGTGTGTGTGTGTGTGTGTGTGTGTGTGTGTGTGACAGAGAGAGAGATAGGGGGGTAAGAGAGAGAAAAACAGCGAGAAAGAGAGGTGTGTATGTGACAGAGAGAGAAAGACAGAGACACAGAGAAAGACAGAAAAAGGAATTGTGTATGTGAGAGAGAAAGAATGAGAGAGAGAGAGAGAGAGAGAGAGAGAGAGAGAGAGAGAGAGAGAGAGAAAGAGAAAGAGAGAGGGAGCAGGTGACCAGGAAGAGGGAGAGGTCAGGGCAGAGAGCTCTGGCCACCTGCTGGGCTACTCTGATTATAGCTGCTCCCTCTTCTCCGATCATAACAAAGAGTACACAGAACAGAATCCCAGTGGTATCACATCAGCAAGGTCTTTGCTCTGTTTGATCTCCCTATCTACATTTGTTTCAGTCAAGTAACCTTCACAAAGTCTCTTGTTTGCATTATGATGAGAACACTGCTAAAGTATGCCTCTTGTTTTTCTTCATTTATGAAAAACATACTTATGTTGACCACTGAAACCGGTTTCACCAGAACTGTTGAACATCTTAAAGTGATTAATTTGTTTGATGAATCACCAAAACCAAAGCTGCTGTAGATATAGGGTTTCCTATGGATGTTGGACATGCGGATTGTGACAGCTGCAAATTATCACAGACAAAACATTTAGGCAAACCCACAGGCAGCAAACAAAAAGCCTGGTGTAGGGGATAACTGTTGTTTTCTGGTGAAAATGAAACATGGCTTTGTCTTCTGTGGCGGAGCTGTGGTTTGCACACAGCCCGGAGAGGGACACAGATGCGGCATTTCCTCTCTCTCTTCACAAGTAACTGTTCTGTCTCAACGACCATCTCCTCCTCCTCCTTCTCCTCCTCCTCACCCCAGATGAAACATACACCGCTCATCCATCATGGTGCCTCTAATGAGTCCTTTGGCTGTGTGTGTGTGCACGTGTTTGTGTGTGTGTGTGTGTGTGCACGTGTTTGTGTGTGTTTGTGTGAATGTGTGAGTGAGAGCGTGGCGTGCATCCAGGAGTGAATGACAGCACACACTGTGTGATCTCAGTGGATATGTTTGTGGCCTCTTTGATTGGTGTGTTAAGTGCTTCAGTGTTTGTGTTCAGTGGTTCTGTTTTTGGGACTGAAATGTGTTTCTGTGAGTAAGTACAGGTGCGTGTGTGTGTGTGTGTGTGTGTGTGTGCGTGTGTGCGTGTTATAAAGTGTATGTAAATCTATGTGCTGTGTGCTGGTTGTTGTCACCTCGTGACTGCCTAGAGCTGCCTACAGGTCTGGATATAGAAGTGCTGTTTTTTTTTTATTAAATCTGTTTCAATTACACCCATGACAGTGGCACGGCTGGCTAATTATGATTGAACAGCACTGAGTGGGGAATGAGTGGTGAGTGCATGAATGGGGATGTACTGTTACATAATAATTATCTGCAAACCTCGACCTCCCACCCCCTCCTCACCCATCCACCTCCAGCAATGAAGGCTATGTAGGGTAGGGTAAGGGGGGGGGGGGCCTTCGCAGCCTCCCACAGACAATGCTGCTGACGCGTCTCACTTGACAGCAAATGGAATAATTAACTATCTTATTTAGTGCCTGTTGGGTGTAATCAGCAGGGCGTAATGACAATAGCCTTATTTGCAGGGCCAGTCAGCCGCACGTCTTCTCCTAATGAGACGCTTCCTTCATCCCTTTTTTCTTACGCTCCTCCTCCTCCTCCTCCTCCTGTGTTCCCTCTCTTCTCCTCTCTTTGTTTCCGTTTGTTTGTTGGCCGTCTTGAACTGTCACTTCACACCGCTCGCTGCTGTCAGTGCCACGTGCTTGCCACCCGGTGCAGTTTGTGTGTGTGTGTGTGTGTGTGTGTGTGTGTGTGTGTGTGTGTGTGTGTGTATGCATGTATGTATGTGTATTAGTGTATTGTCTGTCTCTGTGTGTATATGTATATTTGTGTATATGAGTGTGTGTCTGTGTGTGTATGTGTGTTTTAGTGTACTATGTGTGTGTGTGTGTGTATGTGTGTGTGTGTGTGTATGTCTGTGTTTGAGTGTGTGTCTGTGTGTGTGTGTGTGTTTTAGTGTACTGTGTGTGTGTGTGTGTGTAGTTGCTCGGTTGCACAGGGCTGCTTGCTGACACCAGCGCAGACACCAGGGGTGTTTAGTGTGAAGCCAAGCGTCCGGTGATGGATGCGCAGCATTTGCAAGCCCTAATACAAACACACAGCCACATCCACCAGCAGCCTCCTCAGCGTGCACCACCACTGCACCGGCTCAACACACCACCAGCCTGCCTGCCTGCCTGCCTGCCTGCCTGCCTGCTTGAATGTGTTATCTGAATTTAGGGAGCTGCGTCCAAACAAAGTTAATTGAGGGAAATGTTTGGAATCCCCCTGGGCGGCCATCCCCGGAGAGCCTGTCAGGTCAGTCTAGACAGCGAGATAGATGGAGGATGAGACACACTTACCCCCCCCCCACCTCAAAAAAAGAACAATGAAATGCTGAACAGGGAGAAATTACTATTTTTCACCATTACTGCCATGGTACATGTACAGTATGATGGCGCAGTGCTTGGCAGAGGTCAGCCGAGTTGAATTCCCAAGCGAACAAACTATACAAAACTGCACAGCGGGCTTTTCATTTGGCAGCCAAGTCCACACTCTCTGCAGGGGGAGAATATCACTCCTGAGCCTGGCATTCACGTGCACACTGAACAATGGGCTGGGCAGTGCTGAGGCTACATGGACTTGGGCGCTATTTTGAAAATACTGTATAACAGGGTATTTTTTAAATACTGAAGGTATGATTTTTTTAATACCATGGCTTCCTACAGGTGACAGTAAGACATACTGAATTAGTTTGCCAACATCAGATTGGTAGAGAAATGCCCTGACTGACACAAAAGAAGCAGTTTCTTGCATTCCCTACGAAAAGTTGTAAAAAAAAACACTGTAATTTATTAAATCTTTCAGTGCTATTACACAAGTTGTCTGATTTATGGCGATGACAACTGGCCATACCTACTGACCAAACATGTACATATGTGACATACCAGGGTATCATGTCAGCAAGATATCAGGGTATGAAAAACTGAATACTTCCCAAGCCGAAAGATTACATATGTGGGTATTTAGACGCTGCCCGCTGTTAAGAGCCTCCCAAACATGCCGTGTGTGACTAAATAATAAGACAACGTAGGGTAGGAAACAGCAGTGGAGGAAGGGCTAATTAGAAAATGGGCTTCAAAGCGCTTTCAGATGTGTATTTTATCTATTCTGCACATTTGCACATATCAGAGCTAAGGGCTTCATTATTCTTCTGACAGTGAGATTTTTCTTCATTTCGCTTCAAAACAGTATGCCATATTTAATTACACAAGGCAAAACAAATATGTCCATAATGACAACTGTACTGAGCTCCAAGATCCTTAGCTCTAAAACTGTTTGTCAGTATGACACCAAAAAGAGAGTAAAATTGGAATAACAACAGATGAACTGCTGTGGATTGTCCTGCTAAAAAAAACACTGTCCACACATCAGGATGACATTCACCCTTATGATGACAGGTACATTCGAAGCACCATCATAGCAAGTGTGTCAATAATGTAACATTTAAAAACAGAGATTTAAACTTGTTACCATGTGTCTCTCTTTCTCTGCCTTTCCTTCTCTTTCTCTTTCTCTCTCTCTCTCTCTCTCTCTCTCTCTCTCTCTCTCTCTCACTCTCTCTCACTCTCTCTCTGTCTGTCTGTGTGGACAAGTCAGGGCAAGGTGGAGAGCAGCGGCTGGATCAGATGGCTGCAGTCAAGCCCGGCAGGCTTCCCCTCCCGCTGATTCCCATCTCTGTCAGGTGCCACTGACCATTTGGGAGATTGCCCTCATCGCGCCTCTCCACTTGTCACCGCCCCCAGAATAGCCATTTGGCAGTCATTTGCCTATTTGTCTGCGGAAAAGGAACCTAATTTAAGAAGAAGTCTTATCAGTCCCCAGCTTGTGTTGAGGGAGACTCTTTTTTTTAGCCCCTTGTGCCCTGCTCTGTTCAGGAAGGGCTCAACAGCTCATTAGCAGACTCTGGCTGGCCGGGTCAACTATCCTGACTGTGGAATAAAAAGCAGGAACAGTTTCCGTGCACTGCAGCGCACCCATGACGAGCCATGAAACACTTAAGTGACATTTTAAGAGCAGTTGCCAGGATGAGCCAGAACAATGCCTTTTTTCCCTCCGAGTGCGAGGAGTGTTACATGCAGGGGTGGGGAGAGGCTATGCGTAGAAAGCTCTAGAACGCAATCACAGCCCATCTGTCTTTGTGGAGTCCCGCAGACAACATTGGGTAAAATGCCCGGTTTAATCTGGCATACATACCAGAAATTATAAAGTAAGTAGTCACAGACAAGAAAGATCTGGGTATTTTTGTGCCTTTCTATCTTTAACAAAACACATTGTGCTTTAGAAAATTCAACATATTTCTGTGTAATGGTCTCCAAGCAACCAAAAATAAACAAACCAAAACAGAGAGAGTCAAGCTTTTTCTTTGAAGAAAAAAAAAGTAAAGGGGACAAACCACTTTTTTATAACATAAATTTCAAACGCAAGTACAGATGAGCTGACAGGTCTAATTTACGGCATGCTTGGAACCTGAGGGGAGAAGGGAACACTTTGAAAAGAAAGGAGCCGTAAAACTGCAGTCATTTCCATCACAATGGGATGTCACAAGCCCCTTTCTTCCTTTGAGATGGTAATTTGTGGACTGGGGTGTTGGTGTGTGATGACCAGAACTCCATAATAACAGTCTATTGATATGAAAAAAGAAGCTCTTCAGGCCTGTGGCACAAACCCTTAACTGCCACTATCCTCTGTGAAAAATTAGTTCAAGAGCACATCACAGCCTAACTAAAAAGGAAAAGAAATCTATTTCTATGGCCTTAACGTGGCATCAGAATTCACTCGCAACACAGACAAGTATTACAATGTCGACCAAACACACAGAGTTTTGGGACAGATATTTCTACACTGAAGCTCAACAGTGAGCAATTATTAGTGGTTCTGCAGCAATGCTGAGTGTCTCAGCACAATTTCCTTGTTGTTGGCAATTTAGTTCACAGTAATATAGCTTGCAGGGACGATTTAAAAAAATAATTGAAAATGAAGAACCCTCTTGTGGAAATGTAATTACCTCTGAATGCTCACTATAATTACCCATTCCAAAATACATTCACAGAATCTCTGTTGAACTCAAGCTGACGGCAAACGGAGAGAGAGAGAGAGCCAGAGGGGTGACATGTGACGCGACACAAGCGACAAAAGGCCATGTCACTAAATTAGAACTGTGACGTCGATCATGTCACCGGCCAGTCTTCTGACCCCCTAATTCATTACTGTCCAAATGAGAGGTCTGAAGGGTGCTCGATGCAGGGCGAGTGTGAGCTGGCATCCCGACCTCATCATACTGCTGACTCTGTCCATCCATTCGGGGCATCCCTCAGTCAACATCATAATCTCTCACGGCTCCTCTCTCCCACTCCGTGCAGAGGATGATTCAGCACTCCCTCCTCCCTGCAGCACTGTCTCTGCTCTGAGTCTTATGGCCATAAGCCCTGACGAAAACACTGACCCACGAAGGGGGGGTTTAGTATGTAGGTTACAAAGCACAAAGCAAGGCAAAGAAATTATTCATTGTCATTACCGGCAATTAAAACTAGCCCAGGTCTTGGTGCCAGACTACAGTCTTGGTGTCAGGCTACGGTGTCCTAGTGTTTTTCCATTTTCTTGTGAGGCACTCGCAAGCTCATTCCCATTTCATTACGGTAACCCGGTTAGAACAGCTGAGTGCTGCTGCAGCTAGGGCCTAGAACTGTTTATGCTGGATTTTAATTTACTCCTGTTTAGCCCAAGGCACCCACACACACACATGCACACACACACACACACACACACACACACACACACACACACACACACAAGCATACACTCGCTCAATTTAAAATCAGACCTTTGCTATGAGAAGCGGCAGTGTGCAGGCACATTCAATATTGACATTTTCAGGAAGCAAAGAGGCACCAGATGAGAGCAGTGATTCCAGCACACAGGAAACACACACATACACATACACACACAAAGAGAGCACAAAGAGTTGAACAAAGCCTGCCTGACACATATCAATATGTACATAACTGTGCCAAAGCACTGGGCATTTCCCACCAAAAAGCAGAGCTGGTGACTGAAGAAACAAAGGACCACGATGAGAGACAAAGACGTATTGATGATAAGACTGAGAGTGCCTAAAGAGAGTAATGAACGTTGTACATTTGACCTCATCATTTTCACAACCTTTCGCAGTCGTGTACACTTAATTGTAATTCCACTTCAATTTCCAATTCAGATTTTCAGGCCAGATTCTAGCTTGCACCAAGAACAGGGGTGCAAGTGACATTAGCGCAGTGACATTTACCACGTCAGAGAGATGGCAACCTTGAAAGAACTGCTTGCCTTTGGGCTTCATTTATTTCCCAGAGGAACAAGCGATGGATGCACGCACGCTTATAGGTTGACCCCAAACAGCAACCCCAATGAGTACAAGTTTCCTGCAACACTTCATGAACTCAATTACCAGCTGCGAATATTTTCCTCAGACAGGGGAAAAATTGTGGCATCAACAAAAACAGCATATTCACAACACTGACGTCTGGAAGGGAAATAATCATCACACTACCCTTGCAATTCTGCTTTCGTTACAGTGCCACTTTTCGTTACTGTGCAATCCATGCCACCGGAGTCACAGTAGCTTAAAGCAGACAAGAACATTACATTGGCTGCACGCAAATAAAGTTATTTAAACTGAGCGATGTGTGTTAATTAAAAAAATTAAATAAAAAAAATGCTGCACTAAAATCAATTAAATATGTACATGCAATACTGTCTTATTGTTTTCAAACCAAATTGGCTGTTAGCACAGATAAGCTGTGTTAGCACCAGGATATCCTCCTAGCTAATATTAGATCAGGAGGTGGCATAATCTTTATTTTTTTAGCATGGTTTCTAGTCAAGTAAAATGTTTGTCTGTGCCACCGCTGTGACGCTATTTGGTTGAAAAGTCATAAATACAAGAAGAGAACCAAAACAGACATCTTGAAGATGTTCAAGGATGACACTTCCTTAGCCTTCTGAAGTAAGATGTAACTGGCAAACAGCTATGATAAAGTGTGTACAACTACGTGTCACACAAGGGTTGTCATCAGTTAACCGCCCTGTATACGCAGGGCTTCATTTAATCAGCCGCGTGTGTCACGACCTCTCGCTGTCTGATGCCGCATGTGATCCAACCCTAATGAGATGACCTTTGACCTTCAACCTTTGCCCCCCGCCGTTGCCTGCCAAGGTCACCAAGGTCAGCAGGTCTCTGGCCCACGCTTTCTCTTGCTCTTGATTCCAGTCGATATCAGGAGCCACGGGTCTGGCCAAATGGCCAGGCATTACTGCTTGGCCATGGAGGTCAAGCTCATATCCATTCATGGCTATTGTGTTAGCAAGACTAGCGCTGAGCTGTATGTAGCTGTATGTTAATGTAGCCAGAACCTAGGTGATACATCAGGCCTCTGAAGATGAGGGATGTCAGCAAGACACTAACTGATATCAAACTGTCTGTGCTTTTTTTGCAAGGGTAAAACAAACGAAAAGTGCAACTGCTTAGTAGACAGACATACCAATTTTAATGGAAAGAAACAGAACTACCGGTATATCTCGTAGCCAGTGATATAGCGGCACCTGCGCTTTACCCCTCCAAGGTACACAGGCCTTGTAGTCTTCTGTGCTTTTTTAACAACCACGGCCAATATTCTGTTCAGACAGTATGGCATAGTGCAGACTCTAAACTCACCTTCCTGACATCTTTCAGTGAACTTAATCTTAAGTAAATATGCTTACAACTTCTACTGAAATGGATGTTCATGAAATGGCTTGGTTTAAATATTTACTGGTCCAGGAAACAGGTAGAACTTAAAGGAGGACAGTGTTTTTGTAAAGTACATAGAAACACACAGGCACAGCACACAAAAACAAATCTTACCCAGTGAATAGAAATAGCTGTTGAGAGCTGCTGGGGGAAAAGCCCCTTGAGCATCCATTATATCCTCATCTGTCTTTTCTCTGGGGTATGCACCAAGCGGATGTGTGGAGGCTCAGAGAGAGTGAGAGTGTGTGTGCGTGTTTGTGTTGTGTGTGTGATAGAGAGAGGGGGAGAGAGAGAGAGGCAGAGAGAGAAGAGAGAAAGAGAGAGAGAGAGAGAGAGAGAGAGAGGGATTGTTTGGTTTGTGAGGTCATGGTTGTCAGGGAAGGAGTTCTCTCTCTGATTACCACACAAATCCCTCTCTGAGATGTGGAAGCCAGTTTTCTCAAGCCTCGCACGGCCAGCACAATGCCCTGCCTGAGGTCGTTCCTGTCTTTGTGTGTGTGGCTTAAGCCTGCCCCAGCTAGGGGAAATAACAAGCGTTTGTTTGGAAGGTACATGCGACTGCCACTGAAGCGAGAGGAACATGGCGCCTTGCTAACGTGCCGCTGCTAATGTTGCCTTCACGCTGGACGACTCTGGAGGAGAGAGAGGCAGACAACCTCTCACACAAAAAAAGAGTTGCCTTGATGAGTTTATTTACCTTTTCCGCACCCCCCGACAAACACAGACACAAACAATGGGCCAAGTGATAAAAGTGCCACCACTGAATTGTCCCACACTCAGGAAAACACTTAGATGTGTAGAGGTTTTTACACGTCCCTCCCTTTTGTTTAGCATGTCTCTCTGGTCTGTGGCCGACATGGAGTTGCTGCTGTGGCTTTCTTTTTTTTATTTTCTGCGTCTGGCCTGGCGCGGTTCATTAATCATTTGCGTGGGGGTGAGTGATTGCGGTGTGTGCTGGAGGGGTGTGCAGGCAGCCGATTGGCTGGCGGCAGGGGGAGGCGCGGCTGATTAGGGGCTCCCCATGTGACAAGGCAGCGAGCCCTGAGCTCTCCTGAGTTTGGACGGGTGCCAGGCCCAAATCAGCTCATATTCCACCAGGAACAAAAGACCCGCACCGCCGTCTTTATGGCGCACAGTAAAAAACACAGGTCTCTAAAAACAGAGTGAGAGAGAGAGATATAGATAAAGACAGAAAGAGAGAGAGATGGAAATAGAAAGACAGAACAGAAACACAGACGAGGGAATGAGGCAGACAAACTGAGGAAGAGAGATATGTGAGATTCAGTGACCGAGAGAAAGAGAAAGATAGAGTGAAGAGAGAGGGAAAGAGAAAGACAGGCTTAGAGTGAAAGAGAGAGGGATGCAGAGGAGAGTGTGTGGAATGCTTATCCACCAGTCCTGGCTAAACTGTGACAGCAGCAGCGGCAGTAACAGTGGCAGCCATTTCCTTTAGCCTCAGATGAATTCTCTCTCTGTCTCCAGCACCATCCCCGGCCAGCCAGGCGCAGCTGAGCTTTTTGTGTCTGCTTTTAGCTCGCCTGTGGCTCCAGTGCTCCCCCAAAAAGCACGTTTGGCTCTGGGGCACAGCGCTGCCACGGCTCTGCCTGCCGCCAGAGGACACTTCCTGTCGTGATGCGAGCGCCTCGCTCTGCACTGCACCGCGTGCCCGCGTGCCCCGCTAATCCCGCGTCACCCCCGCTAGCAGACTTGGCTGGCGTACAACGTGCCAGGAGTGCAGGCTTAGTGCACCTTGGAGTAGCATGAGCAGCCATGCAACCAGAGCAAATCAAATCCATAAACTAATACTGAGAGGCGACAGCCAGACAGAGAGAGAGAGAGAGAGAGAGAGAGAGAGAGAGGAGAGAGAGAAGAGGAGGAGAGAGAGAGAGAGAGGAAGAAAAAAGGAAGAGAAGAGGAAGAGAGAGACAAAGAGAGAGACAGAGACAGACAGATAAAAAGGGGGAGGAGGGGAGAGAGAAAAGGCCCTCAGTTGGTCACACTCCTAATCTGTGCAACTGATTATGTGAAAATCTCTCCTCATTGATTCACTGCAATTAAGCCATGACATGAGCCCATGCTTGTAGGACAACGGCGGATATTACCCTTCAGCTCCCCTCAAACATGCAGACAGCATGCAGTGCAGCACAGCACTGTCTGTGGTGGCGCAAGAACGGTTCAAAGGTTCCTCTGTCTCAGGTGGAGAGAAAGGAC
>CM059266.1:23143523-23288523 GCA_030347295.1 Setipinna tenuifilis | reverse complement strand
CACACACACACAAACAAACATGGTCATGAGCACACACACACACACACACACACACACACACACACACACACACACACACACACACTCACAAAACACACACACACACACACACAGAGTCACCGGCATGCACAGCAGATACCTCGCAAGCCGACACACTTGTCCCCTCCACTCGCTCCATCCCTGGCACTCTGAGAGCAGTGGACAAAAGCCCCCATTGTGCCTGATGCCCAGAGAGCACACACATTCTCAACCTCTCTCTCTCTCCCTGTGCAACCCCCACACCCCTACCCTATCCCGGCCCATTGCCTGCTCCTTGTGATGATGGGGTTTCTCACCATCGTTTCAGCAGCAGCCATCACAGTGCCCCCCCTTCCCCATCCCCCAACCCACTCCCCACCCCCCCACAAGAACCATAATCCCAGCAGCCATGGTACTCACTGCTTCCTCAGCCGACACATATTGTCCCACTTTAAAAAAAAGGCCTTGAACACTGACAAATGTAGAGGGGTTGTAGAGAGATGGGGTGGGGTGGGGGTGGGGGGGGTGTCTGAGAGCGATCATCATTAGCATTTTTTTTTTTGCAATGACTCACCTCAGGTCTACTTTAAAGGTCTGCTCTTCTGAAGGCTGTTGAGAAGAGGACAGCAAAGAGGGCTGGCAGTGTGGGTGGCTGTTTTCTTGTTTCATAGCCCATAGCGGGACCTTGGGGCTACACACACACACACACACACACACACACACACACACCACATCTGTGGTGTTGCAGTTCTGGGGAGACCTGCAGGTTGAGGACGGAGCGTCTGTGGCTGACAGAGCTCTTAATTAGCCCGAGACAGACAAACATGGCAGCGTAATCCACCCCCCCACCCCCCAAAAAAATCTGATCCCTTGGTCTTTAATTGCTTACATTAAGATCAAATATCTGTACTGAAAGGGGGCAGTTAATCCCATGCTATTCCCACCCACCTTGATGCTTACGTTAGCTATATGTTACTACTGAGCTCCTGAATCATGCACACACTCACTTTTGTGCAATATGAGTCCACATATTTTGATATGTCTATTGTATTTATTGTGTTGTATATTGCACTATATGTATACCAATACATGTTGTATGTTGGGTGTATAGAGAGCTAACATCTACCGGAGTCAAATTCCTTGTATACGTAAGTGTACTTGGCCAATAAAGCTGATTCTGGTTCTGGTTCTAATCACAGTTTACAGAATATGTGCACACACACACACACACACACAGACACACACACACAGATACAGATACACACTTACACACAAGCGCAAGCACACGCTCACACAGGCACACAGACACACATACACACATGCATGCACACACAGACACAGACAGACACGTCTGAATCAGGTAGACACAGGTGTAAAAAAGCACAGAAAGAAACACACGCACGCACACACACACACACACACACACTCTCTCTCATGTGCACGCTGCTGCAGACAGAGTCTGGCCCCCGTCAGCATACAGCCACTCATTGAAATTCTCCTCACAGACTCTGGTCACAGGCACAGCCAGCCAGTAAGCAGACATGGCAGAGGGAGTGGGAGAGGGAGAGAGCGAGAAAGATAGGGAGGGAGGGAGAGAGGGAGAAAGAAAGGGGGAGAGAGATGAAGAGACAGAGATAGAAAGACGGAGAGAGGGAGAGACAGAGACAGGACCCACAGAGAGGGAGGGAGACAGAGAGATGGAGAAAGACGGCAGAAAAGAGAGAGACAGACAGAAAGGGAGAGGGAGAGAGAGGCATAGAGAAAGACAGAGACAGAGAAGGAGACGGCGAGGGAGAGAGAGGGCGAGAGCAAGACGAGGAGATAATGGGAGCAAGACAGAGGCAGGCAGAAGAGGCAGAAGAGAGAGGGTGAAAAAGAGTGAAAGAGCTGCGAGGAATAGATGGAAGCAGGAACAGCAGAGGCATAGTACACAGCCTGAGGTAACCTGAGTCCCCCCTACCCCACCCCCCATCCCCCCAACCTTCAGCTCACACCAGCGCCACCACTGGCAAACAATAGTGCATTGTCCAACACTGCTCTGTGCCACGTGAAAACACCACACAAATACACACACACACATACACACACACACACACACACACACACACACACACACACACACACACACACAGTGTGTTCCACCAGACAGACTGGCAAATCAAATCAAATCGACAGTCTGAGTCCCTCTGGTGATCAAGCAGAGTGAGGGAAATAGTGTTAGCGTGTGCACGGTCTTACCTACAGGCAGCAACACCACTGGATGTCAGAGGGCAGGCTGAGGACAAACTTTGTTTAATGAAGTGGCTTTCATTGCCTGCATGTGTCTTATGCTCTCTCCCTAACCCAACATGCATGTCTATGTGCTTGTGCTTTCTAAGTGGGAACACCAGAGGTCACTGATACACTTTTTTGTCTCCACTGCCTGAGAGAAGGAATGTTCCAGACCTTTTCAGAGCCATTTCAGCCATTCACTGACTCACTGATGAAAAGCAGAAGTAAAAGCGCAAGAAGCAAAATCAAAATGGAGGACAGCAGTCCTCATCTCCTCATGCCAATGGATGTGTAATTCTTGTTTACGCTTTAGGGTTAGGTATTTCCTTTTTTGCTAGAAAAACAGAACTCAGCTGCTTGTACAACCCCGAGTTCAGGACAGCAGAGGTAGGGAAATGTGTAGGGCTGTCTTCACAACATACAAATGGAAACCAGATAATTTTCTCGTTTGTCAGTTTGAGTTGAGTTGAGGTCTGAGTGGACTAACATCCATGGTGTAGTTTCAGGGGTGTATAACATACAAGCTGACATTCAAATCCAGACGAACTCAAAAATATGTAAACAATTGGCTCTGTATAATATCACAGTGTATAAAACATAGTTACTCATCTGACATGCTGTTATACAAAGATCACAAGTACCTTTGAGTTCCAAGTTTCTATCATTTCTGAATCTAAAATACAATTTTTTTACAGCCTGAATTTTTATGAGAGAACCTAACCAAATTTATTTATACAGCCGGCACCAGGGCAGGTGCTGGTGCTGTCTTCTTGTATTAGGGTATAAACGCAGAGAATTTGTACGACATTCACTCAAACACAATCTCTAACCCTGTTACGGCTAGTGTTTATGTGCTGTCTTTTCTCTTCTGTGATTCTGCCCAGGTACCACCCCCTTGTTTGTTACCAGGGTCGTTGAGCGCACCAGTTCCTAATGTTTAACTGGGACCGTGGAGGATGAAAGACCTGTGGAAGCCTATACTACAGACAGCGAGCCAGAGGGTGCTTTACGAACCCTGTCACCTTGTGGCAGTGTCTGACCTATGGTTGGTTTGTTTTTCTTGTTTGTTAGATTTGTCAGTTAACTTCTGTTTTGTTTGAACCCTTTAGTTTCACTTGTGAATAAATTCTTGGTTTGTTCATTTGCTTCTGACTTTGCTTTGTGTTTTTGCCTGGGCTTGATTAACTGCATTTTTACAACCCTTAATCTTCTAGACAACAGTTGGGGTCATAACATACTCGTTCACTTCCTGTGGCTAATTAAGATCACATGGTCACACACACACACATAAGTATCGATCACTGCTAAGCATCAATAGACAGAGCAGGCTCTGTGGCATGCTGCAGTCATTTAGACAGGGGTTATCTTTGGGAATAGTTGTGGACCTCCACCACCACGACCACCACCACCACGGTGGCCAACCCTGGAAAGCTGTGTCCTTAATGGGCAGATGGAGCTGCCAACTCAGAAGGGGAACTGTGTCTCTGTGTGTCACCCCTATCTCTGCCAGGAGACTGTGCTGTCACCTAATTACCCTGCCAAGGTGAGAGGGAGTCCCCACATGCCCCCATTTCCTCACTGCCGACACAGACGCCTGCACCAAATCCCTCCCGTGGATTCATTACAACTACTGACACGATAAGCAACTTCCCCAACACAAAGAGAAAGAGAGGCCAAGGAGAGAGAGAGAGACACACACACACAAGCCTTTAACAAACAGCTGCAGAATGTGGGCTGCTGCGTGGTAGACAAAGTAGACATGGTGCCTTAGACATCCCTATTTTATACCTCCACTTGGCCGTGTCTGAGAAGGACTTGTAAACTGTATTCTTGTTAGGAATTAGGAGACATTTCTGGTCCCCTAAAACAGATATACATATAACATATTAAATGTAAAGACATTCTGTGATAATACCGGACACTTACAAACGCAGGCCCTTTAAAGAGGTTGTTGCTTCTCTTTTATGCTAAGTTGTTATGACTGTTCCAAGCAGCACACTCATGCTCACTTGCTGAAAAACAAAAAATGGCTGAGCTTTGGGGAGTTGATAAAAAAAGACATCTGTTTGCCATAGGCTACACTCTGAGACCAGTGTTGTCAATTAGAGAAACCCAAACAACTGTCTCTGTCTGCTATTTCCCTATGGGCTATCAAACAAGCTGCCGTGAAGAGACGAGCCATTATGTCTCAAAATGCTAAAGTAAACACAGACTTTCCAAAATATGTATGCCAATATGTATGTGAATACCCAGTTATGAAAATAGATTTATGAATAACTGTTAAAAGAAATCAACATAATGGGCGTAGTTTCCAAAAATTCAAGTGGTTTGCCTATGAATTTTTTGTAAAGAACAGTGATAAACAACAGAGCTAGGCAGTTCCTGAATTCCGGGCTAAATCATTTTGTTTGACTCGCCTATCGATTTCCCTGTTTTCTCCCGTCTCCTTCTCTGCACAGTGAGTGTACCAAGGCAACCTATCAGGTCGCCTGTCTGAGCTGACACAGATGGCTTGCTCTTAGTCAGGGAGAAAGTGATTCACCACCTCTCGAAGGTTTACAGCGACAAGAGTCCTTTTTTTTTTTTAAACCTGTCCCTAGAGTGCTCAGATGTATCTGAGGTTAGGTCAATTCGCTGCAAGCATGTCGTGACAGGACTTCCATGCCCTGGCACAGAGCTCAACTGCCCTGAGGGAGGCGGGGAAGCCATCGGCCCCGCGGCTTTGGAGCTCAACAGAGCCAGGGAACCAGGTCACTCTGGCGCAAACTCAAAGTGGCAGAGCCTGAGTGAACACAAGCATGTGACAAGAGAGTGTCACAGGGACACAAGCCTTGGCATGCAGTCTTGGCATGCATTATGGACCTGAGAAGTCAGCATCTTCTGTAACTAATCAAATAGTTATGTTAAAAAAAGACGTCATTCTCTAACCAAGTAGCCAAGCCATGGTCAGGCATGAACTGTTCAACTGTCTATTGCTATAAATATTTAAGGGCTTTGAAAACATTTCTCATGCAACCATCAACTCAACTCCTTGTGACACATATTAGTTCTATTGTCTGGTGTGACTTTGGTTTTTACACTGTGAATGAATGAGGTAAAAAAAAAGGGGCACTTCGGCGCACTGCTGCTGATTAAATTCTCCAGAGAGCTGAATTAAAAACACACTAGGAGGTATCCTGTGAAGACACAATGACACTCTTTCTCTGGGTGTGAAGCCATGCTGGCTTCTCAGCAGCCATTGTTTGCACGCCGAGCCCAGCATTGACGACTAGACTGTGCTTCTTCAAGGACGTGACAGACTTGGCTCTCTGCCAGCGGCTCAGAGGCAGTAAGGCACTTAAAGAGAGAGAGAGAGAGAGAGAGAGGGAGAGAGAGAGAGACAGAGACAGAGACAGAGAGAGAGAGAGAGAGAGAGAGAGAGAAAGGCTAGAGATGGAGGACATGATCATGTAAACTACAGGCAGAAACCAGCTCACACAGGACAGAGGTCCTTCCCAGCACAGTACAGGACCGCCCTATGCCCAGGGGAGTCATAACCGGCTGAGGTAGATAAAAACCACACATGGTGGAGTGTCAAATCAGGATTAGTGTCTTAACGAGCACAAATGACAAAAGCAATTTGTTATTCCTTATGAACAGTTTATGACAAACAAAAAACTTAAAGGTTTCCACTAACACTACATTTACGAAAAACCAAAGACTATCACACCTAGAGAAGCCCCTACCCACATCTTTCGCCAATCAACAGAAAGCAGACAAGACAAATATGTGTTTGCAGCTGCCATTAGCCAAAACAAGGCAGATCTGCATATGCTTAATCTTAATTAGGCAGACTTGGCACCAAGCCTGGAGACAGCACACCAAAACACATCTCTCGCACAAAGGAGGCGCACGAACAAACATGGGCACAGGACAACTTGGACAATCAAACTAAACAAAAAAAATACAAAACAAAACAAACAAACAACACAGAGCTAGCTGAATCCGAGTGACCACAAAGGCAAAGACAGTCGGATGAAGACACAGAAACAGTGAAAGAGGCAAACCATTCAGCGGACGTCGTCGCTTGCGAGGATGTGGCGATGTTGCAGACAGCTGCTGAGTTTTCCTCACTGCTAAGTGTGGTGGGTAGTCCCTCCTGATCAGTAAGCTACAGCCCTGGGAGCACCTCACACAGAACAGAAAAAAGGGCCAGATGCACAGACAGAGAGACAGTGAGAGACAGTGAGACAGACAGACACACACACACACACACAGACAGACAGAGAGACAGACGCTATGTGCTGGAGTATACCCAGACAAACAGCACTGACTAAATAGCCTACAAGACGGCAAAAAACTTATGTCAGCCATTACACATGATTATTACTGGAATGTTTAGCCATTAGCCTACTTAAGAACGTCAGACAGAGATGATATTTTGTAGTTTTGTGAAAAGGGTGTAGGTTAAAGCTGATTTGGAAGGTCTGTGAAATTTAATTACAGATTTAGGTACGCAGTAATTGGTATATTTGATGATGCATTAGACAGGATGGCACTGAACCAAAGAGGAGTATGGACACAAACACAAAAAGGCTAGCTAAGCATTTAGAAAAGATGTAACAAGTTAATTCTGTACAAATCAACAACGACTGCACAGCTATTTAAGTAAGACAGCTTGTAATTCTGCACCAGGGAAATGGCAAATATGAATGTAACAATGACATAAGCAACAGGGGATGAGTTGACCATAAAGTGATTGCGCAATCTTTCCACTGTTCCTTTATTTGTGGTTCTACTTGACTGTATCTGACAGTTCAGGTCAAAACTAACATAGAGTAAATGACACAAAAAATGCTGAAGGAGGAAAATTTACAAAGTTAGAAAGTTGCTGCCAAGAGGAATGGTTCTCTGGACAGTCCTCCACCACCACACACAGACAATGCAGCATGTGTACCCTATCCCTCTGATAATAAAAATAAAATATAAGCAGACATTGCCCATAATTTAGTCACCACCGCTCAGCCACTTAAACCCCAACCTAATGAATATCACAACACCAAACAAATAAGGATGGAATAATCTAAGGTGATGAGGAGGGTTACAATGGCACCCCTGCTTTGTCCTATTATGGCAGCTTCCCACAGTGTGTGAATTGGAAGGGTGTGAAAATGTTCTTACCTGGAAGGCAGCATAACAGACAGGACTGTCAGGAAAGGCATGAAAAGGCAGGCTTCAAACTAGCATATTCTATCAGCGCACTGGTGGTGGCACAGACAAGCACCTTATATGTAGGGAGAAGGCTGGAAGCGAATCAAAACTGTTGGCTGAACTGAAGTTCCAGACCCAAACAAAAAAAGTGTCATTTGTTTTCATGTGATATATGTTTTTAATTCAACTTAAAATAATGTTTTTTTTTTAAAAAGAAGTCTATGTTTTGGCATTTAGCAGAGAAAATCTAGCTGTTGTATTCCCAGCTGGCTTTCAAAATCCAAGTTTCATTAACATTTCAGGCAACCTGGACAGGCTACAGTAAATGCAGGTCAGCAGCCAATGAAGGGCCTAGTCCCGTCTCTTCAATATCTGAGGCATAATAAATAACCCAAAAACCCAACTATCACTTAATGTAAGTACCACGTTCCAGAGCATTAAAATAGTTTAATCTTAGCATAAATGTAAACACAGCCGTAAAATTACCTGTGGTAGGCCTACACCATGCGAACAGCGGTTTCCTGCAGGCTTTGCTGTAAGCTAATGCAGTTATTTGGTCATTTGCTAATTTATGTTGAACTAATTACACGTTTAATATATCGACATATTTCATGTCTTTTGTGAATAAGGAAAAACTACCATATGTGGGTCAAAGTGTACCGAGCCAGTAGCCTACTTAAATGTCGTATACATTATTTTAGTCACTTGCATCACTATGGCCTGTGTTGCTGTTCCAGTGATGAAAAGCAGGTCGTTTAAGTGTTGTTAGTCAATGGCGACCGACCGCCCTCTCGTGGTAGAATGAGAAAATTCACGGCAAAGTGAAAAACTACAATATACGGTATTATCGTAAGAATAACTACAATTGCAAAGCCCTCCCTCTCCCATTGTTATCCGCAAAAAGCCTTACAATGTCAACTTCCTGCTCCTGTATGTGCTTTACAGTTGTGTTTGTACTCAACCGTATTTCTGATTTTGTCTAGGTAGGTTGGTACCAACCTGCCATGAAACTACAGCAAGACTTGCTTAATGAACGCCTCACTGCTTTATGAACTCTACATTATGTGGTGGACACGCTTATTTGATACAGACTAAAAACTTTGTAGTCTGACAATTACAGCAGAACTCTGAAGGTACGACAGAGTATGCTACCACCTATATCGTGTTGTCAACAAATGCATAAAATAACCTCAATTGAAAATAGTGCTAAGATTCAACATTATAGGACAAGTAGCTACTTCAGCCTTCAGATACAGTCAAGCTATTACGCCAGTATTGATTGTATTGATTTGTTTTCACACAATACAGTGACTACTGAATTACATTTTTTAACCAATGCATATATGATCTGATGATGATGGGGTCTACATTCCATTACTTAGACACTCATTTTAGGCTTGTTAAAAATATAGACTTTCTAGAAGTTGAAGGACTCATTATCTTGTAAAAAACACAATGCAAACGGTCATAATTTGCTGCAAAAAACTTTATTACCTTCAAAACTGAAAAAAAAAAAATCCCTCGAAAAACATCAACAGCTAAATTAAATTAGATGTGAAGGCTATGTAAAATATTTTTTATTATTATTTTCAGAGTAGAGGAAATATTCACAGTGCAAAAATCAGCCCACACCCTTGTCATTATGTGCCCAATGCCAAAAGATCACTATCCAGTTAGGCAAGTATAAATGCTCTCATAATGGCATAATTATGATATGATTTCCTTTTTCAATAGACTATGCAAGATATGAGGTACAAGAGGGCATGGATATCCACTGCACCACCGCAGCAACATTCATTTTTCACATCTCTAAAGTGCTTCCTCTACAACATATTGTTCTAAATTGTTTTGGGATTGAAACCAAATTCATTCAAAAATCAACGCAAAACAAAATAAATACATGAAACGAAAAAACAAAAAAAAATAAAAACAGCAATTTGTAAAGAGCCCTAGATGTCTAAGAGAATGCATCCATCTTATTCAAGTAGTAAGTCTTCGTAATGACTGCATTCGAGATGAGCATGGTCAAGGATTAAGTTAGTGAGCAGTTCACATAGTCTTGATGTTGAGCACAACAGTAGTCCTTGCAATAGTGGAGGGAAAAAGTCTGCATATTTACATCCACATTTAAGATTTAAAAAGAAAAAGGAAAAAACAAAAGTCTACTTTAATGTCAGAGGCTCAACCTGAATATTCTCATACAGATACTTTGTCCTCCTTCTGCTCGTCCGATCTCTCCTTCTCGTCCTTGTCTTTGTCCTTGCTCTTTTTTGACTTCTTTTTCTTATGCTTGTGTTTCTGTGCCTTCTGTTCTGGGTCCAACTCATCACCTAGGTGCTTCTTATGCTTTTTGTGTTTCTTGTGTTTCTTATGTTTCTTCTTCTCCTTTTTGTCCTTCTTGTCCTTCTTCTTCTTGTCTGCTTGGCTGCCGGCAGAGCTGGCACTGCTGCTGCGGGCGTGGCTGCCGGCGGGGCTCTGGCTCTGGCTGCGGCTGGGTGAGGCGCTGCTGTCGCCCTCCCGCTCCCTGCCCCTGGCCTCCACCCTGCTCTCTGCATCCGACGGCTCGCTTTCGCTTTCACTGTAATCTGGTACAAAGGCCGCCTCGTCCGTTTCACGTCCCAGGTCGGAGGAGAGGCGAGCAGAGCGGGCTGATGGGGGCTTGACTTTCGGAGGGAGGTCTCGCTCTGTTCGCGAGGCAGCGCCCCCTCTTCCACCGTCAGCTCGGGCTTCGGGTGAAGACATCCTGTTGTCGGGGGTGCGGTGTCCGCTCTGCTCCCGGTCTCTGTTGGGCCGACTGTCCACATGCCTGGTGCTCTGGCCCTCTCTACTCATCGGGCGCTCTGCCCTGTGCTCCTCAGGTGCGGCACGTTTTGACTCTGAGCCACTCCGGTGCTGCCGTCTATCTGCTGGCTCAGCGCCATGAGCCTCAGAGGCAGCTGGGCGCTTGGCTGCATCAGCGTGCGGCTGATCACGGTCCCTCCCCCTTGAGGTGAGAGAAGGGGAGTCCCGCCACTTGATGGGCTCTCTGGACTTGCCGTCTTTGGGTTTGGCATCAGAGTGTTCCTTGCCACTGGATCGGTGGTCAGGCCTACGGTCCACAGAGGAGGAAGCACTGTGGTCTCTGCTGACTGGCTTACGAGATGCTGGATCTGATCTATCAGACTGTCGGTCCCTAAAAGAGGACTGGGTTGAAGAGGAGCCGCCTTTCTCACTGCCATGGTCACCACTTCGCTCCTGGGTCCGTTCTCGATCACTGTTGGAGCCAAGAGGTTTACGTTTCTCTGAAGACTCACGGTCTGAGGCAGGGCGCTCTCGTTCCCTTGCCCTCTCGCGTCCTCGCTCTCGATCATATTCTTTCTCTCGCTCTTTGTCACGCTCCCTGTCTCTTTCCCGTTCATGGTCTCGCTCCCTCTCCTTTTCCCGCTCCTTGTCTTTCTCCCTCTCTCTATCTCGCTCCGTTTCCCTTCTATCCTCTCGTTCCCTGTCACTAGGGGTCGAGTCTTTAGCAGGCTTGGTTTCTGTATGGGCTTCCTTGGAGGATGTGGAGGCCTTGTCAGCATGGGGGGATGATGCATGGTCGTTTACCTTTACAGTCACGCTGCTGGGCGGATTCTGATCGACTTCCGAGCCAGCATGACTGCCATTGCGGTTCGCAGCCATTTCCTTGGACTCGTCATCTTCTGATTCGTAGTCTTCCTTCTCCCACTTGGAACGTGGCACTTGGATCAACACGATCTCATCTTCCGCGGCTGTGCTACTGTCATTGGTGTATTCTTCAAGGGTCTTGACTACAGTCTTCCTTGAGTCAGCCTTGTCCTCCATTCTTTTGATGGGACTCCCTCCAGTTGAGCTAGTGCTGTGAATTACAAGCAAAACCTTGTCTTAATTGTCATCTTAAATGCCATCACCTCAAAAACTGCTTCAGAACACAGTAACCAGAATTGTTTTATTCAGACAATTACATTTCAAGTTTGGCAAAGCCCATTTCAAGACCGTTCAAGATTAACATAGCAAAGTTAATAATGTAGATTCCTAGTGACAGACATCAAAAACATTGCATTTTAAATACATGACAAATTGTGTCTTGTGACTTACCTTGTGTAGTCTACAAGGATGGAACCGGAGCCATCCACAGCCTGAACTCTACGGCGCATCTTTCCCCTGGATTTATCAGGCCGGACCTTTGGGGCTACGTCACTCTGTTCAGGTGAGGGTGCTGTATCTGTGCTGATCCTTTTGCCAATCTCACGATTGATCTTGATCTTCCTCAGAGGCCCAGGTTTGATGTCCATTAGAGGTGGGATAGCAGGCTTGATCTTCTCAGGTGGCTTCTCGGCCTCGGATTTGGTTTTGGGCTTTGGTGACCCCTTAGCCATTTCAGGAACATCTACTCTTGGGGACTTTATACTGGGCATATCAAGCTCTTTCCCTGAACCTGCATCATCTTTTCTCCTTCTCTTTTCTGGCTTTACTTCTGCTGCCTTGACAGATGGCTTTTCCTCAGTCTTGATGCTTTTCTCAACATCCCTTTTTGACTTGATCTCTTTGGTAAGACCTTTCTCTGATTTAACTGTGGAGTCTTTTACCAGGTCTTTCTTGGCCTTCGGATCATCTCTGCTCAGTTTAGTATCTTGGTGGTGCTTTGCTTGTCTTTGCACTTTCCGAGGCAAAAAAACCTTCTCCTCTTTGAGAGAGGTGGATGGCTTGATGTTTTCTGTCTTGTGAGGCAGGTCCTCCTTGGTTCGTTTGAATGGTGGCTCAGCCAAAGATGCCTTCATGTCACGCTCTAGGTCTCCCACCTTGTCTTTAGAGGACTTGGAGGTCTTTCCAGATGTTTCTTTCTTCGAGGCACTACTCTCCGCTTTTCGCTTGACCTTCTCAACTTTTCCCTTCATCCTTTCCTTCTTATCCTTGTCTGAGGCACTCTTGTAAGGAACGGCAGCGCCATCCATGGGCTCATCTCTGACTGGAGTGGCATCATCACGGCTTGAGGCCATGAGGGGACCATCCCCTTTGCGGTCGTATTTTCTGGTGTCGTCCATGGAGTCAGAGTGGCTGTAGATGTCACCGTCATCACCTTTCCTCTTCTTCCTGTGCTTCTTGTGTTTCAGACCCTTGGGGTCACCTGGTGCATTGCCAAGGAGTGGCTCTCTCTCTTTGAGCCCTTTCAGAGGCTCCTTGATGATGGGTCCTCGGCTAGGTCCAGGTCCACTGTTTATCTGATGGGTAAACTTCTCGGCAAACCTCTCCTGGTATGTCAGGGCTGCGTTACGACTTTTGGGCACTCCACTGCCTACACCACCGCTGCCACCAGAACCACCACCAGCACCACTACCACCACCACCGTGGGTTGGAGGAGGGGGAGAATAGTCATCTCTACGCCCCCGTGCATATGGAGAGTTCTCTTTCTGGCGCAGTAAGGGCACCCGCTCAGGGGTGTAGGGCTCCCTGGTGAGTAAAGGGGCCCGGCCTCTGCTCCCGCCCTGGTCCGCCTGGGCACTATGGTAGGACTTGCCGTACTTGTCATACCACTCCCGATACTCTCTCTCCCACTGCTTGTACCTCTCCCTCTCGTAGGGGTCAGACATGTCCACCTCCCGTCCGTAGCAGGCTTTGAGGTCATACGGGATCGGGTCCCTGAAGCGGCCTGTGTATTTGCGATCACGGTCGAGGTCGAGGAGCGGGGGAGGCCCGAGCTTCTTGTTTGGGCTGTGGCTCCTGTACGGTGGTGGGGATCTGGAGCGTGAGCGGTAGGGTGCACCGCCCACTGGGCCGCTGTCTCGGCCGCGGAAAGAGGGAGAGCGGGATCGGGTGCGGGAGCGGTGGTAGCCATGAGATCTGGACCTGGAGCGATAGCTGCGGCTGCGCCCCCCTCTTCCACGGCGGGAGTAGGGTGAACGGGAATAGGAGCGAGAGCGGGATCGAGAGCGGGAGCGGCTGATCGATCGGGAGTATGATCTAGACCTGGATCGGGACCGAGAGCGGGACTTGGAGTAGCTGTAAGAGGACCCGCTGTATGAAGAGCCCCTGTAAGGAGATCTTGACCTGTTAAAAAAAAAAATTAAAAATCATAATTGTAAATGATCATAACTTTTTCTCCGACATATGACCGGCATAACATACTGTAATGCTTCATATTTGTCAATCTCAAGTAATCACATGTACACCACCATCTCCATGGAAAGAAAAAAAAATGTAATGCTTAAATTAACCTGCACCAACCTAGAATAGGATCGCCTCCTCTCCTTTTGGATCTTCCTGTACTCCAGCAGCTCTTTGGCAAAGTCATTGGTGAACTTCTCCAGTTTAGACTTCTCCCTGGTAATGAATCGACATTGCGAACTATTTACCAAAAACAGGAAGGAGATAAAACTTGAAAGTTAAAAGTCAGGAAGAGAGTGAACAACAGTAAACAAGCTTCGTCACCAAAGATGCACGACACATACACAATTTGGAGACGACTTTGCAGAAATGCTTTTGACAGAAATTGGAAAAGACTTTAAAGAATTGCATTTGACACATTTGATCACTCTTGGAATGGCAGGTAAATTCAAAATGCACTCACTCCTCTTTTAGCCTACGCTGCTGCCTGTAGAACTCCTCCCGGGAGAGGAAGGGCGCTGGTGGCACAGGGTTGGCGACGGGAGGTTGGGTACCAGGTGGCACCCAGGGGGCGCCTACGTTGGGCAAGGCCGGGGGGTACCCAGGAGGGGGCACATTGTAGCTGGGGGCGGGCTGCTGGGTGGGGTTGTAGGGCATGGGGTACTGCGGTGGGACCACGTTGGGCGGCTGGGGCATGGGGTGCTGCGGGGGGCCATAGAGGGCAGGGGGAGCTACCCCATACACATGCGGAGCCACAGGGGGAGGCTGCAGCGGTGGCTGCTGGGGTTGCGGTGGGGGCTGCTGCTGCGGCTGTGGAGGTGGCTGCACGGGTGGGGCATGTGAGCGTGGGGGTCGATCACCATGCATCCGTCCTCTGCCAGAGGGCCTGTAAGACATACAAAGGGTTAGCCTAATGTTGGCACCATTAAAATGTGCAACAGAGGAAACAAATCTATATCAGAACCGGTACTTACGGATCCCATCCGGGTCGACCACTAGGTCGTGGGCCACTAGATCGAACAGGCGGTCCTTGGTGACCTGTAGAAAGACATATGGTAAATGCCACATTAATATTTTATATTATTGTTATTCATAAATGTTTATGAAAAGTGTACTTATGGGTTGTACTGTGTGAACTCACCCGATCTCTGCATAGGGTGGCCAACCTGGTGCGGTGGCCCAAGTACTTGAACCTGGAAACCCTGTAGGCAGGAAGTGGAGTTGTTAAACAACAAAATCGATTGAAGGACTAATCTTGAGCAACATGACCTAGTCTAGACACTTACCTTTGGAATGAGAGGTGGGGGACCCGACTGCTCTGAAACAGTGACAGATGGGGCTGGTATTACAGGCTCAGGTTCCCTGCTAAAAAAAAACAAAACAGCTTAAAAAAAAAAGGTAGGACTGCCAAATCCACACTACTTAGATGACTTATTGCCAAGGCAGAGGTGGGAAAAGTAGGTCTGCTCTCTACTCACTTGGGAGGTTGACTCTCCTCCTGCTTGCCTGGACGCTGTGGGGAAGACATTGCTGGGCTGTAGCTGCCTGCACTGGGTGAGGCGCTACTGTTCACTAGCGAGTTGGTGCTGGATGGAGGAGGTGTGCTCGAAGCCTGCGGTGTGGCCGCTGGGGGTGCTGGGGGTGCTGGCGCGGCGGGTGCGGTGGGCGCTGACGAAGTGTGGGGAGGGGTGTTGGCGGCCACGGTCCGGGGCATCAGGGGGTCCTGCTGACGGGAGGTGGGGGGCCGGATGGCCTGGACGGCGCGCTGCACACGAGGCTGGGGGGCTTGTTGTGCCGCCATGGCAGATGCCTGAGCCTGGTTGGCCTTCCGTATCCGCTTGGTGTAGCCAGTCTCATTTTTGAAGTTGTTCACCGCCTAGCCAAGGGAAACATGGAAAATAATTTTATAGTCTCCAACGATTCTTAACATACTAGCAAAGCCAAATGGATAAATACTCAAAAATAGTCTGCAGAGACATCACTGAAGTGTCTTACCTGACGTAAGAACTTATTAGCGATTAAGGCATCTGGGGAGACATCCGACTGGTTACAGGTGGGGCAGGTATGTTCCTCTGACTCAAGCAAGGAGGTGCGGATACCTGTTCCATCGGCAGAAAAGGACATAAGAAATCGCTCCAAATTCAGGAAACATTTGTCATATCATAAGCAGATATCGGCCAGTGGTTTGGCACAGGTGAACCGAAGGGACTCACATTCGTCACAGTAGCTATTTCCACAGCAGGGGATTACGACCGCATCAGTCATGAGGTCTTTGCAGAGGAGGCACAGCAGCTCATCAGGAACAGGATCCTCTTCCTCTGAGGAGGAGGACTGCTCCTGGGGCAGGAATGGAGGTTTTTCCTTCTTTCCAATAGCATAGGCCTCCCTAAAATACAGTGAGACATGATTAAAACATCAGCACTTAGCCATCAATTGAGATGTTACCCAAATGCTGTTCTTCTGCTCGAGTCGGGTAAACTCAAATGCACTTCATTTTAAATTGTATTTAAAGTGATATGTTTAAACACTACAATAATACAGGCGTGATTTCAATTTTCACTTACGCATCTATGGTGGGGATTGCATAGCGCCCGGTGTTTGTAAGCATGGCTCCCTTCATGCTTGGGTCGGTCACTTCCACCATGAAGCTTCGAGGGATACCTGTGCTCTTCTTAATCCGTTGCGGAGCCTCAAAACTTTTGTCCTGCTGGCACACGAAAATAATAAATGATTACTTTTAAGCTCCAGCACATGGACCATTAACATTTTTGGTACAGATGCAGAACATGAACAGCATGAGCTACTGAAAACCATATGACAAGTTAAATAAATTGTGGAATGTGAAATTACAGAAAACCCACTTACCCCGTTTGTCGGGCAGTTCCGTATATAGTGTCCATTTTTCCCACAGCGGTAACAAGTGTAGTTTGGTGGAGGAGGCCCAGCAAACTTCTTCGTGAAACTGCTCAAACAAGGTCTGTGTTACTCCTTTGCCCGTCACATGCACACTATCTGAACATTACTGAGAAAAACATACTTACTGTATGGGATCATAGTCGTGATTGGACTGTGACATCATAGCTTTAATTTTGTCTTCCTCGGACGCATTCGCCTCAGCCAGATTGGCGGTCTGTTTAACAGGCAATGTTTTCATAGACAAAAAGGTCATGGCATGAAGTGATCTAAAGGCTCTGATGCCTTGAATTGCACGCCTTGCGTATCCTGTAAAGAGTAGCTAGATGCTTTTTTCATGCCTTGCTCCAAGAGGAAGTGGACGGGGAGTACCTTAAGCCTTCGACTTTGGTTTGTTACCAACATGAAATGTGCATGTCAGGCTTGTCTGTTAGCCCCTGTTCAAACTGTCAGATCACTTGCATTGCACTGGCACTTACATTCTACCCAAGGCACCTCTTTGGTTGGTTACAGTACACAAACTAGAGAACAAATGTAGACTGAACAAGCCAAACACTGTAAGCAACAAGTGTCAATTACTACATGTTAATAAGAGCCCCATTTACACACAATTAACCTAAATTCTACCTTACATTTATGTGTTGTTTTGGCAAAGCCAGTGTACCATAACCATGCACTGCCAGGAACGGCATCAAAATAAATAAAAACACTCATTACCCTCCCACTCATCTCAGAGCTGCCCAGGGTCTAAGAGAGCTGGCATTTGACAGACTTCTGTGGAATTCTACGCATACATAAAAAGGAGCAGAATGATTCAGCCATTTATTCACCAACACACCAAACTGCTAGTTTAAAATTGTGTCATTACATGGGTTCTCCCACAAGATTTTACATTAGTAAAAAAAAAAAAAAAAAAAAAAAAACATTTCAATATGGTAGGCAACCACAGAAAAAAGTAATTGCGATTTGATCCAAAACGTCCTTTAAACAGCATGGGCGAAAGAAAATGGGGGGGGGGGGGGGGATTGCACAACTGTCAGACGTATGCAGATGTATTCCAACAAATTACATTTTGTTATGTAATCAAAATTAGGAGGAGCAATAATGCAATGTTTATGCAAAGGATTACATGGGCTGGGCAAAAGCAGAGGTTGGGAGTTGGGGGGGGAGGGGGGCTCAAGGACAAAGTCTTTCACGCCAAGAAAAAAAAAACTGTGGGGGCAAAAAGTCAAACATCTTCATAGAAAGTTGATAATAAAAAAAGAACTGGGTGATTATTTTAAAAAACACTGTTGGGAAAAGTTTCCATCTTCTAGTCAGAGAGCTTGGTAAACGTAAGGCTTTAAGTGTACTCCCCTCCATGGCAGCAGAGGGGCACACAGGCTGACTCTTTACAGGACAAGGCAAGCACAAAGGCCAAACACATTTATCACATTCAGCATTTCAGTGGAAACTGATCAGCAACAGAAGGCAACTTATATTTCAGCAGTAATTGTGAGAATGTGGTCAACAAATAGGAGTTGTACAGCAAATGTATTAACCCTCTTGCTGATCAATTTCCATGTACACAGGTACCAACATTAAGCACTCTAAGGGTAAAGAAATGTCATTGCAAAATATTGCTAATGAAGTTTAAAACAAAAATAAATCAATAAACAATACACATGGTCTTACTAGGATATTTGATTAGGCACCTTGTAGCAGAAGAAAGTTCCAATTTGCAACAGACTTTCTTCTGCTACATGAAAGCCAACCCTGTACCCCTCTAAGGCTTGTACACATTCACCCTTCTTGGAGTCAGAGGTCTTCACTAACATGTCACCACATTACAGTATGCACATAACTACAGATACTTTACAACATACAACATTGCATGGAACACATTAAACTGACACACCAATGTTATTTCCAAAACACTACAGGAGAGAGATGACCAACAATGCCCAAGTCAACAAAGTGTAATCAATGATTAATTCAATGTCAGAACATGAAAAGCTAGAAATAACAGCTCATAGACAGACATACACTACAAACACTTAGACACAATTTTAAAAGACAATAACAAAGGGCAAGTTTTGTATACCTTCGAGAGCTGGGCCAATGAAATGGGGGCAGGAGAGTCATCAATCTGTTTGTGAAAAAAATTAGAAGACAAAAATTTACTGCTGCAATAAGTAACGAGGCTGACTTGTCGCCCCACTGGTAGACATTGGCCATCCAAAGCTGAGGCAGAAAAAACACACACACTTATAGGATTACAGTGACCTTATCTCTAAAACATATCACTGTCGTATTGTGCAGATATTACAGAAAAAAAAAAGATAGAGGGGGGAAAAAAAAGTGAATCTCAAAGACGAACATATTACCAACTGGTAAGGTATTATGTTATCCCAAATGGCTACCTTTACAAAGGTGACACAGAAACGGGTAAATTAATTTTAAAAACAGCATGAACAGTAGCTAGGCAGAACTGCTTGATGACTAGTGGTGTAGCTAAACAGAACTTCCCAAACTAACATGGCTGCCTGTCAGACAGAACAGTGAATATAGCCAGATCAAGTAAGGCTCTCATCAGTGAACACACAGGGCCTTGCAAATGGTATCCAGTAATGTTACAGAGATATTTTATTGACAGAAGTTGTGTTCATCATCATACACAGCACTGAAACCGATCAGCTTGTGTAAACAGTACACTTGTCAAATACCCATGGTACACATATCCACAGCCCGACAAGTTATTAACCGTGATGCATCAGCTATGTGAGCAAGGTTGTCAGTTATGAGATCAGACAATCCCTTTGTCAGAAGATCAAGTATATAGGTCCCACATGTAAACCAAGAGTGCAACAACTTAAGATGTATTAGTAGCATATGGTTTTGAATAACAAAAAAAAAATTAAATTACAAGCACCCACACAAATGCATTTGTAAACCAAAACCATAGAAATGCAAATACAAACCCACCCCCTCTCAAAGACATTTTAATGGTAAGTGAATTTCAAATTTCCTTATGACGCAGCAACTGATTATAAAACGAAGAGCGTGTACTGTACATAAAAAAAAAAACAAATAAACAAAAAAAAACTAATCAAATAACTTACCCCAATGTACAAAAACATACAGAGTAATTTTCAAAACATCCAGATTACTTATCGGTCAACTCTACTGGTCAGATTAACAACTATGGTTTGGTGTGTCGACGCACAGTACGACATGAAATACATACCATACTACAACCGACAAAAAAAAAAAATTAAAAGAGAAATTGATATCTTCCAGATTCTGGGGGTATAACCTCTACATATTCTGGTTATTTAACATGTTTTTGTTATTATTATAGGACTCACACTAATAATGATCAACAATCAGTTTTAGTTGCTTGAATAAGAATAAGATTGGCATTGTTTGAAAAAGAAAAAATGGGTAATTGCGAAGATTGTAAATGAATTAATTTAAGCAGGGCTGTTTGACAAACAACCAATGATAGTATTTCGCTCTGAAGTCCTACAAGAATGGATCGAAATGTGATTTCATGTTGGTGAAACATACAATCATCAATGCTTCAACAGCAAGTGCCCAATGCTTACTCATCAACCTTGTTATTTGAGATTAGGAAAACTACGTCAAAGGTTTTATGTGTCTTAGTTGCTGCTAATCCATTTAGTACATACAGAAACAGGCATGACACAGATACGACTACCTTATCATAACCAGTCTTAAAAACATGGAAAGTCAGACACTGAGCTATGTGATACAAAGAGAAATTAAAGCAAAAACAAACTTTTATTTAAAAAAGAGGGGAAAAAAAAGTTTACAGATGTAGCACTTTAAAGACAGACAGACTGAACACGCCATGTTCAATAACCATTAGAAGAATAATTAAACACACAATTCTGTACAACAGAATTCAATTATGACCTGGTTTTCAATGTGAAATACAGTGCACTGAACTTGCACTTTAACAGTTAACATATTATAGGATTATGTTCAGGGAATGATAAAGCCATCATTTTAAAACATTACAATGTTATAAACACTACCTTCATACACCACATTGTGGTACAGGTGTAAAATATGCTTAATTTAAGCAGTCAAGGAAACTAGTGTATTGTTTGAACAAGAACAACACGATGTGTGTGAAGTGTGGGTTGTGAATTTAACAAAAGGGAGTGTTTTTTTACATACTGCTTTTGATGATCCAGTTGGAATTTCTGATCGATCACTATTAAGAGAACACACACACAAACAAGCAAGTTACTAACTCTGCATTGAGGAAAAAAAATCTAACAGCACAATTAAATAGCAATTACGCAGTTAAGAAATACCTTAAGATATAATGACCTTTATGACATGTGACAAAATATGCTCAGAGGTTTAATGTCCCAACTTACATAACAAATGTTTTACTTGTTGCCTTGACACCACCAATTGGGATTCGTCTAATGATGACTGAAGAGTTTTTTGGTATGAGTGCGCCATCATCTGTGTACTCTGGAAAACAAGAAATTAAAAACAGTCACATACATAACTCCGTGTTCGTGTATGTGTCCTGTTGAGACAAGAGAGTTTAAAATGATACCCAGGTCTTAGTCATATGTGAAGTGGTTTCAGGATGTAGCCATTTTAAACAGCCGTCATTGCACATTTTGAGCGCTGAGAAGCCTTCGTGTACACCGGAAATAGTATTTCATGAGAAAGCAGAGATGGTGGCTTTTTGGATATTGGTGGAACAATGTCAATTTGGTAGGTATCGGTTATTGGTATGGGTTATATAAAGGTTAAAAAGGTATTGTCTCCGACTCCTTAAAAAAGAAAACCTACAGTCACCCTACAGTCCTGGGACGGGCCTGTGAATTCCAACGCTGACGCGCTTTAGCGTTTATTCAAAGCCATACAAATTGTTCATCATGTGAGGGACCACCGTATCGTGTAGCCCTTATTAATACATGTTACCAAAGGACGTCAGGACTGAAATGACCAGTATCAGAGTCGGCCACCCACAAAAGTTCATTATAAGTATCTTAACGTTCAGTAATGGGGATCACCGCACATATTATGGGTTCTCAGTTTAAGTGGGTTTCAGACGTACACTCCCATGGGAAATGACTCCCAGACTTATACTCCCGCGAGGTCAGACTTACACTCCCACCTGATTATATTTCACGTATTCACGTATTATCGGTATTATTTGTTAACAGGCGTATTATTTGTTACGAATGTATTTATAACAGGCGTATTATTTGTTACGAAGCGGATGACGCCAAGCTAGCGATATTGTTAACGGAAGCGGAAACGGAAAGCGGGTAGGAAAAACCACATCAAAACAAGAGCGGGCAACACAGAGATGATTTATATACACTTTTATTTTTAGAAGACTAAAAATAGGGAACAATGCCGTATATCTTACAGAAATCTCGACATACAGGCATACATACATGCAAGAAAACAAACAGAAAAACAAACAGCCCCTTCCTCTGACACAGGCAGCAGTCAGGAGGGAGAGGGGAGGATGCAAGTGTCAGGCAGCAGTCAGGAGGGAGAGGGGAGGATGCAAGTGTCAGCCTAATGGGGTGTATGTATGTATTTGAACATCAAGATTCGGAGTGGTCACAGCCTCTCCAGCTTTGCCTGTTTAGAGGCTTGCTGCTTACTTGTCATCCGACCGATGACCTGCTGGCAGACAAGGCGGACCTGCAGAGGAAGAAGACTGGCCTCTGTGTGTAGGAGTCCAACAACCAGATACAGGTTTGGGTGGTCTTTGACTGCCTGGAGGTTCATGCGCCTGTGCCAACCTTCCACATCATTGTTCGTACGAACAGCTGGGAGGACAGGCAGCATTCTTTACCCAGTTGACCTCCAGGTATTCCAGGACTTCTGCCAATGCTGGGGATGTGGTATTTACTGGGCAGCGCCGTTTGAGCTCCTCAAAGGTTGCCACTATGTGCCCAGGCGGGATGTTGGGGAGGGCCATCAGGTCCTTCAGGTACTGCCTGACACCTGGTTGTCTGCTATATGCAGTCTGCAGACCAACCGCTTTGATCTTTCGGTACAGGGCTTGTGCCCAGTGAAACCAGCAACCGAAGATCTCGATGTCTGGGAACACCTCTGGCAATGCACTCCACACTGCCCGCTCAAAGTCCAACACTGCTTCTTCCAACCGTGGGGCTCTCGGCAGCATGTCCAGGACGGCGCTGAATACGGCCCTGTAGTCTTCGACTCTTCGGCGTGACTTAGGAGTAATGCTCCTCCTGTCATCTGCTTTGATCTGTCAGCCTTTTTACATAGTTCAAGGTGTCTTGTATGCATTTAGTATGCATTTCACTGCCAACATGAATGTCCAGATTTAAGGCCATCACAGAGAGGCTGAGTCATTCAAAAATAAAGATGCAAAGGGGCTAATTACTCGAGTTATTACATAAAATGTTGACTTTCCATGATACTATGTATATAAGCAATATTACTGTTATTAAATCATTGTTTCATGTGATTTTTGATGTCTTCATTTGTCTGTAAATGCCACAGTTTTAAAGACATTTTTATAACCTGTTTCTTGGACAGTCCTCCAAGTCTACAGACAAATGAAGAAATCAAAATAACTCCTGAATAGAGAGTTTTAAAAGCCAAAGGACTGTCCAAGAAACACGTTATTAAAATGTCTTTAAAAAACAAGCCAGAAAAACTGTGGCATTTACAGACAAATGAAGAAATCAAAAATGACATAAAACAATGCTTTTGTTTTGATATTTGCCTGTAGGGCTCATTTGTCCGCTGTGCTTTTGTTTTTATATTTTGGTCGCTTTCCGTTTCCGATGTTTTGGTTTGTCCTAGGGCTCTACCCGCCTTCCGTTTCCGTTAACAATATTGCTAGCTTAGCACAGCGGCAGAGAGAACTTGTACACTGTACACTGCGCGTATTGAAAAAAAAGAGTACTACAGGCAACAAAGTTGCACTAAATATATGTGAAATAAACTTGTAAATAACAAAAAAGATAACGAGTTCCTTAAATATGGCGGTGGCACCATGCGTCTCGCCAATGGGAGTGTGACGACCGGGAGTGTCAGACGATGGGAGTGTACGTCTGGGATTCGTTTAAGTACACAGCCGGTTAGCAAGCTAACAATAGCCAAAACAGCTAGTAGGCAGAGCTAATATGGACTGATTTCCCTACCCCACGTGCCACCACATTACTGCCAATTCAACGTTTCCCAAGTTGAGGACCCTTGTATAATTCAACTAACAATGTGTCAGTGTGATCAATCTACACTGATCGCAGTTTAGGCAGCAAGACAATCCCTAAACCACCTCCATCGTCACCACCTAAAATGTACATGGTGGCCCACGTTATCATTAGCCAACGCTGCTTAGCCAACTACAGGCTAGCGGTGATTTAGCAGCCTTAACAAGCTTGTACATGATTACTTTTTAAAAATGACTTAGTTGTTGCTACATCAAAAATATGTTTCGAGAGCTTACCTTCTTTCGTCTGAGCGTTGGTGATCTGTAAGTCACAGTCAGCAGCCTTCAGTTTCTCCCGACCCATGATCTGTCTTTTCAAATCACTCAACGTGATATGGAGGCCATCAAATGTGACCGTGTCATAGTTTAGCTTTGATGAAAACTTGTAATGAACACACGACATGTTGAAAGGTTCCTTGCTATCGATTTACCAAACAAAAGCAATGTCACCCAACTGTCGAAGATGAGTTTTGTTTGGATGATCCTAGCAACTTTCTAAATAGCCTGCATAGAAACACACAATACCAGTCGATTAGCCGTGCAAGCTAATACGCTAGCAACCAACCCTTACGGGTTCCCCATGTCGCTAACTGCTAATCTCGGGCCCCAAACATGGCCAAAATGTGAGGGTGGCAAGTTAACACTACCTTGCTACCCACAATAAGCGCTCTACTTAGCCAACAATATACAAGTGGGTGTAAATTCAACAGATATAAAGAAAAATATTAGCGAGTAAATCACCACTGGTATGCTCAGCTACCAGCAAGTTAACTAATTCAATGGTTTAGAAACCTTGTCATTTGTATCTTGGATAAGTTCTTTTTTTCAGTTCGTCACAATCAATGCCATGACAACCAATGCTCTTCCAGAAGCATACGTGACAAATGTCCATACGATGCTTTCAATATTATCCACCGCGTTTATAATAAAGTCCCAAATCTTTGATACAATGAAATGTTGCTCAACTGTCCGTTAAGAGTTCCAAGATAGAAATTATGGAGAGCTCAACTGGCGTCAGGTCTCGTTTAAAGTCCCAAGAATGGGTGGCAGCAAAGTCCAAATGGTCAGTTGAGCAATGCCCGTGTACTAAGCAATCCAGTCCAGTGACAACGTCAGTCCAGATATCCAAATTCACACGCTGATCGGGGAGGGGGAAAAAAAAGTCCAAATGAGAAATATTACTGAAAAGAAAATCACAGAGGTGAAAGCTTCGTTGATTCCACAAGGCCTCAAAATGGCCTCCCAGCTTCCTTTCCAAAACAAAAAAACGACGTAACCTATCATGAGCTAGCAAGCGAACTGATTACACATAATAAAACGAACGCTTAGTGAAGTTATTTTTATTAAAGTATATTTACAAAAACTCCATTAACGAAGAATTTCTTAATCCAACCGTTCAAATGTGGGAACGTTTCCGCAATTCGTCGTCACCCTTGACTACAAAAATAACCCCAGTCACAGTCAAATATCGTTGGGGTTTCCGCAACGGTCGCAGGGGCTACTTGTATACGTAACGAAGAGAAACTGCGCTTGCGCTTAACAGCGGCATTTTCAAATACTATGCCGTATGCTTATTCATATACCATAGTTTATTCTTTGCCTAGAATGCTATGTGGTATCCCAAACACTTCAGTAAAGGAAATAACTAAAATATTTCAGAGGAACCTTTATTTCAATATAAAATACATAAATAGAGCATCTGCAGGTGGGTCTACAGGCATGAACTATTTTACAAGTGACAATGAAAATAGGCCTAGACCATTTAGATATCAGACGTGGGACAAAAGGCGGCTTACAGTGGCCTATGAGCGTACGCTGTCTCATTGTATGTATATATAAAACATGTTGGCGAACGGATTTAATACACACAACTGTTTCTAAAAAGCAGGAATATACATCTGCTTGTAATCTCCTGCTAAGACAACATTATAACTGTATTTTGGACATAATCTTACCAGTTGCTCTTTCTTAAGGCAGACCATATATTTGCAGGGGTAGCCTGTGAGGGGGCTTTGACCCATAACAAAAAGCTCCTTTTACTTCACTAAATATAGGGGAAGCCAGCACCTCACAAACCTGGCTTTTTCTTTTGTCATTCTTGGCACAGTCATTTCCCCATACTCTTGAGTAAGCTCTGACACAGTAATTGCTAGGACGGTATTCTCATGCACATGAACTAAAAACGTATCAGCTGTAAATGGCACAAACCACATAGAAGAAGAAGAGTACGTCAACCAACAAAGGCAAAGTTCTTTGTGCTTTTCATTCTACAGAGGCAGCACATTTCAGGTGTCCATGATGTGATGTGATTTGTGTAAAAGGATTTTAAACATATGTGGTTAATATGGAACCCCCCAAATAATAATTAAAAAAAATACAAAAAAGAACATTGAACAAAAATATCCGCACAGTAGCTATTCTGCCCACATAGAAGCCTTCATACACACTTTCCATTTTCAAAACATTCACTGTAATTCATTATGTCCTTGTTTCCTAATGGATATGTTGTTAAAAAAAGAAAGAGAAAAAAGAAAACATGTCCCTTGAAGGTGTCACTTAAAAATATATGTGCTCTAAGATATTGCATCTGACCTCTGAAATGATCTTATTAGACCTTTCTCAGGCTAACCACCAAACACTTAAAATAAATTCAATTATTTAAATCTGTTGTAAACGTACCATACACAAATTTAAGCCTTTGTGAGAAAAGGTGAATAATAATATAGTGCAGTGTCCTATGGAAACAGAAGGCTTCTTGCTGTGTAAATGTCTGCAGTTTAGGGAAGCAAGCTGGCAGCAGAAGGCCTCTGGTGAGCCTCTCTAAGCAGGAGCAGTCTTGAAGGTGCTCCAGGCGTGGAAGCAACGTGTGAAGCAGTGAGGCTCATTTCCCTTGCGAACCAGCCTGAGCTTCCTCGGGTGCTCGGCGTCCTTAGATCTCATGTGCTGGATGTAGACCTAAGGCGAGAAAAAGGTACATCAGCATGTTATGTGGACTGTACAGCTCATGTTTACACAACTGACTGTGGAGAATGAGTATTTGTAATAAGACAGTGCCACTTGAACTCACCTGACAAGCTTTCAGACTTAGCTTAATTTCCACCTGGCTGGTTTGTGTGCCCACCCACATGTAAACCTGGGAGCAAACAAGAAATCCCACATATCATTCAAGTGTTAATTGTACTAATTATTACAATGCGTCATTACACAGACTTTTGTATTTAAACTGAAAGGAAGACACACATACACAAACATGCACACAGACAAGACTGGCAAATGAACAGACTACCTGTAAGGCAGCATAGACATTACACATGTACTGCAAGCACAATGTGGGACCTCTGATGCAAAACATCCTCTTTCTGGGGAAATTCAGAGTAATTCTGTAAAAGTTACATCAGTCATCACCCTCACCTCTTTCCCGTTGTCCAGAAGCATAATGTCATCATCAGCAAGGTCATCCTGACAAAAGTCTGAGCACTTCTCAGGACACAGCAAAGTAACCCTTCTCATTGGAACACCTTCACAACGAAGGACAAAACAATACATAACTATCAAGATTAGTCTTTTTTCTTCCAATTCCATTTGAAATCATAATCATAAAGTCACTGACTTGTAAATAAGGGGATTGTCAATGTTACACCAACCTGAAGAGTCTTGCATATTTCATGTAATCCGCATCCTCGTCATATGGCTTTTGTGAGCCGATGCCCACCCAGAAGAAGTTCTCAGGCTCCTCTCCTTCGTTTATGACCTAGTAGGAGTTATAACGATCAGCTTTGGTCTCTTTAACATTTTTTTGAGACTTGAATGTCTTAACAGTTACCCATTCAATATGCCATGTCACTGATTGCTTCTCTTACCTGCTTGCTGTAGGTATCATCAAACATGGAGTTCATGATGTCCTCAGCGAGTTTAGCTTCATCTGGGTCTGCTGCCCGCCCGACCCATGTGTACACTATTCCCTGGTTGTCTGTGCTTTCGAATGGCACCTTTGAGATTAAGGCAAAACAGCTATGAGACACTGTCTATTAGATGGTTATTGACAAGCAATAGGACAAAAGCACAAATTACATTACCTTCAATATGAAGCAGAATTCCGAGTTGAGGTTACTTGAATCAGTGAGTATCTGAATTGTCCTGAAAGTCAGAAACAGGATATCAGTGTCTATTGATAATATAATACTGAGCCCCACTATAGTCAAGTAATATATAATCAGTTTCCTCAGTTAATAATCCGTGCCCATGGTTGTGTTGTCCTAACCATGTGCACAATCTCTACTAATCTTGGCACGGATTGAAAAGATGTGTGCAGTTTACAAATTTAAGGTCACTGATTAATAACAGAGGGAATGGATTATTTTTTCTAACAGAAAGGGAAAAGCTAGACAATTGCTAATGCATATTTGTTTTAAAACTCCTCATTCACAAACAGAACAGTTATTCTTCCTTTCAGCACCAACACAAAGAAAGGAGTAACCCATGGTTACCTTGTACACAGGGCACTGCCATTTGTCCGGATGTGGTACAGACTTGGCTGAACATTGTCCACCTTCAGTTTCCTCTTCCCTTTGTGGATAATGAACTTCCTCTTGAAGTGAGAAAGAAACTTGAGGTTTTCTTGCTGTTGGGTCATTCTGACCACCTAGAATACACACAGACATAAAATAAATCACCACAACCTGAAGTCAATGACATCACAAACAACTATGCATAAATAAATAAAAACCCTGGGCCAGTCTAAAAAGTTGCTGCTTTAGAAAACAAGACTGGGATAAATAAAGAATGTACCTCAAGCTTTCCTGGGAACAAACTCTCAAATTTTTTCTGCAGGCTGAAGGTGAACGTGAGCCAGCCCATGTTGGAGGCCTCCCTGCCCTGCCAGAAGTAGACCACACACTGGAAGTCCTCCTCCGGCTGCTTCTGCTCGTCATCGGCATCCTCCTCCCCCTTTTCCTTGTTTTTGTCCTTCTCCGCGTCATCCTCATACTCCACAGGCACCCAATACCTGGTCCACCAGAACGAAGCATCAAATTAGCATGAACAAAACAGCAGTATTTTTACCAGCTATGGGCAAGACAGGTACAATATGCCAAATGAAAATGCTAACCGTTATAGTACTGTATTAATATTTAGGTTTTATAATGGTTTAGAATAAAAAGGACATGAGAAGCGTAATGATACATGCACAGTAACAGGGAGCGTGTACAGTCATCTTTTTGGTCTAATTCTTGATGTATTGTTTATTGACACAGAAAAAACTTGCACTCTGTGGTTTATAGACTAAGTTAAAGACTGGCAAATTGTTGGTGGTACCTAAGCTCATTAGCCGATCAAATGACACCCTGATCAGAGACCGCTTGTCTGTACATTGGGTTAAAGTTGTTAAGTGCATTTTGAGGATCTTTGACCTCCACGTTCATGGTACGGTAGTAGCAGAGTGATGTCACACATAACCTGAAAATAGTCTCTAAAATAGGCTGTATTGATGTAGGCTAGTATGGGGATTTTCAGATGCTGCAGGATATTTATCACTGCACCAGCTGCTCTGCTGACATGGTAGCAGCAAAGAACCTTGATTATTGCACTCAGAGGTAAGTATAGTTCCAAGTCATATCTGCCTAGAAAATAGCCACTTCTGTCTCCCTATGTTGTAACTACATAAGAGTCAATTTTTTGGTCTCTTTTGGGCGTGATGCTTAAAGTCGCTAAGCTAAAAACACCACCATTAGATTGGGAGATCACCTGGATGGAGACAAGAAAGGAAAAAAATACCTAATTGTCTAACTTCAGGGAGATGGCAAATGAGCTAATTTCCCAAATAGTCACGTGTTCATTTAAGCAAAATAAGGCTTAATCATTGGAACAAAAACCACATAGCCCCCCATGCTTACCTGCACAAGAATACATAACAGTCCTGCGTGTGGAAGTGACCAAACTCTTCCTCTGGCAATCGGGCAAACTTTTTCCCTTCCAAAACAAATCCTTCCATTCCATCCAGGTCTTCATTCCACTCTTCCATCATCTGCTCAGCCTGAAGAGTAGAGTGAAAAGGAAAAGAAGGAAAGGAAATTCACACAAAAACCCCAACTGATATTTGGTCTTTTGATACAGGTAAATTTTATACAATAACTGTTAAAAATGCATCTTTCTTGACACAACACTAACTTTCTATCCTTCATCTACGAGCACTCTCATTTCACTCTGTGAAGTCCTATGATTACTTGATCTGTCTTTTCCTTTGCACAACTGTAACATGATTTGTGCCCTCCATTGTAGGCCACATTGGACACAAGCATCTGGTAAGTGTAATATAAAATGTAAAATATTTTGTCTGACAGAGGTGCAGAGATATAATGAACAATGTAAACCAACAGTGTCAGACCAATATAGAACACTGGCTGGCAGGGGTGTAATTTATACGGGGGTTACAGGGGTCATAACCCCCCCAAACTTCAAACCCTGACAATATAACCCCCCTTATATAATTATATATCTGCAGTCGTTTAGCCATTTAATTCATTTAGATAGAAATCTTGACCCCCCCCCAATTGTCAGCATAAAGTTACGCGCTTGCTGGCTGGTGATTGGTTACCTCAGTGAGGGGCATAGGGGGCTGTCTGGGAAGGAAGAGGGCCGTCAGGTCTGCCTTCATCTGATCCTTTTGCTCTGCGTCCTTCTTCACCTTACCACTCAGGTTATCCGTCTGCTGGACACTCTCAGCATTCCTGGTGTAATCCACTCGGAGCACATCATCCCAGTTCTTGAACTTGGACTTGAAGACCTTTTCGAAACAACAACAACAGTGAATACTAAATGACCTTTGACAAAGAAAACAAATCACTGTTTTAATAATTAATGTGACCAGTGTCTCATTTTAAAATGTTGACACAGCAACCGGAGCATTTGACCCATTTTGAACCTGGAGTATGTCTTAACAAGAAATTCTTTATTGTTGCTGAAATTTAGTTTCTTTAATTAATTGTACTACTTTACCAAGTATTCCAACCATTATGCAGTTAGATTTATTGGGTATTGCTGTCTGAAAATAGAGATATGAAATCTCAGGTCCTTTTGAAGGCCCAGAGGACTTCGTGAATGGTCTACATCAGTACTTCCAAACTTTTAACTGCCATGTAGCCCCGAAGGCACTCTATGTTCTATGGAGTACCTGTTACACCACAGCCAGCTTGCTGTGAATATTGTTTTCCGTAATTATTGCTGCATTAACAAAATGTGAAAAATTGTATGGTTCATAATAATGCAGTGGCAATTGGGTGGTACTGGGGATAGTAGAACTGATCGAAGCACCCAACAGGGGTAGTCACCCCAGTTCTACAACCCTTGGTCTAGACCAGTGGTTCTTAACCTGGGTTCGATCGAACCCTAGGGGTTCAGTGAGTCGGTCTCAGGGGTTCGGTGGAGCCTCTGTGGAACCGTTAATGCATGGTTCATTTTGTGCACCAGTAAAAAAATCATATATATTTTAAATTTTTTACTAAAGAAGGGTTCGGTGAATGAGCATATGAAACTGGTGGGGTTCAGTACCTCCAACAAGGTTAAGAACCACTGGTCTAGACTGTGTTACAGCAGGGCTCACCTGGCACTCTGTCCCCTCCAGGTTGCGGATGACGACTGCATGCTTGGGCCGGTGCAGCATACTGCACAGCTCCTGGCCCAGTTTCAGGGCAGCTGCTCTCACCAGCCTCGGAGACTTACGACCGATCCAGATGAATACGTCCGACCAGCAATCCAGGATGTATACACCTTTTGTGTCCAGAAGGCTTTGTAGCTGAAGACAAGAGCAGAGTCATTTAGGATGACCATAAACCCACCTACTCAAAAGAGATATCATTCACTACACTGAAGTGAACCTAAAAAGACCAGTTAAATCATTTTTACCAGTCTACGCTCAGGAATGACATCCAGTTTGAGCTTGGCTTTGTGTTCCACAGAAAGTTTGTAGTTGATCTGGGGAAGCTCCAAGTATCCCAAGCCCAGTCCAACCTAACATGTCAAAAAATGTTTTACAGTGAGCCATAGAATTGACCAGAGAGTGATTGGTTTTGTTAGAGTAAAAAAACAGCTTAAACCAAGAGAGCAGCAAAAGAGGTCCAAACCTTGTAAAGTTTAGGTAGAATCGGAGAAAAGTCATCAGGAACATGCTTCTTAATCTCCTCAGGTTGACCACCAACTGGTTCCCAAAACTCTGGTGGTTCTGCGTTCTGCATTAATGTTGTTATCTCAGCTTTGCCCTTTCTCTCATTCTTGTTAATCTTCTCAGCAAATAACCTGTTGGACACAGCAATAAAACAATGATCCACACTGATGGAAAACTGACCCCAACAATGCATTTCCATTGTGTGATATGGTTATCTCGGTGTACTGTTTACAAAGCAAGATGAATTTATTGGAATGTAAAACATTATATGATGCTACCCTCAAAAGGGGAAATGACTTAACATAAATATATAGGATCTATATGTGTAGGGTCATCATAGCACAAGCTATTATACAAATACTGTCTGTTCCAAAGAAGAGTCTCTATCAGTTGGTTTGACATGGTACATGGATGTCTGTTGCAGACTGTGGTGTAGCACATTTCTTATTGGTGTCTGAACTAGCTACATGAACTACAACTGGTGGAAGGGTTTGAGACCATCACAGGGGGGAAGTGTTACTGCAAAAGGTTGTGTCCAGGGCCATACCTGGCCTTGGTGGTGCCACTGAGGGTGGCATTTGCACCTCTCCACACAAAAATCTCCAGACCAGCATCCAGCAAGAAGACAAACCTGAGGGACACACACACAAGGTAAGTCATTCAATCACAGCTTTTATCACAACAATCTTAGCCACTGATGCCAACACATTCTAATTTACTGACGGAAGGATTAGAGTCAGTCAGGAGCTTACCGTGGATCAAGTGATGATGCCTTCACAGGCACTGATTCCAATCTGATATTCTTCTTTCCATACACTCTGTACAGCCTACAGTCAAAACAGAGATTAGGGTGAGTAATGTCACAGACAGCTCCATACCTGTGTTGGCTTAGGCTTTCAAGCAGCTTTTTCCCCCCTTACCGTGTTGGATACTGGGTGTCTTCAACAGTGTAGAATCCACTGGCAGTTCCTCCCTCGATGTATGAGATTTCATTGTCAAATACCTGTAGGTGACAAGCAGGCTTAAAACCTTTTTATTTTCTTATTTAAAAACATTGTTTTGTTTTAGCTGTAAGAAAATAAGGCTAAATTGCATATCTGAATACTGTACTACAAAACACTGGTTTATAAGCCATTTACTGTTTATGAGCTTACATCTCAGCCACAGACATCACAACTAATTTTATAATGTTTTTGTATAAAAATGTTAGAAATATTTCCTTCAAAATGATGTAAAAGTGAACAATCAATTTCAGTCAAGCTTCCTATTTAGTCATTGTGTTCTCCATCTAGTGGCAGCGTTCCCATTCTCAACCAAGAAATAACAATGCTGTACTCACCGCACTGAACTCCTCACTTTCATCTCCCATTTCTTCGCGGATTGTCCTGCATTCCGCTCCCAGGTAGTTGCGCAGGTTTACAGCGTGGATGGCAGAGCCTGCCTTCTTATCCAAAGTGGCCTCCTGTCCAATCCAGTAGAAGATCTGCCAGTTCAGTGCTCCATTGTCGTCCAAGCTGGTCTGCAACAGCCAGAAAAAAAAATGAAAATGTGTTAACACTTTTAAGAAGAATGTTTAAGTAGAAATTGTGGTCATATACTGCTGCTGGTGGATCCAAACCTTGAGCACAATGTAGCAGTCGGCTTCGTAGAACTTCCCCTGGAAGGCATCTTCCACCTGCATGGGCACAAAGTTCTCAATCTGCCAAACGGAAACACCTGGGATCTGGCCCACATCTTCCATGAAGAACTCTGAATAGTCCAGGTGAGGCTTCTCCAGGCTCTTGTCCCAGCGCTTTGTCTTCAGGTCAGAGTACTTCAAATCTCCATTTTCCTACCGGAGGATGAGACACCAAGGTCAGGATTGAGAGGAAGGTTCATTCATGTAGTTTTATTTTATGAGCAGACAGACATGTACATAAACCCGGCTAAGGATTTCACTTATCCTAGAATAATACCACACTTTAAGATCAAATGCATTCTGGAATTAATTACACAAGATAGCCACACTTCCTGAGAGTGCTGAACTAAATGTGACCTTGGTCCTGTTGGTGCTGACCAACTAAGATATTCTTAAAATAAAACATATAAATATATCTACAGATTTAATAACGAGAGCTTACATCAGCGAAGTTCTACGCCACCGTTAATATTTCAAGACAGAAGAAAGATGACTGCACTTTGTGTGTTTGTGTGTTCGTGTGTATGTGTGTGTTCATGCGTGTGTGTTTGTTCATGTGTGTTTGTTAATGTGTGTTCATGCGTGTTCATGCGTGTTATGTCCTCACCTCGATGGACTTGTTCTTTGTCTGGGCCACGTCTGACATGCCCTTCAGCACCTGCTTGGCCTGGTCGTCCTGTGCCGAGTCCTTGCGCCGTCTTAGCCTCATCTTCCTGGCCAGGGGATCCCGCTGGCTGGTTCCTGTGAGATAGTGATAAAAGAGCAGTGGTCTCAGACTACCAGGGAGACACTTTTTAGGTGGAGGGCAAGCAGAGAAACAGAGCCCTTAGCACAGTATGTATAGCTGTAGAGGTGTTTAGTACATACCTCCTCCTGCGGCAGCCACAGTGGCAGGTGAGGCACCAGCCAGACGCAGCTGGTTCTGCAGGGAGAAGTCGATGTTGTACCACTCAGCAGTCCGATCCACTGGTTTCGGGGGCATCACCAGATTTGGGTTTTCTCGAACATCCAGACTCTACAAAGAAGTTTTAAGTTACATACTACTCCCATGGAATACACACAAAAAAGTACTTCCACTTTTTGTTTGCTTTGCTTTGTTTGCTTGTTATTTAAACATGAAGTGTTTGATCAGGATCGGACTTAACAACATTGTTCAAAATTACATGGAATTTTACCACTTAATCTCCTTAATGGGGTAACATTATACATGTTACATACAAATGGCTCTCTTTCAAGGAGAAACACCACAACTCAAACTGTGGAAATGTAATCAAGGGGAAAGAGGTGGTAATAGCTCTTGACATTTCTGAGGAAGCTAATCCAATTACAGGGTGAGAGAAACACCACAGATATGTGTCTCTGTGGTCCATCTCCAAGAGGAGCTGTCAGAAGTTCCAAAGTCTACCTGATCACACTTACTTCTAAATCAGTGAGAAAATGGATGGCCTCAGGCAGTGTCACCAAACGATTCTTGTTCAGCACAAGTTTCTTCAGCTTTCCACACCTATTGCATACATCAGTGAAGGGTCAGTGTCAAAGGGAGGCACACTAGGTTCATCCTTTCCTCTAATAAATGATTATAAACACACACACACCTGCATAAACCCTCAGGTACAAGCTCCAAGTTGTTATTAGCAGCCATGAATTCCACCAAGCTTGACAGCTTTCCGATGCCGGATGGCAAGCCATCAAAGTCAAGCTTATTGGAGTTTAAATACAGCTTCTTCAACTTGGCCAACTTGCAGATGGCAGACTGTGAACAAAGTGGGCAAGAAGAGCAATCAACATCCCTGAGTGTGGAACAGACTGTCAACAAATCTAAATGTGGTTATTGCATGGGATTCAATAATACCTTACAGCATTGTGATCTGTCCACCAAAAGTAAAAGCTTGAATTCTATGTGTGCTGCCTCACATAAACAAACAGATCAATAACAGCTCTTACGGGAAGGGAAGTAAGTTGATTTCTGGAGAGGTTTAGTGTCTCTAGCTGCGTCCACTGGTCGATGCATAAGGAGAGCTCGGAAATCTGGTTGCTGCTCAGGTTGAGACGCTTCAGGCTGGGCAAGGAATACAGGCATTCTGGCACCCTGGTCAGGTCATTGCAGGACAAATCCACATCTGAAAATAAGAGATACACAAAAGTCAATAGCTAAATATATGTGTTAACTAATCAAGTAGTTATTAGTGATTTAATACAATCCTATCTACACCATATATACACCATATAAAAGACTGTAATGACAGGTTAGGCATTAAGATTTCTATATCCTATTTCTAAAGCAACTCTGATGTGCGAAAGTAATTCTTTGACATGTAATAATAACTACAAAATAAGCCAGATGTAGGTTTAGCAGCGTGTGAAGGCTTTTCTATAGCTTCATAATTATCATTATCTATTTTGGTCATGACATAGGGTTTTTTATGACTGCCACTGGGGCAAAAAGAGTATGACTCAGCAAATTTCAATATAATGGTCAGCGAGCTATTTAGGAGTTCCATAAATAGAATGTTCTCCTTTGGACTGCTCAGGTCTCCAGACTCCAAAAGGAGCATAGTGGGCATGTACCTGCTAGATTAGCGAGGCCCTCTAAGCTGGTAGGCATGTTACTTTGAGTGCGTTGAGTGTTTCTCAGGTGTAATGTATGAAGAGCAACCATGGCTGGCAATTGTCTGTTGATGAAAAAGAAAGTCAAAAATGGTGAAACAAGCAAAAGTGTCATGACAAAAAAAGGATGTGTGTTTGTGGAGCACTTAAAGTGCGCTTGCATCACAAAAGCTTTTATTTACCTTAACTGGGCATGCATGAGGGGATTGTTGTTCAGTATTAATGTCTGCAAGTGAACCAAACGTCTCATCTGGGGAGGCAGGCTGTCTAATTTGTTGTCACTCAGGTCCAAATACAGCAGATCAGTTAGGTTAATGAACAGCTGGTTTGGTATATTATCAATGCTAGAATAGAAAAAATAAAAAGAAACATTTTAGAAGGGGACATTGCAGCACATTACAGGCAAAATTACTGGCAAAACTGTTGTTACTGATGTGATGGGAGATGTGAAGCTCACCCGTTATGACTGAGGTTGAGGACCAGCATGTTTCTGGAATTCTCTAGGTCCCTTGGAATCTCAGTCAACTGGTTGTAGCTCAAGTCCTGTTGAGAACACAGAAAAGCTTAATCGTTGAGGCCCATCTCCAAACTAAACACAGCAATCACACCATCTCTGACATAAACAGACTGGGTTATACTCTTAGGTGTCCTGATTGTAATAACTGTGTCGCAGTGTGGACCACAACAAAAACAGGCTAAGCAAAAGTAAAACACTTTCTATATCAACATACAGAGTTCATACAGGCGATCATTGGGGGTACTTAGGGCGAGGGGGAATGTTTACATACCAGGACTGAGAGGTCTTCAAGTTGAAATATATCGTCTGGAACTCCTGAGTTCTTTAGGTTGTTTGCTCTCGCCACAACCGCCTTGGGTGAGAAAAAAGACAAAGACTTTGAGTTTATTCTTAGATTCAACACGCTGTATGTATAAATATATAAAGCTTGAATTATGTCTCCATGAGACCACTAATAACACATGGGGTCTTAGTGCAACATTAAAACTATACAGAATTTGTAAAGAAATTGTCTATTTGTAAAATTAGTCATATTGTTATTTTTTATTACCCTTAGATTGGGGAGACTGGATAGCTCGCCATGAAGAGTTGTCAGGCTGTTGTGGCTTACTGACAAATGTTCCTGGTGAAAAAAAGAATAAAGAAGATTACAAACACAGAGAAGAAGAGGTATATATAGGCAAATACAGTTAAAAATACTCTAATTACCAATTTCTGGAGGGAGGCCAGCTCCTCTGGAAGATAGCATAGTCCTGTTCTGTTTAACTTCAGCCATCTCAGGCTTGACATAGATTTGACATGCTCTGGAAAGTAGCCACCCTGAAATCAACGTATCACAGTTAGGATGAAAACAAATACCAAAATGATCGCTGGTGAGGATATTATGGCGCATACTACCGACCACTACATTAAAAACGTAAATACAGGAATGATGTCAGACGGTTTCCTGACTCATTTGTGGGTGTGCCTCTGAAACATGGCAATTTCTTCTAGACATAACGTTTCCGACACAACGTTGGCACAATACTACTTGATTACATTACTAGATACATTACTGTTAGAGTTGGAATCTGTTTCCGATGTTTACATTACAGCATGTTGCACACCAACATAATGAATGCCCACCGAGGACAGCCTAAACACAACGTACAGTCAGACGACCAACAGCAGTGCAGGCAATGCTGGAAACTCAGCTATGGTCGAAACCCAAACAATTGTACGACATCACCCTTCTGCCTCACTGCTAGTGTGTTACCAAAGCATACTCAAATTGGAGACTGAACGTATGACAGCTGAGTGATATAGCACGATGGGAAAATCAACTAGCTGAGATCAGCTAACCGACCAACTTTTGGTGAGCTGTAGCTGTCTTGGCCAAGACCTATTGAGACAGAAACTCACATAATTGCTGTTTCAATAACAGTCATTTACCAATATTTTTGAAATGACCAAAGCCCGTGAAAATAATTCGAAATGCGTTACAATGAGCACACCAAGCGATAGTGCCAACATTTGACAGTGGATAGCTAACGCCCTGTGTTATCAGTTAGCTTGAAAGCTATGTTTTATCAGCTTGTAGTCCATTACGCTAGCCTGCTTACGTTAGCCAGTTAGCTCAAGCTAACAAGCTAAGGCTAAGTAACATTCAAATAGAACACGTAACATTACTCGACCCCAGTACAAGATCACATTTAGCATACTATTATACACGAAGAGTGTCTTACTTTAAAATCGTTCCCACTTAGGTCTACTCCCCTGATAAAGGGGAGAACTCCAGTAGCAGCCATTGCGAATTCAGGTTGACTGACTCTTCAGGCTATTTCTGGTTGTGTTGAAGAATTTGACCAGACCTTGTAGACAGCTGCCGGAAAAGACACACCCGCTGTTCAAAATGGTACACTCCACTTCCCCGAGGTCCGTTTACTCCTTTACAGCAACTTTATCATGTGGAATTGGCATGAATTCCGAGTGGTTTTGTTTTTGTAATAAAACAACCTCGAGCGCTTCTCTTTTATTTTTCCTGGTAGTATACCCTTTAATCCATGTCCAAATCTGGTTATATCACAAGATATGTTCTAATCATGCCTTTTCAATAATTCTAAAGAATTTCCAGGAGATTGCTATTCATACAACACCATTTATAAAATACACAATGTTAAAATAAATGTGAAAAATGAACATACGTTTATTAACCAATTAGTTTGACCTCTTTCCACTTAAAATACTTCTTGATAATTTTCTAAAAAGTATCAAATACAATCACATAGAGCAGACATTCACAGGCATACACTAACATTTGTTTGTATAAAATAACCTATTTATTCACTGTTATTATTTTTATCATTTTTGACAGTTCTGTTTAATTGCCCTGTGGGCATGTTGTCCGCGTGTGTCCAGGCTGATGGCATATTCCACAAGTCCTTGGTCTCTTGGCTGCGGGTGCTTTCGCTGAGGAAGGTCCCGTCTTTCTCCCCCTCCTTTCTGTCTCTACATTGCTGAAGCCTCTTGAGACTAATAAAGAGATTAAAAAAAAGATACATATATGTTTACATATTATACATATATATTTTATATATATATAAAGCATACAATACATTCTGCAGCCAAACCATTTAGCATTATTTTAATTTTATTTTAAGCACTATAGATATACACACTGCTCTACAAGAAATATGAAAAATGGCAAATTTAAAACGGTCATAAAATTCCTTAAAATGTATATTTACATTTTAGATTAAGTAATACTTGCCTCTATAAACAGTTTACAGTGAGGTGGACTAATGTTTTACATTAGTGACTGAGAGGCGGATCATACCTGGTGGCACGTTCTCATCAGCCCACTGAAAGAAGCCACACTGCTGCTCGCGTGGCTTCCCACAGGTGTGAAACATGCGCCCTTTATTGGGCCCGTCCTTCATCACTGTTCTGGACACAGCCGGCTCATTACAGTTACACATGGTGTCCCCTCCATCTCCTCCTCCTCTTCCTCCATTCCCGAAGCCCTGGTTTGTGTTGGCAAACCCAAGGGACGGCCTCGGAGGTTGAGGGGGTGGCTGCGGAGGTGGGTTCCTCCCCGTGTCCTGTCCTTGCTGGTCGGCCCACAGGAAGAAGTTACAGTTTCCGGTGTTGCACTTGTAGAACTGCCGCCCCTGATTGGGCCCCTCCTTGCGTACTGTGAGGAGAAGTGCGTCCTGGCCGCAGTTGCACACGGTGGCATTGTTGTGGACAGCGGCAGGTGGCTGACTGGACCACACAGGAGCAGGGGGTGGTGGAACAGAGGGCCTGCCATTCTCAGCTCGAGGTCTTGGGACTGGGGGTCTGCTGCTGTCGGCCCTGGCCCTGGGAGCTGGCTGTGCTCTGGACTGGTTCTGCTGACGTGGAGCGTCACCTCCACCTGCTCCTGGCCTCAGGTACTTTAGATTGAGCACCTCCCGCAACGTCTCATCACATCCACCAATGCAACCCACAAACTCCAAAGGCATCATCGGAGGGAGGCTTCCCCTCTTAAATTTTAACTTCAGCCTGCAAAAACATCATCAAACATTAACTTAAACCTGCAAATTCAAACCAATATATTGCTCTACACACTACATTGGGAAACACTGAGGTTTTGTTGTGGTTGCAAGAATCATTGCAGAACAACATAATTTATTTTCAATCACAATTTAAATCATCATTTTGCAAGCTGCTGTTAATTAATATAATAATAATATTATAATAATATAATAATATATAATAATAATATAATCTGTACCATCTTCCAAAAAAGTCATATGAACACACACATGTAAAAAACATATACAAAATGAAATGGGAGTATACACAATTGAACATAAGTGATTTAACATACATGTGCACAGGATGAGGCTGGCATGTTGGACAGACGCTGTCATCTCGGTTGACCTCCAGCACAGAGTCTGGGAACCATACGGCTGCCTTGCAGGCTGGGTATCCTGTACACGACAGAAATTTCCTGCAAAAGGAAGTGAGTTAGGCACACAAATGACTACACACAGATTGCACAGCAAGTAAAAGGTAATGGTTGACAAGAAAAAGTACCAACAAAATGCCTCCAAATTAGTCATCACTGCTCTGACATTTCAATAACACAGGCTATGTTAACCATTGCTTTTATACTATTTCTCACCATTTATAAACATACTGATAGGTACCTGTCTGGATGTTGGTTGGCTATCTGTCTGTATGTCTGGCTGCTTGTCTTTATGCTGTCTGCTATCTATCTCTCAGCCTGCTGCCTTTCTGTCTGTCTGTCGACCACCTTCTCTGTCTGCTTTAACATTTGTAAATATGTTTATACATGATTTACTGATGAGAAACAGTGTAAAAGCAATGGTTACCAAATGATGAAGAAAGCCTCAACAAATGCAAAAGAAATACTTATTAGGAAGTGGTTATTATAAAGTGCTACCACAGAATGTAAACCTCATTCTCCCTTCACCGGCTGATTGTCTAACTATACAACAAAAGATTATTTTGTGAACTGCCCTCCCAGTGAACCGTGATCTTACGTGGTGCTGTCCTTTTTCTGTTTCAGGACCATGTCTCGGTTGCAGTGAGGACACTTTCGCACTGGCATGGGAAGATCCAGCTCCTGCTCCTGCTCTGTGTACTCCAGAGCTTGGCCAAGGTAGTTGGATAAGGCCTCATCCAGCCTACGGGCAAAATGACAATGCATATAGATATTTGTTTATACTATAATTTTTTTGGTTATATCAGCAACTATAAAGCAAAGAAAACACATTAAGAGACCTTCACTCACACACATTTTTTAGATGTGTACAGCATGCCTTAATGAATTGATTATGAAACCAATATACCATCAAATCATTGTGCCTTCCCTCTAAGTATATAATAAGTAAGCATTTGCTAGTGTCTAGTTAAAACTCACTTCTTTGCCTTCCGGACAGACTCGATGAACACAGCTTTGTATTTGGCCACATGATGTCGTAGGACGGAGGCTTTATCCTTTCTCCCCTCAGAAACCAGTTTGAGGTCAGCTTCCAGCTCAGCTCTCAGGTCCGGCTTGGACATCTCATAGCCCATGGAGTTGTAACCTGTACATTACAAATGATAGGCATTAAATCCGTCTGGGAAGAAGGGATATGCACTAATAGTAAACATAGCAAAATTATATTGATCGATACATATTATGCGCTCCAACAGGTCCTGGCAGATAACAATCCTGTGTGTGTGTGTGTATGGGTGTGTGTGTGTGTATGGGTGTGTGTGTGTGTGGGCGTGTGTGTGTGTGGGCGTGTGTGTGTGTGGGCGTGTATGGGTGTGTGTGTGTGTGTGTGTGAGAGAGAGAGACAGAGAGCAGAAAGGTTCTTATTCAGTTTACACAGGGTATAAAAATGCCCATCTACTGGCATTCCATATGAGCTTTAAATGAAACTACTTACCTTCCACGAGCCCCATGCCAAGCTCTCCTGGAAGAAACCTCTGGTCGGCAGTCAGTCCCACATACATTCGGCTCTTAATGGTCTCTATATGTTCTGCATGTGTTGCATCGGTGCCTACAACATAAAGTGATTCATACTAATGGGTTGACTCCAATTACACTATCCACATAGTGAATACTCAGCAACATGTCCACACTATGTCCACACAACATTGTTTCACATTGTAAATAACCTTAGAAATATGTGTTTGCTATCTACTAGGCACACTATAGCTAAAAAGGACTCTACTGCAAAAGGACTGGTAGCCTCTTGTATTTCTGTATTGTTTTAACCCGCCGCTTCTGCATGACCAGAAGCTGCCTACATTTTTCTCTCTGTGTGTTGTGTTCCTGTGATATCAGAGACTGGTCATACCGATGCCATGTTTATCCATTAGGGAAATGAGGTCAGCCTCTGTCAGTAGCTGTGGGGGGCTCGTCTGTCCGTCCACCATCTCTATGGCCGTTGGCTGAAACTGAGACCCTTGTTCATAGACTGGGATTATCTAGGGCACAAACACGCACGTACACACAGACACAGACACACACACACAATTAAATTATAAACATTATGGTACATGATTACCATAAGCTAAGGTGGTGGAAATTTATGTAAGTACACTTCATTTATGTATAACCAAATTGCTGAATTTATAGACAGCCTCCCTGTTGACTGCACTGTTGGTGTACGTTGCATACCTTTGTATACCATTTATCATACGGGTAAACATCTAGATAGTTCCTGGCGATGATCATAAGGCCACTTGCGGAGAACTTCTCCTCAGCTATATCAATGTCGACAGTGGTTTCCTGTCCCTGGGCATCCTGGGAGCAGCAAGCCAGGAAGTGACGGACAATGAACTCATACAGCCGTTTTTCATTGCCCTGTTTAAATAACACAAAAGAATTACACTCTGAAATGACCCTACAGCATTTGACTGTACAACCAGTAATAAACTGCAGCTGCATCTCACACTGGAAATATTAAGCACACATGTTATACATTATGCATCAGCAGACAACAAAGCTGGTCATCTACAGAAGCAATAATGTTCAAGGATCCACTCTCACCTGCAGGCTGTTGGTGTATTTGGTGGGATGAATGGGGGGATGGGCCTGGTCAGATTTGTTTCCGTTTCGTGGATTGGGTCCACCCCTGTCCAGAATGCCCTGCGCAAATGCCCCCCACTCATTATCCTGCGTCTGTTGCTCCACCAGGGACGTTAAGTTAAGGTCTTTGGGGAACATGTTGGTCTCCGTACGGGGATAGCTGATGAATCTGAAAAGGTGGTGGTGGTGGTGGGTGGTATTATTTATTAGTTATCCAGTGCAAAGTGGTTCATTAATCTGGCTCTGTGAAACACGCAACACACTCACCCTTGTGTGTAAAGCTTCTCTGCTATTTTCATGGTCTCTTTCGCACTGATCTTCAATTTGCGTGAGGCCAGTTTCTCAAGTTCCTAAAACAAGATATGCATCTCAAAATCAAGCATCATTTGGAAGAGAATGCTCTAAAGGTTTCATTAATACTTTCTAATCACTTACCACAGTGTCTAGGGGCTGTGGTCTCCATTTACTTTTAGGTTTGCTTGTAACAGCAGTCACTGTGGCTGTGGGACTCTGGAACAAGAAAAAAAAAGAGAAAATTACAATCACTGTTGTTGTCCAAAAATGTCACATTAAGAGACAGTGGTTCAAAAACTATGACATTACATTCCAGTGAGGGTATGATTTTCATTCAGCTTTTTATAAAACTAATTTTAAGTTTGTTGAGAAGGGTGACAAACCTCCATGCAGATCTGGTAGAGCACAAGGCAAGCAGTATGGCTGAAGAGGCGATGCCTTTTCCAACCAAACTCCACCATTTCCTCCTCATTGGGTTCATGGAGAACTAAAGAATATAAAAACGCATAACCTTCAGAAACAGCCCTGACCCAACAATGCATACAACTCTGGGCAAAATCACACTTAACCATTTTGAACAGCCTTTTTATAAACATCCAAAGTGACCTTTGAAGATAAGACAAGAAGGGCAGCCATTACCTGAAAACATTTATAATTCGAAGTAGGTGTAACACAGGCGATTCATGCATTTATTCAGGTAATTACTACAAAAAATAGTAAGAAAGGGGCTTTTTTCCTTCTGCAGCACAGTTTTGGATCACTACATCATATCAATGTCAATGTCAATTTATTTATATAGCACTTTACAAACAAAAGCTGTTGACCAAAGTGGTATAAAACAAAACAAAATCAAAAACACAGCAGCACAAAAAAAACAAATAAATAAATAATAGACATATAAAAAATAGATAGATAGATAGATAATAAATAATATTTAATACTTAATAATGCTTTTTTGTTTGTGCGGAGGTCAGAAAGGGGGAAAACAATTTATGACATTTAAGAAATGAAAGGTTGGATTAAACAAATGAATAAATAAGACTGTGAATCTAAAATAAGAGCAAGGGGTGTATAGATTACAATACATTAGAAATTAGCTTTGAGGTGAGACAATCTTTATGACACTTATACTTTGTTTTGGGAACCCTGAGTAAGAACTGCTCTGATGATATAAGAGTTCTTGATGGGGTGTATTCATGTAGCAAGTCAGAAAGGTAGAAAGAAATCTTATAATTCATTCTTTGTTGCACTGGGAGCTAGTGAGGGGACGCTATAATAGGGGAGATGTACTCCCGCTTACAGGTATCCATTAATAGACAAGCATTCTGAAAAATCAACATAAACTGTTTCTTAAAAAACTTTCAGGACTGTTAAAACATATCAGAACACTGCATATTGATTAGGCTTTCTGGGTCTCTGCTAGTTTTACCACACATTGAATTTGCTACAGTAGTTGAAATTAAAGCTATACCTTTGATCTTAAAGAAGGTCTCGGAGATGAAAGCCTGGATGGCTTTGAATCGCTCCACTACAAATCCCAGAGTAGGAAATTGGCAGCTCCCATAGCTGATGAGCTGATTGGCAAGAGATTCTGGAAAGATCTTCTGCAAGCGCAGAGTCTGAAATCTTGTAAAAGCTGCTCCTGAAAAAAAGAAATGCCAGTGTCAATATGATCATAATTGACCAATTAATTAATGACTATGAATTTTAAGATACTTTAAGATAATGTGCAGGTAAATACATTATATGAAATATGTACATGTGTAAAGCTAATTCTCTTGTGCTTTTGTGTTCTTAAAGCAGCACTATGCAACTTTTTTAAGTTAGTTAATCATCTTCATAAGTAGATGCTAAAATGAGTCAATACAAGGCGAATTAAGCCTTTTTCAACCGCCCCAGCTGTCTGTAGACAGAATACCACGCTTGCAATATCTGGGTGTCTGTCCCGGCAGCCGTAGACTTGAGCCAAAGTCTCGAAAACCACGAGAAACAGGATCACGTTAAATTGTGAAGAAATTCGGACTTACCTTATCTCAGTAGACATGACTACTTTCGTATTTGCCAGTTACTCAACAGAGTTAAAACACATGCTCAGAGTGAGGGGAAGGGAAAACTTTACGAAAATGTCCATTTAACACTCAAAGTTGCATAGTGCTGCTTTAATTACTATTAAGCCAAACAGGTAAGAAAGAAAAAAGTATTAACCAATGCGCAAATCCAGCTCTTGTCTCACATCCACCGCATCACTGATGTTGATATTTGGCTCTGTCAATGTCTGGCAAGCTCTCCTGATAGAGTTGGGGGTGATCTCAGAAAAATGGGCCCTGAACACCTGAAGGTTTGGTTTGACTACAACAATTGTGATGAAGCACAGTATTAAAACTTATAATGACATAATTATTAGAAAATCACAGCCAAAAACACCAAAACAACACCAACAATCCAGTTAAACAGATTTCACTAAAATATTTAAGATAATTTCTTAAGGTAAGGGTTGCAGAACAGTTCAATGTGGTATTTGAAAAGAACACCCACCTGCCTTGCAAACATCAATGACCTCAAAGCCAATGTTTTCTCCCTCTCTGTCACAATCTGTCCAAATGACAAGTGCCTGGCATTGTCGTACCTCTCTCTCAAGAGTCCTCTGCATGTTAATACAATTTAGATGGATTAGAAAATTCATTTGCCATTGTTTTTTGACACTCCTGATCCTTTTTGTTTGTTTGCTGAATGTAGTTATACCTTTATTTGTATGAAGTTTTCTGGGCAATACTTTTCCACTTCTGCATCAAATAGCAGGACTGGATTGCAGCTGTGCCTGTGAATTGTTGATTGAACAGTTTACAATAGCAGACGTAGTAAAAAAATAAATAAATAAATAAATAAAAAACTTTGTACCACGTCACTTACTAAAACCTCTCACCATTTCTGAAATTGACTTTTGAATTCCAAACCCAGCAGATGTCCCGACACCGATGTCATAGTCACGGAGACATTCTGTAAGGAGCCATTTACAACACACAACTGTCAGCTGAAATACTAAAAGTAACGTGGGATATGTTTGTCATTTAGATATCAGTCTTACCTGTCCAAACAAGTTATACTCATACTCGTACAACTTGTTGTAGACGGATAATCCTTCTTTCTGAAAATAAGTCACGAATAGCGAATAGTAAACGTCTAAACATCTTTGCCAATATTAATGTAGGCTAGTGTCTATAAAGGAGAAGGTATCATTTTGCTCACCCTTCGTGATCTTCCATTTGACATTATTTCAGCTATCCCCTTGGCTGCATCGTTCTTTTCAGCGACGCACAGAACTTTCTTGATCTGAGTTCGTCTGCTCATGTTTTCTAATTCTTGCTGGCAAAATCGTCTCTGAACTGACAACAGCCGAGTCACTCTGAGTAGTGATCTACTGATTACATTTATAAGCATATTCTGCTTGCAGACAGTGCAAGTAGGCACATTCTTAAAACCAATTACAATTTTCTCAGAATCGCATAAAACATGTGTAACGTCTGTCCAGAAACAGCTAACGAGTTAAATTACCTATGTGTCCCAAAGGCTCAGTTAGCCTGCTAACTTTAGCTAACTGTGGTTGGTCAGCTGCGCGACTATCACATTAGAGAAAAAACATCTCTTATGAGTACCCGGCTTTACTTGAACGAAAAACTACTAATAAAAATCCAGGCCATTAGAGGATGTTTGCTTAGAAACAATATCGATGTGAAGTTCTTAGCTTCGCTAGGTGGTCTACTGCCATAAACTTTCCAAATTAGGCGCCTGTCAACAATTGTCGTAATACCTTGCCGTAAAGTTGTCAACAGTGTCGTAAAATTCACTTCTCGTTTTCGTTTGTAATCATTACTTTGTTTTCTGACTTAAAATACATCGATTCGATTAACTGGTCATTATTCGTATGTTCTCCTGCACTCAAAAGAATCGGGAATTCATTAAAATTAAACATATTTTATGCACTTCCTGGTTTAGGCACAGATCTAGTCACGTGAGAGTGAACCACTGCCCACTGCCTTTAAATATGGCTGATGTCGCTTGATGTTGAATTGATGTGGAGTTTATATTATTGCCACGGACGGCATATTTGGATAAGGTACTGTTAGAGCTTCTTATTGGACCGCAGAAATACTGATGGGTTCATAATGCCATCGATTCCTTGGATTTTACAGAAGGTCAGATATTTTGAGGCCAGTTTTGGAACACTAGCTAAATGGTACGTGTGGACAACCTTACCGACGTTAATTGCTGTTATGACAGTGCGTAGCTAGCTGGCTAGTTACGAAGGGAATAGTTGAAGACATGTATTGGCATTCAAGTGTGTCGCCTATATCGGCATTTATGATTACAGTCTTAGTCACAAGTCATCGATATCCTTATTTTAATTAATAATGCAACGTGACTGTCGCACGACTGCTGTGTTGATGTACTCTATAGCACACACACGGGAAGAGCTGTAGACGTGCAATTCTCCTAATGTCGTGCCGCACACTGAGAAAAGATGATCGGCTCACCAGACGTGGTGGCTTTTACCAAAGAAGATGACTTTGGCGAGATCTACCCGGATCCGTGTGTGCTCCCAGAGGAGTTTTCTGTGCCTTTGTTCACCCATGCTGCGAATCCGTGGACGAAGACCACCTATGCTAAATTTTCCAAGGATTTCATCCTCATCTCCGAATTCTCCGAACAAGTGGGTCCACAACCCCTGCTCACCATTCCGGATGACTCGAAAGTATGTGGAACATTTGACCTCAATTATTTCTCACTGCGAATCATGTCTGTGGATTACCAGGCATCGTTCGTTGGGCACCCTCCAGGGTCCAACTACCCCAAGCTCAATTTTGTGGAGGACTCTAAGGTGGTTCTGGGTGACTCAAAGGAGGGTGCTTTTGCCTATGTCCATCATCTGACCCTGTATGATCTGGAAGCTAGGGGCTTTGTGAGGCCATTCTGCATGGCGTACATCTCTGCAGACGAGAGAAAGATTATGCAGCAGTTTCAGAAGCTCTCCTCTGAGTTTTCCAAAGCCTCAGAGTGTTTGAAAAGTGGAAACCGAAAAGCTTTTGCAAACGAGTTGCTGAAGAAGCTGAAAGATCTGGAGTACACCCGGTCAGTGCTGCACAAAGAGACTGAATTGCAAAAGATAAACAATGGCTGTTACTCCACACAGGCAATTGAGAAAGCCAATGAATTGGCAAATGTGGAAAAGTCCATGTATGAACATAGAGATCTGTTGAGGCAGATCACTTCGTACCCCAGCAGGAAGAGGAAAGACCCTGAATGTGTTGCGTTTGAACCGGAGAAGCCCACCGACACAAATGATGTAGACCTTGCACTCACCTCCATCCCATCTGACCTTGAGGTTAAGGCCACAGTGGCAGAGGCAGAGGAAGCGGAGCGGAAGCCCACTTACACACCTCAGCTCATCAAGGCTAAATCTGCTAAATGCTTTGACAAGCGACTGAAAACACTAGAGGAGCTATGTGAATCCACCTTTTACCATCAGACTATGGATCAATTAAAATTCATTGAGAAGTCTTTTAGAGGGGATCTGTGCTACATATACACCAGTCAGATAGACCGAGCTCTCGTGAGGCAGCAGAAGATAACAAGTTTTCTCTTTGAGGAGGAGGAGGACATCTGGCAAGACATGGGACCCATGAAGCAGTTCAGCACAGCCTGTCCACCTGTGGCCAACCAGCTGCCTTCAGTGTCGGACGTGTCGGCTGAGCCTATGAGCCTAGACTCTTACTCCTCCTGTGTGGACACCATACAGATCAAAACGGAGCCTGACTTCACAGAAGGCCCCCCTGAGTCCAGCCCTTCCGAATTCACTCAGGAAACCTCTGAGGAAGCCGCTGACACAGAAACAAAAGGGAGCTTCAGCAGTGACCGCAGCATCGAGCCCATAAGCCCAGGCAACCTACACATGCAATATCAAAATACTGTAGTGGGGACAAGTGCTAGCAATGAGGATTGTACTACCATAGCTGACAGTGCATTTTTGGACCCGTGTGTAGCAGACTCTTCCGATGCTTTGTATGAATCGCACTCTGTTGAGACGGGAACAGATAGAGTTGTAAATACATTCCCTTTGTTCGAGAACGACGTGGCCATGAATGCTGCTGTTGTGTACCAAACTGGGAGCATTGTTCAAGTGGACACAGCTTGTTGTATGGGACAGGAGGGCTTTATCGGTGAAGAGCCCTCAGCTAAGCCACCCCAGGATGGCCGTGGGGACACGGTGGTGAAACAAGAACCTCTACCTTTGCTTCAGAGGGACCTTTCACTCCAAGGGGACTATGTCTTAGGTGAGCCGGCACTAGAGAGCCCGGCAGCAGCTGCTGCTCTGTCTCTCCCTGAGCTCCAGTCGAACACGCTCTCTGAAGAGATCGCCAGGATCAGCATCGAGGATGCCTCTGACACCACCAGCTACATGAGCACCTCCACCAGTTCTGACAGGGCACCGTCGCCGTTCTGCCACGGTAACCCGGTCACCCTGAAACAGAAGAAGAGGGCAGGGCAGAGCGCTCTGAGGTTTATCCGGCAATACCCCTTTGCACAGCAAGCCATATTCTGCCTCCTTAGCGGACGGACTCTCGTGGTGCTGGGTGTGGACGAGGGCACGGTGAGAAAGCTGGTGAATGCTCTGTCTATCTTTGTGCCCAACCTGGGGAAGTATGGAGAGACTGTACAGCCATGGCTCTCTACACCCTTTCAGCTCACTGACCTGCAGAGATGGAAGCTCATCGGCCTTCAGAGGTAGGCCAAATATCTACTGGATACGCCATAAGTATATACCCATAGGATGGGGAAAAAGCACTAAAAAATGACAAAATAGTTCCAGAATTTAAATGTTAAAGCCACTTCCCAGTGACTGCGAGCCCTGTCCAGCCAAATAATTTAAACTCTTTCCCCTCTTGTTAGTGACATTGGTTACCTGCAACATAATAACAAATATTAGATATCTCTATGGGTCCATAGCTATGAGACACCCTGTAAAATATTATTTATATTTTCTATGGTTGCACTGTTTTTAATTGGGTATAAATGGTGTGTGTAAAATTGTCATGACTTCGAAAACTGGAATCATTATCAGTTGTGATTGTTTGTTTTTGGCACTTCCACTTTCTGACTAAATGCTATTTCTCTCTTCCAGGATGGCCTCACCAACAGGATCCAGCATTCTCAACTCTCTGAGCCGCTATAGCCGCTACCTGGGCATTCTGGACACGGACAACAAGACTATGCGCTGCCCTCCGTACAAAGGCACTCTGCTCGGCCATATGGCTGACCACAGGACTCAGATAAAGAGGGGGAGCACTTACTTCCTCCACGTCCAGAGCACGCTGACTCAGCTGGCCGCTAAGGCCTTCCTCTTCACCTTCTGCCACCACCTCCACCTCCCCCTCGAAGCCGAGGACGAGGAGTGCGTGGTGACGCGCAGGACTAGCTTTTTGCATCACCTGGGCTTCACCGACGAGGAGAGCAAAATGGTGTTCTTCCTCAGCGAGCTCATCAAACAGCATTACATACAGGGGCCTTCCAAGGGAGCCAGCCAATCAGTCTTACGTTTTAATTACACCACCAGCTATTTGTACAAAATCTAATTCTGAATGTGTACCTTCTGCTGGAATTCAAGAGGTTTGTGTTTACCCCCCCACACACACATTTGTTGAAATCAGGAGACCAAGAAATTGTGATTTTTATTTCATTTGCACCCCATTTTAAAACTGATATCTTTACAAACATTCCTGCAAAAAAAAGTCTGCTTCAAACAGTCAATCACTGTTTTCACAGTTTTGAGTATCTCTTGTATACTGTCATGTTTGTGTTCTTGGCTGACAGGTTTCAAACTAATGCTTTCAGTGTAGGTCTGTGTGGCCTTCTGAGGGTTGTGGAGTGATGAGAGCAGGGCAGTACTCCTCTATGCTTCAAATGTGTCAGTTTCACCGCACTCAGCAGGCGAAGTAACTAGCTCAGCACATTGCACTCGCTTGTACGCGAAAGCACAAGTGGATCAAGTGGTAGTTTTTTTCACTCTGGATAAGTGTGTAATCTGTGGAATTTACTTCATGACTGACACTGATTTGCTGTGCCAGTGGGAGGGAAGCAGGTAATTTGATGTTGTATGATGAGCTTCGCAAGTGAGAACATTTTTGAGTTAGCCATTTTGCCAGCTGTCAGTCAGCATAAGCTTCTGCCTTCTCAACTATCCTCGACTGTTGTACTGGATATTTTATCAAGCTAAATTTAAAAGGTTATATTTTTTACAGCCCTTTGTTTTGAATGACCATTAGGTGAATTTATGCAGAGCAGTGTTTTCAAGATAACTATAGCCTACTTAAGGGAATGAAACTCTACTCATCAGCCTAAGATATTACTACAGTTGGCCTTAATAATTTACACATATGTATGGTATGTCATTATAGACAAATATGCAGATTCATGTATATTTTATTTTACAAATCACTCTTACTACCCAATAATTACTCCTGTAGTCATCATGGCTGTGTAATTTACAAGACTTAAAGTCCATCTCCATTGTTTAACCCACCACTGCCTTTTAATTAGAATATGACCATGCAGTACACTTAAACATTATGTTGAACTATAAGACACAATCATTTACTGGACAATTGATCATCACAATCTCCATGGGTCCATACAACCATCCAAGGCACTGTGTGACATCATATTCTGCTCTTTGATTGGATTGGATTAGTGGCAAAGGAAAAAAAAACCTGAGGCACGTGGTCTTATCTTTGTTAGCCCATCAGTCTGCATTCAATGCAAACAAAATGGGTTGAGCAACCAATTTGTCCTCTGTAACAGAATCTGGATACAAGGAACAGGAATGTCATGCATGAAGACAAAACACACGAGTGAACACAAGTAGTGGACATCTGTTACACAAAATGTTGCATGTTTTGGGAAGTACGGTAACTTCTTTTCTGTGGGAAAAAAGTACATACCCCTTTCTGTTGTACCTTACTGTTGTGAATATTCATCCAATCTAGCACTTGCTATTGAATTTGATATACACTGTTGTCGAAGAGTTGTGTCCAAGTAAGGTCAGCATGAGTACTCACATGGGCCACTTGGTACATCGTTATGCTGGATGTTTTAAGCTGAAGTTATTTTGTGAGGTGTTCAATTTAGTTGTGGCCAAAAGTCAGAGCATTGTATGTAAGTGCATTGGTCATGTTTGAACCACACCATGGCTGTTTTTTTTGTCATTTTCATTTGACATTCATATTACTGTGCTTGTATGATCTTGAATCAGTTCTACAGAAATCATTAAGTGTTGAAAGCCATAACAGCAAGCATGTCTCACTTTTTGGCCATTTCCCCTGAAGTATTTCATGCTGTTGCCTTGTATTCAAATTGATGTTATTTAAAAGAATGTTGTGACTTTGATTTGAAGATCCTTGTGATGTTTGAGCCTTGTATTTGTGCAGTGCTGGTTAAATAGTTACTCATTTTGTCCTGGTCCATGGATGTCTATTCCACTGTGAAATAATCAATAATATCTACCAACTTTTCATTAAAAACAACCTGATTTACATTTCATGTAAAGTGTTTATTTAGTAATGCAATTGCATGAAAAAATGTAATACAAAGATAACAGAAGTGAACACACTTGCATAAAGTCAGTTGCAGTATATATTTTTATTTAAACAAGCACAGTCTGATTCCTAATATTTTTGGCACTTTATTACCAGATATTCAGCAGGTCGATTTTCAGATGTTCACATACACTGGAAAAAACAATGGTCTTCTGAACATTTCAAATGCAAGACATGTAATCCAATTTATTATTTCTTGAAAAAAGACAAAGTTCAAAGTCCGTAGAATGTGTGTACTGGTCCATTACCCATCATTGCTTTGCTACAGTTTCAAATAACGTTAAGTGCTATTACAGTTAAATAACCAAGCAGAAAAATTGCTGACAGAACAGCAGCTCGTCTTTCACAACTCTGGAAGGCCAGGCATGGGGAACTCTGCGGCGAAACCCTCAACCTCCTCCTTGATGGCTTTCACTTTCATTTGGTACTTCTCATTTTGGGCCAGTGTCTCCTTGAACTCCTTCAGTGTTGCTTTGGGGTTCATGCTTGTCTGAATCTCGATGGTAAGCTCGATGCCTGAGAGAGAGCAAGAAAGGAGGCCAATAAATGAGCCGATCTATCGGTCTGTAAATGTTACATTAGCATTATGAGGCTGCAGGGGGTCCCCTTCCTGTTTGTCACCGCAGGCTTTCTCTGCCTCTTCAAATTTTAATGGCATCCCTCTAATGAACCTCAACCTACCTCTGTGGATGAACTCGGCAACTTTGCAGAAATCCTTCTCCACTAATCCACGGGAGGTGAGGGCCGGGGAGCCGAACCGCAGGCCGCTGGGACGCAGAGCACTTTTGTCTCCTGCGTTAAAAGAGCAAGACAGGAAGTGAGAAATACAGCAGGGAAGCCAAAAACACTATCACACGTGCACATTCTCCCCCAATTATTAACCAGGCTGTAACGCCAGTAGCCAGGACCAAATTCTGTGTGTGCGCACCAACATTCCTGACCAATAAAATTGATTCTCCCCATGTTCACTGCACCAAGTTATCATCATCACCTGGACATGTGTTCTTGTTGCAGGCGATAGCACAGGCCTCCAGGACCTTCTCGGCCCTCCCTCCATCGCTTCCGCTGGGTCGAAGGTCGAGCAAGATAAGGTGATTGTCAGAGCCATCTAAAAAGTAGAGGATGAAATGAATGCTTACTTCATTATTTCAAGAGATTAGTTAACAATGCCGCTGGGCTGAGTTACAGAACGGATTGCTTTATTGAGTTAGAGGGGAGCACTGACGAATACAAAGCAATGCATTGTTTTCAAAGTTTTCGAATCAATGTCAGGAACCCAGGTTTCAGAGTCTTCCACCTGGTTAATGTCTGGCACACTAATGCTTTTTTTCCCCCACAGAGTAAACACTGTGGACCTCAGCCAAGCACTATGGCAAACCAGGAAATGAGCCACAGTTAGAGTGTATTTGGTTTAGCAGAACACTGATTACATGACCTGGCAGGCTAATAATAAGTATGACGCCAACAGTAGATTACAACACATATCTGCAATATCTGAAAAATGTGATCACAATGTTAACATGAACCAAAACTCCCTACATTTTCCCCCACTTTCCACACACGCCTTGTATTGTCTTGATTCACAAACTATGGCAAAAGAGGAAAAATAATTGGCATTTCCAATGGTGTTTGTTCTCTGGAAACACTCATGTTGCTGTTTGGTGGAACTGCAGTGTTTTATTCTCTATAGGCTTTGTCTAAATTTGTAACATTTTTGTAATGTGTTGTCTGAAAGTGCAACACTTCTTTTTTTAAATGTTAGACATGTAAAAACAAAAAAAAAGTCCATGAGGTTTCATTACCATCATCAGTCTTTTTTTTCTTGCTCATGTTCTCTCATGCTAGTGTTTTGAGCCCTCAGGGCCACCGTATGCACATCTTTGTAAATCATTACTGCCCCCACGTGGTCATTGGATGTGAAGACAATTGTACCATAGTTCATGCATTTAAGAATGAAGTAATGTCTTGGACGGACATTTGTTTTTACAAATTAATAGATCGTAATAGTGTTTGGTAGGAAGTCTCTCTGGCATCCAAACTCAAGGGTATATTTGGTCCCAGGAAACTGTCAAAATGACTGTGTAAGAACCTTCAAAAATATTTTTTCTATTTCCAGTGTAAATATATTTACAACAATATTTTTTGTAAACAGAACTATAACACTGTACAATATACATCTGAGATTAGCAGAAGTACAGAGTTACCAAACATTTTTTCCCTTTATAGTGTAGTGCAACAGTGGCGTGGAGTATTTAGGGGGATAACAGCAGATTTGCAACTGATTTGTAGCAGACAGGATTACTAAATATTACCAATCCATAAATGTCAATGTCATAAATAACCAAAGACCTGCATGTCCAAGAAAAGAAATGACACTCAACTCACCAGTCACAATTTTATAACCCTTGTTCATCAGCGTCACTGCCAAAGCCTTGCAGTTTGCCAGCACCTGGGTCTGGTAGGCCTTGAACTCTGGGGTTAGGGCCTGTTTCAGTGCAACAGCCACTCCTAAACAGAGAAGAGATGCACACATAGCATACGTTAAGACTCTGCTTTATCTGTATAGAGCAGTGGTTCCCAAACTTCAGCAAAATTATTGCTGCATAAACAAAATTTGACAAACTATGTGGTACACAATAATGCAGTGGCAATTGGGTTGTATTTGGGATAGATTGATTTTGCAAGACCTTTTTCCACATAATTTGTACCTGAATTTATATCTATACTGGTTAGAGCTGAGGACCTATTCACAGATCATTTTGCATATAGCCTAAAATTAATCCAAGCATCGCCAGAGATACTTGTACCCCAGTTGGACAGGTACTGGCAGTCTGTAGAGAGGTCTTGAAATCATCATCATGAATTTGCCTTTGCTGAAGATGCACATTATAAAATGATACGGAGTAGATTTCAAACCTGCAATAGCATGGTTGTGAGGGCCCCCCTGCAACCCAGGGAACACGGCTTGGTTGATCAGGCTCTCTATGTTGTACATCGTCTCTTTTCCAGTCTTTGGATCCACACTGCGTACCCCTGAAATTAAATAATTTAATCAGAATTATGAGGCAGTCCTGGGCTAGCGGTTAAGTGAGTAAATGACCAGTGAGTGAGTAAGAGAGTGAATGACCCGCCCTCTGCTCCATCCTCCCCTGTGACTGAGGTACCCTGAGCGGGGTACTGTCCCCACACACACACTGCTGCATGCCCCCCCCCCCGGCTTCACACATGTAACGGGTTGAATGCAGAGACTGAATTTCATTGTATGCACTGTGTGCTGTGTGTTCACAATGACAAATGGGAATCACATCAAATGTGAAGGCATGCTCTGAGCAGCCTGCCCCCTGCTGCCAGCTACTGTAATGACACTTACCCAATGTTAACATCTCAGCTGTTGTTTAACAAGATGACTCATGCCATTTGGACATGTGTCCTGGCCTGGCTACCGAAAAAGGGGCGTAGTGTGATTATGAAAGCCCTCAGCCTATGATTCAAGATTAATGATTATGCGGGTTTTTTTTTTTTTTTTTAAATCAATGAATTTCTCAATTCTGTTTCTCAATTCTTCTCAGGCCATGGCTGAGATGGTGATAAAATTAATGATTACTTTACAAACATGCCAAAATATATCTGAGATTAGCAGGACTACAGAGTTACTAAGCATTTTTTTCCCAGTGTAGTGCAATGATGGTATGAAGGGTTTAGGGGGATTTTAGCAAAAATGGAATACAGTATTCATCATGCTCGTCATTAGATGACCTATAAATTTGAACATACGGGTTTTCAATATACAGGTGCTGGTCATGTAATTACAACATCATAAAAGCTGATTTATATCAGTAATTCCATTCATAAAGTAGGACTTGTACATTATATTCATTCCTTGTACACAAACTGATATTTCAAATGTTTATTACTTTAATTTTGATGACTATAACTTACAACTAATGAAAATCCCAAATTCCCCATCTCAGAAAATTTGAATATTACATAAGACCGATACAAAAAAAAAAGATTTCTAGAAATGTTGGCCAACTACAAAATATGAACATGAAAAGTATGAGCATGTACAGCATTCAATACTTAGTTGGGGCTCCTTTTGCCTGAATTACTGCAGCAATGCAGTGTGGCATGGAGTCGATCAGTCTTTGGCACTGCTCAGGTGTTATGAAAGCCCAGGTTGGTCTGATCGTGGCCTTGAGCTCTTGTGCATTATTGGGTCTGGCATATCGCATGTTTCTCTTCACAATACCTCATACATTTTCTATGGTTAAGGTCAGGTGAGTTTGCCGGCCAATTAAGAATAAGGATATTATGGTCCTTAAACTGGTAGCTCTTCCTCTCTTCTCTTCCTCCATACACAAAATGACCTTTTGTGTCTTCCTCGCGGAAGGAGTCAATGGTCATCTTTTGGACAACTCTGAAGTCAGCAGTCTTTCCCATGATTGTGTAGACTACAGAACTAGACTGAGAGACCATTTACAGGCATTTGCAGGTGTTTTGAGTTAATTAGCCGATTAGAGTGTGGCACCAGGTGTCTTTCAATATTGCACTTTTCCACAATATTCTAATTTTCTGAGACACTCAATTTGAGGTCTTCATTAGTTGGCAGGTAAGATGATCAATATTAATCAATAACACTTCAGATGTCAGTCTGTGTGAAATGAATGTACACATTATACAAGTTTCACTTTTAAATGGATTTACTGAAAATAATTTTTGTCATGATATTCTAACTATATGACCAGCACCTATACATGATACTGACAGGATACTGACACTTGACAAGTGTTTACAATCTGACCACTTGATTCTATTAAATCCTACACTGCATTAAGTATATTTTTGGGGGCATTTGTGCCTGTATTGATAGGACAGTGAGGAGTAGGACAGGAAATGAGTGGTAGAGTGAGATGGGGCAGGGTTGGGAAATTACCAAGGCCGGACTCAAACCTGCGTCCCCAAGGGCACTTGCCCATTCATGGTACAGGTGCTCTACCCACTGCCCCACCCACATTGCATTTTAATAGATTAAAAAAGGAAGTTGGTATCTGCATCATGTTACTTTACAGCGTCTAGTAGGACTAGAAATCTCAAAGGCTTAATTTAAAAGACTCAAAGTTCAGGACATGAGTAAAAAAAATGGCTGTGTCTCGGTTGCCAGCGATGACGTCAATGGTTATGTGAAAGCTGACAGGTCTTATGTCTCAGCACTATTTAAAAAAACTCTTTCATGCGATGTCTGGCACTCCAATTAGTGCAACAGGCATTTTTTACAGGTTACCTAAAGAGACCTTTCAGCATCAAGTACTGCAAAATGCTTTGGCGAGAGTGCTCACAAAAAATAAAAAAAAGCAAACAAATCACTGCAGCACCTGGGTCCTTCCATCTACTTCAAGTAATGTACAGCATTGCTACTTCTTCACAAATCATTAGGCTAAATTGTTGGATAAGAATTTTGGGTCCAGCCATGTTTCAACAGCACATACCCAACAGATCCCAGGAGAAACAACCAAGGGTTAGTTCAATTCTGGAACTAACTTCTTGAATATATGAAGAATGATCTATCTGAAACCAGTTTAAAACTAGAAAAGCAGAGTCAGACCTTCGACAAGCAGTTCAATACCCGCTTTTTTCACCAAAATAGAATCACCTTGAGGCAGTGACAACACTGACATACTGTCAAAAATTCAGAACGATACGTTCATGACAAACACCAGCAAAAACATAACCTCCTTGACGGAGGTAATAAGTCCTTGTGAAAAGGGGAAGACAGCTGATTTTGAGTGCCATTAATTTTAATCAGATGCACTGTGGGTTTAATGGCTTTATTGGCGCACGTTTAAGACTTTTAATTAAGTGTTTTATGACATTTGTGTTATTTCTGGCTTTTTATGCGTTTCAATCAAGTATTGTATCTTCATTTTATACACTTTTCCAAGTGTGTAAACCACATTAAACTGCTTCGGGTATGACATGAGTTAAATGTAACTGCCTCGCCCTGCCCATTTATCAACAACACATTTTTGCACTCAACATTTGGGTCTACTCTGTAGGGTTGTACGGTATACTGGTACTGGGGTACTGAGGCATTTAAAAGGGTACTATACTGGATTTAGATGGGACCGGTACTTGCAGCGCAGTCAGCATCGCCCGCAACACACATTTCACGTTTTGCAATATATTTTGAACCAACCAGATCTGTAATCCCGTCTGGGATTTGAGCAGCAAACAACAAACTTTCTTCAGCGTAATCCGTTTTAACAATCAGACAGCAGAGTTATTCATACAAGTTTGTGTTCAATGGCTTATGTGCAATAGATCAACGATGGCAGTGTCAACTTGCGAGAGATACTGGTCCTACTTAAGACAGGCTATATCTAATGAAAATAAGAAAAATAAGAAACACCTATTTAAAATTGTATTTATGTTATTGTTCTAAGATTTTGTATTTTAAAAGTCTGACATTTTTTGCGTTCTCTTATTACTTGAAAAAGTATCAAAATACAGGTTGGTACCGGTACCAAATTGGGATTGTGACAACACCACTACTCTCTAATTTATGAACTCACCCAAATCCAAAATAACACCAACGAAAGCAATTATATGTGTGTAGCCAAAAAAGGTACAAAAACATCCCAAGTTAGATGGTTCAGCAATACTGACCCCTTCTGTAGAAGATGACTCCTGCTCTGCAGCCTCTCAGGGTCTTGTGGGTGGTTGTGGACACGATGTCACAGTGCTCAAAGGGAGAGGGAACCACTCCGGCCGCCACCAGCCCACTAATGTGAGCCATGTCCGCCATTAGATACGCCCCGTTCTCGTCTGCGATCTTCCTCATGCGGCCGTAATCCAGGTTGCGCGAGTAACAGCTTGTGCCTGTAACCATCAGGAACATAGTGATGCACTGAGCCATATTTTCAGATACATAATGGCAACTAAAAACCATATGCAATTCCCGTTACAGGTGGCGAGGTGTACTACAGCAATCCATATAAGAAGTGTATCATCAACCAGAACAGCCATCTAAAAAGAATTTCTTACTTGCATGTAACGCACAGGTGATTTATGAGTATTTCAACAAATTAATGCAGACTGGATGGCTAAAACAAGATGAGTGGATGTTGCAGAAGCAGTAAAACAGGGACAGCATGTTAACACTTACCTGCAATGATCATTTTAGGATGAAATAGGCGGGCATTTTCCTGCAGGCGGTCATAGTCAATGTAACCAGTTTCCGGATTGACCTAAAGAAAAAGGGTTTAAGGGTCAGGAAATAATCGGACATGCTTATGATCCAACTGAGTGGGGCAGGAGGGGTTAATGATAAGGAGTGACCATTCTATGCAGGGTTAGAAACACACAGATATATAAGCCCCCTTACTTTGTATGGCATAGACTCAAAGAATATGGAGGTCGCTGAAATTTTCTTCTTCTCAGTCATGAAACCATGTGTGAGGTGACCTCCATCAGGGAGGTCAAGGCCCATGATCCTCCCATGGGGCTCCACCAGGGCTGTGTATACAGCAAAGTTTGCTGGCGACCCTAAAAAACATAACAAAAAAGTGCAACACACAAGTTATCCCACTCGGTGTTTATCTGTGCTGTGGTGAAGCATGGTGTAGATTGTGTGGCGACATACCTGAATACGGCTGAACGTTGACCCCCCATTTTTTGGAGTCAAGGCCGTAGACTTCCAGAGCCCTTTTCTGACACAACAGTTCCAGCTCGTCAACGTGCTCTGTGCCTCCATAATACCTGAAAAAAAAAAGTATTTAGGTGGATCAGTATTGCACCACCATGACACAAATGAAGCCATCCAACAGACAGAGCAGTGTAATAAAGTATGTTATCAGAGAAAGACACGATAAAATTTACAGAATGACCTTTTTTTTCAACCCACAATGGGTTGCATCATTTTTTTAAAGCAACTGTTGGCTTTAGCCTTAGGGAAAAGAAGTGAAATTTCCTCTGCATGAATGTAACCCGCTGTAACATTTCATGAGGACATGGTGTGTTAGTCAACAGTCAAAGTATCACCTTTGACCGGGGTAACCTTCGGAGTATTTGTTGTTCATGCATGAGCCCAGAGCTTCCAGCACGGCTCGACTGGTGAAGTTCTCAGAGGCGATGAGCTCCAGCCCATACGTCTGTCTTCTCTTCTCCTTCTTAATGATCTCAAACACCTTCAAATCAAGGATTTTCACAGCTTTACATTGCCATACACACATACAGAACTGTTTAGATACACTTCAATGCCATGTGAAGAGCAAAATTTCAAAGCTGCAGCTAAACAGTTTAAGTAAAGTCCATACATCTTCACCTAGACATGATTACAAAGGGGAGATACATTAAAGCCTAACCTCTGGATCATTGGTAGAAAGAGGCTCAAGCATCATCCTGTTGTGAGAATCCCAGGTTTCATTGTCATTTTGGTGACCATTGACACTATCCATGGCTGCAGGTGTGCTGAATTTCAATTATAAGCAAAATGGTAAGGATACAAAAAAGATAAATAATTATACAAACAACTGAGTACAAACACCTCAAGCTAGGCACTACAGTTAGAACAGCTGCACCTACACACTGCAGTACAAACAGCATTTGGGATAACCAGCCATCTTTCTAGGGGAAACTAGTGACCTCCCATGACAACTGATTCCTCTATGACTCATTCAGTAGGATGAGCTTTAGATTAGCCTTCGTTACTCTTTAAAGTAGATCCTACGACATTCTGACTTAAAAAAAAAATGATTTGGAGCCTCAGCTTTTAAACACCAGGTATATGAACACAACGCATATGGTCTTTAAAACTCGGGAGTGACGGTTCGCAGGTTTAGTTAATTAGTGAGATTCCAGCACAACTCTCACTTAAGCACGTTTAACTTCATTCCCACTGCAGGACCAGATCCAAAATAACGCCTTATTACTTCGTCGTAAAACAAACAGAGATTTCGTTTCAAAATCTTTTCCAAGTCAATTATTAACGCGTGCATTTGGCAACGGTGCAGTACGATGCAACTTTGGTGAAGCCATTGAGGGACGAAGACACAATGATACGGTCAATGCACTGCCTGAGCTGACCCATTAACTTGTGCACATGATGCAACCGCAGCTGGCCAGAAGAGCTCGTGATATCAATATAGTTTTTTAAAAAATCTAAACCGAGGTGTGTGCTCGTCCACACACCTCAAGTTTAAGTCAGTTGTCAAGTTCCCGCGAAACTATTCTTCCTGGGTTTAATCGACTAAGGTTACTTTGGGTGACTTTATAACTTTCATGAGCATTGTCGAACACCATGTGCGAATTTCACAAAGCACCTCTCAAACCTCTGTTACCGCTTCACCAGGGATAATATGTCAAAAACAATGAAAGTTGTTAGCTGATAACATTTAGCACGATGCGAAAGGCTTGAAATGGCGTAACATGAATAGATGCGTTAACCTTCATTCACTGGGAAGTCATACAGATTTTTTGCAAATAAAGTAGTTGTTAAAATAACTGAGAACACATATTTTACACAACCTACCTTCTTCCTTCGTCCCGCGCATAAACAGTAAAACCTTCTTCCCTAATCCCGCGGTCCCGAGATACTACTGTGACTTTTCCAGTTTGCCTCGAATTGAAGGTTCAAGTCCGCGAAAACTACAGACCAATCATGGTAATGGGGCGTGTTCAGCAGACGTCAGCTTCCTCAACCGCGTCTCCCAATCTCCAATGCATGGCCAGGCCCTCCCCAATCAAGTTGCCCAAATCAAACATGTATGATCTCCCTAACAGCTCTATAGTCCTTGACTAAAACATCAGTCATCAGTCATCTCTACATGGGAAATTATCAATTTAATGTAAAACTAAACTTAGTCAAGTGCAGAAACGGTGTGCCATAGTAAAACTCCGTAACAAATGGATGTCATTAAACTACAAACTCATTACAGCTCTGAGCAACATTTATTTGCCCCGCACTTTAACATTGTTTTCCCCGATAGACATACTTCTGAAGCATCCAATTTAGTACGTTCCACAGGAGGTTGGTAAGCAGTTAAAAGATAAAATTCACCATAATTTCTTCTGTAATTATATTAATTCATGACACAGGCAAAGTAGCTCTGGATTCAAATGAATCAATAACAGTAATATCTTTCTCATACTTCAAGGAAATTGGGTATACCAAGTTAGCAACCTTAGTAAAAGTGTATAACTGAATGGTAAATGTCTGTAACAAACAACTTTGTGTCTTACACCTCTTCATCTTTAAATATATTAAATATAACATTCATATACTACAGTGGATATCCTTGCTTTTCTTTAAAAATTGTTAAGATCATGAAATGCATATTCAGCACCAGTCCACATGTGCACAACCAAACATTGGTCTGTCCACGCATCATTATTTTAGGGATAAGGAATTAAGTCCTCTTCCTGCCGCTGCTGCTGCTTCTTTTGCTGCAGAGATGGAAAAAAAGGCTTTTTAGACCCACATTTTACAAGTGGTTAGGAAATGAGCAAAACAGACTTTAAAACTGACAAATAACAGTCATGTCTGGTCTTTGGTCTAATAGAGAAATGAAATGTGTACAATACACCAAAATTTTGATAACCTGTCCACCTGTTGCCATATTTCACAATATAATTTTACAATAACAATCTATCTTAAAAGTGTATAAAATCGAGTTTCTCAAACCTCTTGACTCAGGCATAAAATCTTAAATACTGCATAGTGCAAAGGCTTATAAAGATCCTGTTATGTTGCTTTTGAAATAAAAAAAAACCCATGTTTTCCTACCACTAGCCTCTCTAAACCCCTGAAGTGTCACACTAAGCATTTAATGCAAATGTTTTGGCAGAAGCTTCATGTGATGCTTCTTTTGTGTTTTTTTACATACATATCTCTCAAGGCTCTTTTTTTAAAACTTAATTGGAAATCCCCAAACATTCTTGGCAGAGACAATGACATTGAATATCGAGCATCACTCGTCACTCACACCATTTGGCTGATGTACTTTTTTAAATTTACTGCTGACAAGAGAGAGACAGAGAGAGAGAGAAGCCACTGGTTTGGAGAAACTCACCTTTCTTCTCCTCTTCTTTTTTCCGTGCAGCTTCTTCCCGCTGTTTCCGGATGATTGCAAGTCGAGCCAAGTCTGCTTTGGCCTGATCCGTCTTTCCTGCTAAATGCATTTTCATATACCTTTCTTTGGCTTGCTGTCGCTCTATTTCCTCCCTGAGTACCAAAATGGGAGAATGTTTAGTATCTTGATGCGTCTACTTCCAAGTCAGTGACATGCATAGATAACTATAAGGTAAAAAAAAATGTCTGGATTTTACAGCTACTATGTAATGGATATCTGGCTACCTGAAAATATCATTGTTAGGTTTTTACCTTTCTCTTCTTGAAAGTTGTCTTGGCCCTTCCAGCTCTATGTCAGTCACTTTCTTTGCTTTCTGTGCCACGCGATTAGGGTTCTCGATTTCTATTAATCCCTCTACCCCCTTTCTTTTCTACAACCAAAAAATGACACACATAAGTTGACAGTTAATATAACATTTCCTCACACAAACATTCGCACAAGCATAAAGTTTGTTTATGGAAAACCAACATAACTAACCGCATTTCCTTCATCGTCGCTGTCTTCAGAGCCAGAACCCTGGAGTTTCTCCTCTACCAAGTTATCATTTGATGCCTCTTCTTCCTCTTCTTTCTACACATTGGAATTGAAGTTGTTATCGATTAGCACTTACACATTCATAAATATTGTAAACACTGACAGTGTGCAAATGGATTTAAAGGACGGTGGACCTTCTTTCTCTCTTTTTCAGCTTTCATCTGGGCATCAATCTCCTCTGGACTTGTATACGTCCTCATGCGACCTTTGTGGCCACCTTTCTTTCCTGAAAAAAAAAAAACATTATTCAACACTCATTAGATACCCAACACAAAAAGAATTAATTGACAAAAAACTATTAAGGTAAATGAAATGCAGGAGATGACATTTTGTTTGAGGAGGAGTAGCCAATTTAAGTTCTGTCAGCATCCTGACTGGCTTACGTTTGACAATGTACATTCCATCTGATCGATGTTTACATATAGTATTGACAGGTATTTAGTTACATGACATTACATATTCCTTGCGTTATTCTTTTCTATGATAACGGCTGGCCAATGCTGGTCACATTTTCTACAGAACAGTTTCCAATACATGAACTAGCTAGGGGTATGATATAAAGGATTACGCAGTATAATAATATCATTATATTTAAAGACAACATTTAAAACCTTACCTCCTTTCGGCATTTTGACCTAATGTGCTTGTACGACCGCTTTTACAAACCACGTCAGGGAAAAACACCTTCCAAAACGCTCAAAATAGTATGTTGCAAGCTAATCGCAACCTGGTCACAACTCTCTGTTGAACATGATCAGTTCGTAAAGCAACCTATCTTTTCCCCTTGTGAAAAGCATGTCATGCAAGAGCTAAATGAGTACAATATCTAAAATGTTCTTTTGCCTCTTTAACGTTACGTCAAAATATTGTCATATGTAAGGGAAAAGTTTTTCTAAAAGGCCAGAGAAAATGTTGAAAACGTTTCGTTTGATTACTTTTACTCAGGCAGTCATAAAGACTTCTAACCTGATGCAATATGCCAATGCTTAGAGAAATCGTTTCTTTAAAAATCCTCGAGGGAAAAAAACAAGTAAACATTTTCTTAAATATATGTCCCTGTGAAATACTTGATTGACAAGTGTGTTATCTGTATATTTTCAGGTTTTTACTTTTTTAAAGCTGTCGTATTTTACATGAGACACTGAGAGGGAAAGGCCCCAACTCCCTAAATAATGTGACGTAGTTATTCTGCGACGTTAGAGTAGGCCCTTCCTATGGTTTAGGTTTACAGTCGATAACAGGCCGTCAAAAGTCTTGAGATCTTAAGTGCTCTTTTTGAAAACAACAAAACAATGCCTAAAGTAAAAAGGAGTAGAAAGCCTCCTCCAGATGGTTGGGAGCTAATCGAACCTACATTGGATGAATTAGATCAAAAAATGAGGGAAGGTAAGTCAGTCATTTTAGTGGCTCCGTCGTTACGTTGTCTGTTGACCAGCAAATGTTTATCTGGTTTTGACCAGCAATTTAAAACATTCTTTGTGTAAGATAGCTGACATGTTCACACACAGTCCAGTTGCTACTATTTAGATCTTCTTTTTTTGCAGCTGAAACAGAACCTCACGAAGGCAAACGTAAAGTCGAATCCCTCTGGCCAATATTCAGATTGCACCACCAGCGAAGTCGGTACATCTTCGATCTGTTTTATAAAAGAAAGGCCATCAGCAGAGGTCAGTATCTTGCTCTCAATGAAGCATATTTATGTATTGATTAAGTAAGACATCAGTATAATAGATCTTCATACTTTTATTTCAGAGCTGTACGAATATTGTGTCAAGGAGGGGTATGCGGACAAGAACCTTATCGCTAAATGGAAGAAACAAGGTTATGAAAACCTGTGCTGTTTGCGTTGTATTCAAACGCGGGACACCAACTTCGGGACAAACTGTATTTGCCGAGTTCCCAAAGGCAAGCTGGAAGTGGTAAGTTTACTTAATTTCTGTTAGTAAGGTTAAGTAATGTGTTTACTTTGGAATGATAAATTCGTAAATGTTGTACGGGATGATTGTTAGATTTTCTTCTATTTTTGTTTTTCAGGGACGAATCATCGAATGTACACATTGTGGATGCAGAGGCTGCTCTGGATGAACCTCTGGATACCTTCAATGGGACATCAGGGCTCTTTTAACTTTGATTTGTGTACTCAAAGAACCTTGCCCAATTCTCGATTTTTTTCATTCCAGATTGTAGATCATATCTTATTTGTTGTCTGCTGTGAGGAGTTGAAGCTGTGTTTGTTTTATATATTTCATTTTCATGAAGTTGTAAACATATTTTAATTATGTTTTTCCCAACGCCGTCAGGCATTGTCATTTAAAATAAATGGTTTGTTTACTGTATTGCCTCTAGTGATTTGTGCACTTTTAAGTCATTTTTAAATATTACTAAAAGTAGGTAGGAGTGGGGAAATTGTGAATTGTTAACAGTGCTATTATGGCGGAGCAGTTGCTTTTGCAACTTCTCAAATTTTTTCCAAAATTTGTCATCTCTAACATAATTATTTAAACAAAGACAACTATGAAAAACACTAGCCTGGCTATAAGCCTGTCTGCGCACTTCCTTCCATGAACTTTGTGCGCAACATTTCAATTGTAGTGCGTAAGGCTAAAGAGGTGTAATAGCTTGTGTTTGAGAGCTCTATTGAATTAAAGCTGTTCATTGGCTGTACCGAATACTGGTGTAAGTTTATAAAAAGCATATTGTGTAATGTTAGTGTAAATAGTTAGCTCAGAGCACCAGGGAAAATATGAGGTTAAACATTTCTGTTGTGGTGCTATGAGCTATGGATTAAATGGTGACATGTGGCTAGGCAATAGTGCTGTCAGTAAATAGATCATTTGGGATGGACAGATGTGATGAGTTTGCAAGTAATTTGAATATCAATGACTGAGTATGTTATTGGTTGAATTATTATCTATGGGAAGTTTACCACTGGATAAAAGTCATTATTAACAATTCCAACTTTTAGATGGATGAAGTAGATACTGTTGTTTGCAATCAGTCTTCATCTGCAAACTAAAGTATATGCTAAAAATGGTAAAGATATACAAATATACATTTCTGTTACCATTATTACAAACTGAATCAGCTGTTTTCTAAGGCTCGTGTCCAGAGCCCTAAATATACCATAGAAATGTGTACTCTTGTCCGGTGTCCCACAGCCCACCCATACAGAGGGTCTGACTGAAAAGCTGTCATTTTCTTTAGGAATCAACTGAATCAGTCATACCCCTAAACTAATCCCTGCCATAGAATGTGGTGCCTTCTGCTGTGTTGGGATTCCAACTGACGCATACATTCTTATGGATAGTGCAACAAATTAAGTGAAACATCAGGCAACCTAGTTCAAGCATTTGATTTATCAGTCCAGTGGTTAGTGCACCGACTCCTTGTTATAGAATCAGCCACTTTAGGAGTGGTCCCATAACATTCTAGTTAACTTAAGCCAGTTGGTATCCAATTAAGCGCCTACTTCTGGCAACATTTTTACAAAAACAATAAAAAGCCTTATAAGCCATGTTACGGACAGGAAAAATAGATTTACATGAACTGGCAGTTTTTACACCAATCTGCACTATCAACATACTTTGGTGGTAATTTATGGTGTGGAAAAGTTGTCCATAAAAATTTGGCACAGAATACACTAACAGGCCATCATCTTTAAAGATGCGGACAGACCACCATTTTGATCATTAGTCACTAAAAATAAAGGAGATAATACCCACTCTTTAGTATGATGCCCCAAAGTAGCAAGAATGTCCATGCTAAGCCAGAAGATGCAACTGTTTGAGTAGACCTACTGCTCCATAAGTTTCATTGTGGCTAATGTGGGATGGTGATCATCATGAAATACATAGCAGTGCAATATGCATGCCATAAAATATTTATGCCGCATGCATTTGCAGAAGGCTTGATCAACCTGGCTCATTTGAAACTTTTTATGTAGACTGCACAATAATTTTACTCGTGATAAAATGGAAAAATGGGGGAAAAAAGTAGGCCTATTTCTTAACCTAAATTTTAGGGCATGGCCTACCTATCTCATATTGGCATTCCACATACACAGCAGACACCTTTAACCAAAACAAAGCTAATGGCTTACAAATATGTTGTTCAGTAAGACAAGCAACATGTGTGTAGTTATGGAAGATTTTACCTCTACCTTACTTACAGTAAAAGCTGGTGTGCCTTAAGGGTCAATCTTAGGACCCATTTTATTTTGTATTTACATAGATAACTTATGCATGGGTTTAGACCAAGCCAAAGTTCAGTTATATGCTGATGACACAATTGTTTATATCACTGCTCCATCACTGCAAGTAGCAATGGACTCCTTACAGCATGCATTTAACACATTACAGCTGACCCTGTCAAATTAAATGCCAAAAAAACAAAGTTTATGATATTTGCTTCCTACGTTCGATACACTAGATGACACTCAACTAGAGAGGGTACTTTCCTACAAATATCATGGAATCTGGCCTATATTTTTAATTCTTCACTGTTTCCTCTTTTTTTCTCTTTCTTTTTTCTTATCCATAACGTTCTCTGTCTCTGTTGACATCTGAAATGTATATATGTTTAGTCTATTAATCTGTGTTTTTTTTATGTCTCTGTTTTGTCTATGTACAGTATGTCACAAAAGTGAGTACACCCCTAACATTTTTGTACTTTTTCTATTATATCTTTCCATGGGAGAAGTCTAAAGATATAATACTTTTCTACAACATAAAGTAGGCAGTGTACAGCTTATATTTGCTGACGACACCACTGTAATAGGCCTCATACGCGACAAAGACGAAACATCATACCGCGATGAGGTCGAACATCTAGTGCAGTGGTGCACAGTAAACAATCTCACTCTCAACATATCCAAAACTAAAGAACTCATAGTGGATTTCAGAAAAAGCGCAGGCCAGCACACCCCCATCTGCATTAATGGCCAGGTAGTGGAGTGGGTAGACTCCTTCCGTTTCCTAGGCACCACCATCCATCAGTCCCTGTCATGGAATCTGAACACCAGTCTCATCATTTCAAAAGCCCAACAAAGATTATACTTCCTCCGACAACTGAGGAAATTTGGAGTCAGCCAAGCAGGCATGATCCACTTTTACAGTGCCACCATCGAAAGCGTGCTCACCTTCTCCATCTTGGTCTGGTATGGTAGCTCCACCAGCCAAGAAAAGCAACATCTGGAGAGGGTGGTACGTAGGGCCTCCAAAATCATTGGCCGCAGTCTTCCCACTTTAGCCTCACTCTACAACACCAGACTGGCTAGGAAAGCCAAAAACATCACCTCTGACCCTTCACACCCAGCACACCACCTATTCACACTATTGCCTTCAGGGAAAAGGTACCGCAGTATCCCAAGTAAAACCACTCGCTCTAGGGACAGTACCTACCCACAAGCCATCCGTCACTTAAATACGCACTAGCACTTTACAGCTACTCCACTACCTGGCCTTCCTACCTCCTTGTTACTTTGCACAATGCTACTACTGCTCTGTACATACCATGCACTTTAAATATCCCATTGCACTTTTCTATGTGTCCAATGTTTTGTATGCCATTCCTTGTTTATTTATTTGTGTACCCCCCTGTTGTTTTTCTTTCATCCCCCCCCCCCCCCCCCGACCAGTTTTGTGTCTTTTGTTGTGTTGTGAGCACACCAAGTAACATTCCTAACAACTGTATTTTTTATACTGTTGATATGGCTAAATAAACTTGAACTTGAACTTGATATAACACTGCACATTTGCTGTTCCCTCAAAATAACTCAACACACAACCATTAATGTCCAAACCACTGGCAACAAAAGTGAGTACACCCCTATGTGAAAATGTACTCACTTTTGTGACATACTGTATGTTGGAACTTTCTTATTTGCTTCCACCTTGGCCAGGACTCCCTGGAAGAAAGATAATGTATGTTAATGGGACATTCCTAATAAAGGATCAATAAAATGAATAAAATATGAAATATGTGCCACAGTAGACTACTTTAATGACAATATGCCTGTAAATATATCTTTTTTAAAACTGTGAAACCACATTCTGCAACACAGAATGATTAACCAAAGCCTACTAAAATGTCAAAACAACAAACTAAAACAACAAAAACAAATAAACACACAAAAAAGCCTGCATACAATTGTAAAAGAAAAGTGTTACACTCACAAAATTATATAAAAGAGACACAAAAATCTTTATTTATTATTTATATATTACTATTTATTTATGTGTTTGTTTTTTGGTCAGTTGATTTAATTCTAAAGAAATGTGGCAACAATGCAGAAGTTATAGCCTAGGCTATTCTTTTTTTTCATAGATATTAATCAAATATGTTGTTGTTGTTATTATTATTATTATTATTATTATTATTATTATTATTATTATTATTCCGGACAAAAAATAGTCAATCCATACACGTGTCGATTAACATTAACTGAATCTGTCGAATTTTAAAGCGTTTCCTATAATCATGTACACCGTGCAAATAATTAGATTCAGTTGCAATTCTTAAATCAAGGTAGGCGACGAAATATAAATCATTAAAACGCGACTACCGATACATAAAAACCATAGACTTTATGATCGAAACATCGCAGTGAATCGATAAAAATGTCTTATTCTGAGTTCTATTAACTTGCCTTTGAGTTCAAAGTTCAGAGTTCCCCGCGGCGACCTAAACGAAGCCCGTGGAAGCTCGGTTGTTGGGCTAGGTGTTACTACAGCGTACTGCTTATTTTCTTCCGTGTGCGATGTCTAAAACAAAATAAATTATTCATATTTGGGGGAAAGTGAACAGTTGCTTGTATGACTTACCACAATTGATGACCTAAACTGTAGAACACACGCTTTTAGACATTTCAAGCTAGCCCGAGCTAGCCCAACAGTTAAGCAAACTAGCTAACGAAAATAGCCAAAATGCAGGACTTAATAGCAAGTGTTGATCATATCAAATTTGATCTGGAAATTGCCGTTGAGCAACAACTAGGTGCTCAACCGTTGCCTTTTCCAGGGATGGACAGTAAGTATTGTAATTCATTTAAGTTTGGTCACTGGCAACCTAGCTAATTTATTGTTATTAGCTCACGAACTTGCTCTTGGCTTGCTTATCACAACAGAGATAATGGCAGGTCCCCGTATCACTGACCTCAGTAGCCCACGTTTTGCTCTATAAGCCCGCATATGCTAGTTTGTACACAGCCATGCAAAATCTTGATTACATTTTCTTTTTCATCTTTACAGAATCTGGTGCTGCCGTTTGTGAATTTTTCATGAGAGCATCTTGCATGAAGGGTACTTGTTTAAAAAAATAAAAACAATAAAACAGTGCTACCAGCTATTAACCGAGTGTGGAATCACGAATGTGACAAGACTTTAATGATTGTTGTGGTTGTTCCGGGCAGGTGGTATGTGTCCCTTTCGGCACATTAGTGGAGAAAAGACAGTGGTTTGTAAACACTGGCTTCGGGGGTTATGCAAGAAGGGGGACCAGTGCGAGTTTCTCCATGAGTATGACATGACCAAGATGCCAGAGTGCTACTTCTACTCAAAATTCGGTCAGTATTTCAGCATTAATTACGTCAATACTGGGTTATTGCCTTTTGTTAGAAGTACTCAACGTGCCTTTGCTATAAACAGGGGAGTGCAGCAATAAAGAATGTCCCTTTTTACACATTGACCCTGAATCCAAGATTAAAGACTGCCCATGGTATGACCGGGGATTCTGTAAACATGGTAAGCCATTTATTATATAAGCATATTCATCTCAAAATAAGGTGAGGCCAGGTAATAAAGGTCCTGTCAATGTTTGGTGTTATGTATATATTTATTTCGTTGTTGTCCTGTTTGTTTAGGCCCAGATTGTAGACACAGACACACACGAAGGGTTATTTGTGTCAACTACCTTGTTGGCTTTTGTCCTGAGGGCAAATCCTGCAAGTTCATGCAGTGAGTGATGACTTGCTTTACATTTTGTTTAATCACAAATTGGATGATAAGAAATGTATGTATTGTACTAAACTGTATTTCACTTGTCAGCCCACGTTTTGAGTTGCCAATGGGAGCTACAGAGCAACCTCCTCTACCCCAGCAGGCACAGACCCAGCAGAAGGTATGGCCTTTACACCAGTGGCCTTGATTGGTCCATGCCTCTAAAATGTCCTATAGTAAATTTCTCATGCCAAGACTATCTTTTATGCAATAAGCATCTCTCAGTGAAAACTTGTTTCTTTTGTTGTATTAATGTTTTTTTTTTTTTGACATGACATTTTTTCTAAATGTAATTTTGTAATAGGAACTTTTTGTGATAACCCTTGCAGTTTGTATCTCCTTGTGATTTTTCTGACGTGGCAAATGTACCTGCTTCTCTCATAACAGACCATGCAGTCCACAAACAGATCATCGTTGTCGTTGATTCAGTTGACCAACAGCAATTCTAACAATCAACAGAGGATGCCACACAATTTAGGACCAATGAACTCGCAAAACAACATAGGGGGAAACAGAGGTCCTCGGCCATTAGACCAAGTCACCTGTTACAAGGTAAAGGAAAAAGAAAAGTTAGTGGTGCCTGGTGGTTAAGCACACACTTTGAAAGGTCTTAAAGACAAAGAGTAAAAACCATATTTGGTTTGCTACAATGAGATACATCAAAAAGCTCTGTTTAAATGATGCTGAAAACTAAATCAGTTTTACCACATTGTGGAGAATGTCATGAGAATATGTTTTACAGTATAGCTAATACTCGTTGGTGTAGAATTTCCTCAGCGCCTACAACATCTGTGCATAGAAACTGCCAACCTATATTTCCGCCACTTGAAAACCTAGTTTGACCTTGTAGCCATGTTTATATTAGCTCAAAATTTCTATGGTGATAAGTTCCATTATACCAAAAAAGTAGGTACTTATGAGACAATATTATTGGGCCTTTAAATGCTTTAGCGTCAAGTATTTTGGATTGATTGGTGTATCAGATGTGTATTTTTTGACACACCTAAGCAAATGTTCCTGAAATTTCTTATTGCAGTGTGGAGAGAAGGGCCATTATGCCAACAAGTGTACAAAGGGGCATCTGGCCTTTTTGAGTGGACAGTAATCATCTATGGGGACCTTTTCATCATGATGTGAGCAACAATCTCAGGGCCTTCAGTGTGCCAGTCACAATGCATACAGCCTTTAAAAAGGTCTCACCAGACTTTTCAACTGCCTCAAATGTTAAGGCATTTGGACTTCAGCTTCTTGAAGAAAGAAGTGTATTGTACAGCACACCTTTTTTTACCCATTCAACTTGTGGTGTTGGTGCACTGTTGAGGGATGGTACCTTTCCTGGGTTGCAAACATGAACTGTAATGGGAACTGGTGGCAATTTGGAGATTAAATAAACCTTTACCTTTCCGCCTTAATAACCTGGACACCAAATTTATTACCTATCATCAGTATCTTTTATTGTGACCAGAAAATCTAGATATTGTCAGTGAAATAGTATCAAGACAAGAGGAAACACACATGAACTGGATTAAGTTCTCATATGGAATGTGGGCCACCATAAAATGAGGAGCACCATTTGTCATGGTGTGATGACCTTTCATCCCCCACTGTATGAAGCTTGCAGTAGTAAATTTCATGCAGCACAAGGCTGCCTAAATGTGGTGGTCCTTGGAAGTGCTTACTTGAGATCTGACTTACAGTTGTATAAGACTAACAGCAAAAACAACTTTTTTAGGGCTGTACTTAACATTGTGATATACTCCTGTATCAATACAGATGCTGTTTATACAGCACCAAAAAAACTAAAAATGAACTTTTGTTGTCTCTTACACTTTCAGTTATTAACTGTAAGAATTTAATCTTTGTTCAATAAAGTTGTTATAAATTTGTCAGCTTCCATTTTTATGTTAGGTTGTGTGATCTAAAGGCTTTCCCTTTTCTGTTATATAGCTTAAGAACAGCTGGTGGAGGTAATGCTGTTTGTCATTCACCATCAATATTTAGTACAGGCAAAACCTAGCCATTAGCCATTACTAACCTTCAAGTTGTTCAAAGGTTAAGCCATAACCAATACAACTGAACAGTTGAATCTTTTTTAGGAAATGACAGCCATTGGTGGACAGCCAAGAGCAGTACACTTAATATTCAAATAATTTTAGTTTTATTGTTGGTCACAACTATCATTTGCAAAGACAAAGAGAAGCTGAAAGGGTAGCATGAATACACTGCTGCGGACATGGCCACTTCAGAGGCTTGTGGTCCCTGGTATGTGCTGTTCAGTGGTACTTCCTCCAGCGATCATGCTCTGTAAAGAGGTGAATAGAACAGCAGTTTAGAAATGCCGCTTCCACACCACCATTTGGTGACAGGGTTATGAATGTGACCACACATGAGCAAATGTATTATAGCAGCCATTTAGAAACAGCATTTACACCACAATCTAGCAAGCCATTATCAGCCCACTACTGAACACCTGGAAATTACACTTACTGATGTGATCGTATTCCCAAACATAGCTCAGCACAACATATCCAGTCAGGAGCATGGCAACGCCCCCAATGCCACCCTTCTTGACATTAATGTATTTGTTGTAGTACCTGTCATGACCTGTGGCGGAATAGCTTGGGTTAGAAAATTATGCTTAAATACAAGCATTGCAATTTGATTTAGCAGTCAGAAGAATAAACATTACCATTGCGAACTGCACCGAGGAGTCCGTTGGGTGTGAAATCCCTAGTGCCAAGCCATGAGAAGATCTCTCCCAACTTGACGTCCAAAAGCCTCTTTTCGGCCAGGGCCACTGTAAAAAAACAAAACAAAAAAACAAAGTGGTGCCATTCACCTCAGTAATGTACAAAAGTCTTACACATCCGAGATCCCACAGCTAACCAAATCACCCACAAATGTGCTTAGTTTCAGCATGGCTTTCTTGCAAAGCAATCATGTCCAACATAGCATTCATTCGCATGAGCCGTAAATTATTACGTTTTAACAGGTTTGTCTCGTCCAGCTAACAATATCTAGCAGTAGTCATGTAATGCTGGCTTCCAACTAGCTTTCCTTGACGTCTAGTTCGCCTCCTGTTTAGCCGAAGAATTACATAACTCCCACAAAAAATAACTATGTCAGAGTACTGAAAGGCTGAGCGTCTGAGATGAAAGCACATTTTATAGCGATGCTAAAGACGCAACATTGGTAAACATAACCTAGGTTGGTTGCAAGTGATACTTTCTTACATCTGCCCGTTCTAGCAGAGACTAAATGCTACTTAGCTAATACTAGCCAGCTAGTTAGCAATCTCGGACTAAATAAATAAAGTGGCGACACTCTATAAGATGTCCAATTAGTCCACGCATATACTTAAGAGTTAGGCTCAAATATGAGGTTGTTGTCTAAGCTAGCATCATTATTTGTTGTAAAATTGTGGCTTGCGTTGTCGTCAGCTAACATTTGCCTTAGCCAGCTTTAATGACTGACAGGAAAGTCCTTGACTTGACTCGTAACATGTTTGAGTTGAGGCTCTATGACAGCAAGAGACCAAACTTCCAAGACACGTATTTACTAGAATGATACATAATCATACCCAGCATGCGTTGTGTTATTTGTTTCAAGAACTTACATAAAAAGTAAAATTGAGATTTCTAAGGTTATCTGCACACCTACCTGCTTTGTCCGCCATTTTGCTGAGATCACAGTCAAGCTTGAACCGCTATGTATGTTGGGAATAAAATGGAGTGAGGGCATTGTGGGACGGAAGACAACATGAGGGAGGACTTTCTGACTGGAAAAACAATGGGGCCAAGGCTTTTTCCAGTATATTTTGGCACCCCATGTCTTTTTGAGAAGTTAAGACAGTTTAGATAATTATACTATATCGTTAAACAATGGCGAATAACAACACATGCTTACTTGGCCCATTTTTTGCTACATAATTTCAATGGTAGGCTATTTGAATTGGCTACCCTCACTATGAAAACACTCAGAATTATACAAAATTCTAATTCTCGCACAATTGTAGCAAATGTAGGCTATGGCTGTAAATATTCTTGTGTGGACATTTGTTACCCATTTTAGAAACTGGGTTGTGTAGGCTAAAATGTAGCCCATACATACATCTGAAATAAACAGTTGATACTTGATAGAGAAATGTAGTGAAATATTGTGTGGCCTGTGCAAGTGGTATTGGGGATATGTGTTTTTTCAACCTATACTACTTGTTTTGGATTCATTATTTGTTGTATCTGGTGTTATAGTACATTTTTCTTTTTAGGAAGGATGCTATATTGGCCAGCCTTTATCAGTCATGAACTAGACATTAAATCCTACATGTTAAAGGCACAACACACAATTCGGTTGTTGCTGGCTTTTAAGTTCAGTGCTCAATCAAATTATGCTCCCTTTTCTGTACACTGACACAACATGGTGATAGGTTGGGGTTGGGGGTTGTTTTTCATAAACACATATGCAAAATGTCTAAGGACTATAAGAAACAATTTACAGATTTGTTTAATAGTGTTGTGTGTTCTATGTGTATAATTGTGGACTGCACATTTAAATTTGTCAGTTGTCATTTTGGTTGAACTGAAGGGCATTTTTTTCACTTAGAATCTGTTATTACAGTATGAACTGAACTTCATTCTCTTATTTTTACTGTCTGATACCAGCTCTGTTACACTAGTTCTTTTTAGTAGCTTATATTTTGAGCTTTAGTGATATCCCAATATCAAAGACATACTATAGATTATGAAAAAGAAATTACTAGAGAGGACAAATATTAACCAATCAACATAATGGCCTTCCCTAAAAGTGAGGTGAGAACACAGAACTGCCCCACAAACATCCCCTTTTAGCCTCTTTGTCATTGCTGCTGTAAAACTTAGCCCCAACTAGCTATCCCCAAACTGCATTCAACGCACTTTACTTCCCCCTCCCCATGCAGTTTTAGACTAACATTCACCATTTTCACTGCATGGCCTACTCTACCCAGTATGTCTGTGACAATAAACCATCCTTGTATCCATGTATCCTTGTAACTCTGCAGTCTGATCCGTTGCCATTGCAGAGCGAGTTCCTGCTCTGCAGAAATACACAAAATGGTGGAAGCCTCCCTACAACAGCCCGAGTTTCCGTGTTGGCAAACGGGCCAAAGAGAAAGTTTACGAACATCTCAATATGGCCTCTTCCCAAGCCATACTGATTTGCCTCCTTTAATCTTGGCAGCGGAGAGTCAGATCTATTTTTCTTAATGCACTTCAGCATATTTGGAGTAATCCGTCTTGACGAAAGCACACCAGTGATTTATTTGGCCTTCTTGACAACACTGTAATTTGCACATAGCTCACTGTGTCTGAGACGATGCACAGATGTGTCTCACAACCACCCTTATTCTGCTCTCAATGTAAGGATATGGACTATTCAGCATCTTGATAAAATGAACACATATCAAATGTTCAGATGGCTGCATAAAAGAGTATATATGAAATTTCAGACCACAGTCACGCTCACTTTGGCTCATGCATAACCTAAACAGTGAATGAGAAAAGAGGCTGGGAGTGGAAGAAGGGCTTATGGCGTTCATTAGAATGTATGAGACACAGTCAGATGCCTGATTCATATAGTTTGAATATACCCAATGGGAGGTCAAAGACTCAAATCACAGAGGATTGAGACATAACAATCTAGAAATCTTTGCTCAAGTGCTACTCATTATTTTGCTAAGTATAAAACTTGCTAGGAGAATAGCAAAATGAAGACTGCAATTAAGATGGACCCGAAGAAGATGACCATGTCTTCATCCCAGAAATCTCAAGTTCTGTGAGGTCATTCCATATTTAACTTCTTTATTAAAAATTAAAATGTATTTTCTTTTTGTGTGTAGTGAGAACAAAATGTAGATAATCTCTTGAATCTTTATCATAGAACACCAGTCAACTCTTGAATACAATAAGTCAGAACAGACTCTTGACCAGGTAATGATAAATTAAAGGTACATAATTACATTAAGGAACCTGCTTAATTATGAGTTTACAAACAGTAAATGAAAAAAACATATGACGGACAAAGCGAAAAACATTCACATTGTAGGCTATATAATGGCAGGCATCGTTAAGATGACGGCCTTTACTTTAATATGTATTGTATCATTACAAAGGGCAGGTGCTCACTTTGACATCTAAGGAAGTGAGATGAGAAGCAGGTGAAGTATGTGAGTGGAAGAGCAGAGAAAAGAGGAGAGGAAAAAAGATGAAAGGACAGAGATGACAATGCCAATATCCCTGTTTTTACAGAGATCTTATCAACATATGACCTTTCTGCTTCTCTCCTCTGTATCTCTCCTCTCTGTATGGATGACTTGCTGTCTCTGATGTCCCTTGGAATGACTGTTCTTACATTCTTATATTCCTACGCACTTATTTCTATATGTTGTATGTATTAAAATAAATGAAATAAATGCGTAGGAATATAACTATACTATGTACTTATTGTTACTATGTACTATGTAACAATAAGTGGTGGTCTTTTAAAACCCATGTTACACTGCATTATGCATTCATGAAAGGCTTTCCATACCCAAACAGTATGGGGTGTAAAAATAAATTTTCCAGATTAATTACGTGTGGCTGTCATTTTATATCTCATCAATATTAACTAAGCTTTTCACCCTCTCTCTAGCTTGTTTCTCATATTTGTCTTGCCTGGCGCCTGAACTTTAAAAACAAAAGAGCAAAAGAACAAAAGAACTATGGAGATGATAACAATGGCGGAGACCATGTAACTAGACTTTACTGCCCGGGTTGGGAGAAAATAAAGCTGATTTGCTCTCTATGAATGTAAGTTACACAGTGTCAGGGACATCAGTGGATCTGGGAGTACAATGGATGCTGTAGTTGGCTGGATATACCAACATGTGCATGTGCAGATTAACAATTTAACATAAGGCCAACACAACAAATAAACAGAAAATAAATGAAATGGGCTTTAACAGCATGCCCAGGAAATGTGTATACACCACTTTATATTAACACATTGGAAGTCACACTGTATGTTATTAAACGTGCATTTATTGACACACAAAATGCAGAATGGTAGTGGCGTAGTGCTGTTTGTATGAGAAGGTTCCCCCACGTTTGCAAAAACCTGGGGTTGATCAACTTACTGTAAGCAATGAACTTAACTTCATCTGGGTTTCCATGATTCTAAAATAAACAGTTTATTTTGCATACTATTTCAACAGTTTAGGATTTGTAACTCAAGATATAATTTAAAAGACAACTGTTTTCATAAAAGCACTGTCACCTTTTAAAATTTCCAATCATGCCTAAATGTCAAGCATTCCACACTTCCTGTCTAACGCCAGCATCACAACAAGCTGTCAGTTCCACCAATGAGCAATCCTCCCCAGCACACAGAGTTTTAGAGCACTCAGACGTGACCAGACGCTGGATCTGTCATTTCAATGGGCGTAAGGCCCTCTACAGGGGAGGGTTAATTAGGAACCTGTCTCCTTGATGGAGCAACCTAGCAAGTGTCTCATGCAAGACATTTTTTTTTGTAGAGTCAGAGCTCTGCATCTGTGTATATGGCTCTCAGGATGAAATGCTTAATGACAAAAGCCCAGCAACCTGGGAGTGCACGCCAGGAAAAAGCAATCTCTGGGGGGAAACATACCATACCAGCCAGCAAATTAGATTCCTCCTGGATGAAAAAAAAATAAGAATAGAATCATCTCAGCAGTGCAAAAGGATACGGTTTTGTTTTTGTTTTGTTTTTTTTGTTGTTCTTTTCTTTTGCCTTCTGTCTCCTGCTCCCCTGCCACCTCTTTCCATCTAAAGAGTCCCAAAGCTGTAGAAACTACAGTCAATAACTTTCTACAGCCTACATACACGCTGGCTCTTTTGATGTGTTATGGTTTTGAAAGTGTTATTCATCTTGTGTTGTCTGTGAAATTCATACTTTTGTGGAGCGGTGTATACAACAATAAATATCAGAATCCTCTCTACTGAAATAGCTTCCAAGCTGCAGTGTGTCCACACAGATTCCCTTTGCAAGCCTGAAGTAAGGTCGTCACAGAAGACTTAGTGGTACTGGGGCACAGCATGCGGGGCACCACGCTGCATATTGATTGGGAGTTACACCTGCTTCGCACTGGCAAACCTCTGCTATTGACAGATTGTTCATTTCACAGTCCAGCGCTGAGAGAGAAACAGGTAACAATCAGTATGCAAAGCCAGTGGCTGATGCCACGCTGCCCCACGTCACAGCCACCCGGGATAAATATAGAACTGAGTGTGTCTCAGCACTTTTAAGTCCAAGCGAACAGACCGACAAATTTCCAACCCCGCAGATCAAGGCCACCGTGCAGTTTCCTCTCCAGATTCCTCATCGTTTGACAGCGTAGCTGTGACTGAGGATTTAATCAGAATCAGATTTATTGGCCAAGTATACCTACATACACAAAGAAATTTGACTTCGGCAGATGTTGGCTCTCTAGTATACATTCAATATATAGACTTGTAGTGATTTAACAGACAAAAGTGATGTATAAAGACCTAGTGTACCACAGAGACAACAATAGGTACATAACATAACAGGCACGCATTCTACAAATATGAACATAATATACAAATGAGACAGTATACAAAACAATACACATGGATTAAAACCCATGTGTGTACTATATCTTGCACTATTAGGCTACTCTTACACACGGAGTGTAAGAATAATATTGCAAATGTAACGCAATATGAATAATAGAATTATAATATATACAGTATGTAACACAAATGTATGTAATGCATATGATATGGCGCACCAGTGGCACACAGTGCTGTCATACAAGCACCAACGCCATAGGAATAACAATACAAATGCTACATCCTAGTATTTGGAAATTACTGGGGAAGCAAGGCTAATGAAGGTTGTTGTTTGCAAACAAAATGTGAGGAGAGACTCAGATTCACTGCTGAGACACCAATATTTTTTGCCATCGCAGCACTTCTCTTACTACTACGTTTTTCTTATGCAAAACAAACATTGCACCACTGTAAGATACCTCATCTTAGCCCTTCATCAATTCAGTATAAACAGTCAATTATTCAATAATGTTATTTCAATAGGGCACCATCAAAACAACTTTGTTTAGACAAAGAGAGACTGCGCCTTTTTAATTTTATTCATTAACAACTCACACCAGAAACTGAAGTCATTTAAATACTTGGACAAATACCAAAATGAAAGAGCCCCAAAAGCTTCATTTTCATTTCTTTACTCTTTGTGACAAATGACAACTTACAAGAACTCATTCCATTTTTATTTTCAGAGGGGCTCAATGAATTTCATTTAACTTTCACTACTGTTGTAAGGTTTAGCATTTAGCCTTGACTGGAAGTTTAGCTAATGTGACATTAGGAAGCTAATGCTGTGAGGTATGTCATTTCGCCTTAAGGATGCTATTTTGGCATTTAGCTTTGAGAGTGGTTTTGTTTTGAAGTAGACTATGGCATGGAGCCTTGAGTAAGATGATGTTGTGAGTTATGACATTAACCTTGTGCTCTCTCCTTGTGCCACTTGAACCTTTTTAGTTTAGGCCGGATGGTGCTGAGCCCACACAGAACACCTATAATTGGTCAGATTTACAAACTTAATTCGCCAAACAAATGAACTTGTATGAGTACAAATTAGGTGTACAGTGTACTATGGTAGCCTTTTACTCTCTAAGTTAGATAACATCATTTGAAATTTTCACCTCAGCACACCACTGCTTTTGATGTGTGTGTGATTGAAGCTATTCTCACTGTGATGTTTCAGATGTCCATCCATCTTAGATTTCACACCAAATCAAAGCCAGTCAGGATTTACTGCCTGTGATCATGTATAAAAAAGTAACAGATTAGGGTGTTACATCAAAGCCTTTGCATCTCATCTTTGCCTGACTTTGCCTTTGCATCACATCTTTGTTAATGACTCTGTGCAATGATGACCAATGTCAGATAATGACAGTCAATGACACCACCATAAACCATGTTTTAAACATAAAAATACAAATACAAATTAACTTAAATAACTTTAGAGAGACTTGTGCTTGTAAGAGGTTGGTGTTCAGATTGCACTGAATCCACTGAAAGGCATTTTTTTCTCTAATGAATTGTATGGCAATGGCTGCACCCCATATTGTGTTTCTGCTGCCAACAGGCGGAAGCTTCTATAAGTCAAGGCTGTTCAGAGAGAGAAAATATGCAAACAGTGCCAGTCATGTCCTCTTGTGACTCCTGCCAATTAAATGCTCTGAAAGGCTTTGAAGTGCGGGAAACAAATAAAAGAAAAAACAAACTGATTAGCTAAGCAGCCATGTCTGAATGTCTTAATAATACACATACATTATGATATGATAGGTCAGAGGAAAAGGTGACAAACTATGAATGGGCGATCAGGACTATTCTCTTCTCAGCTCTGTGTATTTGAGAAAGCATTTTTTCAGCCTTCGTGCAGCATCGTTACATTTGGATGACACCATTTATGCACAACCTGTTGACCTTGGTAACTGTCATCAGACATTGCTAATTGGCTCTTATTCAGTTAACATGGCACGGCATGGCACTCACACAAACACGTGAATTATTTATTTAGTTTTTACATCAGGCAATGTAGAATAGTTAAAACTAAAATGCCGTAATAGTCCAGTTAAGTTTGAAGTGTTGCCAGATGCAACAAAACAAAAAACACTGAAAAGGAAACTGAATGCAAATAGAAAACAATAACCTTTGCAATCAGGACCACATACCAGTAGTGCTGATGATGAAAGATAAAAACAACAGCCTATATAAATGAAAGGGCAAATGCTAAGCAGTAGCGAAACATGAACTCATCAGCCACCAAAGCTGTTGTGAAGTGTAGCCTATTTCAACCAGGTTTCAGGGACCTGGTCTGGGCAGACAGTTGTCTGATGTGGACATCAGAGGTTTGTCTGAAATGCAAATAGAGCTACACTGTATTTATAGTCAATTTTCACTAAAACAGTTCACTGCTTTGATAATTGACCGAGCATCGGTTGTGGTTTTGCAGTGTTTACATGAATGTGTGTGAAAAGGCACAGTGACTCAGCACCAATATGATCTATTTGACATATGGGACAGTCTGTGTTCTCCATATTGATTTAAGCTGTGCTAATAGTATGACATTTCTGACATTAGTTCTCACATATTTTATTCACTTGGTGGACCACATAATTCTGAAGCATTAACTGTTCTTTCAAATATAAACCAGTAAAAAAAAACCTCACAACAATGCAGACAGAAATAAAAAATGCATTCACCTTTCAAATGTGAAATCTATTCACCAGAGACCATTTCACTGCCTAATTGGTGTGGAGTTCTCCAGTGTCTTGCTTTTGAGCCATCCACCTACAGAAAGAACAATATTCTCCAGATTGCAAAATGTGCGTTGTAGATGCATGCACATATTCTTTTAAGACCTTATTAAAAATTCACATTTCTTTGTCAGGTTTCACAACCACTTAATATTTACATAATTAAGCAAGCACAGACATGCATCAAAGATCAGTATATTACAAACCAATTTGCATCACGGAAACCCTTTTTTTTAGGTTTGTTTTTGCAGACAAATGTGGTCTAGCACCCATTATTATTGCGCTGTCACCATTACAGTCTTAAGCGTGATTTAGGACTAGATCGTGTCCTAAAGAAATAGTAACAATTTACCACGACTGCTTTAACAACATTTGCTGCTTTTTAGTTGGTTTGAGCAAGGTGATAAGCCAAGTACATCGGCTTGGACGGTAACAAAATGTGCTGAAAATACGGGTCTAGCATTCTGGTCCCCTTTAAATAGCCGAAATGACATTAAGCGGGGCTTCTGGCAGCCTCAGCTGGAGGCAGAGATTGTTGATACGGTTTTGCTGTGTGGGAGGGAGGATGACAGCGCGAGCGGCTGGTTCTGGATGTGTGCGTGCACCTTGTGGACCTCGTTGCCGGCGGAGTGTTCGTCAATGGGTTCGTCCCTGAAGCGCAACTGATGGTTCATGAAAAATTTCCCCAGATGTTCTTCGTGGAGTAGCCTCCTAGCCCACATGCAGAATAGCATACGTTAAATATTTCGTCGAAGGTAAGCGATAACCTGTTGTGTTTTTTCTCCTTTTTTAATGAACGATAGAGAACTAGAAAGGTGTATTTTGTAATGGACAATAGGCAATATACTAACAGACCAAACATCTTGCTTGCCTACATTCAATATCCTTGATATGGTAATACAAAGAATAATTTCTAGAGATAGCCTACTATTCGTTGACAAGGACAACGGTCATACAGTCTTTGCAAAAATCAACATAAGATATTGTGTCTTTTATGATGCAGGACCTCTGTTTAAAAAGTCTCAGTAAAAAAATAAATGAAACGTTTATGCATTCGGGCGAAATGTCTTTGTGGTTGAATTAGCAAGGCAAACGCAAAGTGAAGTTTGTTAAACCACATGATGATTTCATTCTACACTGAAATTGTGAGTCGTGTGATATTCTGAGCGCCTCCAACCCTTGCGACACAGAGGAAATAGGTTTACCCTCAGTGCCGCTGTGCATTTAATTAAGGTGAAAAATGTTATGTTACATGTGTAGTAAATTGATTACCACTCTTTCTGTGTACACGTTTTGTGCTTCACTCTTCTTCACAGCCCAAAGAAAAAAATAGATTTATATTAATTGTTACATGGCTGGAATGATCAACTGCATTTTCTGATAGAATCATTTAGCACTGTTTGTTCTAATGCATTCACGTGTTGACCAGCTGTTGGTGGTAATCGTAGTGTTCATCATGTACCACCCCAAGCACTCATCATTGCTGGGGAGTGTAGGTCAGAGCCAGACTGTTACCCTATTTACTTTTGAAAATATTGTTGACATGCAACAGCTTAGGCAAACAACATGGGACTGAGATGATGACTGATGTGTGTGGCTTGGTGAGGTTGAACTGGAGGTGAGCATATTGCTTCCCTGTGGCCTTTATCATTGTTTTTTTTCTTTGCCTTAGTTTTGATCAAGCAGTATAGTAAAGATAACAGCTACTATGTCACTACTCTTTTAGTATACCCTTGCTGAAATCTATTTAGATATTGTAAAATTATTGCAGTGAAAACAATTTTTCCTAAGCAAAAAGGAGTAGTCTTAATATCTGGTAGAACTATTCCCATGACAACATCAATGATGAGACAGAAATTTTAGCAAGAATTTATGTATTGGTGAGTGTCAGTGAGAGCTCTTACAAGACAATCCCTTGATAGAAGGGCTCTCTATTTTAGTACAAGACAAACGAGAGAGAGAGAGAGAGACAGACAGAAAGAGAGAGAGAGAGAATGAGAACGAGAGAGAGGGGGAGAGTGAAACAAGAAACAAGAAATAACGTGTCTATCCAAGCAGAAATTAGCCTCTGGGCAACACTTCACATGGCTAGTCCTATAACATCGGAGGCTGGAGTGACATAACGCATCATTTCCAAGGGCCTATTTGGTCTGCACTCACTGACAGGCCAGGGTCTCATGTCAATAAGCTGACGGACACACAGCGATCAAGCCATTTCTCCACTCACATGGAGCCGGCAGATGCAATTACCTAATTGTTACACCAAAACGATTTTATTGAATTTCCCTTGACTATTGTTCAGAAGCTAAATTCATAATGACGCCCAGAGGGACTTCATTTATATTTATGAACTCTGAAGCTATTGGTTGACTTCATATTATATGCGTGTGCTTACATTTCTCAGAAAAAATGCATATTCATGCGAATTTTAAATGATGATGAAATGAACTTGGATGAAAACTGGAGCACCTTCACTAAAGAGTGAAGATGGGATGGGCTGGGCTGGGCTGGGTTGACTGACTTTGGCACAGACAGAAAATGAAGGACAGGGATATTTCTGCACAAAATTGGCCTGAAATGTTATACATCTATGTGGATATCAGGTTTTTTATGAGTACTCTATCGTTAACAGTGAGCAGGGCAGCCACAAACAAAATATCATGAACATCTTTGTGCAAGAACCCACAAATTAGACCAACACACTATCCATTATACTCATTGTAGATACCACATCCTTTGAGAGTAGGCTGTCTTTAAAACAAGTTAGAGAGCTACAATCAAAATATCACAGATGGCTTTGTGTGATAACCCCAAACCACATAGAAACATTATTTAACAGTAAGAGAGCAAAAAAACTGGTTTGGAAGAGGGTATCATAATTTGTGTTTGCATTGCTTTAGGGTGATATCAAATCTACCCAAGATAATATAATCACCATCTGCTGTTATGTTAGGCAACATTATGCCATTATTAAAATCAAGCCAACAGAATGGTGGCTCACTTCACTCTAGAATCAGCAGCACATGAAGTGCACAGAGTATGAACTCCAGGATACTGCAGAACTCTTCATCTCATCTTCAGCTCACAGACTTTAATTCTCCACAGATTGCTCCCCGACTGTGCTGCTAGTCGTGCAGCCTCGTGTCCTTTTTGGAGCCTGGCTGCCTGAAGCTGAGGAACATAGCTGCAGTCGGCGGGCGTCTGACTGAGAGTGGCGTGTGACCAGAGGGAGCTCTGACAAGAAGAAGGGTCTGATCGTGACTGACCAGAGTGGCGTCTGACCGGAGGAAGGGTCTGATCTCCGTCTGACCAAAAAGGAAGGGTCTGAACTGCGCCTGACCATAGCGGGGTCTGTTCGGCGGCCATGGGCTCCAAGGGAACGGAGAGACGTAAACACCACACACCGGCGCAGACCCCCGAGGGCAACGTGGTCATGAGCTTCAGCTTCGAGAGCTACCAGCTGGAGGAGGAGGACTGCCACACCAAAGACATCTCTGACAAAGGAGTGCTGGCTCTGTCCGAGCCCGGTGAGAAGTGGGAGTGTCTGTCTGTCTTTTAGATGTGCAAAATATATTTGCAAGTGGACGTATAGGTTTAAATTTGTGAGGGGAAATGTTCACAAACTAGACTTACTGTAGTAGCGGTGTTTTGTTATTTTACAATTTAGCTATAGTGACATTTACTAAAATTACAGAAAACTTAAGGAATTATAAAAGGCTTGCTATGTGGTGTGGTAATGTGAAGGTGTGTTGCCTTTGTGAAAATAGAGCAGCTTTGGATATTATTATTAGCCACTACATATTTAAGGTAGTTGAGTTTTTTGTGAAGTTGTTATTGTAATGTGTATACCTCTTTAAAGCAGCCCGTACAGTTATAACACTGTGTTGATAAAAGGCACTCTCAGGTTGACAGGCCTTACTTAGCACAAAACATGTCTTCTTATAGGTGTTGCTTAAATCACATCGGCTGGAATAACAATCATAATGATGTGTTTTTGTCACTGTCTGAGATACACCTCAGTACTCCACAGCTTCTTCTTAAGGCTGTGTGTGTGTGTGTGTGTGTGTGTGTGTGTGTGTGTGTGTGTGTGTGTGTGTGTGTGTGTGTGTGTGTGGAGCTTCCCTACAACATTCATTATTCCAGCTGAGAAAGTCACAGGACGTTAGTTTTGCATTGAAGTTCCCCACAGTAGTTGTACGATTCTGACACAGCTGTCAATTTGGCCTAAAGCCTGGATTATGTTTCTGAAGAAACCACTTCTTACACGCTTTGTCTTCCCTGTGCCTTTACTAACAACATGTATATATAGTTCCCATAAATGAGACCCAAAGTGTCAGTCAGTCTCAGGCTGTCTGTTGGCTAGCTTGCCAGAGGATTCAGAGGGAGGGATGGATGGGAATCATATCTACTCTGTAGGGCATTTGAGCATGCCTGCTAGGTGTAAAAATAGTGTGAGTGTAACAGAATTTTATAATGTAATTGCCATTGACATAGATTTACATTATTCTGTCTTGCAGTCTAATATAAAACTTGGTTTGAAACTACTCTAAATATCTCCATTGTTTCAAGTAATGTCATTATCTATAGCTGGATGAGCTTATCAGTTTGTGTGCACCATGGCTAATTAGTCAAAATTAATTGTTGTTTAGATTATTGTAAACCGAAAGTAATTACCCGTGAACATGGATGTGCTTGAATAGCAATCAAATTTCAAATCAATTACAAGAGTGACTTCAGGAATAATTACCAACCGCCTAATGAAGATGAGACTTTTTTTTTCATTCTAGAGCTACATGCTTGCTTGTTGATATGCAGCACAACTTTGGGAGACAAATGAATATGGTTGTTGAACTCTCATTCAGCCTGTCCTTCAGCCTGTTCTTGTGTCATCCATAGCACACTAAAATAACTTGAAATGAAATACGAAATACTTACAGCACATCTTCAAATGCATCTGCTTTTCTGGGCATGTGTGTGTGTGTTTGTATATGTACATTCCATGTATTTTTCTATTTCTCAGAAGATTTACATTATATATATAATAATATAATATTTTTGCAAAACAAACAGTTACTAGAAGCACAGCTCTTCTTTGTCATTGACCCCCCACCTGTCATCTGTTTCTTGCCTGTGGACAGTAAGACAGAGGGAGCCTAACATGGTTGTAATGACCACTGATGCGATTGCTAGCGCTCGCCGAACGCTAATTGTGTTATTGTACATAGGCACTCCTCTCCCCGCATGTTGCCATGGACACGGAATGTTGCTTTAATCAAATCAGCAGGCACCAAACATGACATTTCTCATCTAGAGTCCCCTTTAACTCTCAGAGCATGTTCTGTATGAAATCTTTGTCATTAAAGGGGCATTACTGATCGCCATGTTTTGATCGCCAAGGGTAAATTATGAAGCTAGTGTTGGAGGACTCGGTTCTCAGCAAAGAGTGGAGATGAAGGATTGATGTCATTACAGGGTTTATGTGACTTTGCTGGTCAAGGAATAAAATTATATTAACATCCACTTACATTGATGCATTCAGGTATTTCCTGACAGGAAATTCCCAAGAAAAGGGTCATCGGCTTTAGGATAGCAGATTATATTAGATTAGAAGTTAAACATTACAGTGAATGTTACGACTGATGTAATAATAAACCATGCACATTCCATGCCCACAATTAATTATTACAAAGATTGTACCATCCACTGTATTCTTTAACTCATATTAATGAAAGAAAAAGAAAAAGAAAGCTATTGTTTACAAGGCCTTGAATTTTTATTGTCATGTTCCTTAAGCTTTTGAGGAGCCAGTGCCAGACGATCGTTACCATGGGATTTACTTTGCCATGTTGCTGGCTGGAGTCGGCTTTCTACTGCCTTACAACAGCTTTATCACCGACGTGGACTACCTGCACCACAAGTTTGAAGGTACATTAGATTTCTGCCATGTTCTTACTACACAGAACAGACAGATGACCTTTCTTATTCTCAGTCTAATTTTGTTGTGAGTGACATTTTCTGTCCTCTCCCTGTGTCCTCGACCTGGTTTACGCAGTTCAGTTGTGATTCAGTGGTATTTAGAAACAGGAAAGAGCTGATTTTAAGCAGGAATCTACAATCGGTGTTGGTGTTGTCTTTTCCAGGCACTTCTATAGTGTTTGACATGAGTCTGACATATATCCTCATCGCCTTGGTGGCTGTGATACTGAACAATGTCCTGGTGGAGAGGCTGAGCCTGCACACGAGGATCACAGTGGGTGAGGGTGCTGGCACACACAGACAGACAGATACATACACACACACATACTCACTAAGCTATATATACAGACACAGACACACACGCACGCATGCACACACACACACACACACACACACACACAGACACACACAATTGGAGAAGAGATAAATACACAAAGCAACAAAGAATGACTATGTACTCATAGGCAAACACATACACACATACACACATAGGTTAACACACATACACACATAGAGTACACAACAGTCTACATGGAGGAAGACAGCAAGACGAAGAGAATTGACACACAAGCAAACCTCCCCCAACATGCACACACACAAAGAAAGAGAGAGATAGAGAGACAAAGAGAGAGGGAGAGAGAGAGAAAGAGACAGGGGGAGGGAGAGAAAGAGAGAGAGCACACTCTAGCTGATGGACAGGGTAAACACACAGGCAAGAGCGGGGGGGTTGGCTGTGGCTGATTGGCCTGAGAGAGAAGTGGGCCCTGGGGATTTGAGAGGCAGTGTAGCACATGCACACCGCACACACACCCACTCACTCACCCGCTCACTCACTCTTCTTATCTCTCTCTCTCTCCCACACACACATGCACACACATACATGTCACACACCCACCACTGACTTATTCTATCTCTGTCTCTGTCTTTCTCTCTCTCTCTCTCTCTCGCGCTCTGTCTCTCTCTCTCTCTCTTTCACACACACACACACACACACACACACACACACACACACACACACACGTCACACACCCACCACTCACTCTTTCTGTCTCTCTGTCTCTTTCTCTCTAGCTCTCTATCTGTTTCTTTCTCGCTCTCATACATACACGTGCACACACATACACACATACACACATCTCTCTCTCGCACACACAAAACACACCAGCAGCAATATCAGTCATGTTTTCTTCCTGACTACGGCATCCTGTGGCATGTAGTAAATTATGAACACCCTGGGAAATGGAAGAAAGGAGACATTTAGCATATAAAAGACAGCAGTTACTGTTACCAAGCATTTCTAGTGAAATTTGTCATAGTTTATGTGTCTCTAAAGACAGATGCCATTTTAAGAACACAAGGACACAACCATGTGTACACACTCACACACACACACACACATACACAAATTCAGCAGGCATAAACATAACACAGCACACATACAGACTTTTCCTCAAAGACTACTCTCAGACTCTTAGGCACAACCAGAGAAATGTTTAAAACACATGCAATGTAACAAATTAGCCGGCATAAATTTAACACAGCACACAGACTCAAAGACTATTCTCAGGCACAAACAGAGACACTCACACACACACGTTTAAAACACATGCATATAACAAATTAGCAGGCATAAATTTGGCACAGCACAGACACAGACTGTGTCTCCTAGGCTCTGATCTGCATGTGTGCTCTGTCTAATTAAGCTGCAGTTGGGCGTGGATCCCAGTTACAGATCAAACACAGCTGGACTTGTTCTGCCTTGATAAAATGTTCCGATATTAATAATCACATTTGCACACTGCACGCTTTGACTGTGAAAAATGACAGAAATGTAATTTGCTGGCTAAATACCGTCCACATTTCACTGTTTTATTTTTTGACGAGGATGGAAAGATCTGGTATCACTGAAAAAATCACCACCTAAATATAACTGAAGAAGGGCTTGCTAAATGGGCCGTAAAATATAGGATTTCATCATTGCAAAGAGCTCCATGGGCGTAGAAAAGTTTCGGTCTTTTGTGGGATTTTGCCATGATTACTCACAAAGTGACTGTGCCCTCCAAAACACTCAAATCCCTTTGCAGTGTGTGTGTGTGTGTGTGTGTGTGTGTGTGTGTGGGTGTGGGTGTGTGTGTGTGTGTGTGTGCGCACGCGTGTGCTGGCTGCATCTGTCGGGTCGCTGCGTCTTATATCCTGCAGAGTGTGAATCATGGTGTGTCTTGTCAAAATCGCTGTGCTGTACGGAGGCGAGCCAATTGAATGCCTTCCCTTCAGGTTATATCTTTGCTCTGGGGCCTTTGCTGTTCGTCAGCATCTTTGACGTGTGGCTGGAGAGGTTCACCACAAAGCAGGCGTATGTCATCAACCTGGTCGCCGTGGGAGTGGTGGCGTTCGGATGCACAGGTATTATCTCTCTGCCCGCCTTGTTTATGTGTCTGCCTCTGCTCGCTGAATGGATTATGGTGTTGTAATGTCTCCAAGCTGAGGTGTTATTCCCTCATAATGACACTGTACATGATTCTGCTTTCTCTGCCCTCTCAGTGCAGCAGTCGAGTTTCTATGGCTACATGGGGATGCTCCCGAAGAGATACACACAAGGAGTTATGACAGGAGAAAGTAAGAGCACCGAATTATTATCAAATGTCTCATGCTTCACAGCAAATATTAGCTATGAGATATGCACAAGGTGCTATGACGGGAGAAAGTATGAGTGCCGGATTATTCACACTTGACTGGCGTTTTACAGCACATATTAAATACTTGCAACAGGCTCCAGGCAATTTATTCTTCACACAGTATTGTACCAGTGTAATGAGTGGACCTGCTTTAGTGTGCTGCATTGATTATTTACTGACATTTTATATGGTGTAGCACTAGGTAAACTACAGCAAATGCTGCTTTTTCAGTTTAAGGTATAGAGAGCAGGGTTGTATTAGGGGGTAAACGCACCTCTCAATTTTCAGAAATAGAGTTTATCCACCTATGAGGAGAGTTTATCCAATCATTAATAGAGTGCATTTACTTCATAATACAGTTGCACCCAATACAACTTTTAACATTCCAAATACATACTGCACCATTTAAATGTATCATCTATGCACTGGGGACCATTTACAATATGTAATGTCCAAACATATTTTGAATATTTGATGCCGTACAGTGTGCCAACCTCACCGTGATCATCAAATGAATATTATTAATTAGTAATATTATTTTACCACTACACCCCTGACAGAGAGATAACAGCATGTCATGATGGAAGTACACTAATATTCATTATTAGCATTACCTTACAATAACACAATTTCATTTCCCATACAGAGATATTTAACACACTTACTACACATTCAACACATTGACTAGTCACAATTAATTTCTATGTGACTTTTATTCATAACATTTACTCAGCATTGCACTGGTAATGTTCTATCTGAAATACTGCAATGCTAAAAACAGCTCCCCATCGCCAGTTATCACATTGCTCACTTCAGGCCTCCATTGCTTCAGGTTTGGGTTGAGTGGCTCTTATTGTGATTATTTTTATTCATCTCAAAGCTAATGTCCAACAGTGCTGTCACATTTGGCTGACTGGAGAGGGGACAGCCCGCTCACAAATCAGAGCTATCTGGTTGAGACAGACTGTAATGGGGCAATCCTGTCATTTTATAAATAGATTAACCACCCTTTGCTCTGCGTGCATTATTTATGCCATTTTTGCCAAGGCAACCACTGTTCTCATGGGAAAGACACAAGTGCAGAACTCTCCAAAGCCTCCTCATAGAAGAGCACAGAACAGGCTTTGACACATCATCATCTCATACCATATTTAACTACTTCTTGATTAATGATGTCCTATATATAACATGGCATTGTAATATACATCCAGTTTTATGAAAACAGTGAGCAACATCTTCATATGTGACTGTGTAAACATCAGTAACAACACTTACTGATGTTTACACACTCACACTTACTTAATGTGAAGGAAGACAAAAAAATAAAGGAATAGAGCAGACTCTAGATAAGCGTCAAGACAAGACATCCTGAGGGCACTTCCTTGACTTTACTGTAATAGCTGCTTGTTTGTGACTCAGGGAAACCACATCCAAACACCAGAGAGATAAAATGATGACAGAACTACAACACAAAACAGAAATCACATTTTCCCCTTCTGCCCTCTGTAGGTTAGGCGACTTTTGTGGTCTACTCATGATTTGTGGTAACTTTTTCAGGGCCATGCACCAATGGGAATAAAGGCAGATAATAAGTGTCTACAAGACCAGGAGCCTCTAATAATTGGATGCCCATACCAGAATCCTCACTAAAATGACATTTGGAAAAAAAAAGGACCCATCCTGTGAAGCACATGTTGGTAAACAAGCCTCCACTCTCTCCCCCTTTTTTCAGGTACTGCAGGGGTCATCATCTCTCTAAGCCGCATCTTCACCAAGCTGCTGATCAAGAACGAGAGGAAGAACACCATCATCTTCTTCCTCATCTCCATCACCATGGAGCTCATGTGTTTTATCCTGCACCTGCTGGTTCGACGCTCGCAGTTTGTGCGCCACTACACCAGCCTCGCCCGCCAAGGCCTGAGCCACCCCAAGGACCACGCGCACCAGTCCGGCACAGACTACCAGGTCCATCATGATGTCATTACAGAGGATGTAAGATTTGTAAGTTTATTTGCTCTTGCGGTGGGTTTTTTTTTTTTGGTTGAAGGATCAGTCATTGGGGAAGTGAAAGAAATCGTTGTAGTAGGAAGCTACAGTGGGACATATGCATCTCTAACTTTTAACTTTTAAAAATAACTGATTTTCTGTATTTTACGTTCTTGGGAATCTTTGTTGTATAATGAGGCTACATAGATTATATTTCTAAAACAATGCAGGTCCTTTGTGGATTATTGTTCACCCCAAAGAACCTGAGGTTGTTAACATTAATGACATTACAACTTAAGCACATGGCAGAAGAAAAAAACAACGGTGGTATGACAGTCCTGGATTAATGTTATAGCTGTGCTGTGCACTCCTAAGGACTACACCAGCAAATGTAGCAAACACAGTTTGCAGGTTTCCCAAGGGGACGTCTGACTGTCAATGAGGGAATGGTACATCTGCTGGTGCCACTGCTGCTGCTGCTGCAACATGCACTGTCATCTCTCTCAGAGGCTCCAGTACTCTCCTCAAATATACCTCTGCACATTGGCCTGATTAGCACTGGCAGCGCTGATGTCTACAGTCAGCTAATGCCCTTAAATTCATTGTTCTTTAAGTGATCCAGAGTGAGTGTTTTTTTTACCTCAGTGGGCATATAAGATATTGCTTGGATGGCTCCGCACAGGGTCGCCTGCTCAGCAGCATCACCTGACTAACTACATTTTTTGCTATAGAGCCAAAATGGTGGATTCCCAATCCTTATCTGTGCTCTTGGTTGCTGAATAATTCAATGTGTTTGTATGACCAGCTTGGTTATCCTTGCCTCGAAGCAGTTATCTCCAGCCAGACAGATGCCAATATGCCACAACACATTTAATCAGACCTCTTGCTGAGCACTCATTCTGCTCACTAACAACTGCAAAACTGCTTAACTCATAGACACACCATACACTATAATAATAATATAAATAATAATAATAATAATAATAATAATAATAATAATAATAATAATAATAATAATAATAATAATAATATACACTATTATAAAAAACATTGCTTTTGTATTGTTTCTTTGTAGTGAAATCACTAAATACCTCTATATTTTTATTATTAAAGAAAAAATAATGAGTATATAGCTTTGAAAAATTATGTATGCAGATGCACAAGAAACTGCATTAAAAATCAAGGCCATTCATTTGGTGAAAGCTCCAGTTGACAGCTGGCATCACTATGAGTACAAATCTGTATACTCATAAAAGAAGGCAATAAGGCATCTAAATTAGTGAATACAAGCTAATACATTGTACAGTTTTCTGTCTTTTTTACTTTGACTTTAATGTAGAGTTCCGCCCGGAACTTACACACAGCTACTTTGTAAATCAGTGTTCATCATGACGTAACATCTGATTCAGTCCTGGCTCTGTTTTGTGTTCTCCTTGAAAATCAGGAGCTACATTATTCCATTTTTTGATAGTCGACTTCATGGGTTGCTCTGAACGACTCCAATTTGTCTCCCGAGCAGGTGTGATGTACAGCCCACTTAGCCCGCGGCTGCTGTCCGCTTAAGATTTATTTAAGGACTCCGGAGTGAAATAATATTTTTCCCTTCAAGGTGATAGCCTGCACACTAAGGGCCAGATTCCAGGATGAAAATGTGCCTGTGTAGTCGCTGTGCACCATAAAGGAGACAGGCCTTGGGACCCTAACGTGGAGAAATGATGAATTCCCACACAGATGAGAGTGCTTACAGTATTTGTGACCACCAGTGTGGTACATGGCTTTTCTCATCTGCATTACTCACATCCTTTTGGTATTATATTTTTCTATCCCTTTATTTTGATTACAGGCCATTACCATAACTGGGAGTGGTCAGTCTCTCTCTTGAGACAGTGTTTTTTTTTCTTCTCCTTCTTTTTGCATTGCTCCTGTTCCAAGCTGCCTTTGGCCACACTCCTTTTTTATTTTCCAGCCAATTAAAGAGAGTGCTTTTACTGGCCCATACTGTCCCAGGCAGACACTTAATCAGCTAATGGAGCTCTCTCCAGGTCCCCCCACCCCCCGCCTGTCCCACTGAAAATGCTAGCTCATCAGAGTATCTATCATGGTAGCCCAGTCTTGGCTAAACTCTTTAACAAGGTTACGCAAACCTGTTCATTTTTGGCTTTGGGCTTAACATGTTTTTTTGTTGTTGTTGTTGTTGTTGTTGTTGTCACATTGAAGTTGTCAATTATATATTAAGTATCATGAAATCAGAAGTGAAGTGACTGCTTCCTGTGTTCCTCTTCAAGGGGGACTGTACTTAATATAGGCAGGGCACGTGTGTCCATCCGCCTCTCTCTCTCTTCCTCCTCTCGCTCTCTCTTCTCCTTCAAGGGCAATGGTGCAGTGGGCGGTTCGCCGCCTGATGAGGGTGAATATGCTGGAGGAAACACCTATGTGAGATTTGACATTCCAAAAGCCAAAATCAAGAGGAGCTGGCCGGGCTTAAGGGGTAAGAAGACAAAATGACAGTTTGTCTTATGACAGTTGCATAGCAAACAGACATTCCTATACAGGTATTATATACGTGCCTGTCTACATACATTTACATATTTTGGTTCAACCGGAAGCTTGGTTAACCTGAAGCTCATAAATGCATCTCAAAGCAGTCATTTTGAGATGTAGTGGACCTTGCAGATTTTGTGCCAAGTCAGGGATATCACTGCTTCATTGTTTATAGTTGAAGAAACTAAAACACAAAGTGATCTGATATTTATTCTAACTGTGTGTAGAAATAAGAAAACATATTCTGTAAACTCTTTGGCTCCTCCTATGATGCTGTGACTTTAGCACAACGACAATTTGCAAGGTGGTTCTAGCAGTTTAAGAATAATTTGAATTATATACATACACAACAAGCACCATTCTATGGCCTTGTGTTGCTGTGAATAAAAGTAGTTGCAGTTGACTGTTAATGTGTGGTCTGAAGACATAAATGTTATTCAAAACAAAAACATTTCCCAAATTAGTCTATATTATGGAATGTTAAAGGAATCAAAAACACCTATTTATTGTTACTGATTTGATTTCAGCAAAACTCGTTGATCACGTTCACTACTCACTCAGTATTAACTATTCACTCAGTAAAAATAAGTCTATGTGTCCACTGGTTTGCATAGTTGTTTCTTTCATTAGAGGTGTTTTATTGTGCTGGTATTTTTGGCAATTTAATTGCTAAGGGTACAGGCAGAGGGAATACATGACAGGATTTTCACATTCTCAAGTCGGTATTTAATTGCTATGTATAATTACCATGAACTTATCTTGACTTTCTTATGCAGATATGATCCTGCATCGATATGTAGTGGCTCGGGTCATCTGGGCATATATGCTGTCCATCGCCATCACATACTTCATCACCTTGTGTCTGTTTCCGGGGCTGGAGTCGGAGATCCGTAACCCCACCCTGGGAGAATGGCTGCCCATCCTCATCATGGCCATCTTTAACATGTCCGACTTCGTTGGCAAAGTAAGATAACTCAAGAAAGAACGGTTAGGTTTACTTGTTTGTACTGTACTATGTGATAGCTTCACTAATGCCTGTGGGATTTCATATGGTTACAAGCAAGTTATTACTTATTCACACAAGCAAAGTAAAATAAAAAATGGCCTACATGTAAAGTATGTGGAAATGAATTAAGTCTGATGTCCATACATACCTGATGTACATACCTTATTACCAGGGATGAGCAGCCTTACTTGAGAAGCTACAATTCAGTAACATATTTCTGGTTCTACCTGTACAGTAAAGACATGGGATTTTGCAAATGAACTCTTCCAAGAGCTGATCAGTTGTGCTAATAATAATCATATGACTTAGTAAATGGCTGAAACAAATATGTCGTACTTGATTGTAGCATGTAAAGTCAGGTTGCCCATTCCTGTCTTACATATAATCTGTATTGTGCGTCTAAAATGTAAAAAATGAAGTTATTTTGATTAAGTAGCTCACGGTTCATCTTGCATACATTTGTTTTTATTTGTTCCTAAACAAATGGCGATTGTCTCACTGCCGTCTCCCCGTAACCGCCCTCTCACACCCACTCTTGTACTCTTAATTGGTCGCATCAATTGGTATCAACTCAATTGTGCCAGCAGACCAGACTCCACCTCTGTGCTATTGTGGAGTCAGACTACGAATGAAGATTAATGGAGGCCTTCTGCAGTTCCTTCCCGCTCTCCCTCAAGTCTCTTTTCTTATTTACGGTCAGCCAAACTCCTGAGACAAAGAGAATCAGAGAGAGAGCTGGCTGGATATGTGGATGCTCTGCTCATCCTGCTTCTTATTGGCAGGGCATTGCAGATTATTTGCTCTACTAAATCACCCCTGCCTTTTAATTTACTTTTTTTCGTTTTTTTTTTTTCTTTTCTGTTGTTGTTGTCTTTCCCGTCTACCTGTCTGTCTTCATTATTTATTTCTTTACACATGAATTACTCATCCGGTTTCCTACATGTCTGGGTCTGGCTCTTTTTTTTCACTTGTCTGTTTTTAGTTGCTTTACTCTCCTCCTGTAATGAAACCAAACCAAACCAAATGACAACCTGAGAAAGCTGCCTGACTCTCTAGTCTAGACCGACTAACTCTAACTTCTCTTCCCCTGGCAGATCCTGGCCGCTCTCCCCTACGATTGGAACGGGAGCCGCCTCCTGTTCTTCTCCTGCCTGCGTGTGATCTTCATCCCCCTCTTCATCATGTGCGTCTACCCCGTCCAGAGGCCCACGCTTGACCACCCCGCTTGGCCCTGCATCTTCTCCCTGCTCATGGGCATCACTAATGGCTACTTTGGCAGCGTGCCCATGATCCAGGCAGCAGGGAAAGTGGCTCCCGAACAGAGGGAGCTTGCAGGTAAGCATGGGAACACTCTACGCCGGAGTCTTTTTTCAGTCTTTACAATGGGTACAGGCGGTTGGTAGGGTTGAAGTGGAGTGGAGTGTGTGTATATTGCAAATGTAGTGGGTGGAAGAGTTGGGTGTATTTATATTTGTATAAGTTTGCCACTGTGTAAGTCCACCACACATTCACTGACTCACCCCCATTTAAAACAAACAAACACACACACACACACACACACAGGGAAAATAAAATGCCACATTTTTGTTCCAGCTAATTTACTGAACCTAATTAGCACAATTCTTCAGACAGGTATGAGGTAATTAGGAAATCACTTGTGTTAAGAGCACAGGCAGAGGGAATACATGACAAGATTTTCACATTCTGGTGATGGCCGGTTAGTCCATCTCTGCACACACACACACACACACACACACACACACACACACAGATTCTTTACCTTAATGTATCTTAATTCCTTGTTCACACAGGTAACACGATGACAGTGTCCTACATGACCGGTTTGATGCTAGGCTCCGTGGTGGCCTACGCAGCCTACAGTTTCACAGTCCCAGGGTCAGGTGCCCACCCAGATCCAGGCTCCAACTTTACTCTTGGCTACTGACTGTCTGGGTCTCAGTAGGACCCTGGTGCCAAACAAGTCTATGATGTCCATTCCATTTAAAGGAAAAAAAAAACCAACAGCAGCATTCACAGGGTGGCAGTATACATATGCTTTGATGTAGCCAGGTCACACAAAAACACCATGAATCAGCCATACGCAACGCAAGGCTATGGGCCTTGCTACCACTCAGATTTTCACAGAATGTAGTCAGTGAAGCAGAACAGGCCATAGACTTGATAAAGAAATAGATGTATTATGCTGCATTGTGTTGCCTCTCATCGAGTAGTTTTGTTTCGCTATGAAAATTACATGGCATACGTGCGCCCCCTTGTGTCCAAACGGGTGAATTTTCTCTGTTTGTTGGTGAGTTTTGTTTGAGGATCAACACTGCTGTTATGTGCATTTTTGTTTAGGCCATTATTTAGCTGGTGCTAAAGAATGAAAATGTCACAGGTCGAGTATGTGTTTAAGACATACACTGGAAACTTATGAAGGTTGTGCCAGCATATTTGTTTTGTCTTCTAAAAAACATGTTTCAGCTTTATGTATTTGATACACGTCCAAGTCTAAGTGATCCACAAAGGGAAATGTTGTTTACTGTAACTTCTAAAGAATCTCTCTTAAATGGAGCCTGATTGATTTACCTCTTTGCTAATGCAAGTTGAATGTTCATTACTGTGAATAAAAGCTTTTTTATTTCTAACTGTTGACTGTGCTGACATAATGTTTTTACTTGAGTATTAGAAAATACCAAAATATAGAAATATAGAATAAAAAAATCATGAAATATCACTGACCCAGCATTTTCTCTTTCTGGTAGAGTTGATCTAATAAATGTCTTCTTGGAAAACTTTAGTACATTTTGACGATGTGGGCTGAAGACAAGATTAGTGCAAACAAATTTTACAGTATAGGGTATTTTTTTTTAGATGCTACCATATTTCAACAAATTGTTGTATAAATATCTGGAATCTGACATTATGGCAAAACAAAAGCAATTGTACATGATTTCATGGATCCTAGTTGATTTAGAAGTGATGCATGGCTTAGAGGCATACTTATTTTCCTATTGGAAAATGTTCCCATTTTAGCTGAATTTTGTGTCTCAGTTTAGCGGACGTGTACCATACTCTCTAAAATTCCCTTTTCTGAAAAAAAGTCACGTGTACTATCAAACTATTTTGGCATTAGGTAAAACTAAACACACAGTAAAACATAATTCAGACATACTTTGTGATCTATTATTGTTGTTTAACTGTGGTACTCTTATTGCCATGAGGACAAAAGCAACATGCCAGAGGCTCACCTTTCAAGTTCTGGGTTTACTGTTTTTATATATATATATATACCTTGGCTCCTCTCACTTATTCTATTTCTGGACAAACAAAATAAACATGTCCAGTAATCATATAAAAACGAGATTCATTTAATATTTAAAGAGATATATATGTAAACCCACGATAGGTCCCATTTACCTGATGTGCCAATTTACCTGAATCCACCACACATGTACATGACACGGTTTTATGTAACTTTCTCTTCAGCCAGAGCAGTCTGCTTGTAGGTCAGCACTCTGCTCAGTGTTCAAGAAAATGTTAAACGCTTCTCCACTGGCATTAGATCAACTCTACCAGAAAGAAAACACACACACACACACACACACACACACACAGGGGCACCGCTAGAAATTGTGGGCCCCCTCAAAGTAAATAGTTTTGGGCCCCCACCCCAACCATATAATAGTCCTCTGTGGGCCCCTGTGAAGCTATGGGCCCCCGGAATCATTCTGACCTATCCCCTCCTTAGCGGTGCCCCTGCACACACACACACACACACACACACACATACACACACGGACAGAGTGCTGATCTGTGCCTGGCCCGGAGCTCATCTCCGCTCGCTGACCTTAATACTTCAAAGGGAGTCTGTGCCTGCCTGGCCAGCCTGATTTAGGTCTACACGCTCAGATTATGTTGTCGAGCCGTTTCCCCGAGGATCCAGATGTAATTTTCCACAAGTTTTCTTTTTTAATTATGCTGAGAATGGAGTTAGCACTCATCGAAAGGATTTCGGCTGCCATACCCATACGGTTATGATAATGTACCTTTTATGTGCGGTGCACCATGCCATGCAGGTGTGTGTGATGAATAGTGTGTGTGTGATTAAAGCATACGGAGTGATCACACAGACACAGGGGGAGACCGAAGACTGAGGCTTTTTGAGATGGTCTGATACTAAAGCCACTGTTCCAAACTTACAACTTTTTTCTTCTAGTTTTTTTTTTTTTAATAACATGAAAGATGGGTTTGTCATCACATCCCAATAGAGTTGGCAAGTCATTTTGTATGATGCTTTATTAGCATTTTTCTCTCCTTCCGGTTCTGAAGAGGAAACACCCTAAGGACAAACGACTGTCCTTTCGAAAAATCAACAAATTCTCATTAACGACAAGTGGTTAATTGACGCATACGTTTTTCATCCACAAAGCAGCAAGGGGGAAATATATAGAACACTGTAATCAAACATGGCAATTCCACTTAATGCAAACATGGCTACAATCAAAGACATGATCTACACCTCATCATGACGTTAAGCAAGCCCTGCTGGTGTAGTCCACCGATTTCTCTGCGGTAGCTTATTGATAGCTACATCTTACCTATTCTATCGTTAGGCAACAAATGTGAAATGTTGAAATCCGTCGACAGATACGTGTTTTACGTGTGTTCTTCATCGAATGCCGAGGTAGTCTACTTCTGTTACTTCGCTAATACCTTATTTGTACCTGGTTCGCAAAACGCCCATTTGTTTTCACCTAGGGATTTTCATCTTGAAAAACGCTAACACGAAAAAACTACAACGTTTTGGGTAACTTGCCAACTCTATATCATGCAGGAGGTTGGATGACTACTCTCTTCTGAACAACAGGTGGAGCTGTTGTACAGCGCAGTTTTCAAGCAGGCCATAAGGAGCAAGAACCATATTATGAAGAACTGAAAGAGGTCTAGGATTTGATAGTCCTTCGTGGCCTTGGTCTATTTTGTGATTGTATATGTTTAGGAGGGTATAAAACTAAGAAAGATAGGACAATACCTGTGCTGCAGCATTCATGATGACAGTTACCTCACCACAACCATACGAGCGCATTGAGAGCAAAGCTCAGCAACGTGGGTCACACATTGCTTCTTCTACTCCTCTGAGAACAAGGGCAAGTCTGAGGGATGTTTGAGGGAAATTTTAATTTGCCCACACATGCGCTCCTCCGAGGACAGAAGGGGTAGAGCAGTAACGAGGAGGCCGCCAGCCTTTACGAGCAGTAATAATGTCCCTCCGGTTGGGTTACCCTGAGCTTTGATTGCCCCATAATGAGGGATGGGGATGATGTATGTAGATTTTATTGAGTGTGAAGATATTGGATTTGCTTTAATGGTCATTACAGATGACTGCATTTATGAAGGGAATCCAAATCAGGATTCGCCTCACAGGAGGGTGAGAGATGTGGCGCTATTTAGTGGGTTAGCTGAAGAAAAAAGGGACCAGGGTGATGTAACCTGGTGCAAGCCACCTGCACTGGGTAGATTACACAGAGAGAATGGATGCCTCCACTTTCATGCCCTGTTTTTTTAATCTGTGATATCAACTGAGTCTATATTAGCACTGAACTAAAAAGTCTGCAAATTGCAACAAAAAGCACATCACCACACGTGCAAAGCAGAGAAATTCAGTAGGACAGAGAATGTATAGGCCTATATTCAATGAATGAAGACATTTCAAAGACGAAAAAAAAGGAAAAAATATCATAGAGGATATTGATTTCCATAAATACTGTCTACCATATGCTCGGAGTGGGTAAATCTCATTTGTGAGGAAATGTAAGACCAACAGGGAGCAGACTGTGTTTGTCCTGCCTGCTCCGAGACGTGCCGCGCGGATCTCCTCCTCCTCCTCCTCCCAGGGCTTCTTTAATAATGTGGATAACAGATGCCGATGACAGCCGCCCTGACAGAGCATTCCACCGTCTCCTTGGAGACGCCCAGGAGTGTATCGACATGCTGTTGACACGGAGATGCATTTGAACCAGGATCAGAGCTCGCGAGTGATCCATAACATTACGCAGTCCACATCACTAGAGGCTGATGGGAAGAGGCAGGGTGGTGGTGGGGTGTAGGGTTGGGTGGGGGGGTGGATGGAGTGGGGCACTATGGGTAACAAGAGTGCTGAGATGAAATGAATGAGACAGATCAACCTTTCATGAAATACATTAATACAGGGGACTGGCAAACAACTGTAATGAGAGAGCGTCGATTTGGCAGTTACTCTGAAACTTAAGAATCAATCTCAGGGCCCTTCGGAGGTTTAAGGCTGATTTGCCCTTCATTCATTCGATTTATTCTCGGATAATTTATGCATATATGAGAGCTTGTGGGCTGGGCAGTGGCTATAGTCCAAATGAGTTATTCTCTCCACAGTCTGTGTGCACTGATACAAACATTACGGAGATGAATTTATCGGCTACTTAACAGTTTAGAGTCATTTTTCACACCAGCTATGCAAAAGCCTATTGGAGCATCTACATCATCTTATATCTCAGAGGGGCCCGAAAGAGGAACTACATGCCTCAGTGGTTCAGGGGCAAATAGAACAGTCCATTGGGGAAGAGGCACAAATGCACAGACTCACAAATAGAGTGCCATACCGGGGAAATAAATGAATTTTAGCCCATTTTCAGACTAACAGGAAGTGTACAGGGAAATTAAAAGCTTTGTGACAAGGGAAAATATCATTCTTCGAAGCAATATTACCTGATATCTCCACAGCTAATGGTTTCGCAGCAAGTACATAGGCAGTCATCACAGAAACTTCCCCAGAGACATCTTTTCAGGGGCTAAAAAACTCTTATACCCGTATTTACAAGATACTAAATAGGGCACAAATCTGAGCTGACACAGCAGCACACGTTTCATCATTTCGTCGTCTAATGAACTCAATGAGTTAGTATTGGAAAGCATGTGGGCGTCCATATTTGACTCCAGCTTAGTTGGTTTGATTGATAGGTTTCATATGGTACAATTACTCATGCACAGAGCACAGCTGCATACACCTGAAACCAACACATCCTTTTGGCTTTGGTGTGTTTTTAATTATTACGAGTACGGTATTATTAGGACTAGCCTACAAAATTACCCAACCTGCTTTTATTCTTTTACACTTTCAAAGAAACATCATTTGTAAGGAGGAAGGTCGAAAAAAATCTGGCAAAGATAACAAGGTGACCCATTTAATAATAGTGAGGACTACACCAGTTTTAACGCTGAGCTCGGTCAAAGGCGTTGTGCTAATTTCGGCCGTTGCCGCAGGAGGGTCTCCAGTGCCTTTTTGGTTTTTACGCCGATCATTTTTCACCGCGCTCTATTTGTGATCTGCTCGGCCCAAGCGCTCTCCGCTTCGCCCGAGGAGATGAAGATAGTGAGACCGGCAAGGATATGTTGTCCATCTCCCAATTTATCACTCGAGGCAGTTTGCGTATTAAGTCATTGTGGCAGAGAAGTAAGCACTGCAAGCTATCGCTTACTGTCTTGGCAAGTACCCCCACCGTATTTTAGCATGTTACTGCTTATATTTATTTACCAGTTTGATATATAAAATAATCTGTATTTATCTTCGATATTACTCTCTTTTTGGCAGAGAAAATGGTCTTTTTAAGATGATACCAAGGATATGGCCGACAACACTTGCCTACCAGTCATGTCACGACTACCGTTTAGGTTATCTTTTATTAATGACTGTTAGTGTGCTAATTTAATAACAACTGGTTTTGGATGTCATTTTGGGCACTCGCCTCAAGTAAAGCCAGAAGTTAGTTAATACTTCTGCCATAAGAAGTTTTAAACTAGTGCAGAGAAGAACCAGGCCCTACCTTAATCATTTTGATATCTTCGTGCATTGTTTTCAGTTTAAAGTCACAATTAACTGAGCATTAGACCTCTTTTTAAGGCTTAGAAGGCAGAGACAGTTTATAGCAATCAGTCAACGCCTGGCGTTTAGTCCATGGCACGTTCATGATAAGACTTACAATGGCATTACACTGTTTTAAGGATATTACGGTTCTTGTCTTTATTGTGGATGAGGTAGCCTACACTTTCATTTTTGCTATACATGCCTTCAAACATTCAGCCATCAAATTCAGACGCGCCATTCTAAGATCTTACCAATAGGGGGTGGTAGCAGTCTTATTGCTTCACTGATTTCTAAGTGATGGCGTTTGATTTTCCCATTCTGTGAACCAGCGTCATCCCTGTAACCATTACCAGCAGTGAATTTCTTTAACACGTACCCACCAGGCATCATCCAGGCCATCTCCCCTTGATGGAGAGAATTTCTACATAAGGGCAATACACTTGCTGACTTGATTTTATAAATAGTTTCTTCAAGTTAAATATTGCATTAAGTGACTAAGTCTGCTTTCATTTCAGTGTCATGATGAACAGCTGACTTACTCTCACTCATGTCCACAATCAGAGTGACAAGGATGAAGAGGACACAGCTGGCCTAGTCACTGCTAGAAGGAGGTAATGACTGAGAGTGTTAATGGGAATGACATCTCCTCTGCAGGACTCTTAAAGGCTTGGCCACTTAAAAAAATGTGGCGTGCGCGCACACACACACACACACAACACAACACAACACAAAATGTATTATAAACGCAAGAGAGCGAAATAGGAAGAACAGATGAATACGCGGTCCTTGTCTGTAAAAGTGCAAGAACATAAGCCCACATAGAACAACAGTGTGCACATACACATATACCATGATAACCAACTGCATATATATGCACACATGCAAGCTAATAGGTGTGTCACACATCCCAGATCCTTGCCAACCTATTTTTTTCTGCATAAATGCATATAGAAACATAACTGTTACTGTTACAACAGAAACTACAGCCTGTCAGTGTCTACAGTGCTCAGCAGCAGGCCTCATGAAAGCTATTTTTTCCTATTTGAGACCTGTCTTTAATGGGGTATTCTGAACATGTTGTTTTGTTCTCACTCTGTGTTTCCCTCTCTTCTCATGCTGATTCCATCACGGGCGGCAGAGTGATTGAAGAAGTTCATTTCAATTGTTCACCCTCAAGTAATCAAAATCCAAGTGAGCTGTGTGCAAAGAGCGTTGAAAATAATGGTTGTGAAAAGCAGTGCTTTTATGCCATTTTACTTCCCGGTGACAGATGTAAATTTTTGGGACTATAGCCCTGTCAGCAAGCATTTGCAGTTGTTAGAGCCAGACAGAAAAGGACTGCTGTGGTGGCTTGTGCTTTTGTGCACGCTGTCAAATCCCGCTTTCTCAGCTGTGGATTAAGAGATAAGCACAAGCTAGAAAAGTTACATTTTGGTGGTGTATGTAACCCTTTGAGAGGAAAAGTCCCTTTATGCTAGCAGTGAGACTACATTGATTTAGGATAGTGCTTTAAAGAAACGCTTCGATTTCAGTACCCCCTGGCCTTCAGCTGAAGTTTATAGGCTTTGGTGAGGAATTAAGCAAATGAAGTTTCAAAAGGGTAGTTTTGGATTGGATTATGATTTGACTGAAAGAGACAAAGGGGACAGATTAATATGACCTCAATTTGAAACGTGACGTGAGTGCAGGATTGAGTTTCTGATCACAGAAGTCAGGATAGAGTTCCACGAGCAAGCCTTGTTGTTGCCTGATCTGTAAAAGTAGGCCAAAGGGAAGCAAGAGGCTTTTATAAAATTAGGAAAGCAGATGACAAGCTCTTTCTTAGCCTATCTCCAGTTTCTTGTATTGTGTCGAAGCCGCATTAAGCTTCTAACAATGTGTCAAGGCTGTGACACACAACTGCAGAAACACAATATCTTCCCCCACCAGTTGAAACAACATACATAGGGGTTGGTTATTGTCAGGCCCACCGGGAGTTGTATCTTGAGTCACAATATGATAATGGCTGTCACTTTGTAAATGTCATGCATGACAATGTGATACTGCCACATAATAAATTCAGACTGTTTGGAAGGCTATGGTTTCCTGCATATAGCTGGCCTCAGTATGTGCTTGAACACCCTGCCATAGGCCCAAGAGGTTTTTTTTAATGTATTCATGAGAATCATATAGTTGGCATTTGGTTTCTCTGAACAACTAAACTGAGATTTCGCCCCCTCCCTTTTCGTTTTCTAAACCCAAGTCTTGTGGCAATGAACTATGTCAGAGGCAGTGTTTGCTTTTTCCGTGCTCGAATGTGCAATTTTGTGTTGGGTAAATAAACAAACAGTAGATTTAAAAAGATATGGTTGCACTTCCACAGCATTATCGCCACAATTAGGCAGATGGAGATAAACCCCGCCAAGAAGCCTCCAGCTTTGATCTCCCCAATGGTTCTCCTCTACATGAGGACCATATGGTTCCTGTTACTGGCAATAGACATCCAGAGGAACAATAACAAAGTCTCTTGGGTGGCTTGTTATGATGATAAGCAAGTGCAGTTAGTCTGTGGGTATTTTGTAACCTGTGACCCCCGCATACTAGCGCCTCTTGGGCCAAGTCGAGACCAGTTTCTCATCAGGCCGTGGTGCTCTTGAAGTCCTCTTTTTTACTGGCAACCAGTCAGCATTCCTGTGTTTGAAAAAGGCTGCAGGGAGGCTGAGGGTATTGTGTTGGGAGAGAGAGGGACGACAGCCAGGTTTTATTGAAACCATAAACCTGTTGACGTCACTTCTGGTAAGCCAACCATTCAGGGGGAAGTCTTTTTTTAATGAATCAAAGAGGGGCTGTAACTCTTTGCGGGGTCAGGCTTCACAGTTGAGCTAATGTGCATTTTATTATTCTATAAACCTGTTTCGGCCTGCCCATTACCTGCCGGTCCCCTGTCAATAGGATCCCAAGGCATCCAGCCTTTCATATTTTTTCACACTAGTAATGGCTTACAATGGCATCAATGGCGCTTGTAGAAATTCAAACCACATGCCTAGATGGTTGTTTGTCAACAGCGGGCTTACGCAAGCTGTTTATGAAACAGACAGATTGTCCTCTAAACATTTATTATAGGAGAGGAACGAGATATTGTTCATGGCATTCACGATGGTGGCGGAACTTTGCCATTTTTTTTCCAAGCGCCCGAAGCACAGAGCCCTCCTAAATGGGACAGAGACCAGTCACTTCTCCAGGATGTTAACCACAAATTCTTCGCAAGGACTTGTCTCAAACATGTAGCCATAGTGGTGGGGATTACAAAGGGGGGCTGATGAATGTCATGTGATCTGGCTCTCGTCCATGCACTCTAACCAAGTCTTTGTGCTATTCACTCATTTTTATTTGAAGGGGACAAGGGCAGCTCATAGCAATAACTGTTTTCAGCACTGGTTAAATGTACTATGCACAATAAAACCTCTATAGCCAATGCTATTTTTAAACACCAGGTACAGCAGCGAGCTGACCGACACTTCCAATGTGCTTTTTAACTGTCTCTCGTATTTCTTAACTGTACACTGTTTTCCTGAAACACCCTCAGAGCACTTGCCTATAGTAGCAAAACAAGCCAGCTGCTTTTGGGAGATGCAAGACAGAGGTCCTTGTGCACAATGCCCTTAACTCCTGCTGCAAGCCGAGTCATATTTCCCTGAGCCTGCTTTACAGGATTGGTTCTGTGAGTGAGAAACAGCTTTAAGCAGCAATTTCACGAGGGCTGAAATCCTCCCAGAGTGATGTGGAGGTTAGTGTCCAATATCCAACCTGCATTTACTGTCATTATAAAGAAGCCTCAAGGATGTCTGGGATTCCTATATAAAAAAAATAAGACACGATGTTGCACTGTTCAAACAATCGCATATCTGGAAAATGGTTCAGCAACAAGGACACCATTGCATTTTTTTCTGCCGTGAAAACAGATTGATTTAATCTGTAAGAAAATGTTTAACAGAAAATCTTCTGTATTTATTTTTTCATAAAGGTTTACTGAAAGCGAGATGGATTTTGCTCATGCTCTGTGTCATGTTCTCTCTCTCTCTCTCTCTCTCTCTCTGTCTCTCTCTCTCTTTCTCTCGTTCTCTCTCTCTCTCTCGTTCTCTGTGTGTCTGTCTCTCTCTCCTTCTACCCCCCCCCCCCCCCGCCTTAACTTTCTGTGTCCAGTCATTTGAAAAAAGGAAGGCAGGCAGGACAAGCTAGGGCAGAATGACCCAGATTTTAGGCAGCTGTTTTTCCACTCAGGATACGGGACCCGCCCTGATAAAGCTAAACTGTAAAATAGATGGCCACCTGGGAGCAGGCACAAAAGAGCGAGACTAAAATAAACTGTGATGGGATTTCAAACAACAAAAAGAAGGGGTGATTGTCCATGGTCAGTCAAGAAGCACAGTTGTAACACGTGCTAATGTGCAGTTTGGTGTGGATAAACAGTCGGCAGAGGCGCTGGCCAGCCATGCTGTGACCTCCGATGGCTCGGGCCTGTTGTTTGTCAAGAGTGGCCTGGGGAAATTCTCCCCTGCTGGAGACGGTGAAAAACATCTGCCTGTCGCCACCAGCAGAGCACTTTAACTTGTGTGTGTCATACTTATCAAGGACAGTTGCTCTTCCCATGGCAACCAAAGAGAGGCCATAGACACAAGCAAAGGACGGCAGAAACATTTAGCGTTGACTTGTGGACTGGGAGTGCAGTTAAATATATGCTTAATAAATAGTTGTAACAACTGCCCCTCCCTTCAGGTTAATACAAAACAGCAACAATAATAATACAAATAGAAATAGTTGTTATAATTATTGGTATTATTATTTTCTCATAATTATTATTAGTATTTTTAGTAGTAGTAGTAGTAGTAGTTGTAGTAGAAATAATAGTACTAGAAGTAATACAAAAAAAATAATTTACATAGTGTTTGTCTTTCAACTTTACAATACGCTAAGAAAAAAGTAGTACCGCTCAAGTAGAAGTGGTGAGAGAAATAACACTGCAAAAAGCATTTTGACATGACAAGAGCAATCTTGGTTGCTGTGTTTTGCTGTGCGACAGCTAGGCCTACATATATAGAGCACTGTGGTTGGGGTGATGTGCTCTGATGATGTGTGTGGGGTTGGGGTGAGGAGACAGGGAGGCAGTAAAGGCCTCTCAGGCCACTGAGACCTGTCACTGATCCCTGCTTGCTAATTATCATGCCTACATTTGGGCTAGGGAAACAAGAGTAAAGAAATTAAATAAATAAAAAAAGCCAAGAGGTGTTTGGAATCTTCAGGCTCAACCCAGACCTCTAGAATGTAAAAGAAGCCAGTGTTGAAGCAGGCCCTAATGAGGTTTTTCCGAGGGAAACTGTGAGAGTAATTACACGGGCGCTGGCAATGGTGGGCTGCTGGGGAATGGGAGGAGGGAGGGATCTAAAAATACTCGGCCTAGGTGGCGGCACTAGTGACATCCATGGCAAGAGAGCCTGGGCGCTCATCAAGGCGACCACAGCACATGTGAGGTGGAAAGCAGATGGGTAAACAGTGGCCTTTTTGTTTTCTCTGGCAAATGTGTGTCTCCCATGATGGCTGGATGGCCCTGTGCTAGGAGGGGTGTGTGTGTGTGTGTGGGTGGGTGGGGTGTGTGTGTGTGTGTGTGTGTGTGTGTGTGTGTGTGTGTGTGTGTGTGTGTTTGTGTGTGTGTGCATTGCCTTGACTCATTCTCTTCGGGTTCCACACACAGTTGCCTCCCAGACTGACAATAGCAGCTGAATTTGGAATGGCCTTCACTATGTGGGAAATCCGATATCCTGTGATGTCATGACTCAAAAGAGTGGCCATGAGGGAGGGGTGGGGTTGTGTGGGGGGAGAAACATTGTATATACTGGCATGGAAAGAGGGGCATTATTTGGTTCCTAGTCGGTTATGACTTCCCACCGAGAGCTTGTGGTTTCTGTGCCCACAAATGACATGTGTGTGTCATGGATGAAAGTGGGGGGCCGGCGTGAGAGCTTCCCCTGTGGGGCCTCACAGAGATATGGCCACAAGCAACAACAAAACCACATGCATGGAAGTCAGTGGTGAGCACTGCATTGCACAGGGTGGGTGGGTGTTGGGGGTGGGGGTTGGGTAAACGGCGAAGGGGGTTTCACATCAAAATGGACTGCTTTTGACTTGACACTGTCTCTTTTCTTTTGTCTTGCCTGAGATCTCATGCATATTTTTTGGTGGGTGTAGGAGGGATTTGCATTGTTTAAGTGACCATACATCAATCACAAAGTCATTAAATGCGTATTATGGGATGATGATGATAATGTGATGCAAGCCATCAGTGAAATAGGAGCCACAACAAAAAGTAAATCATCAAACGGTATGGAATTCAGTTTGCTGCTGTTTGGGGCCATCTAATTTCAAATTATGCTTTAATTATATTTAATTATACTGTATTTCCCTTTTCAGTAGTAGTCTGTGCCACACCCATGGATCACTAAGTGCATTGCATTATGCAGTGACACAGGCTGTGCATAAAATTTCAATGGCAATGACATAAGGTATTTTTAGCACTTCATACAACCTTTAAAAGTGTCTGATGGAGTGAATAATGCCATACATATTTATCAGCGTATTGACACTTTTAGGGATGAGTTATGTTGGTTGTTAACCATGCTATTAGCTGAATGACAGCACCCTCAACACCGTTGTAAACAAAAATAAAATATTGCCCCGAATTATGATGTATTGTATGTGGAGCTGTTTTTTTTTGCTCCCCCTCAGCTCTTGAAGCATTTACACTCTTCTGAGCGTCTCCCTCCTTTGTCCCCTGCTCAAGAAAGATCAATAATGCAAAAGGACACTTGTGATATTTGGGCCTTAAAGCTTAAAGCCTTCAATTTTCTGTGTGGTTTATTTTTGCAGTGAAAAGCTGTCATCTTCCATCACGGCTGCCTTTATCACTGAATAAAAATCGGCCGATAAATCTGTTGTGTCGCGGGTCATGAAATCTGTGTGTGCGCGTGTATTCACACCGTGCAAAAGCAATCCCGCTCTTCATCTGGCCAATATATTCAAAGCACCGGACCGTTATTTAACAGCCGCACGCGGGGTCAGGGCACCGCTATGGTGCAGGTGTCAAGGAGTTAATGGCCGTCGGTCGAGGCACCTCACATCATATTTCCCAGCATTCAATGGTGGGCCCCGCCTCATCCTATCATTTCTCACCCAGGATTGTGTTGATGTTCCAGAACAGTCGGTTCGTCCTGCTGCACACAAGCAAAGGACTCATTTTCTGTCTGGATTCTCTTGAGATTGATCTTTGATTGATATTCAATACTTTGGGCTTCTTCTTTTGTGAAAATTTGAATTCACACATGGGAAACGAGAAAGGGGTTGGAATGATGGGTGGGAATAATGTGTGTATTATGTTGTGTGAAATGGGCATGTTGCGACACCTCTTTGTGTTTACAACAGCTTAAGGGAGAGAGAGAGCCGCAGTCTAAAACAAGACAAAAGATTGGTAGGGGGTTGATCAACATGATTCATACTGTGTATTTGTCTGGAACTCATCCTGTTTGCGCGATCAATGCCAGTTGTTTGAGCAGCGTCGGCGGTTGTTTAAACCAAGTGCAGTTACTGTGTCATAGTCACGTGACGGCGCGTAGCATCTCTTCTCTGTGTGCTTCTCAGAATTGTCACGCATTACAACAAGAGATCATTTTGCTCTGCATGGGAGAGGAAGCAGATGTTAAGAGCTGAGATTTTCTATCTTTTTTTTTCTCACTTCTCCATTTTCGCTGTCCAGCCAAGCACACAGCGGGCATTTTATTTAGTACAAGGAACATCAGAGTGACAACGAAGCAATTTGTTGTGAAAATGTGATGAGTTCAGCTATCTGGTGGCTAGCGTTCCATTGGGTTTTACTCACGTGGCAAATATGTATCCCTATTAAATGACAGATCAAATTACACCAGAAAACACATGCATATCCGTAAATGCTGATGAGGCTGAAATGCATACACTTGTTTTGTGCAATCAGCTGAGTTGCTTAGCAAGCGCCACTGGTTTGACAGAGCGTTTTAGGAATCCTTGATTCATTCCTGAAAGAAGAATTGCTGCTCAACCAGGACAAAGTGCTCATTGCGAGGAGAGTCCAGCTCAGTGAAACACTGAGGCATCCTGATAAATCACAAAGTAAAAGAGTCATCCAGGAAAGACTGTCATGGTCATGGATATGTGGATATCATATGAAATCACATGCACTTACGTTTCACATGAAGAATCACAGCAGAGCAACCCACATCATCACAACCAAACAAAGCACAGCACAGCACAGTACAACACAACACAAACAACACAACACAGTGCAACACAGTACAACACAAACAACTCAACACAACACCACTCAAAACAACATAACTTAAGATAACACATCACAACACAGCACAGCACAACACAACAAAGAGCAACACAACACATCAAAGCACAACACAGCACAGAACAGCACAACACCACACAGCACAACATAACTGAACACAACAAATCACAACACAACACAGAGTAACACAACCGAACACAGCTCAAACAACACAACACAGTACAACAGAAAAACACAACACAACATAAGAACACAACAAAGCAAAACACAGCACAGCACATCATAACACAGTACAACACAACACATTACAGCACAGCACAGCACAGCACAGCAAATCGCTGAATATCTGTCTTAAAACAACCCCACAATACAACACAACACCACACAACACAATACACATACACACACACACAGACCTCCATCTGCATTGCCCAGTGTATTTTTTTGTCTAATAATCCATTATTTTCTATTATTACTACTATTATCATTGTTTGGATCAATCTTTTGAGTTTAAATGTGCTATATAAATACATTTGGCTTGACTTGACAATAATAGCATAGTTACAAGAGAATACAACAGAACAGTACAAAAACGCATTGGTCTCTGCAGAACTATTTATTGATATAAATGCATCAGTAAATACATCAGTATAATCATTATATCCAATTGACTTGGACATTGAAAGAAAGTATGCTTTATCATTTTGTTCATATATCTTCCTTGAGAGTACTAAGCGCAGTGATATATATATATATAATATGGCATGCCGTTTAGGAAATTAAAGAATTAATGTTTAAATATATGTAATAAAACCTGAATATATTGAATGAATGCTTGAATATATTGAATAAAACTTGAAAACTGACGTCATCACGGCAGGAGCGTACCTCTGTTTTTGAAAATCCCTATGTTCCCCGGTTTTACTGTAAAAACATTTAAAGTCTACTGTATGTAAATCCTTATGTTACATGGTCTTTTTTAAATATACTGTATATATGATATATATAATAATATATAATTTACAGTTTATTGTCTATATGTTCCCTGGGCATTACCGCACTTCCCATGTTAATGTTGTAACTGGTGAGCTGGTAGCCTAATGGCGAAAGTTATGTGTGGAGACCGCGGAGGAAAAGGTGCTGGTACTGGATAGGGTGACCAGGGGTCCTGAAAAATTTGGGACAGTCCTGAAATCTAAGCTGCTGTCCTAAATGTCCTGAAAAAATTACACATAGGACCGGGGAACATGGGAATGACCCCAATCACGGCACTGGCACCTCTTTTGTTTCTATGTCGTTTTATACCTATGTTACAGCTAGAGGTTTGCCATTGCCAATATGAGCAAATGTGCATAAAATGTAGTTGCAGGAATATGAAGTAATGAGGAAGCAATCAACACCCTGCCAAATGCTTGCAATTTTATGAGCCAAAATACTAATGTTAACTTACACCGCTCTACGGACCAAGAAATCTATTCTTTGTTCAATCGAGGCAGACATATGAACCTCACAGGCCAGGTGTATTAGGCTAACTGTTCGATAAACATGCCTGCACCCTCACAGGAGGCACCTGCAGCCCCTATCTACAATCTTCGTCCATACACATGAAAGGGCCCAATACACGAGGTAAGGAAATAATTGAATGCATCTTAATTGTGGTTGAAAAAAGTTTCATTTCGTTTCAATATATTCAGGTTTCATTCCATATGTTCAAACATTCATTCCATATATTCAGACATCCATTCAATATATTCTTTAATTTCCTGAACAGCATGCCATAATATGTATATATATATGTATAACTGATCTGCATTCCCTTTGATTACCTACTATCGGGAGGCTACCTAGCACCTACTATAAATGGGGTCGGGTTGATAGCAGGGTTGTCTGTGTAGCTCTATAAAGATCATGCCATGTCCATGTTTCAGTCCACACCATGAAAATAGATAAAATGTATCATTATGTATGAAACGACTTCTCACCCGCGTACTTTACATGACCACAAATAAAAGATTTGAAAAAACCATCATGTGTCTAGTGGTTCAACTGAAGACATCTTAAAGGCAATTTGTGGATCACACATATCCTCGCAGTGAGGAGTACAAATCATCTCCATATAACCCCTCCTTACGTGTCAGTCAGCAGCCTTTGGTAAGAGGGGTTGTTTTGGTCTGACCAGTAGTGGGAATAGCAGTAGCACTGACAAATGAACAAGCAGCAATTTCCTTGTAAGATCAATCACTGTGAGGAGTCTTCGCTTTGGCCCTGAAAACTGGCTTTCTCCTTCTGCTTTACTCACTGAACATATGTTATTATTCAAAACAATCAACAGTGTGTGGTGTGTGTTTTTGCAAATGCATATGCTTCCTGTGATTCTAACATAAATCCAGATTTTCTCCTGCTTTTTTTTTATACGCATCTGTAGACTCTTGCAGACACAAACACCTAAACCTAATTAATTCATAAACAGTCTAAAATTACCTGTCATTTTTCATGGCTTACGGCAGTGTGACTTTCAGGAGTGTGAGGGTTCTTTTTTTTTTTTGCTCCTCCAAATTTTCCATTTTGACGAACCGTTTTACCACCACTCATGGCACACAGGGAGCCCAGCTAATGTAACACGTTTCTACAACTCGCCTTCTTCCTCTTTAAGAGACAGCACTAATTGGCTCACCTGTATGTCTGACATGAAATACTGTCAGGGAAGTTTCTGACTTTTTGAACCTGAAATGTGCGGCTTATACAAGGGGGGGCACTGCACAGATGCTGTGAGCGGGCTCAGTCAGCACACACACACACACAAACACACACACACACTCACACACACACACAAAGAGCCCACCTCTGTGTTACAGGTCATGTCTGCTGATCATCAAGAACGCCGTGGTTCATCTTTCTCCCCGCTGGCACCAGCGATACTGGAAATTTTACCTGGGCTCCGTGCAGTCTCTGCCACACAGCTCCTGCATAGATCTTATGTCAAGAAACTAGTACATCAAACAAAATCACCCCCCATTGTGCACAACGGACGACAAAAGGGACAGTGAGACAAGATTGATGGCGTGGAACAATAAAACCCCAATGACTGTCATTTGTCCTTTCCAAAATGAAACACAATGGACCTTTGAGTACGAAATTATTTTGTCTAGAATGTCACAGAGCACTTTTGTACTAGTGGGGAAAAAGAGAAAAGGGAAAAGAAAGGGTTGGTGACCTTCAGCTTGATTTGAAAGAGAAAAGGTGTTGACATTATAAAATATGCAGTTATAAATCTCCTGTAATGAAAACAAGGGTTCTCATATGTATCTGCAAAGCAGACAGAGCACTGTAAACACAATGTGAAGCAGGGCTAATCCTGGAACAAAACCACATAGTCACATTACTCTTTCATAGGAATGACATTTCAAATGTTTTTATACTCTATATAAGGGAAAGAGATCCTTTACAAAAAAAAAATACTGTTTTAGTGTCACGATTGTTAACGTCATTGGTCATTGGCCATCACAACCACAAGCATGCTTGGTATTTGTCCATGAGGCAAAGTAAAGGTTGGAGAGCTACAATTAGATTCCATCACAGCTTAATCACATTTGTCGACTAAAATATCCTGATTAGATTCCAGCAATAGCATGCTGTGTAGATTGAATTTCGCCGGGAGCGTTTTTGCACTATTCTTATGCACTTTACTTCATCACACTGTCAAATCAACTAACTTTAACTTCCAGAATACTTTAGAATTAATAGTAATATTACCCAGCATAATATCACAATAATATCACAATAATGATATTGTGATGATAAAATGATGATAATAATAAAAGACTTAATATTTATTGAGATATGATGATATGGTAATAATAATAGTCTATTAATATGACTTATTCCTTAAACTAACATTCAAAACTGTCAAACAGAAGAGATCGTGCCCATCCTATGGGGGCCAGTGACAGCAGCTAGATAGTGAATTAGATTTGTTGCTCTGGTCCTTGGTGAGTGCCAGCTCTCGGACAGGCAAACCCCCCCAACTCCCCACCACCACCACCACCACCACCCTCCTGCCCAAAGGGAGGGTGATTGTCTGCCTGGGCTAATCTGAGGAAAGTGCTTCCCCTTTAAATCCCAGTCTTGCTGAGGTTTGTCTTGCCTCCATTCAAACTCATTTTATGCTATTGACACGGCACAAGGAGATCCTGGGCATTAGGGGCTTTCTTGGTAAGACTGCAGCTGACCAAACTTTTCGGTGCCTCGAATTCAATTACAAAAACCCCAAAAGTGAAGAACATTTTGGGGGAGGGTGCTGGGGGACGGGGGAGGGGGATTGGAAACGTTACAGCACATTAAACAAAATCTTTTCTCAATGGTTACAGCCACTGGGAATTTCTCGAGGCCCATTAACACACTCTTTCCTTTCTATTAGATATACATTAAAAGACATGAATTAGAAATGGGTTTAGAAAACCCTCTTCCCCAGGGTTAAAAAGGGGGTGTATAATTAACTTTCCCCACTAGATAAATTGTTTAGTTCAGGAACCCACTGGCATTTAGCATTTGAAATCATTTTTCCCTCCACTTTCCTTCGGCTCAGTGCTGTACAAATGGCATTTGACGAACTGAATCTCAATTAACATTTTTTTTTCTTCTCCAGCATTGTCTGGGCCTCTCAGGGGGAAAGGGTGACCCCCGTCCCCCCTAATAACCACAGCACTGTCACCACACGTTAAAAAAACTCTCCTTATTATTCAGGCCGAACACATCAAAACCCGCCAAAACTGTACGCTGAGATTTCTCCAGGTCATAACGACGCCAACAAAACTTCACATCTCTCAGCTCAACATCAGCGGTGGCCTAATTATCTAATCCCTTTGTACACGCCGCACACAAAGTCAGTCCTGTCCTGCTTTCCGGCTCAACAGCCCGTGATTCCTTTGAAGGGGTTGGAAGACTTTCAGCAGAAGGGGCCCAGTGCGTTGGTCTGTGTGGCGCTCCACATCTTGTGTCTTTTCTTTGCAGAGCATGTCAGACAAGGCTAGCATGTTAGACCCTTAACTCTTCTAAGAAGTGCAAACATTCACAGCCGAAGTGATTGTCTCGGATATATCTTGAATCCTTCAGAAAGGTCTCTTGAATCCTCTCTGTGATAACACCGTCTGTATCTACGGTGTGCTTCAGTATCTGTAACGGCAAGTGGGCCTCTGTTAATGAAGCCAGTGGTCTAGCTACCCAGCAGCAGTGAAACCCTGTGGGGCCTGGTCTCGCACCCTGACTGGGCAAGGAGGGTGCAGTGAAGGTGGAGGTGGAGGTGGATATGGCTGCTTAACACCTTCTCATATGGCTCTGCTGGAGGCAGATGGAGTCTTTTCCCCGCGGTGGCTCCGGTGTCTCGGGAAAGGATGTGGACTTGAAATCTGCTGTGCTTGTGTTCGCTCTTTCTCTCTCTCTTTCTCTCTTCCCCAAATATCCCTCCCTGCTACTGCGAGTCGAGTCTGAGGAGCACACCAGCTCAAACTCGGCACGCCGTTGGAGGTCAGCCAGGCGGACCTTCTACATGGGAGGGCGGCTTAAATGGCAGCGGTGCGGAGGAGGAAGCCAAGCCCTGAGGTCTGTTTGTGTGGTGCGGTGATGACAGAAGCAGTGCTACAGCACGTCCCTCTTTTTCAAAAGGGCTGACATGGTGGATTCAAGCACTTGGGAAAGGTTGAGGGATCCTTATTAATACATACTTACAAAATTTTGCTACTGAAGTAGTTAAGCGGGAAGTGTGGGAATTGGGTTTGGAGTTTAAATTAAAAAGGGGGCATCCAAAAGACATTGGTGCTTTCCGCGGCACACGTTTCTTACCTCTGAACTTACCTCAAACAGAAGGGAGATTGATTGGAAAGCTGTGGGTTTAATCACTGAACCTTTTACAGTGATATACTGCCCTAAAATGAACTACCTTTTCAGAGTGCAGTGAATTTCATCGTGGCGCCATAACTTTCATCCACACAATCCATCACATTTTACTAAATAGTGTCAGAGGTTGGATCTAAATCTTCCCAGAGCAAACAGGCTTCCTTGCAAGTCATATGTGGAAGTCCATAGTCATGGAATAGAAAAAGCAGAGATGTTACTTAACCAACAAGAGTTTTTAGCATAAGAAACATAAGACATCTAACTGTCCAACCCACAAGCTGAAGCATGACCCTTTAACAGTCAAGAGCATCGGCTCCACATGTCACTCCAGGCCTGAGAGAAGCCTGAGGTTGCTGCAAAGCCGGAGTTAATTAAAAATGTCAAACGCCCCCCCCCCACACACACACATACATGCACACAAGCACCCGCCATCAACACTCACCCCACCCCAGCCCTGTTCATTGGCAGCTCTCTCAATAGCCCCCTAAGTTTGGTTTGTGTTTATTTTTTTTCTCATTGAAATCAGTTTCATTTCCTGTCACCCCTTTCTCTCTCCTCTCATTGCCTTTTTCGTTGGCTTTGTGTTTCCCCTGTGATTGAGCTCCACTGGAAACATTTAAGCCAAACAACAATCTTATTCATTTGATTCCATACCAGATGCGGCTTAAGGATTTCACTGATGGCTTTAGCATTGTCCTTCTATTAAAAAACTGGATTAACTGAACAGAAATGGAGAAAAAGAAACTGATTTTATTACATCTCAGAGTAAATTCTGAATGCAGTCAATGAATATTTTATAGTGTGCTGTCAGGAATTGTATTATAAATTGTGTTGACATATGTGTCCCTTATATAGTTTGTGAATAATAACTAAAAAATGATGTCACTGGGTAAACATTCAGAACCATATTTTCAGCTAGTTTAGTTTTTGCTGTGCATGTATCTAAAGCAGTGCTGTGTAAAAATATATCTCTCCATGTCTCTCTACATACATATGTAATTATGTGCGATATGCAGTGTCCCTGCACTTTGTTATTCACAAACACTGCAGGGCAGCTGCCTGAAAGCCTCGTATTATTTGCCTGAGAGGCTTGCTTACGATGCGGTGGTGGTGAAACGACTGCATCCTCAACAAAAGGCAAACAAACTCATGAATGAGAAATCCATGAATATAATGCGGCGCCCGTTAAAGTGGGCTGCGACGATTTGGCCACGACGCTGGATATGTCCCACAACACATTTGATTAAAGGCCCGTGACAGACAGCGGATGATGAATAGCGCCCTGAGAGAAATAAAGTCTGTCATGAGACCTGGCCTCCCCCTCCCTCCCCTCCTCCTCCCCCTCTCTCGGATATTAAACCTCAGCAGGCCTCGTCTTCCTGGGTGGGGCGATTGGTGCCCAGCGAAAAAGGGGCTCATGGCAACTTGTCCTGGCCCGCCTGTCAAGTGGTGCAGCCAGGGAGGGCTGTCAGCTGTGGCTACATGACTGAATGTGTGTGTGTGTGTGTCTGTGTGTGTGTGTGTGTGGTGTGTGTGTGTGCGTGCATGTGTGGGGCAGGGGCATCACATCACACTCCCCAGAGAGATCTTTACCGTGGACCCCTCCCTCCAAGAGGACAGGGGGAAGGGGGGAAGGGGGGGTGGAATAAAGAAGGAGTGCCGAGTTCCATAAATTTTGCATCCCACTGCTGCTACTTCACTTAAGTGGCTCAAATAAAAAAGGTGGACTGAATTTGGCATTAGGCAGGCCTAGAGTGATTTGTGTCTCCATTTGGAAAACGCAGAAAAGGACCTGACTGCCTCTACTTCAAACGCAGTTCTCTCCAGGCACGGGATCTTGGCTTAAATATACAGAGGTATTTTTTGACGGGAATTGCTGTCAGGGAGAAGCATGGTTATCTCTATTCTATATGGCCTGTGGGAATGGGCTAAAGCACTGGGGTGATTACAATTGCAGGTATAAGAGAGAAGGAGTTGAATAAAAAAGTTCTCCACTGAAAAGATTTTTTATAAAGAGCAATTCAACCTATCTGACTCATGTGAATCCTTGATAGTCAGTGAGAGTTTATTTTTTCCCTAATGTCAGCATAAATATCTAAAATGAGAGCCTTCTGTTACAGCCAGTCCTGTGTAAATAAAATCCATCTTCTTCTAAAACAGTCATATGACACAGGCTATGCCTTTCTATTCCCATCTGCTCAAAGACCTTCACAAAATTGAACGCTGTCTTAAACAGTTGTACAATTTAGAGTATAACTTTAAAATGGCTGTTTTAATCGTATAGAAAAGTAAGCATCAAAGTATTCTGTTTACTTCCCTTACCTTTTCTTATTTTGCAAGAAATTTTGCTTTGTTTGTGTGTGAGTAGTCTACAAAGTGGTCAGGCTAAGTGGGTGGGGTGGCTTTGCATGTGAATCTGACTATGTATGCTGCCTGGAAGATGATAGGTATGAGATGGATACACATCACCAACTTTTCTAAAGCACATTCACAAAAGTGTTCACATCCATATTTTGAGCATTCACACCTGTCAGCTCTCTTAACTACATTTGACTCATTGTGGTTTTCCAGTCCTCATCTTCAGTTTGTCAGTTTGCACTGCATGCATACAAAAAGACACATGTGCACAAGTAGGTTATGGGAACTGGAGAACTTTAACTAGACACGTGGCGCCCAAAAAAACACTGCATTAAGGTTCTTCACAGAAACATAGATAGGCAAGGCAACAAAACACAATGATTGTTTGTTCCAACTGCATGAAAACTCTCATGAAAAATGAAGTTTTATGACCTAATGAAATCTCTCCAAAAATGCCTCCAGCAGGGTGTGCTGTTTTTCTCTAGGGTTACATTTGCCTATTCCCCACCTGCCACCTTCTCAGCTTAAATGTCAATGCTGAACATGCACTCTTACAACGAAATCGAGATATGCAAGATCTGTGTTACTGCCAATGCACAGAGATCACACATACACTGTTCTTTGGTAATTTAACATCCACATTACCATAGAAACTTTGGCACCATAGTGTATTACACCAGGTTTTGTTACCACTTTCATGCACTTTGTGGGTTACATTTTACCAATTACAGCTTTCCCAAGCTTTATGAGTGCAGCTCTCTGGCCCAATATGGGGCCTCCTGCCGACTCTGAGATGGGTTGATCCGTACCTGATCCGGGTCAGATTCGGCCCACAGTGAGATGCTGCCTGCCTGGCAGGGAAAGCTTCACTGACAGACCAAAATGTGAAAGACCTGGTTCCCTCTGGCTGTGTGTGGTTACTCAAGAGCGAGAGCACGCCCGCCCTCCCCCGAATCTGACATCCTCTACCGCAAAGCGCTTCTATATTTTCTCAGAAATCCATTGCATCACAGCTCTTCCTTCCTGCCTTTTTTATATGCAAAACCACAGCAAAGTGCCACAGCCAGAGAGACTGCTTGGTTTCCTACAGATAAGTTCTGAAGCAAACGTTGTACGCTAGCAAAGGGCAGGGGTCTGGAAGGCTGATTGTTTAACTCTGAAATGTGTGAACTTGTGGCGTTTCATTATTATCACAGATTTAATGGCCGAGATGTTATCTTCTCTCAAACAATTGGGCCGTTATTGCCATTGCCTTTTTTACACTCTCTTGTGCTTGCAAAGCTTACTAATCAGTTACAACAACCTGTTGTTTGGTGCCGTTCAAACAGTGTTGGTAATTCACTTCTTATCAGTTTCAGACATTGTCCCTTTATTCCATTACATATCAAGTTTCACTTCCTAGCAACATGTCGCCATGGATAAAAAAACATGCAGCCACGGTGTAAAATATGGCTCATGTACGACCCTGTAACCACTTTTATTTCAAAGAGGAATACACCCAACCAATTTTAACCCAGATTAAGGGTCTGGAGTCGAATCCTTAGCTCAGTTTAATGTTCTCCTGCCGAGGAGATCTGTTCTTGGAATGCCCAAACAGGTTGCCATTTCACGGCCTGATCGCTGGCGTCATGTGAACCGACAGCTAGTGTCCTCTGTTTCAGCTCGACATGGGGGGATTATCTGTGCGTCAGCTGCGGTCGGCTCTCTTGCACACTCCTCTCTGACTCACTCCAAGCTGCTTGTGGTCTGTTTTGGTTTGGTGGGAGAGCAAAAAGCCATTTCCTTTTATTAGGGGTGATATATATGCTTGCTCCCTTCATCACTTTAATTGACGGGATTAGGCCTGATCATTTCACTGACTGATTGTTGTTGGATGGAAAATTGCATCGTGCTGAATACAGTGTTCATATGTCACATTAAACTCAGTCACCATCAGAGGGCTTTCACAAATGAAGGGGCTACTTTTGCCAGATGAAAACCTCACCAGTATTACAGAGATCTATAACCTATCTCGACTCTCTCAGTAGAGATAGATCTGAAATTCATGTAATTAGAAACACTCGTGGTTCCCCCTTTCTGTCATGTCTGCTGTGGTCCACACTAAAGATGGTCTCCACAGCTTGAGGTCCTCAGTGGCTTTCAGCACATGTCTACACTCTGAAGGTCCTGCTTAGAACCAACTTAAAAAATATAGCAATGTGCTGCATGGATCTTTTTTCATGTTGGCTTAACTTGTAGGCTACTGCTTTTTTATTCACTATGTTTCATGTATTATGAAACATATTTTAGTTCAAAGTATCAAAGAATATATGTTAGTTAGACCAACATAAAAAGTGCCAGGCAAATTGATGTAAAAGACATGCATCATGTTGCCTTAATATTTTGAAGTTTTGACTTTTTAAGTATTTTAAAGCTGGTTCTAAGAAACACTTTTTACAGTGTATGCTCCTAAAAGCCTGGAATTGACATCAAGGTTTGCCTGCCTATTCTGATGGATGATGTGGTGTAGGTATCTGTTATAGTTTGGCTGTCCTTGCAAATGAATGTTTCTCTTGGCAGACCTAACTGATAAGAAGCACAGAGAGGGATGTTAGAATATGGGTTGCTGAAATGGATGCCTGTCGTGCCTTCAACGGTTCAGCTGTGGGAGGCTTGCACCTTGATCTGGAAACGCACCTCTCCGAACCCAAGGGGGATGAACTGGAAATGTTGGCATGACAACATGTTTCAGTTTTTAAAAAAAAACCAAAATTACACAGTGCCTGTGTAAACTTCAGCCGTGGCTTTGACTCAACTTCACGTAAATCTAGGTTTGGAAAGGGGGGCATATGCCATGTTGCTTAACATGATTAAGTGTGACATGCATTAGGCCTACATGAGAATAAAACTAAAAAACGTCTGAAAGAAGAGAATTATAGCATATAATTATTCACACATGACTTTAGTTCTTCACACAACCTTGACTGATATAATAATAATTGTCTGCCAAAGTATTGTCTGCTTATTGTCGAGTTGAACTATAGTGATATTCAAAATATCCACATTCATTTTTCCATTTAAAATTAGATCATCAGTGTTAGGCCAGAACAAAACTGCCGGTGCAGTTGATAGTGTTGGTGTGGCAACTGCATCCAAACGCGTGGAGTAAAATTACAGACGCAAAAGGTTAAATGTTATTACTTTCTAATTTTTATTTTTTTAAGCAGAGCTGGGAGTGTAATTTGAAGATTTAGCCATTGTAGTTTTTACTCAGCTGCACAACGGAAACAAGTGGCATGGCTTGACAGTTTCAGTTACTGAAGGGTTAGCAATGCCACACAACCAGCCTTATCTCTGTCCATTTGAGAGGTGTGTGATAGCTAGGGGGGAAAACACTCAGTGCTAGCAGCTGACACTGCTTCAGAAGGGCGACGAATACCACACCAATCTACAATTATCTGTTGTTACGTTGTAGCCACCTTCGCTACAGTTCCGCCCCCTTCCACACTCTGCAAAGGTAGCCTAATAACCCAAAGGTCTTCGTGTTTTGGTAATTAAATGCCGGATGTGGATGGTCTGCACTGCACCTGTGAGTTAGGGCAATTGACTTGCGCGAACAGTTTAATCTCAATAAGATCAATGACTTATCGAAGAAGCCTTCCGCCAACCTAATACTCCCACACCTGATAAACAACCGTCTCCGAAGTCAGGAGTTATGAAAGTCTTGCAAGGTCAAAGTCGTCTGATGAATGGCGTTAACATGTCGATATGTAGGCCTACTATAATGTACAATGCATGTCAAAATGTAACACAATTTAAAATCTATATGGGCTACGTGTATTTCTAAATATATGCCGACTGATGATTCTCCATTCGGCTGCATGGCCATGGACAGAGCAAGTTGTATGAGCCTACATGGGAAACAAATAGGCCTTAAAGTTTAAACCCTTAAGCTCTTCCAAGGTGGAAAAACGCTTAAAAACACATTTCGTGTTGAGGTTTGTAGCTTCCTGTATATTCTTCGCTTGAATACCTAGAACATTCCCAGTCATATTGAAAACAAACACGAACACATGGAGTTTGCTCAGCTTACCCTGGACTTTGTTTTTAATGTTATGAGATAACCTGTTACAACCATCTATATTAATGCAAGAAACAAACATAAAAAGAAAGAAACTAGGAAAGAAGTCTCAATATTGTGAACATTATAGCTTACACAACTAGGGATTTAAGTAATGTCAAGCTTTGCGAAAGGGGTCGTGAGAGTCTGCAAACATGGTTGGATATGAATGGGTAACAGTCAACCTACTTGCACGGACTATGCGGGTTGATTTCACATATAGGCCTACAAAGAAAACCCCAAGGTAAAAAACAATTGATACAGTGCACACACCGTACATGCACGGACTATGTGGGTTTACTTCACATATAGGTCTACAAAGAAAACCTCAAAGTAAAAACAATTCATGCAGTGCACACAACCCACTTCCTCTCCGTCTGTCTTGACACCCTCATGAATGCACTAATCGTCGGCCATTGTCGAATTTGCTGCTTTAAGATTTTTGTTGTTGAAAATATACAATGAATATACTCTGAAACCGGAGGCTTCAGTTGACATCCATGTGCACGCTACACTGTGCAGCCTGGCATTGTGAGTAGGCTATGATGTGACCCCGAGGCCCGTATCATTGAACATTATTTACTTAGTGTCCTTGATAAAAACAAAAATGTGTTTGTGTGGAAGGCTATCTTTTCCAAATCATCTGTCAGCTATTAACCATATCACGACACAAGCACAAACCTACTACTAGTTCAGGGCCTACCAAATGAAATAGCCTACATAGTTTTACCAATAGTTATATTCAACAGACTGGTTGATCACATTGCTGTAATCAACCACTCTGTCGGTTACTGTAAGTGTGAGCTTCGTTGGCACGGATATAACTACATAGGAAAGATAAGTCTTTGTTAAAAATTAATTGAGACTTTCTTAGTGTGATTAAAAATTATTGCTGGATAAATCCTTGTTGATCCTTAAGGCGATTTAAGAATAAGAATTCACGTGCGTCATGATGGCCAATGCCAGATGACAGACATACAGTAGCGCGCCCTCACGGGACTAAATAAGCTTAAACGCCTCAAAAGCAAGAATCAAAATTTGTCAAACTGCGTCCTTTCGCATACAATATCCTGATTTTAAATAATACATGGTAGGCATATGTTTTATTAGACTTAAAATTGTAATTGCCGATCACAGCTAAATGACAGCAGAGATGGTTCAGAGATGTCAGATGGATAGCCTACATGTTTTTTAAAGTCTACAGATCAAGGCCACTGTACCCATTTCATTATTGAAATGATCTGCTATACAGTCCATATTTCCCACAGTTGTAAAAACAATGCTTGTTATTGGGCTCAACCGCTGTGCGTGCTTTGATGCCGAATTACTTTTGCATAGCTTTGTTTATAATCCTATAATAGGCCTACAATATGTCGGTCCACACGAACCAAGAGTATTTCTTACTTTAAAATATTTTTAGTCTAATTATAATCCAAGAATACTTTGTAAAAGAAACACATGCTGAGATTATAAACTTCACAAACGATAGACACCATCAGTGTTTTATTTTTTTTAGCACACAGCAGCCTATTTACATATTTAAAGCACTAATGGGTTTAAAACTGTTAAAGTACCATTTACCGGGAAAACGACTGCAAGGCCTATATAGGCCTCAGTCTGTGTTTATTAAACCAGGGTTAGAGTAGAATAAATACCAATTTGAAAGTTATTTAATACATTTAGATAAACGCTGGCTAACCAACGTTAAAGAATTAAAGTGCCGTCAATGGCTAACACCACATAAAAAAAATCAAAGACACACAATACAAAATAGGATGGAACACAATATGGGCAGTTTGTTACAATATTAAGCAAATAGCGAAGTCTAAGATGTCAATTGTTCCATTTATTTCTTTAAAATCATATTACACAAACCCACCTCATAAAGACAATCGCCAAGTAATGCCATGGCTGTCGACATAATGCTTGGAAAATAAAACAAAATCCATAGCAATGAAACACGACGGCATTCCTCTTGACTGGACGGACAACAAAGGACGGCAAAACGTCCACTGAGAGCATCGAAAATGCATAGTGCATTTATAAATTTGTCCATCGATTTCAGACGAAACAAAGGACACGTAAACAAAGAAGTCTGATGAGACCGCCATTCACTGCTGCTCCACGGACGCTCGCCGTTTACCCCGCCACACTACTGCTCTGGCAGCCATGAACCATCCCATTACAATATTACGGCTCGCCTTTGCACCAAATTCCCGTGGCAAACCTTTGTTACCGTCCCATCTGATCCCTCCCCAAAAAGTGTAAATCCGAAGTTAGTCTTTTCCCGTTCGTAGACGATGTTCTTTGCAGCCTACCCAGATATGCTCTGCAAATTCGCCAAAGGTTACCTTGAACTAGAATACTCAAAGATTGTCTTTCCCTTCGTCTCATTGCTATTTCAGTCCCTCTTCCCCCGGTTCCTTTAAAGGGCTGCCTTGAAACCGCCTCGTCGGGGTGCGACTAGGGTATTTTGAAACCGCTCAACATTTTTTTTCTAACCAACATTGTTGCAACATAGAAAACGTAGACTATATGGTCAGGCCCTTGAAATCCTACTTCGTACGTTGTAAGAGTGAGACACCTACACGTCGTGTTCAGTTTTTAATCATTAAGCTATGAAGTTTGTTCAGTCTGCTCAAGTTCCGCGCTTATTCAAAACACTGCACGCACTTTTGCTTTGAACTCTAAAGTTCAGAAGTAAATCAAAGTTTAGTGTATTTCTACGCGCTATCAAACCAGTACCATGCAATTAACATAAAGTGTAGTAGTAAACAAAAAGGCGGCAGGTGGAAATTCCAACGGAGCTGTTAAAGGTAGTCGGTTACAAAAGCTACTACATATCGATCATCGAACGTTGATTACACTGTGGCATTTATCGTATTTACTCATGATTTTGTCTAATCAGGAACTGTATAAAATAATGCTTTTTAACCCACTTCAGCTCGATAGGGAGTAGCCCAGCGTGAAAGTGCACAATGCACCCAGTGCTTCTCGGTGTTGTGCAGCCTCCAGAATCCAACTAAGACATTAGAAGACTAAATAACATGCCATTATCTCGGAGTTAAAAGGTTAAATATTATGTAGCAGATTCAGTCTGCGTATTCTCTTGTTAAAAACAATATAAAATACCAGGACAAAAACGCACGCATCGCTACATAAGGTTGCGACTTCAGTTGAGATGGATCAAAGTTTACGGAGGGAAAAAGTAGCCTAAGCCCGCGCGGCCTAAGAACTGTTGTGCTCGAATAGCCTTGAGTAAGCCTCCCCATTTACCAGTAAAATTGGCAGGACGTTGTTGTGTCCTAAACGAAGTCCGTTTCCCCCATTTTAAATCAACGAAGCTCGAGTAGCCTTGAAACTGCCCTCAAAAAATTCTCACTGCTTGTTTTGATCATTCAGCCTTGAAGTAAAGGGGAACTTGAAACAGTCCAACCTCCTTGGTCCATAATTGGTTTTATAGAGCTGGCGAGTAGCCAGCTGTTTACATCGACATGATGGGCACATCTATCCACCAATAGCAGACGCCCCTGTAGAATTTGTCAGGTTTTGGTTCATTGTGGGCGGGTCTTGTAAAACAATGATTGTTTCATTGCTGAAGAGTTTATCGAGACTTACGCAGGTTGTTGTAAGGGGGCTTCCTCCCCAAATGTTGTCCTGTAGCGCACCTTTGGATGGTTTCTGAATGGAGTTAACGCAATTATCCTTCAAACATTTGGATCTTTCGGACGACTCGGATTTTTAACTTTACGACTCTACATTTCAAGTAAGAAGTCGTTGTTGCAGAATATATGCGGTTTTGAACATCGGTTAGCTAAAGATGTTTGAAAAGAGCAAACCGTAGTGTCATGTAGAAGTTGTGAAAAGGCGCGTATCTGTTCGAATTGGCTACATTTTACGAAGTAACCTCTCTTTTATTGGCAGTGTTGCACACAGATTCACTTTCACGCAGCGCAATCGGTTAGGAAAAAGTTTAGCAACTCTTGTTCCAAATAATTTGAGACGGCTAATGTTCAAAATTGTTCAAAGCCTCCCGTTAGATGTAGCCCATGCGCGATCACTGGCTGTATAGCCGATATTTTAATCTTACTCATGTTAAATTCGCATTTTCTCACATAATTAAACTGGAGCCATGAACATAGGAGGGCTGACCGTGGAAGGCGATGAAAACAGGCTTTGTTAAATTAGGGTGAAAACACAAGACTTTTGAGCGGCATTTCCCCCATCCATGCTGTTTTTTTACATTTACTTCTCACAATCTTTAATAATAACCAGATCAAACATGGAACACGGAATCCACTACTCGACAACAACGTTGTTGTGTGGCACATAAACCTACCAAGATTTAGGCTACTCATGTCCGATTCAAGGCTGCAGTTAAAGACTTAGTTTTCACGGGTCTGTTTTTGCCTTGATGCAGTAGTATCGTGACCAGTTTACTCTTGTTGGGAAAAGAAACAAAACAAAGTAAATTGATCTCTGTAAGGTAACTGGCGTAGGCTATCTGGTCACGCCAATTGTAGAATCGCTAACGCTTTCAAGAAAGGCAAGGTATAGCTACACAACCACACTTGTAAAGTTATGTTTGTGCTCTTTGTGGTATCCACCCTTGCGTCGCACATGCCGCTTTATATTAAGCCTGTAAAATGTTCCCGCAACTCGATTACGAAAATGCGCTCTGCATGTATTAACCCATTTCATTCTTATGAATCAATGAGATGTGGACTATTGATCACTTTATTTTCCATGAACTTTACAATGCAATCGAGCTTAACCGTTTGAACGTTAGTCATAAAGGAATTAAAGACATTGTTTCTAAACAAGTAATAGATTAGCTATTATAGGCAATGTTAATTTTCCTTTAAAACCACGAAATGTAGTAGACGTCGGTTACGTACTTTGATCGGACACGTCTTTGGATTACGTCGTTAACTGCGAAGTAATCGTATTTTTAAGTGCATTACTCGTACAATCTAAATTGAAAACACATTTGCCCATTTAAGACGAATATATTTGTCAGTAAAGCCTCCCATTTGGGTGTGCACCATTTGGATGAACCAGTCGAAGTTCTAACAGCTGCAAACGGAGGATACTATTTATATTGTGGGCAGAGCGTAGCACAAGAACGGCAACTTACGACTTCCACTCGCCTGCGAATCTTCAGTAAAACGGCAAGTCAAGAATTGGCTAATGTTGTAGACTGTTACTCTAACTTGCATCGACAGGGCTGTTAAAAACCTACTTAAAATAGAATGCGTCCGTGAGCTATGTAAACAGTTGGACGGTTTGAGACTTGTACTACATTTTATTATAAAACTGCGTCATTGTACCAGAAGGGCCGTATCTTAATGTCGAACTCGGATTTTCCTAAAAAAAATCAGCGAAACGCTGATAATTCTGGTGTGTAGACCTGAATTTCTCCTTTTGATTTTTGTAGGTCGGCAGAATGCCGGATAAGGACACGGATATGCCTGGAAACCTAAGGACAGTATAGCCAGGACTGGCTTATTCGGAATTTCCGATTGAACAGTTTCTTTTATCAAGTTTACCTATTGTGGATGATGGATGGCCGTGATTTTGGACCCCCAAGATCTGTTCACGTCCCCCCTCCTTTGCTATCGGGATTGGCAATGGAGCAACACCGACTCGGAGCAGCCGCCGCAGCCGGGAGAATACCCCCGTCCCCCGGTCACATAGGCGCGGGGCACCCGGCGCCAATTCACTCTGGAAAATTCTTATCTTCTGCCATTAACCTGCATACTCATCACAGTAAGTAACAGTGTTGTTGTAACTACGAGAATTTAAATTTGACACAGAAAGCATAATTTATTTTCAACTGAATTTGCTTTGCGTAAACTTTGTATGACAAGAAAATTTAAATGTCGAAAAGACGACTTCCTAGGATAGGCTGCGCGCAGGCATTTTTTCTGAACTAGATTTAGAAAACATTGACAGGATTGCATTTTTGAAAATAATTTAAGTAAGGTTGTGGATGAACACGCGAAACCAAGTGTGTGCGCCAATGTAGTCATGCCCACAATTTAACTAAATATATTCTCCCGTTTTCAATGGAATACCAACTACAGGATTGTCTTCAGTTACGATTAACGTTACTGGCTTTCAGTTTAGTTTTTAAGGCATTAGTTGGCTTTGCTTGTCATATGGCTTTTTATTTGAGTAAATTTGGTTTGTTCTTCTCGACATAACACAGCAAAAGTAATACTGTAGCACGATGTATAAAAGCTACCTAAGACGCAAGCTTCTCTTGGGGTGGACACAGCATTTTGTCCACGTAGGCCCGATTACATTTTTGAGCGATAAAAAACACACGTCTTGTTTCCTTGTCGTTTACATTTTTGCTAAGTTCACGCTTGTGTATACGACTATTTCACATAGTTGTTGACAAAAGGTATCAAATCGACTAAAGGGCGAGAGGAAGATCATTTTGCCACCCTGTTACATGGCTCTTCATTTCAGTTCATAAAACGCAAGGACGATTGCAGTTAAGTAGCGTGCTGTTTAGGAATCTATTAGCCAGCCAGTTACACTGTAGTCTTACGCGATGTAGGTTCTGGTTATGTGTTTAAAAATAAAATAGTAACATATGTCTTTAAAGTACAGAGCAGTTCTGCCGTTTTAAACGCACCTCCCGAAGCCGTGACGAAGTTGGCAGGACCATTTTGCCTAGGGTGGATTTTTATAGAAAAAAAATAGACGTATACCCGAAAATTCAGATACATGTAGTAGAATGGCAGGCTGTATTAGAAGTAGGCTACATGAGTAGACCCCTTTATAGTTGCAAATTTACAAGTATATTGTACATTACTATTGTACATTACTATGTCACATGAAATATAGGCTTGTAACATTGTTGATCACTTGGGCTTGCACTGTGCATAGATTGCCTGTGTTTGTTGACAGGTTATTGTTATTAAGGAAATGAATACACAGCTGCCTTCTGCCATTGTATTGTTTAGTTGTGACTCGTGAGCTAGTGAGGCATTGCTCTGGGTAGTATATTTAAAAGCAGATTAAAATATTCTCAGCGGTAAAGAGGATAAGCGTATTGAAGGGAAAAACCCACAAACTCAAAATAGATTCTTCTGCAACATCATGTTGGACAGTCTGTTGCCATGTCAAATTGGGATATGCTGAACTGAACTGAGCTTTGTTGATGCTTCTGGAGTCACTAGAGTGATATTTTTGGGTGAGACGGGTAAAACAGTTTTTGGTTAGGATAAAAGAGGTTTCAACGTAGGCAGTTATCTCATTGGGCATACAAAGGCCTGCGTATTGTTTCAGGAATAAACAGAGGAGAGCATTGTAACCATAGAATATTTTTTTCTATGATTGATTACAACCCCATGGTGCTGGTCCTTTTACTAATTAAATTGTGGTCACAAAACATTTTCATGCACCTTCACACTCCAACCGTGTGGTGAAAATAATCAATAATGGCATGCAAAGCTAGAAAAACACCTAATGTCCCCCCAAGCCACCTGTAATGAAATATGTAATATTGTAAAATAAGACCAGATGATTTTGATTGGACATGATGTGGATTAGCAACAGACCCAGAGTCTGTTTTTGTGATGAAGCCCTTTTAGTCTGGCTAACCACTGTTCTTGGAGAGGGAAAAAAATCTTATTGTACAACACTGTGTGTGTGTGTGTGTGTGTGTGTGTGTGTGTGTTTGGCCTTTATGCTCTGTTTCCATCGTCCCATGTCCCCTGTGCTGTGCTGGCCTGCACCATCAGTGTGGACAGATTGGTCTCTGTGCAGGTGAGCGAGCTAAGTTAAAATAGTACTGACGACGACAGCACCGAGGACCAGAGAGCTCGCAGCATTCCTGCCTCTGTAGCATAAATATGCCTCAATTGGTGCTCTGGGCTTTCTACATCAGTCCCTTCGACATTGCAAAGACAGATCGTTGCCCCTGATGCAGACCAAAGGAGATGTATACAGTCCGCTGCTCTCCGTGGGCTGCTGAGCCCTTGAAAGCGCAGCTAGAGTCGACGGTCAACTTTTAATTTAATTAAGTTACAAAAGAGGATCTACATTGTTATAATGAGTCTTATGATGTGTACATATTTCTTAATGTCTCAGTAAAAAGACAATCGTGATGCCACTTACTTTAATTGCTACGTGATTACACTGCAGTATGTGTTTACATTGCTCTAGATATGCGCAATGGTGAATTCCTAACTCTTGGTCTCAGACTATGCTGTTAAACCTATTGTATATTTAAGGGGGAAACAGAACAGCAAAAGGAAGAATCCTCTATGTTTAAGAACAGCCTGAGTGTCCAAGATAGTGAAATATTTTAGAAATCTTAACTCACTTTCCAAGTTCCACTTGCCTGGACCCCTAAAACTATGTAATTAAGTTTGTGCAAAGGTGCATTTTGGAGAGGAACTTCAGTTTTTGTTTGTGTACAATTTTCATTCCTTTTATTCTGTCTCTCTTTGCCAGGCGGTTTCTGACGGGTTTTGTGCTGATGCAGACAAAACTGAGTAGTATACTAACCCGCTATGTAGAAACTGTGTACAGTCAGAAAACAGCAATTTTATCCATCTCAGAAGGCTGAAATCACAACAAGCCCCGAATCATCTCAGAGTCCTCCACTTAAAAAGGTTTCCACATCCACTAACACTAACAGCGGTGGAAAAGCAGAGAGAGACGTGGAACATCTTTTTCACTCTTGCTTGTCAATTGTCTCCTAAAAAGTGTCTTGGCTAAAAACAGGCTGCAGGAACCTAAACATGTGAAAAAAACTCCACCACCTCAAACAGGGGTCGGGCATGCAGGGTACATTTGTGTGTGTGTGTGTGTGTGTGTGTGTGTGTGTGTGTGTAAAAGGTGCCTGGCAAAACCATCAGACTGACTACCTTGAGGATTTTAGCTGGACATTATTGATTGATATTTTTTAATGATTAGTCTCTTACCGGGAGACCAAATGGCATGTGCCTTAATGCAGCCCTATCTGCCCCACACCCATTACTGGCTAGATGATTAACTTAGCAGCAGCATGATGCAATGCAGCTTTGATGTGTCCCTGCGATTTCTGTGCACAGCAATGATAAAGGGCCATTAATATATCAGGGGTTTCCGACATGTTCCCAGCCCGGATCAGATAGTGTATGTGTATGTGTGTGTGAGAGAGGCAGAGAGAGAGAGAGAGAGAGAGTACAGTGTTTTTGAACTGTGGAAAATAAAAGCGTATTGAATATTTACCAGGGATTCCACAGCAGGGCGACTGGTTGGGCTAGTTACTAATTTTGAGAGAGGGATTGTTATCTGCCTGCTGTTGTTATCTGCTTGCTGTTGTGCCACTAAGCACAGCCTCTCGGTTGTGTTTACAGAGACATGTATGCAGGTACATACAAGACTAAATGATAGTTGTTTTTGTAGAAGTGCTGCAGACTGAAGCTTTCACTAATGCTTGCTTTGGCCAACACAGTCAACACATCTGTGTTGTCTGATTTGTTGTTTTTTTCTTTTTCATTCATATTTTGTACTTCAAGGTTGCTTTAATTGCCATAATATTTCAAGCCTGTGAGTGTCCGGTGTGTCTGTTATCAACTAATGTATGGGTGCAGCAGGTGTGGGAATGACTGAAAACAAATTCAGTGCCAAATTATCTGACCTTCACACAGCTCCTTGCAGATGTAGATGGAAAATCACTGTTTGTGCAAGACTGTTGGATATCCGTGACACTTCATTACAGGGATAAATAGACTCTTAATATTCTAATATACCATGACACAAACTCTCTAGGAGACACAGTTAAGATCTTGGGGTTTTTTTTGTTTGACAGCTATGGCTGTAGTGTTCCATATGGCCACATCTTGATCCTTCTGATGCAGCAAGAGAGCTAGAAGAATTAAACAGATGTCGTTGCTGTTTCTGACTTTTCTGTTTTAAGGGTAACACTGTTTTGAAACCACTTCGAGTAGTTAAATGCCACCCCCCATTTCCCCCCCTCCTTTGATTACATTTCTGCATGCCACACTCATTCTCCATTAAATGGTTACCACGCTCCACGGTTGCACCCCAATAAGTGAGTAAACCGATCACAATCTCCATTAGGGGAGACATGCGGCTTGTCCTTCATGCTCCAGCCTGTAGCAAATGAACTTAAATTCAACTAAAAAAAAAAGGTCTCCATTGCAAACAGTCAGTCAGACCAAAATCGCATCATGTGTTTATGGAATGAGTCAGTTTCCCAAGAACTGCACAAACATTACGGCTGTTCCAATAATAACTGTTAGATAGCCAACGTCCCCTCCTCTCCCCAGTTTGAAATGGAGTGCAGGCTTTGTTCGTCTTTTTGCCATTCCCCTTTCTGTGAAACATGTGTTGTTGATTTTATGAATTGTATGGTGTAATCACTGTGTTTGGCAGAAACAAATGGTTGCTTATCCTTTATTACTGTCATTTGATGGCCGCTTAATTAAAAAAATAGATGCTGTTCAGCTCTGTCTTATCCAGTGTCTCAGGTCCTTTGTGGAGGAAATGGGTTTTAAAACTAGAGGACTAGAATTCCATGTTTGCTATGCAGAGCCAAAGAAATTAGGAAATGTCCTTTTTTAGAAGTTGGACTGTTGTCAGGAGAGAATATTTTATGCATACTTTGGCTGTAATTTTCACAGATCTCTCCATATTTTTTGTGTACGGCTAAAATGGCTTATGCAGTGCATATTTCCTAAGTCACATTGGTCCTGCATATCATGCCCTTAGTCACGTTGTCATTGCACAATTGTTTAAGTACTGTGGAATTGTTTGTCTACTGCAATAACAATCTCCATATGCAGGACTTTGTACATTCAGGCCTTTGGTTTCTTGTTTTTGTCTGTAGCGCAGTTACGTTACGCAGGCTATTTTGTGTATTTAATTGTGTGTGTTATATTACTACAAGAAGCCTTAATTTCCTTTGGGAACAATGAAATGTCTATGTATCTCTGGTTCTAAACAGGGTCTGCCATAATGGACTTCATAAAAAGTCACATGTCAAAAGCCCAGTGGATTGTGTGAGCATGCCTCTAGCCTCTCGCTGCCTCTGTGTCCTTCATGGGGAGTCTACAGTTTGTAATGCTACGAAATGTTAGACGAGTTTGCACTGGCTTTTCGTCACCAGTGTTAAATTACACTTAATGTTGAACAACCCAATATTCAGTTTAGCCCACAGAGTTTGCATTGGTTTTTTTTGGGGTTGGGAAAATAGATTTAGTTTGTTGTGGGGAACAAGGCATGATTGGAATGAGACACAGAGGGGTTCTCCAAACATGAAATATGCTGCAGTTGTTTAATTTGGCAATCTAAGTAATTGGATATATACTGGAGCAGGCAATGCAGAATCTCATTCAGTCGTCTTTTCCCCCCCTCCTTGTTTTTAAAACCACACCTCTGTGTGGCCGTTTCTTTCCATAAACAGAAAGCAGCATAATTTTTTGAAGTTGCCACGTAAAATGTGTGCACATGGAACCAAAGACTCAGAACCTGAATTTTTTGAACAGCAAAGCTTTCGGCAAACGAAACAAAATGGACAGATGGATGTTATTCTTGGATTTGGAAAGGCAAACATTCTTTTCCTGCACTCCTACTCGTTAATGGCTGCTTGGTACCCCCCTCTCTCTTTCTCTCACTCAAGCCAGCCCGTGTTTCCTGCAGAAGGGCTTCACCCACAAATGTCTGCACTTCCATTTGTGCAACAACAAACCCTTCTGGAAAACTATGGGAAATTTTTAAAATGCTTCAGCAAGCACAGCGAACTTTCACAAGATTCTTGTATTTGTTTGTCAGAAGAAGCAGGCAAACACAGGAGGTGTTGATGTATGCTGCTGTTTGGCTCTCTGTCTCACTAACTTGGCTGGTTTAGCAGAGTTGCGTGTCTTGAAACTGAAAGACTGAGATGTACAAAGTCTTGGATAGTTTGACAATACCTGTGACCGGATAGTTTGATAATCTCTGTTTTACGTGCATTTAGGTAAGGACCAATGCAGGATTGATAAATTAGCTGTCAGATGGCTGTTTCATAAGGACGAGTGGTAAACGTGATTAGGTAAGCAGTGATTCCAAATCGTGTGACGAGGTGCTGCAGCACTGGGCCTTGAGTTCAAAGGATGTCTGCATTAATTTACAAAGATTATATGGCTCTCTGGTCCTTACAGAATTGTTCAAAGTCCCTTAAACACCCATCCCCCATTAATGAACGTTTTAGTTGTTCAGCGCTGCAAAGCTTTTGTGAGCTAGCATAGATCTCCATTGTTCTAACTTGTTTCATAATTGCACCCACACCCGAAAAGACGGGGAACTAATTGTATTAAAGAGCATATGTCCAGTAAGGCATGAAATGTGCACTGCAGCCATGATCAGGTCTCTTTGCGTTGTTCGTGTAACCGGAGTACAAATGAAATGTGGAGTGTGCAAGGCATCATGGGAAAATGTAAATGGTGATTTGATGCGGAGAGTGTTTGAAGTGAGGTGCCCCTGGGAGTGTGTGATTGATCAGTGTTCACACGGCGCATCAGGGAAGGGTCTGATGCTCCAGCCCCGCCTTTCCTTTATAGGGCAGGTTGGAACGCACTGGGCCCTTGCTGATTGGTCGAGAGATGGGAGGGGACTGCTGACACATTTTTTGCTTTTCCTTTTTTTATATTTTCAGATTTCTGAAAGTGTTTTATTTCTATATGTTTTTTGCTCCAAAACATTCCCCTCATCGATTTGAATGTCTGTCTCTGTCGGTCGGTCTGCCTGACTCTCTCTCTCCCTCGTTCTCTCTCTCTCTCTCTCTCTCTCTCGCTCTCTGGTAAATGCCCTAGAATCCAATTGCTAGACCCCACCCCCACAAAATCCATGTGTGCTCCATGTTTTCAGATGGGCCTGTGGAGAGTGGAGTGGAGGGTTATTTTTGTACGCCATTGTTACTGTGATGTCTTTCACATAGGTTGTTACCTCCGTCGGCGCAAAGGACGAACTCACCCAAGGGCACTTGGAACAGATTGGCATGCCTTATATATATATATATCACAAACACACAGACACACACAGCCATCCAGATTCACAGCAGACCTCTCCCGCCACTACACATATGCTGGCGAACATCAGTGGCTTGCAGCTGGTCTTCAGCTTGTTATTACCCAGAGTGCTGGCTAACCAAGTGGCTTGAAGTCTAGGTCAGGGCACATATTTGGAAAGCAGCACTTAGTTTGAAGCTCCCCTTTTCCCATAAGGAAAATCCTTTTTAATTTAAGATTGATTTATTCTGGCATTTGAAGGCAGATGTAAGTGGCGGCTTGTTGCCTGGACCTGTTTCAGTTGGAGCAGAGGATCGTCATCTCTCTCAAGTCAGGCTCAGAAGGGGGTCGTCAGGAGGGGGAATCACTTGTGAAAGCAGAAACAGTCTCAGCAGTTTTAGGTTTTCTCATCCTTCCCTTACACATGCACACACATGCACACGTACACACACGTACACACTCCGACTCGCATACAATCTCTCTCTCTCTCTCTCTCTGTCTCTCTCTCTCTCTCTCTCTCTCTCTCTCACACACACACACACACACACACATCCACGTGCGTACCCTGACTCGCAGACAATCTTTCTCTCTCTCTCTCAAACACACACACACACTGTGTGCTATGTTCGCTGCACTGTCAAGGTGAAGGGAACGCCGGGGTCTGCAGTAGCTGGCGGGGCTTTGGCCGGTTAGCCCGCTCGGCCCGATGATGATTTGTGGGTGTTTATTTAGCGGCGGGGGGAGAGTGGTGAGAGCTGAATTAATTGTCGACACCGCCTCCTCCTCTGCTTTCGGAGCTCCTCTCTCGTCCTGTGACTCTCTCTACTCCTGGTCCCGTGCCAAGCAGCTCCGCACAGCACATATGAAGCATGTTTTTCATTGTGTAACCCCCCGCCCCCCCTTTCTCTCACACACACACACACACACACACACGATGGCTGAAGCCCTTCAGCTGAAGGGGCGGGACAGAGCGGGTGCTGAGCAGTGATCTCAGCCGTGGCACGGGTGAGTGAAACAGAGGGAGACTCAGAAAGGGGAGCGAAGGAAAGAGAGAGAGAGATGGAGAGCGGGAGGGAGAGAACAAGTGTGTACATGGATAGAGGACAAGCAGGAGTACTAGGTGGAGGGGTGGTGTGGGGGTGGGGTTGTGAGGAGAAGAAGGAGCAGGAGGAGGGGGGGGGGGGAATGTACACTTTCCCCGCAGCCTTGACTTCCCTCTGAATTAAACATAAAGTGTTTAGTGTCCTAGTGCACAGCCTAGCCCCTCCATCCCCCCCCCCCCTCCCCTCCCCTCCTCTACCCAGCCCATCTCTGTGGGGCGAGCGCTGTGGGTCTGGAATAAAACGCTTAGGCTGTTTGGCATGCTCATGTCAACGCGCTTCATAGATTCTCTGATGCTATCTCTGCAAGGCATGAGCAATACTCCCCCACCCCTTTTCTCCACCGCATGACTGGGGTTTACCAGTTATTACAGAAGTGGGGGTAGGGGTGGGGGGGTGGGGTCTTTGGGAATTGAGGGTGGCCCAGGCTTTTCGTATTTGCCTTTTGGAATTTTAAGCTTCCTGAAATGGTTGCGCTCTCATCTTGCATGTTTCAGAAAATGTGTTTCATCTCCGTTTGTAGCCTCTGCGTGTGTAACATCCGCAGGAATCTGAATGACATCATAAAGATAATGCACATTGTGTTCTAGAATGTTCTCTCCACAAAAACGAAGTCGATGCTAAATGAGCCGCTTGTGCTTGTGATAAATCCCTCATTTAACATCTGCTTAGAGATGGCGGCAGAAAGGGGCTTATTAAATTGTAATTTGACGGTTAGTGATTTGAAGGCTTGATGAGATCAGGTTTCTGTGCAGCGTATAGCCCCATGGCCTAGAAAGCCTACACTCATGTCAGTGTGGTTTAAACTCCGCTCAGTTTGTCTACTAGGTGTGTATGTGAGCACATGTGTTTGTGTTTATACATGCACATCAGAGGAGTTTCCATGTTAAAAATTTACTTTTTTTACTCTTGGGCTTCTATGTCAGGACTCTAAGGGCAAATGATTTTTTATTTTGTCAAGACAACCTACCCTCCAGAAACACTGACTTCAGCAGTTAAATGCTTCTATATGGTGGTTAAATGCTTCTATATTCTAAATAGTTCCACTAGTTTTTTTTTCTCCTTATTCAAAAAGTAAGAACCCTATGTCCTTGTGTTTGAATGCATACGTGGCGAGATGTTTTTCTTGTAGCATGTATCTGGCTGTCTGGCTATCCTCTTGGGCTAGTTTATTTAATGCTAGCGATAAAGATCACCCATTGTATACACAGCCTGGGTCCTTTAGATAAGACCAGATTTCCCCCCTCCTCCACGCAGGCCTTTTTTTTTGCATCTGTTTTTTTCCCTTCTTTCGTCTGTGTTGTACACACAAACCTATAAGCAGAATCACGTAGACAGAATTAGGTCTATGAAAGGTTAGGTGGTGGTCCAAATTTGGTCAGGTCTGTAGGTGAACGCGCGCACACACACACACTGTCATACTTACACTGAAAGGGAAAGTACCTTTCTTTGCACACAGCTGGATTCATGCATGGTTTGCGTGATGCAAATTTCATAACCAGGCTGTCTGCTGCAGAAGCGCCAAAAATGTTGAGCGTGTTTGACTGCTTGAGTGTATGTAAGTTTCAAAACACTTGTCTTGTGATGAAGAAAAACAAAATTTGTGTATGTGTATTCATTTATTCATTCAGCAGACACATTTATGTATCTACAGATGTGTTTTCTCCCCAAAGAATAAAATCATTGGAGCCTTGCAGATACAATTATGTTTTCAGTTCACAGAATCATAGCTAATTACACCCTCTGCAGTAGCATTTTAAGGAAAGTAGCCTTTGCCATGTAGATGGAGGAGTAAATGGTTGTAATGATGCTGAGAAAACTATATATCTACTATCTAAAAAATAGCAATTCTTGCCAGAGATTCACACACTGCGAACCTAGTTTGTTCTTGCTACTGTGATTCAGTATCAAGACAAATTGTGTGCCACGAAGAGACATATTTGTCAATAGAAGAATTAGCAGACCGAGACATTTACACACCGGTGTGCATGCATGCTACTTTTCTTTCATGCACAAATCTGACGTCTTTCTTGGCCTGTACTTGGGCTTGGGTTGTACTTCACTCTGAATGTAAGCATGGAAAGTTATACACACTGCGGTTGTCCTTAAAATACTACTCTCAGGTCTTGTTTTGGGCCCCACAGATGTTCTGTAGGTGCCCCTCCTAGCGTAGTAGCTGCACGGACTTGTCTGCTACAAGGACACGACTCGCTAACCTTCCCATGCTCCCTCCAGTCTTTCCAGTGATGATGTGGATTTTACGTAGATGTCCACACAGAACTAAGAGCACATCTCCCCAGGATGATGAATTATGCCTCACTCAGACCCCTTGCATATTTGCAGAAGTGAAAAGTTTAACATTGTTCTGTATAGTGCCTCTTTCTGTCTCTCTCCTTGGTCTTGTTTCCCACTCAGTCACACACACACACACACTGGGGAGAGCGGGCCACGTACAGCGTGTTGGCCTGGATTAAGCCCTGCCTCGGAAAAGCCAACAAAGGATGAGAAATGAAACCCAGCTCTCTCGCGTCTGTTGCAGCCTCCTGTTTCAGTCAAAGTGCTGAGAAGGCCCAAACTATTTATACCCCCTCAGTTGTGGCAAAGAGAGTCGCCATCCAGCCCTCGTGGTAAGACGTTACTTATGCCACGTTTTGGTTTGGTTTACCATGGAGTGAAATCTTGCATATCACTGTTAGTTCAGTGTATAAGCACTTACTTATACACACTTACCAGATGGTTCTGCAGTAGCTTTGGAAAGTCAGGACTGTTTAATCCAGGGCTGGGAGATCATGCAAGCACTGTTATAAGAGGTTAATTTTTAATGGTGGAGGTTGTGTTCCATGTATGTGAGCCTGATGTGGTTTTCGAGAGCAGCAGTTAAAGAGAAAAGGGAAATGCCCTGGAGTGCTAATCAGTTTTTAATGGATTTCTCAGGCTGTTTCAAGGAACTATTAGTCGGACATTTCGCCGCACAAAAAAAGTGTTTATAAATAAACCATGTGGTATTATCAAAATTGAGACTTAATTTTGCCACTGGTTACAGCAGTTTCAAGAAATGCATAACAGTGTGTTTTTTTTTTTTACTCTGACTGTTTTTTTTTTCTTTTCCAAAATAAATCAAAGATAAGATTTTCCTGCCATCCATTTTTGTAATCGTATCAATTCATAGAATAGTGCAGAAGTATATTTCTTATACTTGTATGTTGTTGGACTGGTCTTAAAGTTTTGAAGAGAAGATGCAAGTGGCAAGAGACCGAGCTATCATTCAGCTGTGCCTGTAGTAGCAGGTTGTGTTGGAGACGAAGCAGCAGGGTATTATGATTAGGGTGTTAATTTTGGGCGGCGTCCAGCCATGTTTTTTGGCTGGTGAAAGCACTATTTTCAAACTGGTGCTGGTGAGAGCACTTTCATTTCAGCTTTGTTTCTCTAGCCCCTGTCGTTTTCTTGTCTCTATACCTCTCTTTTTTTTTTTCTTTCTCTATAACGACATGCTGAGGCTCGCCCATGTACATGGAAGCAAAACCATATTATCTTTATTGCAGCCGTTTTTAAAAAAGAACTTTCACACTGACCAAATAAAGCAAAGTTATTTTAGACTTGTGGTCGCTTTTGGTTTCCGTGTCTGGTAAAGACAAAAAAAAAAAAAAAAAAAGAATTGACGCACAACACGAAAAAGCCCCTCACTTGCAGAATGTGTGAAATGTGTGGGTTTAACAGCCCACACAAAGGCCTGACAGGTGGATTATGTTACCACGTCACCTTCTTCCCCTCTCCCAGGTGCCCCCCCATGCGAAATGAAAGAAGAACTGTTTATGTGTAGCATGCAGTCACATGCGGTGGGCATTACGCTTCTTTTTCCTTCCCCCTGCCATCTGG
>CM059266.1:23103523-23141023 GCA_030347295.1 Setipinna tenuifilis | reverse complement strand
GTCTCTATCTGTGTCTCTTTCTCTGTGTGTGTGTCTCTCTCTCTCTCTCTCTGTCTCTTTCTGTGTGTGTGTGTGTGTGTGTGTGTGTGTGTGTGTGTGTGTCTCTCTCTGTGACTCTGCCTGTCTGTCTCTCTCTGTCTCTGTCTCTCTCTCTGTCATTGAGGAGTTTTGGTCCAAAACTGTTCTGAGGCTAAGATCACATACAGGTCCTGGATGGGCAATTATCTAAGGATTATTATTAATAGTTTGGCTGTTTAGCAAGATTTTAATTAAATGGGTGTTGTCCAACTTCTGTTTTTTGGCGTGGATGTGCGATTAATAACCATTGTGTTATCACGAAACCAGCTGATATTCCTGGATATTCAGTAGTGCAGCTTTTTTGTAGAAGTTTAACACTCTTACGTCAAAACACAGTGTGGGGCCTGTCTTCTCTCTTCTAACTCTTTACTGAGCTCTTAACTTTTTATTTCCATTGCCGATTTTAATGGGTGACTTCGGATGCGCCTGCAGAGCTCGTTCATCTTCACTCTGCCTCTGCCCCTGTAATACCTCGTGCCTTTTTGGACTCTGTTCCTCACTCTGGGAAGCCCTCTAGTTTGCTTTACGGAGGACTGAGTGCAACCACTTAAGCAAGGGGGTGGTGGGGGGGGTTGCTCTGTGGATTTTAATGGCATCGTTCTACCCCAGCTCCCCCCCACGCCCCTGCCCCCCCCACACCCTTTCCTTCTCTTTGCTTTGGTTTAAGGCCTTGAATCCTTATTAGTGTCCCTCTTTTTTCTCCCCAATTTACAACTTTTCGTGCTGAATTGTCTTTAAGGGCCTGCGTTAATTGCGGGGGGTTTTGGTAGAAGCCGTGCAGAAAGTGCTGTGCGCTGCCTGTGGGTTGCTGCTGGGGTGAGCAGCGCGAGCAATTAGGAAATTCCTCCATCCTATTCAGCCTGTCTGTGACTGTGGCCCTTCGCAAGGGTAATGGGGAAGAGGAGGAATGGGGGAGGGTGGGGGTGGATGGGCGGATGGGTGGGGGTAGGGGTAAGGTCTGAGTCGGGAGGTGGGAGCAAAGCCTTGTCAGGCCCCTTAAAGCAAAGCACTCTGGCATTGAGAGACGCTGAACTGCTCCTGACCTGCTGAACTCTGCCGGATTTCTCATGCTCGCAGGCAGGGCTCACGGCTCCGTGTCTGTTTGAGGAGCTGAAGCTGGAGCTGGAGCTTTTCCACACAGTCATGAGGCCTGGAGCTCAGAAAGCTCAGAGCTCAGGATCACCTCCAGTCAAGTTGCAGTTGCAGTGAGGGACACTTTTTGGACGGACTCCCATGAATATTGAACGGATAATGTGGAACAAATGACTTTTGTTAAATTTCTCCTACAGGCCCTTGTAGGCTGCACATCTTTTTCGGTTGCTTGTCCTGCCTGAATTGAATTGAAGGAGCGGCGTAATGTTTTCGTTGGTGGTTAGTTGACTCATGCTGTGCTTGCATGCTCTGTCTCTCTTTCTTTCTCTCTCTTTCTCTTTCTCTCTCTCTCTCTCTCTCTCTCTCTCTCTCTGTCTGTCTCTCTCGTGTTCGGTCGCTTTTGCTCTCTCTCACACTGTTTTTTTTTTATTCTGTCAGTCTACCTCTAAGCACAAGGCATTGCCAGCAGCAGCAGCGATGTGTGGGCTCAGAGGTTGTGTTTTATTTATTAGACAGGAGCTACCATTTACATTGCAGCTGCTGGAGCGGACAGCGCTGCATGTGCCTTTTGAGCGTACAAGTCGCACTAAAGGATCCCGCCGTCAACATCGCTCTGTGACGAGCAGTGGAGCGCAGGTATTGAACTCTGCAGAAGCGGGTAGAGCCCCGCCCCCCAGAAAAGACTTGAGTGTGTGTGTGGGGAGGTAAAGAAGGGGGAAAGTGTGTGTGTGTGTGTGTGTGTGTGTGAGTGAGAGAGGAAGATGGGGGGTGGGAATAGGGGGATTGATTTGGAAGCGCACCCCTGGTGTAGCGTATGGTCTGGGGGCAGAGGGAGCTTCACCTCTGCTCATTTAATTTTGCAGGACTTCAAGGGGGGGTGGTGCTGGGGGCTTAGGGCAGAGAGTCACTCTGGGGTGGGGCTCTGGGACACCATGTCTGCCTAGAGCTGACACAGACTGAGCTTAGTGTAAAATGGGGAAAAAGGAAGTGATTAAGAGCTTCTTCCAGGTCAGTTTTGAAAATTGCCCAGGAAATAATGGTCACAATGGCGAAAGCACTATTTCTGGTGGTTCATTGATTATTCATTTCTGCTAAAAAAAAGTACCTTGCCAGTCTGATGGCTTAAGAAATGTTATGATAGGAAATGTTACTAGCCAAACTTTGGCTTTAATCAGGGTTGCCAACTGAGCCAAGTTCCAGCCCTGATCTACCATATTTTTTAGGTAGGTTTTTTATTATGACTGCCGCTAGAGAACTACACAAAATATTTCATGCACGATCAGCACAAAGACCTCTAAAAGCACAGCACATACCATAAAATTTAGCCTATAGGGGTTGCTGTAATTGATCGAAATGTCATTTTGCCTATTATCTAGAGAACGCTACAACCAAGTTTACAACCAATTTTAACATCACGAAAGTGAGTGCAAACTCGTCATAGGCTGTTCATGTGAATATCACCAAATTTGGTACATGTCTTCTACAGACAATGCTGACAAACTTATCAAAGGATTTATCTTGAGATAAACCGTTTCAAAGTTACATGTCAATCAAAATTTTAAAACGTAGCTTCAAATTCTTCAAAAGTCCTTATCTTTATTTTAATTGCTCAGATTTGGTCACGGTTGACATGCCAATGCTAAACAGCTTTCTTTTCATGTGCACCAAATTTCCACCGTTTCATAATTACATGTCAATGAAAATTTCAAACATAGCGTAACATTTTTCAAAAGTACATATCTTGGCTTCACAAATCACTCTTACCCTTTACACAAACACACAGAATGTCATTCATTCAAAACCCACATCCATGCCCACTTCAAGGAAATCATTTCATTTCCACACCAATTCTCACCTCACAACACTGCTCTACTACACACTCATCATACAAACAGTTCCCACACGTCAATACACTGCGGCGGTCATACCATGTACTGCTATGTGGTACATCTAGTTTTTAAGTAGATTTGTAAATCTGATTTATATTGCTATGCGTATATATTATTGTACATTTATGTATATTCTATTTACCTGCTGTTATTTACTCTTTTCTACTCTGAGCATCTGTTGGCTGGCCCCAAACGACATTATCGCTGTACTTGTATACTGACCATAAAGACTCCTACCCTAATCTACTCTATCACTACTGATATTACTCATCCTGCTGCCTCAGTTTACAACTCACAACCTCCAGCTTTTTGCCGCTGCTGTTGTTGTTGCTCTGTATTATCACTGCCTGATGACTGGGTCTTTGGTTAATACCTCACCTGTGGTATTTTGATAAGCTCAGATATTGCTCTGTGTTAAAATGAACATTCTGACAGGCCACTTTAAAAAGTATGATTGATTGTTAGCATTTACTCCTTCCTTTCTCAGACAGATTAAGTTTCTTGTTTGTTTTTTCCCCCTAATAATAAAAAGGGGGAAAAAATGGAGGGAAGGAATTTTAAAACTGTGTTCTGTTCGTCAGTCACCAGTTCACATGGTTGTTTTTCTTGTCTCTGATTTCCCAGCCCCACACCTTGACTGGCCCTTCCCCCCCTGCAACCCCTGTCCCCCATCCCCCCTTTGTGCTAATACCTTCTGGTTAATGTTTAGATGCGGCGTAAAGCCTCTCATCGGGTGACAAATAAATAACCCTGCCGTTGCAGTTCAGGACCCCCCACCCGTCCCCCTCCATCCCCCCGTCCACCCTCCCCACCCCCAGGTTAATTGTATGCTGACCTACGCCACAAAGGCCCCATGTTGCCGTTTATTCCTTGTTGTTCCTCCTCTGGTTGTCATGCTAATTCACTGTTTACACATGCAAAGAAAGCCCATTGTGCTACTGGTGAGGAAGTGTGAGTGTGTGACTGTGTGTGTGTGTGTGTGTGTTTGTTTGTGTGAGAGGAGTGGGGGGTGGGGGAAGAAAAGAGGGAATAAGTCAACGAGTGTATGGACATCCATCTTAGGTTTATATAATGGGTGTGAGAGGTTCAACCCACGCTGGCCGGGTTGAGGATATGTGGGAACAGGTCGACACTGCTTGGGCAATAAGAGGTAGGCGGGCCTTATTTCTGATGGACGCGGCCTGTGTCCATACGTCACACGCTCAAGGGATTGTGCTGTGCTGTGGTCAGAGCCCACAGACTTTAAGCGCACTGATTAAAATGCAGAGAACTCACCCTTCAAAGCACTTTTACACTGCCAGGACTTGTCTCTCCCAAATAATTTTTTTTTTTGTCCAGATAGTCGAAAGAGCACTTTCTCACCATCAAAGCACTCGCTTCCAAAGCCTCAGGCATTTGTACCTTTCCCGTTTTTTTTTTTTTTTGGCACGAGTAGTTTTAAATGGTTCAGCAGATCTCTGTGGAGTAGCCCAGCTACCATAAAAGCTGCAATTGTTATCATGGGGTGATGACTAGCAAACCACAATGGGGGTCGCTGAACTAAATACCAAACATGTCCTGGTATCCTCTTCTCCTCTCAAAGTTAGGGCCTAGCAAAGGGATGGAGCAGGTTTTTCCATGTTGTTTAGACAATCCTACTTCTGTTGTGGCACATATGGTGACTATGGCAGTGCCGGTTCCCATAACGGTCTGGGGTCTGCGCGTGATTATTCACAACGTTTGTTTACAAGCTAAAGCTATTTGGAATTTGCGGTTTATCTCTGCCCCATCCATCTTGTTCTGTCTCCTTACTCTTCGCTGTCTCATCTTGCCAGAATAAACAAGCTCGTGATGGGAGTGAAATGGCTCCACAACCTCAAACCTGTTTTGGACTATTGGGCAATGTTGAAAAGGGGAAAGAAAGCACAAGGCCCGTTGCGTAACCGCCTTTGTGAGACGGCAGCATGCATGAAACACTGTAAAAGGCTGCTTGTTACTGTGTTGCGGTCTATTTGTCTTGAATGCTGACCACAAGTCAGAATCCCCCCACACACACACACATTCAATGAATATACATGAAAACTAATACAGACACACACACACACACACACACACACACACACAAAATAATGACAATAAGTAGTCACTCGTTGTTGGTTGTACCTAGGGGGTTGGCTAATATCTCCATCTCCAGTTAAATGTTACATACCTGCATACAATAAGAATTAAGAATACAATGTTCCATAATGTTGCTGGTGAGAGTAACCATCCTGAATTGTAAAGTCAGGGTGAGTTACATTTGAGTTGACGAGCTGGAATCTTGCCTGAAGGAGGCATTCTGTTTGAAATTTCCCACTCATGACTCTAATATACACCTACTACAAATGGAATGCCACAATAGTCACATTCCGTCCTGTGTCTACCAGCTAACTCACACGCCCTCTGTTCTGTTCTTCTCCTCCTCCTCCTCCTCTCTCTGCCCCCCCCCCCCTTCAGGTGATGCCTTCCCAGGTGCCTCCAGTAGTTTCCTCAGCAGCTATGTGGGCGGATCCAACCCCCACGGCTCCCCCAGCGCCCTCGCCTCCGAGCCCTCCTTCAGGCCACCCAACCCCTTCCGGCATCCCCATGGCACAGCTATGGGCCTCCCATGAAGGTAACGCCCCCCCCTCACTACCTTCTTCTCCATCTTTCTGCTTTTGTTTGTGGTCTTGATTTTAATCTTTTTTTTTTGTTTCACTTGGGTTGACCATAACTGAGATGAAAACCGTGGACATTTTTCTGAACAAAAACCAGGGGCATTTCCAGTTCTTTCAGTTAATGTCATTGAAGGAAGTATTGTTTTTAGCTACACATATCATGGACAAACTTTTTTGAGTTTTTGTATGTCTGTCCCTGGGAAAACACGCAATAATGGGGACTGTCCCTGGAAAACATGGATGTCTGGTCCACCCTACACTCTCCTATCTGTCAGTCCCCAGTGCAAGAGTTTGGGTGGGCCACTCTCTCTTGGCAGAGAGGGCCCAGTGTTGATGGAGGTGATGGATAAATGTATTGAATTTAACGATCAGGTTTGTTGTCGCTTCACTGGACTGAAACAATGGCCAGATGCATAAATGCAGGAACTGTGAAGAAGGGATGGTAGAGTTGATTTGAGGAAGCCGACACGCTCTGTCAAAACAGGCAGGGGATTTCTGCCTTGTTTCGGTATTAAAGCTAATAGAAAACCACTGGGGAATTTGGGGACTGCTGCACTATTGTGTGAGCATTGGTTGAATAGATAGAAGGCAGTGGTTTGTGTGTTTGGATAAGTGCACATCTGAGGCTAAAGCTAAGGGGTTAGCAATGCGTAATATCAGTTCGTGTTCAACACCTGTGCTTGGTTTTCTCTTTCCCTCTCCTCTCTTCTCCTCTCCCCCCACCCTCTCTCTCTGTTTCTCTTTCCCTCTCTTTCTTTCTCTCTCTTTCCCTCTCTCTCTCTCTCTCTCTCTCAAAAACACAAACACATACACTCTGCTCACCCTCTGCCATTTTGGAGTCAATAAGCTAAATTTGTCTGAGCCTTCTGTCAGGGCTGCACGGAGAGCAATAAAAATGGTCAATTTTAGCCCAGCAGTTTCACTGCTAGACAGACCACATCTGTCAGACCAGCCATTTGTAATAAATTTTGCACTTAAAATGGCTTGTGTTCATTATTAGACACTGAGCGCTGGAGTTGTCGCTACAAGACACCGTAGTGAACGAATAGGCAGAGGTAAAGGTTTGGCTTGTGTGGTGTGTGCATTTCAAGAATGATGGAGGACTACTGCTTTGGACAGAATAAATATATAGTGTGTTGAAGGAAAATCCCACACTGATATTTTTCAAAGTCAGACCCATCGCTGCCTTTTAAGAACAAATTTGACTGGGGCAGTTTAGTCCATTTTGAATGTCACCACACTTATTAGGTTTTTAATAGTTTGGATTAAAATATGCCGTTTTGTTCTTATTTAATTTCAAAAACAGTTTTTTTCCAAGTTATAAGATGCAGTTTTTAATGAGGAGGACACGAGTCATTCATTTTTAATGACTGTAGCGTATTATTTATTTCTTAGCCCACCAATGCAGTAGGGGGAGTAGGCTACTCAGAGTCAGTCAGTGTTTGCTGGTTTTAAAGATTTGTGTTATTTTGTGAAGTAGGCTGTATTTCAAGCGTGGCCAGTGCTAGGCACCCGGCAACAAATTGCATAGTGCATGTTGTGTTTTTTTTTTTCTTTTCAATTTAAAAACTGCCCCAAGACCATCATGTCAAAGAGGATTTTTCAAATGTAAGATATGAATAAAACAGGCATAGAGACATTGGCTAGAACTGTATCCCTTCATAAAATGATGTTGGTCAAATATTGCACTCCCAAAGGCTAGAATGCCTGTTCTATACTGCGTCTCATCAGAATAAAAGGTCATTCCTGCAACGCCTCATAGTCTGTCACCACCTAGCCTGGTGTTTCTTTGCTTGCCAAGTTCCACACTACATCCACACAAATGAGCTAGAATTGCATGTCCTTTGCCACCCTTTATTCATTGTACGGCCGCATTTAATATCAAATACGTTTGTCTCTCTAGAGCAATAACAGGCTGCTGGTCTGTAAGGGGGGGGGGGGGGGATGGACTCTTTTTAGTATGTGCTCAAACTCAGGATAATGCCTCAACTCACAAAAGATTACATTGCCATTTTGAACCGCCTCTGATTTTGCACACAACAAACGAGATGGCAAGGGAAAGGAAAAAACGGGGGTGTGGAAGAAGCAAGAAAAAGGCCCAAGAAAAGAGAAAGGGGACGGGGGAACGGGAGACGAGGGGGGGGTTGGGGGTTGGGGGCAGTGGCTGCGGTGCTGTGGGTGGATTATTAATTAGGCCTTCTGAAGGGCCTTGTACCCACGGCGCTTTGTCTCGCGTCCCCAGCGGAGGGAAAAAGTGCCGATGAATTGTGTCTAAAGCCTTGGCATGGATCACGCCGCGCCTGTGTGTGCCACTGCCTACATAGAAATGTGATGAATAGCTGACATTGAAGTGTACTCGGTCTCTCTCTCTCTCTCTGCAAGCCCTGCGAAAATATTTGAACATGCGTGTTTATTCTAAAGGGCGCACCTGCCCCCCTATTAACTACAGGGAAGGAGAGGAGAAGTGGCAGCTGTGGAATTCTGCTATTTTTACTGGAGAAACAATTCTTGTGTGTCCTTCGTTGCAACCCAACCAACACCCCACCCCCCTTGTGTGTGTGTGTGTGTGTTGTGTTTGTGCTGCATAAGGGGATTGTCAAGTACACGGGGAGTAACAGGGAATGGATGCCTCAGAAGATTTATCTTTTCACATTTTTAAAATTAACAAACACAAATTGTTGCGCCGAGTGCGTGATTCACTTTGTCTGCATATCAGCTCCCCTCTTGTAAAACATGCCTTTCTGTGTGTGATAACCCCAGAAGATGTATCTGACTTTTTTTTTTTTTTTAATATTTTACAAAGCCGGTCTTCATGTGTGTAGTGATGATGCTTTGCTGTGCTAGCTAAAGCGTGCTAGCGTGGTCACAGATCAAGGAGATGAATGCCAGTGTCTCAGTGTCAAACTGTACAGCCACAATGGGGATCTGTCTGCAAGGGGGATCAAGACCTTATGAGACCCACTGAATCTGCTCTATTCTGCCCAGTGCCGGCCATTTAAAGTGGGCACATGGAAACATCAGATTATTTATTTGAGCAAGTGTGAGACCCCTTACGGTTCCAGTGATTTTTATATAACCGCTGTGTTTTCCCCTCCTCTCGTCAGTTAGTAAGCCTACACCCAGAGTCAGTTGTTGGCTATTAAGTGTCTGTAAGCAGATCTACTTATGGCCCTCAACATTCACCTTTGGACTGAGCGGGCGGCCAATGGCGTGTCTCCCAGGCCCGTGATTGATTGGCTGGTGTCGCTGCCTGCCGTTCCTGTCACGCGCTGGACCCCGGTGAAAGGCTAGCACTCTCTGGCCAGACCGGCCTGATGGATGTGTTGGTTCAGATAGACCCTGTTGATACTGAAGGAGATGCGTGGCTCTGGTTACAGGCACTGGCTGTGAATGAAAGGCTGGTGTGTGTGTGTGCTTGTGTGTGTGTGTGTGTGTGTGTGCACGCTAATGTGTGTGTGTGTGTGTGTGTGGGTTCGTGGCTAGATTTGGTTATGTGTGGTTTGGTTGTGAGTCTGTGTAAAAATAGACTTGGTTTAGTGTGTTTGTGTGTGTGTGTGTATGTGTGGGGAAAAAAGCCTGGGTTAGTTTGTGTGTGTGTGAGTGAGTGAGTTGCAAGGCTTTGGTTTCTGGTCTGATGCAGGCAGGCGAGTGGTGTGTGTTCTTTGGTATGCGGCTGTTCTCTCTCTGGGCAGCTCAGCTCAGTCTGCTGCTGCTGGGTGAAGGTGACGCCTGACTGATGAAGTGTGACGTGTCAAAGTTCAACTCTGGCCCTCTGCCCCCTTCTCCCCCTCCCCCAGCCACCCCCCCCACACACACACATACACACACGACCCCTTGACCTTTATCATGTCGTGTGCATGCACCTCTGAATCCCAACCCCCGCCCTTCAGCTGCAGTTCCCCATTCCATCCTTCTGTTAGTTTTCCTTTCTTTTATCCCCCCAACCACTTTTGTGTGGAAAGTGGAGTTTTTAAAGGATCTTTTGAGGTCCTTGGTAATATCCTAGGCAAGGGGTTGGTGTGTTGAATTCCCACATACGGGCCCTCCCCTATTGAATGCTAATGGCTTTTTTTTTCTAGATTGTTCCACTTTGAGTAAAATTCTACTCTACCATGCCCCACTTAAACGTAACCTTCTTCCGTCCTCCGTAATGGATCCCTCGAGAACAGCCAAGTTAAATCATTCTTATGCTCGAAGAGACTCTGTGTATCTGCCCTTCTTTTCACAATCACACCGGTTTAAACCCCTTAATCTGTTTCTTGGATTATGTTCTTTTCCCCTCCTCTCCCAATTCAGTCTGGAGGTTTTTATTATCAGTCTGGTTGGAGACTCTGCCACTCTCCACATGGATGCGCTGAGGCTCAGCCAGAAACGAAGGGCAGCTACGGGAGAGGGAGGGAGGGAGGGAGAGTATTTTGGCTGTTTTTTACATCATGAACTGCAAAAGGGACATGATTTTTGTCTCTTTGATTTAGGTTGCATGATTTAGGTTGCCTTCTGCTACATTTTTATTTTCTCCACTGTTCCCAATCTAGGGAACAAGAAACGGAACAAGAAATAGACCACATCTTTGTCCAAATACCATGACACGGGCAGGATGTCCTCCGTTCTTTCTCAGGAATGGTGTCAATGCCATCAACAGCATAGCGCTATCGTATCACCTTAGATGTGCTATATTAAGGCCCCGCCAATGCACCCACCCGCGGCGGCCCAGGCCGTCTATTAGTGGCTTGCCCGGAGGCTTGCTTAGCAACTGGTATACCTTTCCCAACCTTATCTTTTATCCGCAGAGGGCTGTATTTCAAAGAAGGCCTCTGCTGATGTTTCACACATGACTATCTCGGTGGAAGGTTGTGTGTCAAAAAGCATCTATTTCTCAAGATTGTGCACTGCCCAATGGCGTTTTTTTCCTTTTCGTTTTTTGGACTGACTTTGCTTGGAGCTAGCGTGAGTGATCAGACCAAATCCCTGCGTGGACATGGCTGGCCTGGTCCATGTTCTTGTTATTGCCACAACAGCCATCTTTGCCATTTTTCTTGGAACGGGTAGGTCAACGACACAGACTCCTCCTGCAAATATTTCTGAATGGCTTTCTGGGAACAGCATGTCAAAGTGATGTGACTACACTCGATGCACTTTGTATGCTTTTAGTCGAGGACAAGGTCTCTCCGTTTGTGCCTCCCTTTTCACTTCAGTTTCTCCACGTTCTCTGTAAGTGGGAGGAATGCAACCTTGGAAATAAAATGGGGCCCTTAGAATCCTCATCAGAAGGCTCTGAAAAACTCTCCACCCCCTCCTCCTGTTTTCTTCCTGCTCCTGAATATGCCCCTGGACAAATCCTCCCTTTTCAGTGCTCACGCTGCAGTCATTAAGATCATGTGACCCTCGACCTTTGCCCCCCTGCAGCACCTAGCCTGTATTATCTTTCTAAACACTGGTGCGCTGCCCTTTCATCGACAGCGACGTGACTCTGGCTCTAATCTATATTGGCCGATGCGACTCAGGTTTTAATTGCCTCTCCTGTCAGAAGCTAATCTCTCATGTTGTTTTGAGGCTTGTGTTTTATGCACTCAGATAGCAGCTTGTCCTCAGCCCAGAGTCATTTAATTTCAATGCCAAATGTACCAAATGTACAGACAGACAAATGCACTGTTGCATCTTAAAACATTCATCTGATAACTGTATCCAGGGAAACTAACTGTGGTGGGTTTTTTTTAGTTTCATAATATTTGTCCATTTGATTTCTTTCCTACGAGGAGTGAAAGATGAAGTTAACCTCTGTGGCCATGCTGGGCCTGAATAAAAGCCTTAAGTAGGGTGGCGTGGCACTTGAGGACGTCATCATGGTAGTTGGAGTGGGTGCGATGGCTGTTTGACCTTTCCCATTCATCGGGCCTTCAGCCCTCCTCAGCCCTCCTCAGCCCTGGGGCTAAATTGCCTTTTGCACTCCAGGCTCATTAAATGCATTTTTGTAAGCCCTGCTACTTTTCCTTTATCTGAATAAAACAGGCAGCCAATCACACCTGTCCCTTTCAGAAGCGCATGTTGCAGTCAATTCTGTTATTATTTGTGCAGCATGGGAGACGCCCCTGGCAGCGAATACTCTCGTGTGTCTCTTTAAGGGGAGGAGATCCGCAGGGCTGAGTCATGACCATCATCTTGTGACCTTTTCACTAAAACTGCTAAACTCGTCTGACACGCCTGCGAGTGTTCTGAATAATTGCATGCTTGGGATGGCGGTGGCTCTGAAAACAAACATTTCATTTGTCAGTCGTCTGCTCGGCTCGGAGGGCAAAGTCACAGGGGGTTCACCCGTCGCCCAGGGCCTGTGTGACTGACTGCTCCCCCTGCCACACCCCCACACCCCCCTCCCCCTTTCGCCTTTTACCCAAGTTTTCTCGATCAGACCATCAACAGGTCAGGTCAGTTCTCTCTTGTTTCTGCCTCATTCCCCGTCTCTTCCTTCTGTCTGCACTTCTGTTTCCCCTCTTTTTCCTGCTCTCCACCTAGTTCTCTACACCCCTTTTATTTCCCTCTTCAGTGTCCCACTAGAGAAACTCAGTGAGCCCCCACCCATGGTGCCGAGGCCTGGCCTTCAGATAGACAAGTTCAGAGCCTTCCACCCAATTAGAGGCTGAAGGGTATGTCAGGGAGTGGTGTGGTCACCCACATAGTGGCAGATTCCACTGAAACACACACACACACACACACACGCAAACACAAACCACACACACATACACACAAACACACGTACACACACGTATGTGCAAGAAAGCAGGTCAGGCTGCAGTCTTTGTTTGATGGAGGATGTCAATTATTTCTGTGTTTGAAAGACTTAAAATACGAGCCCCTCCAGTGCTTCTGTTTAGTTTTTGGTGCACTTGGTCACTTCTAAAATTAACATTTAGGAGGAATGTTTCTGTCCGAGTGGGCTGTACATATGTGCTTGTGCTTGCTGTTTTGTGTTCCGTCCTCGGGGAAATCTGGGATAAAATTCATGACTTTTCTGTATGTCTGGGATGGACGCTCCCTGGTGACCAGCTGTCAGATGAGAGAAAAATTCCAACGCTCGCCCCCTTCCTCTGAGTTGCGGGTCCATAATTCAGTTTTATGATTCCAGCAGCACACACACAGTGTGCAGCCTGCAGGCCTGAAGGCGATTCATGAACTGATAAGAGATTACATCTTTTTGGATGCTGTTGTTTGGATGTGTGTGTGTGTGTGTGAGGGAGAGTGCAAAGGTGTTTTGTATTGGAAAAAAAAATGTCAATAAAACATGGGAGGTGAATGCAGTGTGTTGACAAAATCAAAATGGCTGTCAAATGTTTGTGTGTTTCTTTTTTTCCCCCCCAGGTTATCCACATCTCCCTGGAAGTTTATACTCCAGCCCCTACATTCCCGTCAGCCACATGGAACACCCACAGCTGGGCCAGCATGCACTCTTCGACTCGCAGAAAGGTTTGCCGTCTTTTTTTTCCCCCTCTTAAAGTGTTCATGTGCGTGATTTACATAAAAGGTCAGGGTACTCTATTGATTACAACAGAAGGCTTGATCTGCCAATCTTTTGCAGGTAACACCCACGCTGATGTGTAATTTTAAGCTCTTGTTTATAGTGAGCGCTTAGCGAGAGAGAACTAGCACTTTGTGTTTAACAGTCGGTGTGAAGAGCATGTGTGGGCAGCTGCCTTGGCACTCATGCATGTGTGTGTGGGAGAGTTGTTTTTCTATTTGTTTGATAAATGAGGCCTTTCTGTGGTTTTTATTTTTTTTCTCTGTCATGCAATCATTAAAAAAGGGTCCACGTGTTCTAGAGTAGAGTACAGGTCATCGTCGATGTTGCCTTTGTTATGTTATGTTAGGGTAGCATCTGGTCCACCAGCCAATAGTGACTAAGAGTACTTTTGACCTATTTACTAGATAACAATATGACGTGCAAAAGGCGGAGAAATCATTGGGGAATGTGTTTTACTTTTCCATATTGCTGCAAGTTATCAAAGTCTTATAGTCGTATAGTAACTTGGCCCTCATGTCATGCCGTCTCGCTCTCTTGCAGAAGGGTTCTACCTGCCCAGTCCAGTGGGGCAGCCCTCCTTGCACTCCCACTCAAACCTGTCCCGCAGCCCCGGTGCCCACCTGCCCGGCCCCCTCTCCAGGGAGAAGGAGCCTCTTCCAGTCCACAAAAGCCTGAAGGACCCCATGAGGGAAAGGGAGAGGGAGAGAGAAAAAGACATAGGGAAGGAGAAGGCCTTTAAGATTGAGCTGGGTACCCCGCTGCAGAGACGGGAACGCGAACGGGAGCGGGAACGGGAACGGGAGCGGGATCGGTCCAGGGAGGAGCTAAGGCCCCAGAGCGTAGTCGATCTGACGCAGGACGTTAAGACTGAGGACGAGCGGGAGAGGCGCCCCATTTCTGGGTCCGAGCGGCTCGGCAAGGCTGCCATGGAACACTCGTGGCCAGCCTACCACCACCACCACCACCACCACCAGCACCAGCACCCGCTTGCATCGAGCGCACCCGACGTCAAGCCCAAGAACCCGCTGCAAACGTCGTCGCTCAGCAACTGCAGGAGCAGTAGCAGCGGCGGCGGGGGCAGCCAAGCTGGTTCCTCGGCCCGATGTTCGAGCGGCGAGCCCGACCGAGATCGGGGTCCGCGCGACGACGAGAACGCTCGGCCTGGCGGGGGCCACCCCTTCTCGGCAGACCGGCAGAAGCAGCGATGCGACTCGGCATCCACCTCGGGAGGCTCCCTGCACATGTCGTCTTACGCCGTTCCCTCATCCCTGCAGAGTTCCCTGTCCCATCTCCCGCCCCGGCTGGTGTCTTCTGGCACCTACCCTCCCCCTCACCACATGCCGCCCAGCCTGTACCCCTTCTACTCAGCTGCGAAAGAGCCAGGAAAGGAACACAGAGTGATCGCTCCCACGTATGTGCCTTCTGTTGAGGTTTACGATGAGAGGAAAGGGCCCATCCAAATTGCATCGCAAGCCAGGGACAATAAAAATGACAAAAACAGGGAGAGGGAACGGGAACGGGAAAGGGAAAGGGAACGGGAACGGAGAGGGAAAAGGACAGAGAACGTGAAAGAGAAAGAGAAAGGGAGAGGGACAGGGAGAGGGAGAGGGAAGCCTACAGATCAGTCCCTCTGGTTGATAGGACTCTGGTTGACCACGGACGGCCTTTGGTCAAAAACGAGTCTCCGCCTCATTCGGACTACAAAAGAGACATCTTGAGGGAGGAGGGCTCAGTCATAAGGTCAAATGGCTTAGCCATCAAACGACCCCCACCCTCCGACATGTGCCCCAGCAAATCCAGACACAGCCCCGACGCCCGGGACTATCCCAGCGCCCAGTCCAGACACATGATCAAAATGGGCCTGGAGGCCGAGAGTCGGAATCAGGATCGGGAACGAGAGCGAGAGCGGATGTCCCGGCCCACGCACCCCTTCGCTGGGATGGACCCAGGCGCACTGCACACGGACCCACACCCTCTTAAGGGCCTGGCCACGGCCGAGCCTAAGTGGAAACCTTTCGACATGGGCAACTACGCCACCAGCCACATGGCTGCCCTGGCGGCCCACCACGGACACTCTGGGGCACATGGCGGGGACGAGGAAGGGGGCAAACGAATGTACCTGGACCCCGCCAGCCTCCACCGGCCTCCTCCCCGCAGCAGCAGCAGCCCCGAGCGCCTTCAGCCGGAGCCCCAGCCTGGCGAGGTGTCGGCCATGCAGAGCCTTATCAAGTACAGCGGGAACTTCCCTGGCGAGTCCGGCTCTCGTCACTCCTCCTCCTCGTCCTCCTCTTCCTCGGGGGGCAGGAGCCCGTTTGGCGGACTTGGGAGCATGAAAATGGAGGCCAGTCACAGCCACAGCCACGGCCACGGCCACAATCATGCCCACGCCCACGCCGGCGTCTACAAGGTGCAGCACCTTCCCCCACAACAGCCTGGCAAGCAGCTGAAGAGGGACCCAGAGAGGCCCGACAGCGCCAAGTCCTTCGGCCGGGATGCCGGAGGAGCAGGAGGAGGAGGAGGTAGCGCTCAGGGGGAGGTGGAGGTGCGGCACCCGCCAGTGGGGATAGCGGTGGCCGTCGCCCGGCAGAGGGACAATAGCAACAAGCCCGGCTCAGGCCCTGGAGACCGGGAGCGGCCCATCCCAGGTGGAGGCATCAAAAGTAAGACCCCTTCACTTCACTTCACTTTTTTCTATTTACACATAACGGTAATATAGACTTGTTTCTGAAGGCCTGCAGCCAAGCTAAAACGTGTTGGCATATCTTATCTGTGTTTTTGTCATGAATAAGTCATAAAAAAGGTTTTTACTAGCAGAGAAGTCCCTTGGACCAACCCTATTTTTCAACATCAACCCAGTTTTGTTTTGGGGGGTAGATAGAATATTTCAATAGATTATTTTTTAATAGATATAAAGATGCAGTGACCTTTTTTTTTTACTTTGTATTGTAAAAAGAAATTGCGTGTTACGAGACAAGCTTCTCTGTTTACTCTTTGTCTTTCTCTCTCTCTCTTTTGCTCTTTCTCTATTTACTACCAAGCCGCTCGAGGGACTTTATGTAAAAGAGATGGCTGAGGTCTTGTCAGTGAGCTTTTCCTACAGTAGAGCCTGCCAGTGTAGGCTAGAGCGCACTAAGCCTTTTCTCTAAGACGCTGCCTGCCTGCATTATAAATGTAATTTACAGGGCAGAACTAAAAGCTGCAAACAAGAGCTGAATTCTAATAGGACTTTAGGTTTGTTGCTAAGCAATAGAATCAGCCTTGACTGAGTGAGGGGCGAGGCATTAATTTATTTTCTTCTGTGTGTGCGCAGGGATTGTAGTAATAACACCGGCCCCCTTTTTGAACCACGGGCACGTTCCGACATCATAAATGTGTCCGAGGGAAATGGGGAGAGTGGAGCCTTTTTTTTTTTTTTTTTTTTTTTGCGGACGGTTCTTTTCATGTTTGTTTTGGGTGTTCTCCCTTTTCTCACCCCTCCCTCCCTCCATCCCTCCCTCCCTCCCTCTCCCTTCGTGGTGATGCTGATGGATAGCGTTTTGTGGGACTAGATTTCCGTAACCTTGGAAACGAGTTGGAAACCTGTTCCTCCGGAGCATGACCGAGATCAGCGTGCTCTTTGGCGGCGGCCCCTTTGAGGGTTTACCAGCAGAGCGTTCCTGCTTCAGCTGCTGCCCGTCAATACTGAAGGGTTCAATACACTCGTAAAATGACTGAGTGGCCCTGGGAGCATCACTCCTGTGAACGGGGGGAGTCTGCGCCGTGACATTTATTCAGGGGCATTTTTGAGACATGGGTACAGAACCTACTAGCTGTAAAAAAACCTGAACATTCACTGTTGTTACACATCCTGCAGTTTGTCAACGATATGTGAAGAAAAATGACGCGATTTGTGCGTTTAGTTAAAATGGATTAGAGGAGACTGTGTTGATGTTTTTTTTTGTAAGCTGCCATTGTAGTGGCATTTTCTTTTTTTTTCAGGTTTAGGTTCATACGTCCATAGCATGCTGCAACAAAGCCAAACGGGCAATTTGATGTGCTTGTCATCAGCTGTTGTTGGGGGGTGGTGGTAATGTCCATGTTGTGTTGACTCATCCCACTTGACTTGTGCAAACCAAATCAGTGCACTGACTGATAAGCTCTGTCACTAAGAGCACTGGCTATCTTTAGACCTCCATGCCCACAGAGAAATGCAAACACATTCTGACACCCGGGCACAGTCCAGGCCCCCTTTTTGAAGTCCTGTTCAGAGAGGAGCGAACACGGAAGGCAGAAGGAGATAGAATAACCCTCTACAGCAGTGTGTCATGTCTGAGATAATGCCAAGACACGGGTGCTCTCTGTAATATACTCGCAGTTATCTTGTCGTCTGAGGTTACGGCTCTTAAAATGCAGGCAGAGCCCGCATTCCTTTTCAAGCGGGTCTTTTCTCCCCCCCAAATGAATTTGATTTATGGATCTGTGAATTCCAGAGTTCACAATTGAGGCCTCATGCAAACCACCTGTGCCTTTCAAACATCATAACCCCCCTCCCCAACCCGCCCCCCCCCCAAACTGAAACCTGACCCCTCATCCCTCTATCTGCGACCCCTTGCAGGCTCAGGTCACGGCGAGGACGAACGAGGGGATGAGCGTGCACGTCATCGCGACGACCGGCTCCTAACCGGCCGTCTGGAGCGAGACCAGGAGAAGGTTTTGAGGTGAGAGAGAATCTCAAATCTGCCATGCCACCAAGTCACAAAACATTTATCTGGCAATTATGATGCACCATGACATGTGTATGTAATAAATTCTAGTCTATACATATCAAAACACCTACACATTTTTGCCATAAGTCATGTTGTTTTTAAAGCTGTTCTGCAGCAATGGTTATGTCACCTTAGGAATGTATCTTACTTTTTTTTAATGTGTGGCTGGTACTTTCAATGACAGATCGTGATGCTTACATGACAACCACTAACAACCATTTACATGTATAATGTCAGCTGAGTTTTTTTTCCATCCATTGTTATTCTCTTGCAATTCAAGTCTTTTAAAGTCTTATCTTAGTCTGCTGTCGTGTTGTGGATATTTGTTGTGCACTGGGTGAAAATTGGGGGGGACAGAAGAAAGAGTCTATACCCAATCTCGTCACGAAAAACATAGGGAGGAGCTGGACAGCCTGAGCTCTGTGGCTGAGATTGATTTTTTTTTTTCCCTCCCCCTGCAGTTATGTGGAAAGTGGTGATAAGAAGTGTTAAAGGAGAGGATGTGTGTCCTTTTGAAGGTTACTCATTAAAGCAACTCAGTTCTTATAAACTACCAGCAAAGGCACAGACGGATCCAAAAAGGATGCGTGTATGCATGTGCTGCCACGCTAGGCCACATCTGAGCAGCAGCAGCAGTCGCAGCAGCAGCGGCAGCAGCGCGTAGTTGCTTGCCAAAAACTGAGATTATTTTTTGCCCAAAATGGATTGGAGTGTGTCATCGTGCCTTCAGAGGTAGCCAAGAATAAAGATGGCGGAGCGCGTGTAATTAATTGCACCTCGTTATGAAAATGTTTTTAGTTTATTGCCGAGGGCTGCTAGCACTTCCGCTTGGCTTTCGCGACGGCAGCAACCCCCCTCCCCATCCACTCCCACCAACCCCAACCCCCCCCGACTCCTCTGATGGCGCTCATTGGCTTAACGGGGCATGTTTTTTTATTGGTCTCCCTCGCAGCGTGGGTTTCTTTAAGGACCAGATGGATTTATGGGTACTTTCCCAGCGCATGGGAGTCTATTTTCAAAGTGTTGCACTCATTTAGAGTGGCAGAAAGAGCCTGCCTTCCCCATGGTGGAAATTGCTGCTTATAAAAGAGACTGGCTCGCGCAACAGGGGGGCTCGGGCTCAGCCTCAGAGCTGCTCCCCGCCTGCATAACGTCGGACGGATGGTCGGGCGAATTAGAGTTAGAGTCAGGTCAGTGCCCCGTGTCCGTGTAGTAGTGCCTGTGTGCCATCGCTGCTGCTTAAACGGGGGGAAACATGACAGCAAGGGTGCAGATGCCACCTCTGTCTCAAAAACCCAAAAATAATCATAATAATAAAATGAAGTACCAGTGTGATCGTTAATGCTGGACCTGTGTAATTAGCAGTAGTCAGCTGGCAGAAGAGAGCACATTGTTGTGTTTTTTTTTTTGTTTTAAAACAACATCTAAGTAGCAATTATAGTGACAGCAACATGGTCCTGCGAACTTTGGCCTCATTCCCAGGCGGTAGCATGCCCACATTATGCAGAAATCTATTTACTTTTTTGTTTTTCTGACACTTTGATCCCCCTGGCTACCATGTCTGCACTTCTAATTTGTCCTAGCCAAAAACCGTGCGACACAAAAAAAAAAAAAAACAAATGACAGGAGAGGGCCTCATTATTCTGTGTAACTGCTTTCTTAATGGTGCCCCCCCCTTTCGCCCCTTCACCTCCATCTCCTCATGTTCTTGTGGCAGGGAGAGCAAGGAGCTGGCCGAGTACACGCAGATGCATCCCCCTATGGTGTCGGCCAGCGGACTCAACCCCAACCTGGTGGTGACCGGCGGGCCGGCCCTGGCAGGAACGGGGCGCTGGCCCGGAGATCCGGCCTCGCACCTGGCCTCCCACCCCTGGCTGCCCCGGTCAGGGGCTCCATCTGTATGGCTTCCTGGGTCCCCCTACGGTAAGAATGAGGAGACTTTTATATACAGGGATTATATAGCTGGGATAACAACTTCACTATATAAATGGATTGGAACAATCCAAGCCTATTTCTGTCAACCTAAGTATGTTGTGTTGTGCTGTGCAGTCTGATTGTTTGTTTGTTTGTTTGCTTCTTTCTTTGTTTGGTCTGGTTTTCTTGTGCCTTGGTTTTTTTTACTGTGCTGCAGTCTGACTTCTCCTGGAGATTGGGATCAGTGCTGAAATGTGTTTGCCGTGTTAAGTGGCGGATTCATTTCCTCTGATTCGTCTCTGAGGGACGCTCTGATGTGTTTCTACTGGTCTGCCAGCTTTTTTTTTTTTTTTTTTTTCCAACTCACGTTTCTAAGAATGTTCCAACTGCCTGCCCCCAGACAGTGAGCGAGAAAAAAAAAAACACAACACAGAAAAAGGTCTGCACATGTTCCCTGCCAAAAATAACACAAACCAATGCGGTCCCTTCGTAATTCCCTGACACTGAGGTTGCAGTCTAGACAAGGCTCCCAAAACAAGTATGCCCCAGTCTAGCACACTAGTTCAAAAGGGCTCCCGGTTTCTTGGCATTGATGGAGAAGTGGTTGTGCCGAAGCACAGGAGTGGCATTATGGTGTTACGGAAGGGAGCCGTGTGCGGTGGGCCCAAACCGCCTCTGAACCCAAGCTCAAACGGACCATCAACTCTGGGCCCTGGGCCTGGCACAGGAGGCTTGCTCTGCATGTTAGTAACAGCATCTCTGTGGGGTTTTTTTCCCTCTCATTCTCACAGGTCTGCCTCCCCACTCCCTGCACCAGGGCCTGTCCCCGGGCTACCCCCCTGCCATGCCAGGGTCCATCCCAGGGCCTTACCAGTTCGCCCGTGATCCCCAATCCGGCCAGCTGATTGTCATTCCTGCAGAACATCTGCCACATTATGGTAGGTGCCCCACTGGCTTATTGAGTTTCTGAAGATATGTTAGTTAGGGCCGGAAGGTTAAATCAAGTTAGTTTTTATGTACAGTAGTATATGTGTGTCCTTAGATTGATGTATTGTTGAAAAAAGGCATGCATTTTTGAGCCTGTGTGTGGTTTTATGTTTTATCCCACCTAGTCACATGTATGGTATTCAGTCTGCACCAGCTCCAGCTGTTGTATATTGAGGTGTGGTGATGTGTGTAGTTTTTTTCTGACCATACCTGCATGACCAGTAGTTATGTGTGTTCCAATCACTGTGAACATTCCTTACCATTGTGTCACAGTATCAGCACTGACCCAAGGCAGCATTTCTCCCTATGCTCCTAATAAACATGCTGACCATTGTCATGCAGGAATTTAAGCACAACCCATGTAGATATGCAGATATCCCCATACCGAAATGACAATACCTGAACCTCTCCCACTCTTGCCTCTCTCTCTCCCCCACACCCAATCTCTCTCCCCCACCCATCCACCCACAGCGGCGGCAGAGCTGATGGAACGTGCCCCCCCACTGTGGCCTGCGCTCTACCCTCCGGCGGGCAGCTCCCTGCAGCACGCGCACCAGCTCCAGCTGCTCTCCCACCAGCAGCTGGTCCGCCAGCAGGAGCTCTACATGATCCAGCAGCAGGCCGCGCAGGTCATGGAGATGCAGAGGAACGCACAGCTAGTGGTGAGGCGGCCCCCGACAGCACCGCTTTTAACTAACTAACCACCTACCTCTGAGTGGAGTACTAACTACTGAGCTAACTAATATTCAAATACTGGCTCACTTGCGTGTGTACACACACACACACACATGCACACAGGTCATGTAGATGCATCTGCACAGCTAGTGGTGAGGCCCCAGAGTGCCTTCTTTACATCTATTACTCACTGCACTACTAACCACTGCTTAAAGTGCACTAACTAATATCCAAGTACTGCCTCACTTGCATAGACACAAACACAGTAACACACACACACGGCCATACAGTATGTGTAATGAGATGACAGTTTTGTGTGGTATGACGAGTCAGTAAATGTGTAGCTTGTGTAAGTGTGCCTTACAAACATGCACGTAGCAGCATACCAACAGGCGCTCTGTGTGTGCCGTGCCTATGCTCCTCCTGTCACCGAGTATTTGCCAACTACGGAGTGTTGAAATGCAAAAGAAGGATGCACTGCTCTTGCAGAATTTGTTGCTCTGTCTCTACCCTCCCTACTCTGGTCGTGCAGCCCACACACACACACACACAGACACACACACGCACGCACACACAGCATGCCCTCACACACACACGCATGCTCACACACACACAGCACACACGCAAGCACTCAACTCCCCACCGCCTGCTCCACACTTCTGCTAAAATGCTCTCTGCGGGGGGTTCATAAAGACGTTAAGGTGGCGCCCTGCTGCGTGGTGCGTCTTTCATGAGCTTTTGTGGCTTACAGTGCGTATCCAGAGATTGTGACAAGCAGGGAGGACAAACTTGTCTTTTCAGACGCCTTTTTTTTTGTGGTGGCTAAATCTGTTTAGATGATGGCGCCTGCTACTCTCCCTGCTGACAGTATTCAGGGGGCATCTCAGGGGCATCTCGCTCTCCGATCTACCACCCCCACCCCCCACCCCCAGCGCCAGGCTGGCATCTCTCTCTCTCAACATCTTTGGCCTGACAGTAGCTTTTTTCTTCCTGCACAGGAGAGACTAAAAGCCAGCGAACAAAGAGCTGACATGGAAGACAAGGCAGACAAAAGGAGCGAGGGGGCCAACAAGACCAGCCTGTCTGCCCCGCCGCTGCACCCCCGCAAGCCCTCGCAGGCCCCGCCCCGCTCCCCGACGCCCTCCACCTCCTCGTCCTCCTACAGCAAGGCCCTCACCCCGCTCCCCGTCGCCCCGTTGCCCTCGCCCTCCGTCACGGCCCTCAAGTCCGAGGAGCACCCCAAGGCCGAGAAGGCCTTCACCCAGCAGTCCTACTCGCACCCGTCGACCCCCGCCCCGCACCCACCGAGCCCCGTCTCGGCCTCCCCGCCGCCCCCCTCGCCCATCCGGCCCAAGGAGGAGTCGGTGGAGGTGGTGGAGAAGGAGGGGCTGGAGCTGCAGAAGCAGGTCTCTGCTCCCTTCCAGTCCATGTATCCTGGTAAGCCACGTGTCTCTCTTTCTTACCCCTATGGCGGACACACACACACAAGCGAAAAAAAAACTAAGGCTACGTCCACATAAGTCCATTTCTAAAAAAACTAAATGTAAGAAGGTTGTAGTGTTTCTGCGTGTTGGCCACACCAGTCTAGTAAAACTAGTCATTTTTAGGGCTCTGGAACCATACTTGATTAGAACTGGTTAGTCAGTGATGAAGTCATTTGAAGTTGGCAGCACACTGAAGTAATAATTGCGTGTGTGTGTGCGTGCATGCATGTGCGTGTGTGCACCCATGTGCGTGCGAAAATCGCTTTGGTGCTCAAACTTTAGCAATGGAATAATGTGGACTTAGACTAATAGCCTTAATAGGCGGTTCAGTATGCCAAGCCTGTGAGTATTCACTCTGCTTGTTGTTGAAAATGAAAGTGGTTGTGTAAGTATAGAAGCAATGTATAATTAATAGTGGGGTAGGGCCACGTCACTGTATTGATGACCCAAGCTGTTTTGTAGTCACTGCAGGCCTTGAAAACAACTTTTGGGGAGAGGGCAAAAAGGGAAGAGCCTCAAAGTTCTGTGTGTGACTCATTACACATCAAAGTGTATGATTGATGCATATGTTTTGCACGTGTGTGTGTGGCGTTTTTTAATTAACAGTGGTATTAAATCTGCATATAGCCTGTAATTAAAAGCACGGTGCAGATCAAAAAAGCCCCCCCCCCCCCTTCCTTCATTGTTGCAGCCCTCGCGCTATTGATCTTCCGGTAGCGAATCTGAGGAGCATGTCGGGCAGGGACCTGGGGATTGGTTGCAGGACAGCAGGCGTGGAGCCTTTAGATGCCCATTCTTCATGTCGGTGCGCGCTGCGCTGTGCTGCGCTGTGCCGGGCTGCCTTAATGAGTAGTCTGCAAATAGCCCCCACATCTGGGATTACCAGCTGCCACTTCGCTAGCGATAGAGACTTCTCACCAAAGCAGCCCCCTTTATTATTTTTTTCTTGCTTTTTTTTGCCGCCACCCCATCCCTTGACAGTTTTCTCCCATTCTTCTATTTCTTTTTTTCTCATACCAGTTCTGTGTGAGTGTGATGTTGGTGTGTGTGTGTTGGCGTGATTTATAAATGGTGGAAAAAAATATCCATGGTATTGTGTTGTCTGAATAGAGATGAATGTCTTACCTGTGATCTTATTTTTCCTTTTTCCCTTCCAAGTGTGTGTCTAGGCAAGGTCTTTTTAAAGTGAATGTGCTAAAACTGTAGGTGTGTGTGTGTGTGTGTATTCCGAGTGGCTTTTGGGAAGCCTTTGCTGAGGCCACTCGGCTCATGAAACTTTCATAAAGCCTCCGTCCTGAAGAGCACATGGGCGATTAATCACTTTGTCACTCTTGTCACAGGGAACTAAGCTCTCTGCCGCTTGCCTCTTTGCATAAGCACTCCAAGCCTCGCTGACGTTCGTCCTTTCTTTCTTTCTCTCTTTCTCTGTCTCTCATTTATCATTTAACCCTTTCCTCCTCTCTCTCTTCCAGAAATTCCTCCCGGCTACCCGTACCCACCCTTAACCAGTCAGTTCGCCAGCCACTACCCCTACCTCCTTCAGCCTGCGGCCGCCGCAGACGCCGATGGCCTGGCTCCGGACGTGCCGCTCTCCGCCGAGACGACGTCGGAACACCTGCCCGTGGCCGCCGACGTCAAACCCCGGCACCTGTGCTCCCCGGTGCTGGTGGAGCCGCTGCAGGCCTCCCGGGAGGCGGCGGAGGTCGCGGCAGAGACGCGGGGCGTCACTTCCCCGAAGCAGGAGCCCAAGCTGGAGGACTGTAAGGAGGGCCTAAGCCAGGAGGCCCTGGGTCCTTCTTCGCGCCACCACTCCGGGGTGGCTACCACCGCCATCTGCACGGAGGACACCGAAGGCCCAGTGTGTCTGGAGGACCAAGGCCGAGCCACAGGACTAGGACTGCCCAGGCTGGAGGACCGCATGGAGGGCGCAGCAGAGGATGGTGGAGGCATCAAGGTGGAGATGTCTTCCTCCTCCTCGTCGTACAGCTGCGTCCAGCCGTATAGCATTGCGGAGGTCCCGGTTGCGGACTGCAGGCCCAAAGTGGAGGTTCCGGAGATGTACATCAGCAGGGCAGAGCCGGCCTTCCAGCCCCTCGTGGGTCCTCACGAGTCCCAACACCACCACCACCACCACCACCACCACCAGGAGCACGAGTCAATCCATCCTTCCGAACTGGCCATCCCTGCACCAGAGCCGCTTGGCACGCCCCCCTGCGAGCTGCGGGAACCCACGCCCGTGTCCCCTTCTCCCGAAGACAAGCCCCCACAACGTGACAATCTGTTCCCCGCGTGCCCCTCCCCGCAGCCCCTGCTGCAGCCGCCCCTCCCCCTCCCCCTCCCCCCGCCAGTCGCCGCCCCCCCGCCTGACCTCGCCATCCTGCCTGAGGACCCCATGGCGGGCATGATCGCCCTGGTTGCTGCCAGCGAGCTGCCGCAGGCCGGCTCCCTGTCTGTGCCCGCCGAGCTCGCCTCCTCCTCCTCCACTGCCGCCACCGTGTCCCCTCTCGAGTCGTCAGCCCTGGAGGGCATGGCCCTGCTCAGCCAGCTGGCAGAGATGGAGATGATGGAGAAGAGTCAGGATGGCACCGTGCAGTGTAAGTCCTCCACTTGCCAGCGCAGTCACAGTCATTACAGCAGAAGGACTCACTCACTCCCTCCCAGGGCTCAATCGCTTCTCTAATACGTCACGTGCCATTTCCACTGTGTTGCATGGTTAGAAGCACAAGTGCACTGTGTCTGTTAAATGCACCGTGGCTAATAAATATTGACGACGGCACACTTAATATTTTAGTGGGTATAATGATTACGTGAACTATAAATAGCCAGTTGTGTGAAGGGGGTGTACATCCCCTCTATATGAATAGCCTAGACATCATAGTATACATTTTCCTATGTGGAGTGTGTCTGTAGCAGTTTATTGTGTAAGGGGTGTAGTATATTGGGAATCCAATAAGGGAATGCACACATGGTACAGAATTCTTTGGCTCCCGTGGTATTTGAGAAGGGCATGCTATTAAAAAAAAAAAGCAAATAGAAAGAGGTGAAAATGAAGTGTCTTATCGAGACACTGCTCACCATACGTCAGCTGAATAAAATGTGGAACGCGCAACGTAGATCATTATTGCTTGAGCGAAAGAGACTGATAGAGTGAGGCAGAGAGACAGAGAGAGGGGGAGAGAGAGAGGGAGATGGAGCGCGAGCATGCTTCGGCAGTCTTCCACGGCGTGATGAGCAGCATCCAGGTGTGTCCTCATTGTGTGTGAGGCATCCTTCGTGTAGCTCTTCCAGAAATAAGGAGATCTGAAGACAAATCAGCCTGTGCCCGCTACACATTCTCTCTCCTCTCCCCACTCCTCACCCCATTTTTCCTTTCTTTTCTCCTCCCCTTACTCCCTTGCTCTCGTTAGGTGTCTGAGGCACAGTGCAGGCCCTATATTTACGGCCCTGTGCAGCATGATGGGAGAGCCTGTAGATATGTATGGCTGGTGGCCTTCACGTCTTCACGGCTGAGTGCAATTAGTGTTGTGTATTGATCTTATGTGTTGTGTGTTGTCAGTGTGTGTGCGTGCAGGCCTGGAGCTCTGCGCCCTGGACAGCCTTCTGGAGGCCAGCAGGCAGGTGTTGCTGGAGGCCATCGAGAGCCAGTCCCACATTTGTCTACCCAGAGAACTCGACCCCAACAAGAAGTACAGCTGGAGGCAGAAGAAGGATGAGCCCGTAATGCCTGTCTCTTTCTCTTTCTCACACAGATACACATATGCATACATATATATATATATATATATATATATATATATATATATATATATATATATACACACACACACGTCCTCAGAGAAAGTCTCCTCTGATTGTTGTCTTCCATTTGTTGATGTATTTAAATGGCGTCCTTTTGAAGTTGTTTTCCCTTCAAAAGGTTACCGTGGAGCTCTTAAAGTGCACAGGAGGGTTTTGTTATCACTGGAAGCATGACTAAGCACATGGTTGCACTTGTGGGTTTTTATCTCAGAAAGGGCACTCACAGAGGGAGCTGCTGAACCCGCCGAACTGAGTCATTGCACACATTTGTGAAAATGACTGGAACGGGCAATTTCCAGGCTCTCTCGGTGCTGCTGTTGACTGCTCTTAACAAGCGGCTCCTGAAAAGATAGTGGATTTTTTTTTTTTTTTAAGCGAAGCCAGAATGGTGCCTCACAGATCTAACAGTCAGATCTTAAAACTGACATGTCCTCACCTCCTGTTAGTGAGAAAATGGCTCATCATCTCCGCTTCGGTGCGGATGAAAACAGGGTTTTGCACTACGAACGAGACGGTGTTCTTGACTGCTGCGCTTTCTCACCCCCCCTTATTCTCTCTCTCTGTCTCTCTGTCTGTCTCTCTCTGCCTCTCTCTCCGTCTCTCTCTCCGTCTCTCTCCCCCTGTCTCTCTCCCCCTGTCTCTCTCTCCCTGTCTCTCTCTCTCCCTGTCTCTCTCTCTCTCTGTCTCTCTCTCTCTCTGTCTGTCTCTCTCTGTCTGTCCTCCTGCAGATGTTCTCCAAGGCCTCGCTGGAGGCGATCGACGCCATGGAGGTGGAGTACCGTATCCGGCTGGCCGAGCTGCAGCGGAGGTACAAGGACAAGCAGCGGGAGCTGGTCAAGCTGCAGAGGTGGAAGGACAGCCAGTGAGTTATATTCGGCCCCTCCCCCACCCCAGCCCACACTCCACTCTCTACACACCACTCCAAACCCCTACCCTACCCAACGCTTCATACCCAAACCCTACCCCCACTCCATTCTGTACCCACTGCCCAAGAGCTCTATATTGCTGTCACTGTTCTATTCTCTTCTAAGGAAATGGCATTTATTTCTTCATGTCTATTTTAGGAAAGCATACCGTTTTCTTTTACAGAGAAAGTCATTATAGAAGGTACATTTTAGACCCCATCCCCCCACCCCCACCAAAAGCAGAATGCTTGCAAAAACAGGATTTCCCTCTCAAATGATTCTACTAACACATGAATGCATGTAAATATCAACTGCAATAAAAAAAAACTGTGTGCTCCTTCAGTGTAAACTGATGTGGCTTGTGTCCTTTTCGGCGTTGTAGGGAAAAACATCAGCATCATCAACAGCATCTGCTTCAACAACAACAACAACAACAGCAACAGCAGCAGCAGCAGCAGGAGGACGGCAGCAGGAGCATGGGCCGGCGAGGGCCCGGACGGCCACGCAAGCGCAAACACGGGCTCTGTGCCCTGTCGCCGCAGCGGACCGCTGGCAAACTGGACACCAAGTGTGCAAAGTAAGTGTGTCTGTCATCTTGGCATTTAAGTGCCACTGGCATTAATACCCACATCAGCTCATAGCTCAAACTACTACCCATGATGGGCAACCTGGCTTTAGATGTTATAGTCCAGTATCACCCATTTGTTCCAGCGATTCACTACATGGGCCAGTTTTACTCTGCACAACTGTTCAACCAAGAAGTTGGTACCACCATGTCATTTGGAGTAGATGTTATTGGGTGGTAGCTTCTGATGCTAGGTTGCCCATCACAGTAAACTATGTCTGTTATACTCATCAGCAGATAGAGGAAGTTGGTAAAAACACAGAGATGAAAGCGTTGGGAGTCCCACATACTGATCAAACTGTGCCTGTGCAGAAGGTTGTTTTGGACAGAAAGCATCTGCTAAACACCCAAATGTTTATTTATTTATCAATCCGACACCAACGGAGAGCAGCTCTCCCACGGTGGGTGCAGGGCAAGAAAGATGAGGATGAGCACTTGACTTTTCCGGTGCACCAGCCAGACTCGGGGAGCTAAAATCCATCAGCTTTTGCAGGAGTAGCACTATTACACTGAGCTCATTGAGCTGGGCCAAGTGGGAACATCAAAGACCACATCCAGACCTTGTGGTTCCCAGCTGCAAAAGCCAATTTCGAAAAACCTCTTAATGCAGTGCTTACACGTGCTATTTAAGCAACCTTCTCTCTCCCTCTCTATCTCATTTTTTTTCCCCGTTTGGTCATTTACATCAAGTCTTGCCTGATAACGCTGGATCTGTGTTGGGGGTGTTGCTGGGGAGGGGGGAGGTAGCTGTGCCCAGTTGTATTTCGCACTGTCTGAAAGCCACCCTGTGAGAGTATTGGGGAAAGCCGCTAAGCTCGGTCGGTGCCTCCGCAGGATGGGAAGGGCACTGCTGTACTCCGAGGACTCTGAGAGCGGCGAGGTCCTGAGGAAGCGGTTTCGGGGGTCCAGTCGGGAAGAGGACGAGGAGCTGGACGTCAGAGGAGCCATGAGGGGGAAGAGGAAGCACAAGAGCTGGAATGACCCGGAAGCCTCGTCCAGTTACTCCAGTGAGGTGAGTGGACTCAAACCTAACATTTTTTAAAAGGGCTTGTCTTCCATGCAATCACATTTATTTATATAGCACATAAAGAACAGAAGTTGTACCAAAGACCTTTCCAGTTAGGTTTATGGCATTAAATAGCATCCTAACTGCATTATACAGTAAATATAATAAGATGCATAAGAAGTCAAAGATAAAGTCAGTTATGGACATATGGAGCATGTAATGTTGTGTTCACATATTTTAGTGTTTGTAGGTACCCATTATCTTCAGCCATGAAGTTCCTCTCTTCACTCTCCACCTCATCCAGCTTTCTCTCATTACTGCTTCTTTTTTTGTTTTCTACTTCACCTCTTTTCCCATTCTCCTCCTAAAGGACTTAACTTAACATGCTTCGATTTTTATTTCTGTGCATAATAACGAGGGTGTGCGTTCTGTTTTCTTTCTTTTGCAAACAGGTGCCTAAGAAGGCTCATAAAAAGGGCCGAGTGAGCGAGCAGGAGCAGCTGGCCACCAAGCTGGACAAGGCCTTGTCGCTCACTAAACTGGGTAAATTCCCCAAGTCCTCCTGTAGGTTTACAGACAGCTCCTCAGGGAAGTCTAGGGCTAGCGGGGGCGGCAGCGGCAGCGGTAGTGGCGGCAGCAGCAGGCGGCCCACACTCGCAGACGCCGACCCCAGGGCCAGCAAGGCCAGCAAGTCGGGCCTAGCCAAAGACCTCGTCTTCGTGCACAAGTCCTCGTCCAAGGGAGGTAAAAGCAAAACAACCAGCAAACTGAAAACCTCCTCCGAAGCCAGCCTCAAAGGAAGATCTCAGCGGAAGGTGTCATACTCCCCGGCACGGTCGGAAGTCAGCAGCTATTCCAACAGTAAGTCCAAATGGCGCCCCCGAACGCGCAACCTGCCTGGCAGCCCCTCATGGAGATGAGCTCCAATGTCCTGATGTTAGCCAGCAGTGACTAGCGTAAAAATCAGCCATCATGTGTAGGCCCTGCTTTATTCATTCAGTGAGTGCTTTGCATTCAAATGATGTAAGTCATTACGATTTTATGTGGACTCGCTAGTGCAGTAATAACAATGGCTGGTTCTTGGGAGATGGCATTGATTATCATATCGGCTGTGCTAATTGGACTCCAGGATATTGTGTTCTCAAAGAGGGATGAGGGGGGGTGAGAATTGGTGTGGCAAGATGTAAATCTTATTTATGGTGGTATGGTTGGAAGGCTCAATCCACCAAACTACCACTTGATCTGAAGATGTGAATTGAGCGCTAGGCCACAAATTCTCACTCTCACTGAAGCAGAAATAACATTTTTGTGTTGGTGGTGGTTATTCAAGGATGGTTGACTGATGATAAATGTGTTGTTTTGATATGACCGTAACCTTGATCTTAAGGTCTATTTCCTGAACTAAAATTATGCTCTTTTGCAGACACCTGACTCGGAGAGGAAGACTCCATGAAGGAAGGCTGGCCGCCACGCCCCCTCCTCAGCCGACCTGGCGGCAGCTCGCGCCCATCCATGCCTGGCATGTCCAGCACTCCGTCCAAGAAGAAGCGATCGTCGTCGAAGAGGGCCTGCGCCTCCCCGGCCACCCTCAAAGCCAAGCAGGCGGCCAAAGACCGGAAACACAAGCACTTTGCCATGCTGCTGCAGGAGGCAGGCGTCAGCTCCTCAGAGGACTCGTTCGATCAAGGTTACTGAACGAACACGCTAAAACAAAACTACAGAGAAAGAAAGAAACAAATAAAAACCGTTAACACTATGCACAGAATTAGAGATATGGCAGCTATCCTCAGAAATCTCTAATTTTATTGCTTGTTTTTTTCCCCTCTTTTTTTTGCTTTTTTTTGTCCTGTAGCCATCAGTGATGGCTCTGCTGATGTGTGTCTAGAGAAGGATTCTTTAGCTCCAGGCAGCACAGTCTTCCAAAATCCCTGTTTTATGGTTGTATATAATATTATTGGCTCTTGTTAGAGTCCCTGCTATTTTTTAAAAGCGTTGCATTCTTTTTAAATCATTTTTTTTTCTAAATTATGTCTCGCTTTCTAAGACATAATTGGCATTGTGACTGGGAAAAACATGTGTGGCTTTGTTGAAAATTTGTTTTATCAATTGTATTGCAGTTTGGTACCCAAGCTTTATTAAACATGCTGATTTCATTTTTATTGAAAGAGAAAAAAAAACTGTGGTCTTGTCTCTCTTGCTGTCATTTCTATCTAGATTTTTAGACTACAGCACTTCACACATTGCTACAACACTGCTCTGTTATTCAAGTATCTCCACTGCCAAAGCTGGTCTTCATCTTTTTGTGATTGGGAATAAATGACTTGTGGGATCCATTACAGTACAAAATGGTCTCAGAGATTTCATATTTCTGTAATTCAAGGACAGCAGTTTGCCATGAGGCAAGTCTAGCTATTTATCCTAACTATAGTTATTTGCTTTTTATGAAAAAAAAAAAACTTAGCATCTTAGCATTTGGGCCTTTCAGTATATCTAACAGTATTTTTCACCAGCCAATCTATTCACAGTGTCATTAAAGCCTACTTCTATTGAAGATACTCTCTAAGAGATGTCTCTCTTAAAGTTCTATTACCTAGTCTTTTATTCTCAGTAAAACACATTACTACCACACAGATTATTGGGAACATGGATTACCTTGAGTGTGTGAAAAGGAGACGCACTATATTAGAAGACCAGCTGGGATATTTGGAAACCAGGGCTGCTTACTAAATAAACCACACCAAACAATGAATAACCTTAGCTTTTCTAGACTGCTCGCTTTCTCCCCTCCCCCGCAGCTGCTTGGCCACACCTCCACCTTTGACCTCTGCCCCCCCCCCCCCCCCCCTTCCCCTTTCCCCTTCCCGACCCCCTTACCCCACCCCTTTTCCTACCCATGATGCTTTTGAATGTCTCTCGGTCTGTGCATTTGCTTGTCCTGCTGCAACCTGTCAAACAGACGTCTAAAGCGCTTGGCTGGGACTAGGGCAGCCAGCCGCACAACGTGAGCTCAGTACCCCATGTCACCTGAGCCATGGGCATTGTTCTGTAAGTAGGACATCACCCTCCTATTTCTATTTTGTTGTGACTTCTGAATTAATCTACTGCTGATTTGTTTGTCTACCAATATTTTATCCAACCAATTTGTCCTGATGTTCTGCTACAGAAACTAAACTTCAATAACAAAATACACCATTTTGGAATGTTATTGATTTTTGTTTTGTTTTGGCTTGTTTGTTTGTTTTCTCCAGTTGGTTCTTACAAATTGAACACCCATTTTGTGGCATTTGATTGCCCAAAAAGAGCCATGGTTATGTCTTCGCTTGGCATTCAAAGTGTGCAAAAGAAGTCTGGTATGCTTGTGAGGGCAGTTGTATATTTTTATGGGCACATTGAAATGGTTTATGTTTGCGAATGTTTCCATGGATGTTAACGCGTAGTTGTACTCTGACAGAACCTGACATTTCCATTTGTTGGGATTTTCGTTGCTGCCCGTATTCATGCAAATGACATTTACAGTCTTTGGCAGATAGGTTTTTGGAAGGACGGAACATATTTTGTGTAACTGACAGTTAACAGTCTGGAAGATGGCATTTACTGCTTAATCATGTTGATTTTTGAAGCTGATGCAGATGCTGCCATATTGCTGGGGTATGCGTGTGTTTTTTTTAGCTTTGGTTAGTCTTTCTCTGCAAAGGTAGGCATATGAGGAGGGCAAACCCCCATGGGGCACACTGGTGTCTGCTGTTGATGATGAACTATCATGGGATTCAACAACAAGAGACCTTGTTCCCTCGTATGTTGCTGTCATTTTGGTTGTCAGATTTTAACATTTCAGTCTCTTAGGTTCTCTTTAGGTTAGCATTTGTAGAGATGTGATCGATGTAGCAAATCACTAAATAATTTCAACCAGTTGGTTAAAAAAGCAGCAATTTCTCTATGCTCTGTTTCAATGCTATTATGAGCTATTTTTGTAAATACCAACTGACATGGTTTAGCTACCACATTTTGAACTCATTAACATCCATTAATAGCCAGAGTATGTCTGGAGCTCAGGAGTATCCCTGTAAGTGTCAGTAGCAATCATGCCTCTGGTACCAGTGTTGCTTTGCTGGGCATTGAGGCAAGTGTAGAGGTGTGGGAAGGTGTGAGGAGAGTGTAGAAGAGTGTAGCAAACCTGAGGGAAGGCTGAAGATATGACCATGCCAGAGGTACTAGTGCTGGTTTGATGGAACTTGAAGTGAGTGTAGGAGTTCGGAAGGGCCCGAGGAGATATGACCATGCCTGTGGTAGTAGTGCTGGTTTGATGGAAGTTGAAGTGAGCGTAGGAGTTCGGGAAGGCCTGAGGAGATATGACTATGCCTGTGATGTTGTGAGGAGTGATGGTTTGATGGACGGTGAGGGAAAGGCTGAGGGTATAACCATGCCTGTGGTTCTGGTGCTGCTCTGCTCGGCACTGAGGCGAGGCTGAGGATATAACCATGGCTGAGGAGGCCCAGGCTGGCCCCGGACGGGCACCTGCCGTCTTGATCTCACAGAGGCCCCCAGGGGCCACAGAGGCGTCCCCTCCCCCTCACACTGAGCCCGCTTTGTGTGCCACCCCTCGCTTGCTTCCACCCCTCCACTTGCCCGTGGTTGATTTTTTTTTATTATTATTGATTTTTTTTTGTTTGTTTACATCTTAGTTTTGTTCTGGCCTCAGTGACATGACTGCAAAGAGTAATGATCCGATCAGTGGAAATCTCCGTCTGACATGTGCACTTGCCACAACACAAGCTGAGCTCCTCTACTTGTTTGCTGCAAAGCTTCATAATGTCATATGTGTTAACCAGCTCACCACAGCTTCCTCAACCCCTAACTGCACTGCTAACATCCTGTCTCTGTCCTTGTCTTAACCGTGTCCCTCAGCTTCTTCACGAAAGCAAAAGAGAGGAGGTTTTTTTTGTCACACTTTTTTTTTCTTTTTCTTTTTTTTCAAAACGGGTACCTACTGTCTTACATTTAGTCCTTGAGTGTCCGCCGTTCCATTTTATCAGTCGTATCAGTCGGACAAGCTCCTCGCTGAATGATGCGTTAATAATTGATGACTGCCTTAGTCAGGGATATGTGCATGCTGGTCAGGCAGTTATGGGGTGTGGTGGGCTTTTTGTATTTCCACATCTCTCTCCTCTTTTTTCCCCCACCCCTCCCACCCTTACCTTCTCTTAGCTCTGCCTTTCTTTCACCACCGTGATCTCTGCTCATTCAGCAGAAATGGGCACAGGCTACACTCTCTACTTAGCTGCTCCTGTTTGGCCTGGCTTAGAGGCAAAATCGTTTGCACCCCCCCCCCCACTACCCACTACCCACCAACCCCATCTTCGTTTTCGTGAAGGAATGGGCTGGGGAGTGTGCAAGAGGGCATGCTGAATTAAATCAAGCGCACCCCCCCCACCACCACCACCACCAAACCCCACATCCCTCCACCCTCCCTTAGCCATGTTTTAAAAAAAAAAAGCTCCTTAGGTTTTAAAAAGCTGTATTGATGAGGGGCTGCCCACCCTGCCTGCAGTATCGCAGCTGCATGAAACCAGGCTTTGTCCTGTTCCAGTAATCTTGGTGTAGCGGTGGGTGGGCGCCTCGTATTTGCACTGGAACCCTCCCTAATCCAGTCGGAGCTGGCGCCCGTGTCGTTAGATTAGAGCCAGCGGCCGATGGGGAAGGATGGGGAAGGGAAAGGAAACTGCGGAGCCGCACGCCCACCTTCTCCTAGCGGTGTCAGGATGATGAATGACAGAACGTTTTTTTTTCCGTATTCACGACAGCCGCGAAAGAGGTTTTTAGTTTCCCCCGACCAGTCCTTTTTTTGGGATGGGCGTTGGGCGGTGGGGGGTGGGAGGTGGGTAGTCTTTACAGTGAAGTGCCACAAGGCCGCATTCATTGTGTGTGTGTGTGTGTGTTTATTTTTTTTATAGCATGTATTTTGTTGAGCTTGAGAATGCATTTAGTACAAGCAGAGATACAGTGCCTCGCTTACTAACCTCGGCAGAAAGGACTTCTACGACACTAATACGTTACTGCCCCGAAGCTGACAGCGTTGGTGTCTATTAAAACTCCCAACACAATTCTAGGGTTACACAGTATGTTATAAAACCCCTTTTTAAAGGCCATGGCTGTAATCCTAACAGAGCTCCGTGTCTCCTCTCTCCCTCTCACAGAGTATCTGACAGACAGGGATGAGTACGAGGAAGAGGATGACTATGAGGAGGACGAGTACGAGGAGTATGAGCTGGATGAGAGCGATGGGCTGTGCTCGTCCTCCTTCGAGGAGAGCGGGCTCGGGCTGCTGGCCCGGTTTGCGGCCAGCGCCATCCCGAGTCCGATGGTCAGCACGCCCCTCTCGCTCATCCAGCTGGAGGCCAAGGACAAGGCCAAGAAGAAGCAGGAGAGGCAAGGCCTTTTGGGTAAGTGAAGAACAGCATTCATTCTCATTCTGGCTTGGGTTGGGTTATGTTGGACTGTGCAGTGGTGAGTTGGTGTGTCCGGTGAGTGTATGTGTTTCAAATATTTCAGTGTGAAGAAGCTTGTATACTTCCACGCAGGGGAGAACACATGTCATTCTCATTTGCTTTGGTTGTACATCTGTTTTGCTTGGGTTGGGTTAGGGTTGTGTTGGACTATGCAGCATTGACTGTGTGTTTGTGTGTGTGCGTGTGTATGTGTGTGTGTTCACGGTGTCCACAGTGTAGCTGTCACGTCTCTCTACCAGTCTCCATCACGTTGTATTTATGTGCTGTTATGTCGCAAGGTGTCAGTGACCTAAGGCACTATTTTGCTTTATGTGTGTGTTTGATATATAGACCATTTGGAAGTGTAAGTTGCATAATGTTACTGCCAAGTCTCTAGTGGTAGTGGGGGTAGTCCCTTTTGACACACTGTCATTACCGTAGTCTGGGGTACACCTTCAATACTGCTTGGAGCCTGTGTGTGTGTGTGTGTGCTCGCGTGTGTGTGACTGTGTGTGTGAGTGAGAGGCAGCAATCGCAAGTGCACAAGATGGATACAGGGAGACAGGGATGAGGAAGGGAGAGAGGAGTAGAGAAAATTGAAAAGGTGCTTGGCGGATGAAAACACATTGTGCTCTGGCTGGGCACTCGGTGGGAGCCTTATTGAATGTAGGCACACATCAGTTTCGCACCACCTGGAGACTGGAGTGTCATTACCCACTCGGCACATCTGTTTCCTGCATGTGTGTGTATTTGTGTGCCTGCTTGTGCGCACGTGTGTGTGTGTGTGTGTGTGTGTGTGTGTGTGTGTGTGTGTGTGTGTGTGTGTGTGTGTGTGTGTGTGTCCTGTGCAGCGACCCAGGGCCTGCTGTTCTGCCAGCAGCCCCCACCCCACTGTCAGCTCCTGTCACATGCCCCCTCCCCCACCTACCCCCAGACACCTCGATTACCACAACCCCCACCCCCACCCCAACCCACACACAAACACCACATACACACACACACACTAACACCACACACAACCCCCCTCCAGCCCCACCCCCGGGTTGTGACTGAACAGCGCGGTGAGCATGAGATCCAGGCACGGGGGCACCCAGCAGCGATCAGGCCTGGGCCCTGTGGCACAGCCAGAGCCGTGCCCCGGAGCAAGCGACCCAACCATCCAACCAGCCAGCCAGCCTGCCAGCAGAGCCCTCCCAATTAAAGGCACTCCAGACCCCACGGTTCAAAGTGCATCCAAATAACATCAGTGGAGAATTCCACTCGGCCATCTGGCTCCACTTATGGGCCTAAGTGCACATTACGGCGTCAGGCTTTTTGGATTGGCCAGTGGGCGGCCCGCTTTGCAGGGAACCCAGGGTTAGTCCCTGGTGTGCTGTCATTTCGCTCACACAAGGCTGAATGAGTAGGTATGCAGAAAAGTATGTGTAAATCCCCTGGGTTTGTGTTTGGTGTTGTGTGTTGGTCTGTGTTATGTGTCTGTATGTGTGTGTGTGCGTGTGTGTGTGTGTGTTTGTGTTAGTGTTTGTTTTAAGGCAGGCATGCCTTTTTTTTACAGGTTGGTGTACACCATAGTTGAGTAAAGCTGTTTTGGTCAAACCAAAGTTGGTGAACCGAGTGTTTCTTGTGTAA
>CM059266.1:23038523-23093523 GCA_030347295.1 Setipinna tenuifilis | reverse complement strand
GTTCTCAAAGCCACTAGTCTATCCTTAGAGGGCTTCTGTCTTCATGTTTCGAGGCTCTTCGACTTTCTCAGAGCAGCTTAGCCATGCCCAGGTTATCCCTCTTTACCCTTCAAACATGGAGGGAGAGAGATACGGGGCCTCTCTCAGCCACGCAATTATTGTTCTAAACCTTTGTATTACCTTTGGGCTCTGTAGTTTGTTTTGTTTCTCCAACTTATGCATTTTTTTCTGTGCAGAAGCAGAGGTTTACTTTATTTATCATTGCATTTTGTGTTAACTGTGTTTGTGTTTGTCTTTGTGTGCGTGCGTGTGTGTGTGTGTGTGTGTGTGTGTGTGTGTGTGTGTGTGTGTGCGCACCACAGATACAGCGTGGTGGTGGAGGGGGAGAGAGGAAACAGGCCCCACATCTATTGCCTGGAACAGCTTCTCCAAGAGGCGGTGAGTGTAACGCTTCCTTTTTGCTCATTTTCTCTCGAACACTGTCCGGCTTGTTCAGCCATAGACCCTGACCGGGCCAGCTTTGCCAGAGGGCAGTGATTCTTGCCCCTCTTTCTCTCTCTCTCTCTCTCTCTCTCTCTCTCTCTCTCTCTCTCTCTCTCTCTGCGCCACTTCTTCTTGCTGCTAATAGGCCCTAGGTGCACTTGAACATAACTGCCGCTTATGCACTTTGCGCTGCTGTGTTGGAGTCGAGCTTGTTTTTGCTGTGCTGTTTTTTTTTTTTTTGCCCCCCTTTCCTTTTGTAAGTTGTTGGTTTAGGCAGTTAGTGGTAGTCGGCTACTCTGTTAATGGGCCTTAGGAAGCCTGTGTCTGCCAAAGTCAACTCGTTCTGGCTCAGTCTCTTCTGGGATGATTAAAATCAAGAAGCCCCTTGGAAGCCAGTCATTTTCGAGTCAAAAGTGGATGCAGACACCCATTTCCTCTTTATTTGTCTCTACCATGAAAGATGAACGAATGAGAATTACTGATTGAATTAAACGGATCTGTGCTGGGGGGTGTGGGGGTGTCTTTTGGTCTTGTGGTGCAGATTATTGACGTGAAGCCCCCATCTGTGCGGTACCTGCCCCAGGGGACCCGGATCGCAGCCTACTGGAGCCAGCAGTATCGCTGCCTGTACCCTGGCACCGTCGTCCGAGGTAAGACCCATTTCCTCCCCCACTCTCAATGCTTCACTTCATGTTAAGTGCCGCATCCAAGTCCATGTATGAGGACTGGTCTGCATTTGACCGTGTAAAAACCCCTCTTAATGCAAGCCAGTGGAATTAGGCCGTTAAACTTCAATGCCGACTTTCAACATTGAAGGAACATTTGTTTTCCTCCAGGCGGGCTTTTAATTTGCCATAATCTAAAGCTTTTAGCAGAGGCCTAGAAGTGTTGCCAAGTCAAGTAGGAGCCCACTGGCCCAGGAATGGGGAGGGTGGGATTGAAGGGTTGAAGGCAGGGGTGATGATGTGGTTAGCTTCATGCGGTACTTTTTTATTATTATTTATTTTCCCCCTCCTTCCAACGCAGGGGAGTTGGTTGGAGACCTGTCAAAAGCTCTCTTAGCGGGGGAAAAGCCATCACTAGCTCCCACTCTTGTCTTGCCAACATGGATAAAGAGTCCCTGTGTCTGAACTCCAGGGTCTTCACTCATCCGTCCCATCCAAAGCCATTACTTTTCCACCGCCATCCATCCATCCCGCAGAGTTGCCATTTCCTTCTCATGAAGGCTTTTTCTGTTTTTGCACAAGCGCACCTCAGCAGAGAGATGCACATGCGTATACGCTCGACATCTTCACTCGCTCGTGCAATCAATCCCTCTCCCATTATCTGTCGCCAGGGACCCCCGATATGGATGAAGCAGACGACCTGATCACGGTGGAGTTCGATGACGGAGACACGGGCCGAATTCCCCTGTCGCACATCCGCCTGCTTCCCCCTGATTACAAGATCCAGTGTGAGTATCCCGGCCGGCATGCCGGCAAGGACAAACTTAATGACCCTACAAAGGATGGGTGGGGGGGGGGAGGGGGGGTGGCAAATATGAATGCTGAATGGCTAAGAAATGAAACATTACTGAAGATTAATGGATGTAACCTCACCAAGGATGGCAAAGAAGATGCGGTTTGTGCTACATATCCATGTGCTGTATTTGGATGCATTTTAAAGTTTTTTTTTTCTTTGATTTTTTTTAAACCCTCCTTTTTATTACCAAACATTAAGAGCTAAATTCAGGAAAGACTTCTTTTTACATTGGGCTACAATTCTAAGATTTGTGGCTTGCTAATTTGAACACAAACTCTTCTGGTCCTGAGTTAAAAAAATATTTGCTCTGGTTTGTGACGTATACCACAAATATTTCCACTACCAAATATGGTGTATTTTAGCATAAGCCTTTTAGTTGTGACCCATCATTTGTCCTATTATTACTATCACTTTTTGTTAGTTTTTTGTCCACACCTTGCTCTATTTTTATATACAGGCTGAAAACAAGTTACAGAAAGATTCAACCTTCTAAAATCACTTTGCATAGGCGTTTCAGACATGTTGTTCTCCTTATGTCTAGACATCAATAATTATGTGTTTGTGTTAAGACACTAAATCAAGTCATTTTGTTTTTAAACTAAATCAAGCGATATTGCTCCAAATTTAGGTTTATGTGGATACTAACCTTACCAAGTAGGGATACATGAGCAATATTCCTCCTGAATCAGAAATCATGTTGCCAATGGCTTTGCTGTCCCCTCAGGTGCGGAGCCGTCCCCTGCCCTGCTGGTGGCCTGCACCAAGCGTCGCGGCAGGAAGGCCAGCAAGGACGTGCCCGAGACTAAAGAGGCTGCCCTGAAGCCCCCCGAGGAGCCAGCAGCCTCCAAGAGCCGCGGCCGAGGGAGAAAACCTAAGCCCAAGCCTGGTGAATACATACACCACTTTTAACGGCAATACACCTTTATTTTAAGGAGCATTTCAATCCAAAAATAAGTTCAGAACCATCGGTACTGAGGATAGTGAAAAAAAACTAGCGAGCTAGCACATAGCGTTGCTCTGGGTAGGCAAATGTGAACTTGTGGGGCTGTTTTATGGATCTAAAATTTTCCATTTGGTGGTTTGCGGAGTAAAGTGTGTACTGCCAGAAGAAGAAAAATGGCTTGCCACTTAGAGCATTACATTTAGGTCAGTGTTTTTTTCTCTTTCTGACATATAAAAAAAATAAAGTGCTCAAACACTACGTTCTATTTCCAGATCCTGAAGGGCCTTCTAAGGAGCACGAGAAGACTGCCGACACATCAGCGCCTCCCCCGGCCAAGGAGAAGTCTCTGGCGGCCCAGAGGCCCGGGCCCAGGCCAGGTAGGAAGAGCCAGCAGAGCAGTGGCGGCGGTGCAGCCGGCACATCAGCCATTCCGACGCCACCGAGTGAGAGCCAGAAGAAACCAGCAGCAGTCAAAGCCCCGGCCAAGGTCCGGCCGCAACACCAAGCGCAGTCAGTCTACACCACGCCTATCTACGGGAAAGTCCTCTCGGTGGACCTCTACAACGATCCGTCCACTTCCTTGGCCATGTTCATGTCTGGGAAAGATGTCAGTGGCGGTAGCGGTGGCTGCAGCAACACCATTGGGAAGGTGAAGCCCATGAAACGCCTGAGGAAGAGCGAGGAGTTGGTGGAGCCGACGTTTGGCACCAAGGCACAGAGGAAGCAGCCTCAGGCCGAGATCCTCATCAAGCTGGACCACGAGGGGGTGATGTCGCCCAAGACCAAGAAGACCAAGGCGCTGATGATGATGGAGGGCCAGAGTCTCTCCAAGAGGGAGAACAAGGCAGTGCTCGGTGTGGGCTACACCTCCATCACCCCCACTAGCAATAACACCATCAGCACCTCCAACACCAACACCAGCTCCTCCACCTCCTCTGCCTCCCCAGCCCACACCAACCCCAGCACGACCGTTAGCGCAATGGAAAAAAACAGCAGCAAGTCCAAGACCACAGCTGAAGCGGAAGCGCCAAAGGTGGAAAGTGGCTCTGCCTATGGTGTGCGTAAGGTGGGCAGTGAGAGCCTGGCTAAAGGGAAGGGCTCTGGAGAAGCGACGGTAAAAGAGGTCCAGGAGGAGGAGTCTGCTAGCAGCACTAGCACCAGCAGTAGCTCTGAGTCCGAGCCTGAGGAGGAACAGACTTCAGCCGCAGCCAAGAAGGACAAGAAGACGAAGGTCGGCACGGCGAAGCCGGACACCAGCTCCGTCAGCTCACGGGCCTCCAGCCCTGCCTCCTCCAAGTCCTCCAACTCGACCAGCTCCTCCAGCAGCAGCTCGTCCTCCTCTGCCGGCTCTAACACCTCCTCATCGTCCTCCTCCTCATCCACCACCGATGATGAAGAAGAGGAGGAAGAGGAGGAGGAGTCGTGCAGCTCTGATGAGGAGGCACCTGCCCTTCCCCAGGCCTCCCTGACCGTTCCCACAGAGGAGGAGGAGGAGGCCCCACAGCAAGAAGATGGAGAAGAAGAAGAAGAAGAAGAGGAGGAGGAGGGGGATGAGGAGGAAGAAGAGGAGAAGCAGGAGTCACCAGCCGAAGAGGAGGCCACGGCCGCAACCACAAAGGCCCGCAAGCAGGAGCAAAGATCTTCATCCCAGACGCAGCAACAGCAATCGCAGCAGCGAGAACAGAGAGCGACAAAGTCCCAGAAGCTGAAGCAGCAGGGCAGCAGCAGTGGCAGCGGCAGCGGCAGGCCCAAGAGACGGGAGGGCATCCACCTGCCCACCACCAAGGAGCTGGCCAAACGCCAGAGGCTGCCCTCGGTGGAGAACCGGCCCAAGATCTCCGCCTTCCTGCCAGCCCGTCAGCTCTGGAAGTGGTTCGGGAAACCCACTCAGGTGAGTGTGTCAAATTTGACCTTTGTCCCACCAGCCTTAAAGGATGTTAGTTATAAAAATAGTTAAAGTTTTAATAAGGTTTGACACTTCTGGCCGTCTTTGTCCCTGCAGAGGCGTGGAATGAAGGGCAAGGCGAAGAAGCTGTTCTACAAGGCCATCGTGCGTGGCAAGGAGATGATCCGCATCGGTGACTGCGCCGTGTTCCTCTCAGCCGGCCGGCCCAACCTTCCCTTCATCGGACACATCCAGAGCATGTGGGAGTCCTGGGGCAACAACATGGTGGTCCGCGTCAAGTGGTTCTACCATCCGGAGGAGACCAACCCTGGCAAAAAACTTAATGACAAAAAGGTTAGCGATTTTACTGTTTTTTTTTTTCTTATGTCTTTTTTTTTTATCATAGGCGGACATATTGTGTGTGTGTATATATATGTGTGTGTGTGTGTGTGTGTGTGTTTGTGTTTTGATTAACATTCAGTGTGAGTGAGGCAGCAGGGTGCTCTGTGTTGGACTCTGACTTGAGTTATTCAGGGCATGTCCGTGGAGCATGCCGATTTCTCTGTCACCGTTTCCCCGTAGCCTGTCTTGCGCGTCTGTAGCTGCCTGCCTGCTCAGGCCCTGTTAACTTCTCTTGACAGAACTGGGATCAGATGTCTGGAAGGAGTCTTCCGGCAGTCCTGCAGGTATCCAACCAGAGGAAAGACTTCATGGAGGTGAGAGTTCTGCTCTCGTAGTGCCTGTCTTGCACTTGCACAATAGCACGCGCCTCTCATGCTCGGTCTTGTAAGCATGCACCCTTGATCTCACTCAGTCACACAGACACATGCATAATCTCTCTCTTGTTCTCTCGCTCTCTGTCTCCCTCTTTCTCTCTCTCTCTCTCTCTCTCTCTCTCTCTCTCTCTCTCTCTCTTCTCTCTCTCTTTCTCTCTCTCTCTCTCACACACACACACATACACACACACAGACACACATTCTTCCACATATGCACATCTAACCCTGTCTCTGTTTTTCCCTCTCTCCCTTGCAGCGAGCCCTCTACCAGTCTTCACACATTGACGAGAATGACGTGCAGACCATCTCCCACAAGTGTCTGGTGGTCAGCCTGGAGCAGTACGAGCAGATGATCAAGACCAAGAAGTACCAGGACAGCGAGGACCTCTACTACCTGGCTGGCACCTACGAGCCCACCACAGGCATGATCTTCAACACGGACGGGGTGCCCGTCATCTGCTGAGCCTCTCATCCAGCTGTCCCTCTTCTATTCCTCCAGCTCACTTGCTCACTCTGTCTGATTCAGGTCACACTTCCCTGTTCAGTACTCAAATCCTTGCAGTGAAGACTGGCAGGAAAAAGTACACAGGTCTCCCCAAAGGGCTGAGCAGGTGCTTTAACCGACGCATTTACTTCTCAGTCCTCCCTTCCCTGATTTGTGTAAAAGCTCGGAGAGGAAGTGTGTGTGAAAACCACCCCAAAGGGTGTTGGCGCACTGCCTTTTTTCGAGGGAGAGTCGAGTGAGAAGGGTGATAATCATTTCACTGGATTTGACTGGTGGCTTTTTTGCCGAAATTGGATGCCTTTAGACTCTGTTTTTTTTCTTGTTTTTTTTTTTCAAAAAGACTTCAAAAACACTGCATTTTGGAGTCATTGGCAGCTCACTATGTATCTGTATTAAACCTGGGCTCTCAGAGGGGCTCAAACGACTAATTGGGAGGATATTTTTAACCCCGTTTAATGGAGCACAATCCGTTTCTGTTCAGACTTTCAGTAGGAATCCACAAAAGAAACAAAAGCCGTGATAACTTTGCGAGAGTCTTTATCCATTGAAATTTTCAGGAAGGGACATGGAAAGTGGATGGTGGTGTGTTTGTGTGTGTTGAAATTGGCAGAGAGAGGAGAAGAGCATGGAGAAACGTCTGCAGGGGTCAGCTGCATCTGCCCAGCTGAGCCTACCCCCATCATCTTCAGCCATCACCAGCACGGGTCTAATGGAGATGACACTGTTCCCATGGGAAGGCGTCTTAAGGGGCCATGAGTGACGCAGAGAGATGGGGGGGGGGGGTGACTTAATGGGACTGGACAGAGACACTGCTGTCTGCAGTCAGAACAAATGCCCAGCTGCTCTGACTTGGGGACAGCACCAGTGACCGTCCATTGGAGATGGAACCACCATTTTGAAATCAAAAGGAGGAAGAAGAAGGAGGATGGATGCCTCTCTCTCTCTCTCTTCTCTTCTCTTCTCTTGTCTTGTCATGAGAACCCATCCACAGAACTTTGACGTTCAGGCGTTTACTCGAGATCTGGCCAGTGCCCTTCTCCATGCTGTTTATTCACTGGAAAGTGTGAGTCAATTTTCCAACTAGCAGCCCAAGAGATCTATCAGAACATTTACACAAGCCTTTCCAGGAGACAGAGCTATTCTTGTGTGAGTCATTGGCTGTTCTGGAGCAGAAGGGATCTCGGCTAAGCTTGTATAGATTTTGTCTGTAAATATTCACATACACACACTGCTATATATAGACACATTTTATTTTCATGTACCATAGATTTATGTGAAATTAATTTTTTAAAGAACATAAAAGATGAAAAAAGCTTTAATAAACTGTGAACAAAATTCTAAAATGAGAGTAAAAAAAAAAATCAGGAACTCAAGAGTTTTAGGGTAAGATGTTACTGTGTGTAAACTCAGCTGCCCACTACAGTACATTTGACGTGTTGTATTATTGCATATTTATGTAATTTTATGGCTACAATTACAATGGGTTTGTGGAGTCAGTGACAGTATTCAGCAGCACCTACCCTAGTCGACAGTAACTGCAGTTTTTACAACATAAAGCACTTAAACTCTACCCTCGGCCTTGTGTAAGACAGACTTCCCTTGACAATCCCCAGTGCACGTGGACTAGATGTGTGAGGATGTTGGACGTCGCAGCTGTTGTCCATGGAGGACTCAGGTCGAAGAGACATTTTCACGTGGAGAGGCCACAGCAGATCACACACCCGCTATGCCATGCCCTTGTGATTGTGGCCTCTTGCCCCCCCCACCCCCCCCTACTCCCATCTGAAGGGTTGTACATATTTCTAATTTCCTCTGGCTTCCATTTGGCCGTTTCATGTTGTGTTTACCCCCTTTTGTCCCCATTTTTCCTCTGTTCTGTGGCAAACAAAAGAAAGCAATTACGTTGTATTCATAAAAGCACTTTGCAGTAACTGACATAGCTGTTATGGCATGAACAAAGGACAGTAGGAAAAAAAATCAGTGGCACGGTAGTGGCTGTGAGAGTGATTCTAGAAGCCTCTAGCCTTTTTTATCGTTTCTTTTATTTCTTTGCTTCCTTCCTCACTTGTGCACAGCAGAAAGCACTTCTACCATTTTCACCGCCACATGTAAGCTTACTCTGGTATGTGTTTGCCCTCATTAGCCTTAACCTTGGTCCCCGTTAGCAACTGTGCAGTGTTTTTTTTTTTGTTGTTGTTTTTTTTTAAAAGTTATTCTTGAATGTTGCTCGTTGTGAACAGTGCCCATCGATTTTAATATTGTATTCCAAAGAAGTGGCCATCCATTACCTGAGGCCCCTGAATGCTGTTAGGACCAGGCTATTTATTTGCTGCTTAACTAGTCAAGACCAATCAAATGTATTTGTTATTTTTAGGGGGGTGGGGGCTGGGTGGGACATTGTTTTGATGTCAAATACTTCTTCACAGCATGAAGAGCTCTTTATTTTCTTAAACGTGTCTCTGGTTTGTTCTTTAGTTAAGAAGTTGCATATCTGTGCCTAATGTCATGATGGTTAAAAAGTTGAATGTTAAAATGTGTTGATCGGACAATGATGATATACATCCAGTGAATCTGGGCATGTTTCGTATAAATGTGCCTGGTAGATAATGTTTTTATAACTGATGAAAATGTGCAAAGCCCGTAGCTAAGATTTCAGAAAATACTAAGGTAAGCGTCATCTCTAAAAAATAATGTGCAGGACTGGCATGGCATACTCTAGCTTAATTAAGAGACTACAGTTATTTGTTTTTGTACTTATTTTTGTGTGTAGACATGTGCCATAGGTCTAGCATGACTCTTTTTGTAGCCAAATTTCTCCAATGCCACATTTATTTGCTACCTCCCTGTTAAAAATTGAGCATTTTGTGTTTTTCATTGATCACATCTGTTCATCTGTATGCCCCGTTCTTTTGTTTTTTTCCCCCCCACTGTTGTTATAAGCATGGAGGCCACGTAATCCTCTCTTTCATCATCACTGAATGTTGTGCTTTGAATGTCAACCCTGTCCTTAATACTGTTGCCATTCATATCCAGATGATTTTTTCACTTTTTTTTTTTCCTTTTTGTCTTATATTTCCTTGTAAGAGTAACTGCAGAGAAGGCAAAAAGGGAATGGACACTAGCTATATGCAGCCCAGTACCTGGAGCATGTGTCATCCTCAGTATTTCTGAACTTTATATTGTAGGAATAGGTTGACACTATTATGTACTTAGGATCTGTTAGGTAGATATGAGTTAAGTCTTCTCCACTTGTTTCTTATATGGTTGCCCAATCTCTCTTAAAGAGATCATTTCTTGTTGATATTCAATAGGTTTTAACACATTTCTTAACATGTTAATGGTTATATGTTGTTTTGATATAGAATATAATGGTATACACTTTTCTCTCTGTACATCCGGCTTGGTACATTTGTAAGCCCTGTGAAATGGACCCAAAGCCAACTTGAATGGTGCCAAATAATCCATCAGTTCAGAATCGAATGCCACAGCAGTCAAATTTCCATTATCCAACACCATTTAAAGATATAGTATCCTGGTCTGGATTTCATATAATATTATTGGTGTATATTGAGCTGTTTAATGTGCCCTCTGGAAGACGAAAAAAGCAGATGAAAAAATGTTTACTCAGAGTTGAGTTGATGATAAGCACTTTTTAAACACATTTTGTATGCACATGTTTAAGCTAAAGCAATGATGAGCAGAACAATCAAAGCAATCACAGAAATATGTATTTTGCCTTTGTCCGTAGAGTAACTTTGGTGAACACTTGGCCACTCTTCTCCCCTTCGCCCCTCCCGTAGGCCTAATTTAACCACAGGGGGGTTGAAATGGCGACCTCTAATGGTCATCAGCTTTGTTGAGTATTGGCGTAACGGTCCCCAAGCTCTCCTCTAACTGGTCACCACTGACAACACTGAATTCCCTGGAACAAGAACACGTATTGTATGATGGAGGGCTAGCCGGTGGACGATACACTAAATGTCATAACCATGGAAACATTCACATGAGTCCGTCTTTCTGTGTATTTGTAGGCCAATGGACAGAAGCAGTACATGGGTGTAATATAATAGTCAATGGATGGTAATGTTCATGTTTATGCACTGGCTTATAAGACACATTCACCGGTATTGCTTGCAGAGAGCCTATACCCTATTACTCTCTGGGTCGTATTTTTATTTATACTGGAATTCAAGTCTTTTCTTTGTTCCAGTTTCTTCCTCTTGGCATTTGCTTTTTTTAAGGTCCTGTTGGTTATTTGCTGGTCATATTATTATACCCCCCTCTCAGACCAGTCGTCCTACATGCTTTATGTGCAATACTGCTGAAAATGGTTTCTGTGAGGTAGCTGCTAGTGATGGATAGGAAGTGTTAATGTTGTGTGGGAGGGGAGAAAAAGAGGCGCGTGTGAGAGGATGCAGTCTGGAGGCTGGTCCTTCGCTGGTCTTTGCTGGTCCCTCGACATCTGTTAGGTCCTGTTACAAATTAAGAAAAAAAAAAGATTATTTTGACATTTTAAAAAGCATCAAGGTTTTGTAAATGATTCTTTATGTGAGAGGGGGAGACAACTATGAATATACTTTGTACACACATTTAATCTTGTAAAAAAAAAAGAAAGAATAAATTTTTTAAACTCCGAAAACATGCATAAACTATGGCTGTTTACCTGTGTGTAGTTCACATAATTGTTTTTTAACAGCAGCATCCAGTTTTATCTGTGTTTTCTTTTAGATTCTTTTCAATATTTTCTAGTTGAACAATAAACAGATAAAGCACTATTAACAAATTGTTGTCTATTTTTTTATTCACTGTTACCATTACATTTTCTTTTAATCCCCAGAGACCCCTAGTTTAGCTTATTCTACAGTGTCAGAGACTGGAATTGCAAAAAGGAAGCCAACAGTCCAGTCATGAAAATGTTAACAACTTGTTTTGCTTGAGTATTAGCGCAATCGTTTTAAGAGAGCTATGCAGGATTTTAATATTCCCCTTGACACAATCTAGCGAATGAAACGAGTAGTTCCCGGAAGAACACTACGACTCTGAGAGAGAGAGAGAGAGAGAGAGAGGGAGCCATTTCTTTGAGGTGATGTCAATGACCCATGACGCACCAAAAGAACTATACTTTGCTGAACAGGTAAACTCTTTAAGCCTGTAGGGATTGGTGTTATTACAACTGATGAGGTTTTTACAGCACCTGTCACTAGCCATACAACTACCCTTCTCTCCTTTGCGATCACATTAAAGTGAGTTAAGATGACTGCCTCTGGTGGTCACACAACCACGGCACACCATCTTGACTATCACACAACCGCGGTAATAGGTGTTTGAGGTGGTGGACGATTCACCCAAGTTTTTTGGCAGCAACAAAATGGAACAGATGTAGACATGTTTTTGTTAGTGAAGGGCGTCTAGTGTAGGCAAAGAAATTAAGTGTATTACAACGTAGGCTGTCCATTTTGACAAGAGGGTGTTTGGCACAACGTCCAATTCTGATTTCTGTCCAGAAATCCTCTTAAAGCTGTCCAAGGTAGCATTGAAGAAGAAACCCGCCTTGATGCATCAGTGTCTTGTGTGATGAAACAACTTTTCGTCTTTTAATACGCTCCTGCTTTCCAGTAAAAAAGACCAGGACAGTTTGTTCCACAGTCCAATGCCGTGGTTTGTCCTGTCCACTTTATGAGCTGCTGCTATCCACCCGCGTCACAGGAATAAGGTGGACACAATCATTCAGATGGATGGAGTGCACAAATTAATCACAGTCGTGTTTTTGCCTGTAGGTTGCCAGGCAACCAGGATGGAGGATGGCAAGGACGTTCTTGTAGATGTATGAATCATGGTGGATGATGGGTCAGATGCATGTCTCTGTTGGTGAATGAATGGTTGCAGGGATATTTTATCACCTCATGAAATTTGAAAAGAAAATAAATTGATTTATACTAACGGTCCGCGGTATGCAGTCACCCTGCCCCCTAGTCAGAGTAGCCTACTCAGTCTTGATTAGAGTGTGAAGTATTGGCTTCAGTTTCATTGGAGTTCTGCACCCTTTAATATAAATGAGGATTATCACATACTCTGACTTAAGTTGACACCCCCCCCCCCACACACACACACACACACACACCTTCTACCGCTTACTTGTACCTTGACATGAAAATCAACTCTTTTGTCAAATGATGACAAAACAAGGTTGCATACATACAATAAAGCAGAGAAAAAGAAACATCATACATGTCCCCATACCAATCAGAGTCCAGTAGTCTTATTTTGACAGAATAGTCTCTGTCAGAAAGCCCAAAATTGCTTATTTGAAAGAACAGTTCCATTATTTCACTTCAGACCAGACTGTAGACTCAGGTTCTTAAATGTTTTCCCCCCCATAGCCAATAGATCTACTTTTTAAAATGCACACAAGCCCTCTGAGATGATTGATATCCCCCCTTTAGTTTCTCTTTTGATGGAATACCATTTGCATAAATTAATCTGTCAGTAGCCTCCCCTAATTTTATTACCGACATAATGTGCCGTGCATATTCAGCTCAACCTCATTCCTTCTCATAAATTGTGCGCATAATACGAATGAGCACTGAAAAACATCTGAGATGAGGCCATGAGGTAACAATGCCTTTAACATGAACCTTCATGTTCACATCTGTTCCACATACTGTAAAGTGCGTAAAGATGTATTGGGTCTGTTGCTGGGAGAGTCCATTTGTACAGGAATAACTTTGAACCCTCAGAACTTGGATGCTGCTTTTTTAATGAGCTAGACACACGCTTAAAACGTGTAATTTTTGAGGGGGGAAAACACATTGTGTCTCCTTGGGCAAAGGTTGTGGGGCACATTTTGAAGACATGCTGCAATCCATTTTGCTCCACAGATATGACTGACTCACATGCTTTGAAGTGTCTCTCTTACTGTGAAGTTCAAACACACCAACACAAAGAGCTTTCATGTCACTGCCAATCATTTATAGTCTGTGTGTGTGTGTGTGTGTGTGTGTTTTAAACACACCATTCTCTTATTCAGGAGCCTAGCAGTCACCTTCAAACATGCCTCAGACCGGAGAAACATCTACACTAATTGCCCAGCTACCCATCTCCCCCAAAGCAACTCACTTTTTTTGTGTGTGCACACAAAATTGCCTAATCCTGCAGCAGCGCCTTTGGATTTTCATGCCTATGTTTTGGTCGGGAAAGCATTCCAATAAAGAAGCAATATTCATGGTTGGGGTGCAATTTGGAAATTATTCTGAACGTATCATCCCTAAATGATCATGGAATTACATTTGAATAACTGCAAAAGGTAAGGGGGGGGGCTCTGAGGCAGAAGCCTCTCAAGCTTGATAATGTGCCCCTGGTAATCAAAGGCACCCACTGAGTGGCACAGTGACATCAGCCAACAAGACGTGTTTGCTCAGGGAAAGCACATATTTATACATGAAGCACCTACTCACATTAGATGGAGAGAATGTGTGTGTATTGCGTGTGTGTGTGTGTGTGTGTGTAGGTTAATGTTTCGGCGGGGATGTTTTGGAGAGTAATGTCGCTGCCGTGAAAGGGAGTGGCTCAATACTGTCAATGTTCAATGAAAGCAATTAATCCCTCCAGTAAACACTCTGGCGTAGCCATGTTCAGATGACTTTCACTCCCCTTCCTTGCGACACCCCCACCATCCCCATGCTATCGTAGCACAGCTGCCCTAGCACTGAGTCGTTATGCTAATGGAACAGAAATAGAAGGAGAGCCATGCAATATTCATGGCCGTCCATCTTGACAAATGATTGAGGAGTTGTACAGGTTGAAATGCGCGGTTAACGAACTGGAGCACAGAACAATTAAATCTTGTGCTCTGATAGGACTTAGAGAAAATGGGAGGAATTCTTCCTGCTGCCAATTCTAGACAGGGCTTTTTCCTCTTTGACTGTTTGACTTAAATGGATCTTATTCTTCCACTTTCTTCGTCTACCATCAGACATCCGTCTATTCTCTTGGTCTTATTCAGCCAGGCACTTTCTCAGACATTCACATTGTTCTGTTGCAAAAGTGTCCATGCAGAATCAACAAAAGCTTTTTGTTGATTCTGGTACTACTGGGTGTGCTTAAGAACATATTAAAAAATCTAGTAAAATCAGACTTTGCGAAAGGGGTCATTCTCAAGATGGCCACCAAAAGTTTGGAATTGGCTGATCTCAAATACTATTCAGCTTAGGAGGGTGCATTTGAGGTCAAGTGCTGGTGAAATGAAGTATAAATGTGAATTCATGGTTAACATTCCAAATTTTGGGATGCAGTACCTTTTTTAGCACCGTGAATAGGTGTAAATTAAAAATCAATGCATTTTAATTCAAAGGAAATTCAGTACAATACTATGGGCCATGACACTGGCATGGAGGGAGATGAAACACCTCAAATTGTGTTACGTCTCATCTAAAGGTGAAAATGCTTTTAGAAAATATATAATGTATATTGTACAATATCAACTGATTAGAAGCTGATTATCGACTTTATGTTATGCTAACCACTAAATTGCACTAATCTTCCTCTTACCATATCTTATGTTTGGCTCTGTATAGGTAAGCAGATAAAACTGTAAGCCACATGGGGAAATTAAGGATTCCCCCCCCTTAAAGTTAACATGCTTATGTGCTAACATTCTGCATTCAGCCACAAGTGGGTGCCAGGCTCGGATAGGTTTGTCAGAGACAATGCTTCACAGGTGACACTAGTTTCTTTATGTGACAATGATGCTGCTTATCCACACATGTCAAAAAGGATTTTTAGATAGGACAACACACTTGGGCTGTAACGCGGGTGGATAGCAGCAGCCCATAAAGTGGACAGGACAAACCACGGCATTGGACTGTGGAACAAACTGTCCTGGTCTTTATTACTGGAACACAAGAGCATATTAAAAGACGAAAAGTAGTTTCATCACACAACACACTGATGCACCGAGGCAGGTACCTCTTCATTGCTACCTTGGACCGAAATCAGAATTGGGACGTTGTGCCAAGTATCCCATGGCCATGTTCTTCAGCTTTCAACTCAGCTGGGGAGCAGTGTGGGCATTGTCATAGAGAAAAATTGGTATGCCCTTGTTCTCTTGGGTGGTCACCACTGCTGCTGTTGACAATTTTGATCATAAATCCAGTTTAACCACAGTGAGGGATTCTTTCCATGGCACTGCAACTTGTAATCCAGCATCCTTCCCTCAATGGGGAGGAGATTCACTCTGAGAGCCTGAGGGAGAACATTCCAAGAACATCGACCACTTGCCAGAGTATTACATAGAAATTCCATCTGCAACCTTAAGGTGTTACAGATCCCAGAGAAAAGTGTAAAATCACTCGATACAGATGGCTTACTAAGATAGCACATTGAGGCAGAGCACCAGTAATTGACTAAAACAAATAAGAACACTGAACACAAAACCCCTGCAGATGGGGCTTTAGATATCTTATGGGTTGCCTTCCATGCTAGCAGACAAACGCTTACACTTACCTGCCACCCGCCTTGGAACCCCTTTTGCTTTCAGGACTGCCTTAATTAACCATGGCATAGATTTAACGTGTTGGAAACAATCCAAAGAGATTTTGGTCAACATTGGCATGATATTTTGACATTTGTCAAAACATGCAACATGTTCCACCGTTCCGCCGCATCGCAAAGGTGTTCTTTTGGATTGAGATCTGATCACTGTGGAGGCCTTTTGTGTACAGTGAACTTACTCTCATGTTAAAAGGAATGGACATGGTTACAACAATACACAAAGTAAGCTGTGACATTTAACCAGTGCTTAATTGGTACTAAGGGGGCAAACGGGGCCCAAGAAAATGCCCCCCATTACACCCATTACATCACCATCAGCCTGAAACGTTGACACAAGTCAGGGTGGATCCATGCTTTTATATTGTTTATGCCATTTCTGACTCTATCATCTTGTCATGTCACAGGTGAAATTAAAACTCATCAGACCAGGCAACATTTTTTCAATGTTATATTGCCAAATGTTGGTGAGCCTGTGCACTTTAGCTGACAGGACTGGCAGCTGGCGTGGTCTTTTATCTGTTATCTGATTTATATTTTTAGTTGTATATCTTTGTGTACATTTTAGAACCTATATTCTATTTAACTGCTTTATCTACTGCTTCCTACCTTGTGCATCTGTTGGCTTGCACCGAATGATATCTCACTGTACTTGTATAGTGGCAATAAAGACTTCTACTTCTACTCTACTTCTGCCTCAAGGTTCAATGTGTCGTACATTCAGCGATGGTATTCTGCATACCTTGGTTGTAACGAGTGGTTATTTGAGCTACTGTGGCATTTCTATCATTTCAAAACCAGTCTGCTAATTCTTCTCTGACCTCTGACTTCAACAAGGCATTTTCATCTACACAACTGCCACTCACTGGATATTTCTCCTTTTTCAGACCGTTATCTATAAGCAATACTAAGTAAAAACACCAAAACACCAACCATTCCTGAAATACTTAAACGAGCCCTTCTGGCACCAATAACCAAAGTTGCCAGTAAGTATATATCTTGTGTCATCCCATTGCTGTCCCTCCTCTGGTAAGTGCTCACTCTGTGGCGATGATCAAGCATTCACTTGATGTCATCAGTAAAACTGTGGACATCAAGTGGAATCCTGGTCAGACTGCGGTGGTTACATTTGCCCAACCTTTGTATGCCCTGGCAAAGCATTTTCAGTTCAAGCGGCTTGGCAGATATAGTGAAGACATGTTAGTGCTTATTTTTAAGGGGTTGCATGTTGAGATGGCAACACTGAAAATGCTGGGGAGCAGGTTGCAGGGAAGTGGGTTAGTTGAAGCTGTGGTAAAAGCTGACATTGCATCTTCAGGCATAGCTGACAGCATTTACAATTAACATACTGTACTGTTTGATAACTGTTTTGGACAAAAAGGTACTTAGCAAAAATGGAAAATGTAATTCTTTTATCCCACATCAAAAATCTCAGTATGTCTGAAATGAGCTAGCAAGCTAACAATCCAGCATACATCTAATATAAGCAGTCTGCAATGTCAGAAAACTGCTTACGATACCTCGTATGGTGTTTACCATTTGCCAGCATTCACAAACATTACCATAGTGTACTTTTTAATAATTGTTTTGGACAAAATGGTGCTTAACAAAGGAGCGTAATATCGGTCCTCTAACTGGTCAGACCACAAACCATTAAAACCCCTGATGAGTCAAAGTCTTGGAAAATAATGAACTGACACTTTAGTCTATTATATGTTTCAGTGACTTCCAAATCACATTTTTCAGCTTGGGCTGAATAGTGCAAATAGTGCTTCAGATATAGCCTAAATTAGTTTCCAGCGGCCATCTTGGATGCCATCTTATGATACCTTTTAGATTTTACTAGATTTTTAATATGATATAAAGTACATCTAAAGGTATCATAATCAGATGAAAAACATTTTGTATAATTTTTTGGGGGTTGGGTTTTCCTGTATATTGACCCATCTATTTCTGCAGTTCTGCAGTTTGGCCTGTGCAATTTAGATTATGAAGAGGTATGTTTGTATATTGTATTTAAAACAACCATGTTCTATTAACATTATGACGTACCTCTGCTGGGTAGTCATTTTGCAGAAGGATGGAGAACATTTTTTGCTTTGTTTCATTTCATGTCCGCTGTTGTCTTGGATGTTATTTTGTGCCAGAAACAGGAATCCATTTTGTGGCTTCAGTTTATAATGGTACCCCCATCATTTTGAAATAGCCTCTTCGGGCTTGTTATTTTGAGTAGTGTCCTTCCACTTCATATTTGTATGTACTTCAGTGTTTTTTAAGGCCATGAAAATGATTGCTGATCAAAACAAGCATTCTCTGGCAAGCATACATGTCATCATAGCGAGATTGAAAACAGTCTAACACCGAAATGATAGTCCACACAGTGGAAAGGGGCTTGTTTTCACCATGAAGCCATTATTTGACCCTGTGGGCTCCTCCAAGATATGAGATGTGCTGCTTAAGCAATTGCCGGGAGAGTGGAAAGGGGCCTCTCCCACTCTCTCTCTCACTCTCTCTCTCACTCACTCACTCTCTCTCTCTCTCTTTCTTCATGCCGTTGTCCCTGTTGCCCTCCCGCCACGGTCCGGAACCTTCCTTTCGCTTTATTACTTTCCCTGCTGACGGCATGAGGGCAGGCAGGCTGCGGCTCTCAGCCGTAGGGGGCCCTCCGTCGGTGACTCTAAGAGGCCCAGGCCCTGGGCTCAGTCACAGCCCATATTACTCGGCCTGTCAGGAGCCCACGGATTTATAGCCCAGGCCTGGCCGGCGCTGGCCACAGCGGGCGCACGAGACGGTCGTTGTGACTGACCACATCCACCTCACGCTATCGTTGCGTCCAGTAGAGTGCCTCGTCCCCGCTGAGCCCCAGATGGGAGGCCCACATTTACATGGCAACCCTCGAGGGAGTTGCAATCACCACCCTGTCATTAAAGCAATCTGAAGGTGTGAAGTCGCGCTGGGCGGTGGAGTACAATAGGGCAGAGAGTGACAGAGATCGGAAGAGAAAAAAAGAGAGGGAGTGACAGATGGAGAGAGCAAAGAAAGACTTGAGTTGTGTATATGTGTGTGTAATGGACCTTCTCTACTCACAGGAGAGACATTTACCTTGTACCTCCAATATCTTGAATCCATGGCTACATTAGTGGCCCTCATCCCTCTTCCTCCTCCCTCTTTTTCTCCCTCCCTCCCTCTCTCTCTCCTTCCTCCCTCGCGGCTGTCGGAGAGTCTCTGATGCTGGCTGTGGGCAAAACCAGACTACATAGATCGCTAGCGCTGCAGTGTGTCATCTCAAGTGAAATGGCAATCCGAATGAAAAATGCTGTGGCATCTCTGGAAAGCCATAAATGACCGCTTCTATGGGCTGTTTAGGCCGTTAAGAAATGATGTGAGAATCCCATGATGAAACAAATATGGCTTCTACTGTCAGGCTTGCAAATGTGGGGCCTGGATTTTGAAGGTGAGTCATCCACAGTGGATTTTTTTGGCCAACGTAGAATCATTATATTGTATTTTACTGTCAATTATTGACCTTATCTCTGGGCTTCATAATGAAATCTGCAGTCAACTGGCACCAATGTTTTTTCTCTCCCCTCTCTCTTCTTCTGTCTGACAGACCTTGGCATTCATATTTGCCTTGCATTTCGCCCTCTCCCCCATCTATACACACATATGATTTGTTCAAGCGCAATAGCCTGCCCATTAACTCACTTTATTCATCTTCTCTCAGTGACACATACAGTAACAACATCTGTTTCGAGCTGGGCTATGTGTGATCTTTGAGCCAAGCGCGCCGCCGCACCAGGCAACACTGGGCTTCCACGAGAAGTGATCACGGCATTTCACACTCTCTGCATCTTCTCTCCCGTCTCTCTCTCTCCGCTGTTTTAGACGCATAATTCCATTAATGTCATGGACTGCACACTAAACTAATTTCCTGGCATTAATATGTATTAGGCACCTGGACAGAGCATTGCGTTGAATTATAATGGCAAGATGACAGAAAGAAGGCAGTGTGCTGGAGGTGATGCATGGAAGGGAAAATATGAAGAGAAAAGGCAGAGGTATCACTCAGCACTTTTTCTTTCAGAGGTGTCTTTGTGTGTGTGTGTCTTTCTGTGTGTGTGTGTGTGTGTGTGTGTGTGTCTGTCTGTCTGTCTGTCTGTCTATGTTTGAGTGTGCACATGTGTGTGTGTGTGTGTGTGTGTGTGTGTGTGTGTGTGTGTGTGTGTGTGTGTGCACGCAGGCACTGCTGTGTTTTTTTGTGGTGAGAGACAGCAGTTGGGAGAAGAGGAAGGTGATTGCTGTGGTTTGATCAAGGCCCATTATGTTCTCCAAAACGAGCACCTTAAACCCCCACAGCGCGCTCAGCTCCAGAGATTGGCAATGCACTAAGGCTGGAGTGGGAGAAAATAGAACTATCACACCAGAGGAGTCAGAGGAGGGGAAGAGGTGGAGGAAGGGAAGGACAAGGAGGAAAGGGGGGGAGGACTGGAGGACCCCTACCCTGGTGCTTTTTTGCAAGCTCTCTCTCTCACACCCTCTCTCTCTCTCTTTCCTTCCTTTCCAATCTCTCCCTCCTTCACTTTCTCTCATTTGGCCTTGTCAAGGAAAGGCTAACAAATTATTGGTGATCTGTGTGAAAATTAGCAACTAGGTCGTCTCCTCACCGCGGTGGCCAGGGGGAGGTGACAGACAGAAGTGTTAATGGAGGCCCTCACCCTCCTCCGCCCGGCGCTGGTGTCAGCTAGGGGCTGATCAGCTGATGATGGCCAACCTTACCGGGGGGAGAGTTTGGGGGGAGGGCAGTGTGGAGCTGAGGGGGTAGTGCAGGGGGAGGAGTACAGAGGATGTGATGGGATGGATGGCCGGTTCTCTGGAAGTGGGTCATTTAAAGGTTGTAATTCCCGAGTCCAAATGTTCAGCCAGAGGAAGCAGTTGTTGTGCTCTCCCCCAAAAAAGGGAGCCTGAGTAGTTGGGGGCTCTTCCTGTATGGCTGTGTGACAGAATGTCCTTGAACAGGATGTTGAAGTGCAAACGGCTTTTGAATGGAACAGGCAGTGTGTGACACAGCTGTATGAGCTATTGAGTGCTGAATGAACTATAGAGCACTCAGAAGTCGTCTTGGTTGAGTAGAAAAGTGCTATATAATTACCGTCCATTTGCAGACAGCCACATTTGTACAGAGAGAACAAGAAAAATCGAATGCTACACATATGTGCCATGCTGTTTTAACAGAGATACATTTGATGCTTCTCTGGACATTTTACGGATACTGCAGTCCATGACGGAAAAAAGAAGGAGACGATGATTACACCAAATGGTCGTGGATTAAAATAAGTAGGGCATAAAAGGCTGACATCATCGTTAATTGAATTGCACTTGACAATCTTCCATGATGGGGTAAAACTAATAAAAAAGTAATGTGTCTTCAACGAGCAATTTCCAGCGTGTCTCTCCTATTACCACTTGCAGTCCGTTGGGTCAGTGGCCATATGGGCCCCCAAACCGCACTCGCCCAAATCCACTCAAGCTGACGAGCTCGCTCTGTTACCAAGTATGGGTTTGGCTGTGCTCGTGACCTGCTATGGGAAAAGGGGCAAGGGCGCTGTGGTTTCTAAAGTGTTCCGCAAACGTTCCGAGAGGGAAACAGAGAGAGAGCGAGAGGAGGTGGAGGTGGAGGAGGAGGAGGAGAAGATGGAGGTGGATGAGGAGTAGCTGCAAGGCCATGAACGCTCCTATTTTAGTAGCCTTGGCAAAGGCAGATGGAACACATAGTTTCTCTGGACTGCGTAATCATTTGGTTTCCATTCCCGTGATGTTTTCGAGGCCGTTCCTTTAGCTCTGACCTTTCAGTAACTCCTCTGGTTCTCTCAATGGCGTCCTTTCTTGGCTGAGCCAGTTTTTTTTTTCTCTTTTTTTTTTTTGCGGTTGTACTTTTTGCCATAACCTCCTGAATTAAATAATGTACAGCAAATCAAGATTCAACTGAATGCACGTGTCCCTTGAAGGAAGCGCACCATATGCTTTGGCAAACAATATTAATGTCCATCTGGCTCCACTGTCTCTTGTTTCCATTGATGGCAAATCTCTGGAACATGCCAAAAAAAAAACATCCCCATCCTCTCTCCTTTTGTAGGTGATAAAGTGTGTGCCATCAATAATACATTTTTAGACATGTGGTTGATTCTCACTGGAAAAACCTGTAAGTGGTCATGAATTTTAATTTAAAGAAACCCCCTAATACCGCTTTACCCGTCAGGGAACTTTCCGACTGTCTGTAGTGTAAAGAAAATGCTGAGAGAACATTTCGCCAAGTCATTAATGCAAAGATTTCAGCTTGACTGGGTGACTGAATAAACATGGAAATGAAAGCTGGGCCAATAACAAAAAAAATGTCTAAAGTAGCTGCTCACCAAATCCCACAAAGTCTTCTCTTCTTAGCCCCAACATACCACACACAAGCACACACGCACACCCTCCGACACACACATATACACACACACAGACACACACACACAAATGCAAACGCACTGACATGCTACACACACACACACACACACACACACACACAATACACACACATATAAACGCACTGACATGCTAGACACTTCACAAAAACACGCAGGCACACCCCCTGATGGATCTGCATCCTGCATGCTTCATACATCAACACATATTCCCTTTTCCCCTATTTAAAGATAACCTGGGGGGTATTGATTCCAGCCAAAACCAGTAGGAAAAAGGAGGGAAAGAGAAAGACAGACTGACAGACAGAGAGACAGACAGACAGGCTGGACAGACAGTAAGGAAGAGGGTGGAGAGAAACGTGAAGGACAGAAAGAGAGAGGAAAAAGAGAGATTGAGTTTAAAAGGGGGGATGGAAAGAGGGTGGGTAGAGGGGGGCCTGTAGGAGAGTGTGGCCCCAAAGGGCCAGGTGGGCTCAGCCTGGAGCAGCTGACAGACAGGCTGCTGACGGCCCCACAGGACACACTCAGCTCCAGGCACAGCACACACACACACACACACACACACACACGGAAGCACACACACATACACATAGACTTCCACACACACACACACACACACACACACACACACACACACGGAAGCACACACACACACACATACACATAGACTTCCACACACACACACATACACAACAAACATGAACAACACATTTGCACGCTTGCAGTGTATGTGTGTGAATAGCTGCCTGTGACTCACGCAACAATGTTAAATATTACATATGCACACTTAAACATGTAAACTGCCAGACACATAGCCCATCACTTCTGCATGGTCACACATCACACGTGCATTTATGTACACTCTCTCTCCACGCATACACATGTGCACACACACACACACACACACACACACACACACACACACACACACACGTACACACACGTACACACACGTACACACACACTGCTTCCTTAGCTTTGGAAAAAAACAGCAGTGGTGAGGAGGGAGCTGTCAGCAGATGCCTCCAGCTTCCATTATCTGACAGAATAAAACAGAGCCAGCACACTGTAAACACACTTGAGAGGCTGCAGCTTTTCAAAGCTTTGTGTGAGTGTGTGTGTGTGTGTGTGTGTGTGTGTGTGTGTGTGTGTGTGTGTGTGTGTGTGTGTGTATGCGTCAGTGTCTTTAGCAGAAAAGGTCTTGAAAATGGCAAAGTATAGCATTTATTGGTGTAATGACTGATTTGAAGGTAGTGAAAGCAAAAGGGTTGTTCAGTGTTGCTTCACCTGCTTCCTTTAAGATAGTGCAGGCTAAACTAAACCCTTTCTATTACTCATATCTTCAGTACACCCCAAACTCACACAACTTCAAGTATTACTCCTCCACCCTTTATAAGATAGCATCCATTTCACAGACACCCTTCCAGCTACGGCTGTGACTGTTACAGGCAAAAGAAAGCGATTTTTGTTTCTTTGCACATAACCTGCTTGGTAATTTGCAACAGTGGGCTGAATCCACATCCAGATCAATACGTTCAGTGGTTGCGTGGATGGTGTGTGAGAGAGTGACAGAGATGTAGAGTGGTCCCTTCAGACTCATTAGCTCCAACATCCACCCCCCCATACACCCCCCGAACCCATCACCACCACCACCACCATTTTCATTTCTGTATTTGTCTCCGCAAGATGGATTGACTAAAGCCTGCAAAAGGGAAAAGTGTCTTAAAAGCGGCAGGGGGTCTGGGATTGCGGATAGGAGGGGTAGTACATAGCGGCGTATTGTTTGTGGAGAGTGTAACCCTTCTGTGTTCCATGTTGTGTAAAGGAAATGAGATATGACAAGGTGACGGCAGTATTTTATTAGGATGGAGTTGACCATTTTTTTTTTCCTTTCTCCAAAGCAGATGGTTGAGTTGGTGGCCAATGGTTGTATTACTGTGAGCTATGAATGTTCCTTTAATAAACTGACATCCATACCAGGAAATACGTTTATCTGAGTCAATGAATGTCCTGTTTTGGTGAGGAACAGTCAGACCTTCTGTTGTGAGGTCAACAAAACTCCCTTATGCTCGGGGGCAGGGGCACTGTAAGATGTTGGCTCTCTCAGTTACTGCATTTCAACTCCTCTGCTTGTGACTTGCTCTCTTTTTCTATTCATCTCTTTCTTTGCTTTTTGCTGTCACTCCCTCATTTTTCTTCTCCCTCCTTTTATTTTCTCTTCTTTATTCTCTGCTCTCACACACTTCACCTTCATCTTTTCATGACATTAAATAGATAGATAGATAGATAGATAGATAGATAGATAGATAGATAGATAGATAGATAGATAGATAGATGCATACATGCATACATACATACATACATACTTGTGTACAGTACATACAGTTTGTACATACTTTATTCATTCAAATGAATGAATTTTGAAAATGAATAAAATAAAAATGAATAAAATGAAATGAACTGAAAATTGAATGAAAATTAAGCAGGTTTAATTAAAGGGAAATTAATTCAAGTAAGGACAGAGTGTAATAATAGGGCCATCAGTCTGAGCTGCAATTGACTGAGATGATTTTCACCGGCTTCACTAGTGTGTTTGTTAGCACCAACACTCTCCATCTAAATGTAAAAAAAGCTCATTCCCCACCAGGCCCCTCCTGTCCTGCTGTTTCCTCTACCGAAGCTAAATGTGGAGGCCGACGCTACAAAGGCAGAGTGACCCGTGAGCCCTAAAAGGACATCAGTGTAAAAGGACATCAGTGTCCTCTCTCCCCTCAGAGAATGGAACAGTATGATTTTTTTCAGAGGAGCACTCTTTTTATCCCCCTCCTTTTTTTCTCTCTCCAAAATGTCTAATTCAGCATGAGTTTGCTGTGAAACAACCTTGACGGTGCTTTAAAAGCCTGCAGTGGCTGCCCCCTTCCCTCATCCATGTTTGTGCACAAATAGAGTCCATCATCCGGTGAAAAAAGGGGGGAAAAAAAGAGAGATGGAGCAGCATACAGCTGACTGGCACTCAGGGAAGCACAAGAAGGCCATGAGCACTGACAAGCTCCACACTTAAACCCTGCATGCCTCACTTTTCCCTCAATCTCAGTGTGCACACACACACACAGACACACACACACACACACACACACACACACACATCCACACACACACGGAAAAAACACAAACAGACATATACATATAGACTCCCACACACACACACACACAAACACACACACACACTCCACATACACACAGACACACACACACACATACACACGGAAAAAACACAAACAGACATATACATATAGACTCCCACACACACACATACACACACACACACACACACACACACACACACACACACACACACACACACACTCCACATATACACACGGGCAAAAAACACAGCCATACATTCATCTGTAGTATCAGTCACACTCAAATAGACTTTAAAAAGGAAAAGTAGCAAGCCTAAGAGAGAGGGGAAGAGAGGTGACCGTAGTGAGCCATCACTGACTGTTATTCCACAAGGGGAAGTGTATGTCTTTGGACATCCAGCAAGCTCCCTGGACAGGCAGAGCAAACGCAGCACCATGGAAACACAGTGAGTCACTGTTGCGATGTTTGCCCAGTGCTGGTGGCTCCAGCCTCAGCTCAGACACATATGGAAATGGAGATTTTCTGACACACGTGACACACATATCTAGAAACAACATTAGGAACCTTTTTTCTTAATTATAATGTACCTTTTTGTGTGAAAATATATTTCTTTAATCATCAGATTTAAAGGGCAATACTTAGTACTCTTGTATTTGCTATATTGCCATACTGTTGGTTGCTGTAGTCAGTAAGGCAAGCCAGCTGAGAGACACAATTACAGTTTTCGACTTCACTATTAATTATTTTTTAACCACACATAAGTTACGGAAGTGCTGACTTGCAGCATGTCAGGATGCAGGGTTCATTAAAGTGTACACAACTGCAGACTTAACTTCTTAGGCCCAAATTTGGGATGCAAAGGAGCTGTTCTTATCCATCAAAATGTCCTCCTAGGAGACAGCAGGGGTCCCCTGACTGTAAGTGCACATTGAAAGTGGAAGAGTGTTTGGACTTTGTGGAGTAGAACAAATCTCTGAGGGAGTAGAAATGTTAGGTGCTCCTTAATGATACAATAAAAAGTCGAACTGTCATACAACTAAAGGTATATTGTAAGAAGAGCAAACTTACAGGACAACAAACTCTTTCGAACATTGTTGTAGGCTTGTTTTTCTTTCGAAAAGGCATCATTCACAAGGGTGTGTCACCCAAGCCATCTGCAGCAGATGATGAAGAAGGAATGCCTCGTTTCTGTCCAAACAAAAAGAATGAGGCCATAATCCTCCACTCCACTCTACATACCTTCAGCCTGCTCTAGCAGCTGCCAAATCCTGATGTTTGCTCTCCTTTAAGAGCCCAGTCGCTGTATGTCAGCGCATCCGCCTCTGTTGACTCACCTTGCTCACAGCTGTCCAAAAAATGGACTTGTGTGGAGGGGAGGAGTGGCAGCAGCAGCGGCAGCAGCAGCAGCGGCAGCAGCAGCGGATGTCTTCCTTCCACTGCCAGACCCTCACTCCCAGGCCGTGTGCGAAGAAAAAAGAGGCAAGTATACATCATCCATGGACGGGTGTGCAGAGTTACGCGGAAAAGCGTGGAAAAAAATGACAGGTGTGATGAATGTGACAGTGGATGAAAAAAGACGCCGTATGGGATTCCTATAATGGGCCAGGGAAAATCTATGATACGCAAGCATATTGAACAGGGAATCAAAAGGATTGCTTCATTTGTGGGATTTATTAATCTTGCCGTGCCGCAGCGTTACGTGCCGTGCCGGCGTGTGACAAAAGAAGTGCCAGCTTGGCTTCGGCTGCATCTCTTATTTCAACCCCCACCACCACCACCACCACCCCCCACCCCCTTCAGCTGATCGTTCTTTTCTCTCCCCCCCCCCCCTTCTCTGTCTCTTTCTTATTTGAGGCGGGATGGGGTGCACAAGGCTGTGAATCTGCCATCTTCACAAGCTCATCCATAACAGCAGACAAAATCTTTTTCAATTTCCACCATCCCAGCTCTCTAATGATCCTTTTAAATAAAGCGATTTACATTTGCACAAGGGAGAAAAGAAAAAATACTGCGCCCGTCTGTGGTTTGCACGGGAGGTCTACAACAACGTTTAGAGAAAAGCGGGGAGATTTCATTGACATCACGCTGTGCGGTATGAGGAATTGGGGCCTGTGGAGTCTTTTATGCTAAGGAATTTAATAAGTGTAAACATCTTAAATTGTGCTGCCCGCTGACTGTGTTTTCACAGTGAATCTTTTATCTGTTATTGCAGCCAAAACTTGCTCCAGTGCCATTGCAACACGAACAGTGTGGGACACATAAAACAATGGGTGCTCACACGAGCGGTGTCTCTGCCGTGAGTCGTTATCGCCAGTCTTCAGGCCCGAGACACAAAGATCCTCCTTTAAAAATAAAAAAAATCAACTGAAGGCTTTGCAGTTATGGGATGTTGGTGAGTGATGTGTCCATGGTTACCAAACGCATTAGTCTCTGAGAGGGGGATGTGATTGGTGTGCCACTGGAGCCCTGACCTTTGGAGAGCAGTGGTGAACCCAGACGGACCCACGTAAAGTGATGGGTGGGGGATGGGGGCTCCTTTGGTCCATGTAAAGTAACAGGGGTGATCCTCCTTCAGATGAGCTGCTGAGGCTCTGAGAGTGGGGTTCTTATATGAGCCTTGAAAGGATAAGGGTAAGCACACAGTGATGGTCGGTGGTGGTAGTGGGGTAGTAAGAAGATAGATAGATAGATAGATAGATAGATAGATAGATAGATAGATAGATAGACAGACAGACAGACAGACAGACAGACAGACAGACAGACAGACAGACAGGCAGGCAGGCAGGCAGGCAGGCAGGCAGACAGGCAGACAGGCAGACAGACAGACAGACAGACAGACAGACAGACAGGCAGGCAGACTGACCAGCATATGAGGCGGTTACTCAACCAGTCAGAGAGTGTGAGTGCCATTAGCTTGGCCAAGGAACCTACTGTAGACTGGGGGTGGGGGCTCGACACAGACTCCAGCTCATGCTCTGTCAGATCGCCGCTTCGCCCCACAAAATTGCTCGGAGACCTCCAGTCCTCATTACACCAGGGTCCAGAAGGCCCCGCCATAATACAGTGGCCTTAATGACACTGTGGCCACTCTCGTTTTGAAAATATAACACCACATGAATCCTCACCCTTTCTCTCTCGCCCCCCCCTCTCTCTTTCTCACTTACTCTCTCATTCTCACTCACTTTCTCTCCTTCTAGTTCTCTCTTTCTCTCTCTCTCTGTCTGTCTCCCTCATTCTGTGTGTATATAATTTTCTCACCGCTTTTATCTGGCATCCTCTCTCACACATCCCATATCCTTTTTTTCGGTTCACTCCCTCTCTCTGTATAAACATACTAAACACAGCGCATTTTAGCCAGACTCAGACAACAACCATATACCCAGTTATGCTAATGGTAAGACATATAGCATATATCAGTATTAAAATCTTAGACACAAGCAGAACATGCTCCAGCATCTATAGTGGGAACGGCGGAGAGTTGAATCTATTATGGTCGGCGCGCAATAGCCTGTTTCTACTCTCGCGTGACAAGATCGTATTAGTCACAGAATGCATGTGGGTTTATCTGCGTGTGTGTGTAAGAGTACATCATCTTTCTGTTCTGCCTGGCAAGTGTGACATACTAAACCACAATCAAGGAGCTGTTGTGCTGATTTAGGGACAATTGCCTCAGGCGTGTGTGTGTGCGTGCCTGTGTGCCTGTGTGTGTGTGTGTGTGTGTGTGTATGTGCGTGTGTGTGATTGTGTGGGTGCAGTCAGTGTTACACTGTGGTAAGGCAACCGCATATATTTCAGAATAATATGGAAATGAATAACCCTGCACAGGTAAATTTACTGAACTCAACATATGAAGGCAATTTATTTTCAAGGCAGGCATTTTAAGTTGTTGGAGACAGAGAATAGATTTTCTGTGGATAATGTAACCTACTTGTAGTCTAAGCATATTTCAGGTTCTGACAAAACGCATATACATCAAATTCTTTCTAATGAAGATAAGGCTCTAATTTCCACCTGAGTGGCCACTGATGATAATAGAAATGCAAGCATGATAATTATAACCAAAATAATTGCCTCCTTTGTTGAGCACACTGTTAATCCAGGGGTTATTATTCAATTTTATTCTCAGTCATTCCCACTTGTGCTCTCTAATTCTCACCCTCTGTGTGTCTCTCTCTCACACACGCACAGACACACAAGCAAATGCATGCACCCACATACACAGACAGCGAAAGTTAGTGAGAAAGAGGGAGAGAGAGACAGCGATAGAGAGAGAGAGATTAAGACTGTGAGAGAACAAAATAAGAGCGAGAGTGAGAGTTAGAAAGAGACAGAGAGATTAAGAGAGGGACAGAGTAAGAGAGAGAGAGAGTAAAGGAGAGAAAGAGTAAAAGAGAAAGAGCGATGCTTATAAACACAGGTGTGTGAGTAACCCCTCCCTCCCCAGAAGGCCCCAGCAGGAACAATCTCTTGATCATATTTCATCAAGTGCTGTCAGACAGCACAGAGCAGTGAGTTGTAAATCATATGCAACTAGGGCACCCATCTCCACTCTCGTACACACACACGCACACGCACACACACAGGCACGCGTAGCTCCGCCAAACCCCACCAAGGGGCCTGGCTCACAAAGATTTACCAAAGACAACACTCCCCTCTTATTAGCGCGCTCTGCGGAGATAGAGCGAGAGAAAAAGGAACCACATTCCATTTTGTCATTGCATTCCATTCGTCTTGCGCTGCAGTAAAGAAGCGTTTCATGTGCTCCTCAGGGAGCGCCGGCTAATACATAAATCTGGGGAGGATGCCGCTGCAGATTCCGGGATGCTCGTGTGACAGACTTCAAGGTCTTGGCGCTGGAGCTCGCGCCTGCAAGATCGCGAGCCTCACATGGGGACATGGCGCCATCTGCTGTCTGGTGAGCAGAACTTCCCAATGGAGGAGGGGGATTACAACATCAGGTTATTGGGCTGAGAAAAGCTCTTACATGTCTGGAGAGGTGGAACATCAAGCCTGAAAGTCTCTTGGTTGTCTTCCCATGTCTAATATTGCTAAGGTGACCTGGCTAATTAACTCATCTAGCTGTTTGAACTGCTATACTAATAAGCATGAGCTGGTGTTGAATGTGGTCAGAACAAATGACCTTTATGATTTCTACTCTATGATCCTAGGTTACCTACCTATGTCTGAGGGTGGGTAAAGATGTATCAGACAACAAAGAAATATGTACTCTTTGGTGGAGCGTAAAGACTCAAGGTCTTCTCACACTGGGCAACTTTATAGGCAATCTTGCCATACAACATTACTAACAGATAATGTTTGGGCACTTTCGTATTGACAGTAGGCGAGAAGGTTTATCACGGCAAGTTGTTGCGATCATCCAATCAGAACATTAGGAGGCCTTCATGTTCTTGCCTGGCAACATTCTTCAAAAAGTTGCCCCATGTATCATCAGTTTTACATGCTACTACATCAAAACCCTGAATCCCGACTGGAGAATTAATGCCTATTTGAATAAGTAGATAATATCCTAATCCCAACAGTCCTATGTTTAAAGGGAACAGTGATAAGTGCAGTACCCACAGTGCAAGATGGTTGTAGTGTGCATTGATCTCATCAGAGCTAATTGGCACTAATGTAGCACACAGTGGCACTTCATCGGTCCCCGAGAGAAATATTGCCAACACGAGCCCTGCAGAGCCTGCAGCTGCTACCTGAAGATATTACATCAGTCGGGCAAGTCACACACACACACACACACACACACACACACACACTTGATTTGAGACAGTGTAGAGATAGGAATGGAATCACACAGATGTTCACCCATCAGACCCCCTCCCGCGGGCCACGCCTCTGTGGGTTTTAATCCAGAGTATCTGATGTTAGGCTGCACTGGCATTTTCACTGTCTGGGGAGCTGGGGAGTCATGTTTAAGCAATGAAAGGAACAATGACAATGAAAGGCAGGAAAGTCAAACACTTATCTTTGCATATGTATCAGCGCATGGAGCGCACAGTATAATGAAAAATAATTTTAATAAGATGGAGATTGGTTCCTAGAGTACGCTTTAAGCTATGTTACGGGTGTGCATAATGTGTTCTCAGAAGACTTTTGACTTTTAATAGTGGGCTGTACCACCCTGTAAAACTGCAGTGTCTAGGTGTTTTAGATGAACTTTAATTGGAAATATATGAATTTGATGTGCGAATTTGGCAGTTTGGTACTTCTACATTTTCTCTTTAGCAGTCACATTGCTAGATCAATGTCAGACTTAAATAACTCAGTTTTGCTTTTCCACATTTCCTCAGTTGTGCAGTGAAAACAAAGCACTTGGTGCATTATCAATATCTGACATCTAAAGACTAAAACAGTGATGAACACGTAGGTGATGCAAGACTTCATACTGGCTACAGTCTGACCGTAGCCAACTTGATTACAGCTCGGCATCTTGATCTTCCAGGAGAAAGACAGTGGTAGCAGGACATTCCCATTTGATTTATCTAGATTCTCTCCCTAAAATGGAGTTTTGCCTTCCTAAGAGATACTAAAAAGGTTTAAACTACCCACTTCCACTAGCTTATCACATCCAAGTTTGACAATTTATGGACTGATTTGTGAACCATCTGAGTAAACCAAATTGGTTCTTCCTAAAATTCTTTAAAAAATGACCCAACTATATCCACTGATCTAGGTCAGCAGCCCTTCAGTGGACATGTGGCAGTAAGAGCTTCCCATTTAAGACAAGTATTCAGTTGTACTTGGCCCAATTGCATTAATGGCAGACTCTAATCAGCATCTCTAACTTTGTCATTCAATTTTCAATGCTACGGTCTCAAAGCTAAGCTTGTGTTAGAGTTTCGCAGTCACAGAATGTGTACCAGGTCACCAACATGCAAGAAAACTCATCTTAACCTACATTCTACTAAAAGATTTGGAATTGAACAAAGAATTGAGGACTGATTTAAGTAAATGCATCTAGGTTTTGGTAATCTCAAAGCAATTTCACAAAACAAGAACAAAGTTGTAACAGGTCTTACACATGTGCACTTTATTGGAATTAGTCAGTGTACAGGTTGGCCCCACCAAATGTCTGGCACCGCCACGGTCCATAACAACTTGTACATATGCCCAGGGGAATGGTAACCTTTACGTTTTTGAAATAAAGGTAAAGCTCTGTTTTTGCATAACAAAAAGGAAAAAAAAAAAAAAGGACCAAGATTTTTTTAAGGCTGAAAGTACAAAAACCCAGACATTGTTTCCGTTACATAATTTACATACAAGCAATACTACAATGTTAAGTATGCTCCCAACACTGGGCAGCCTTCATAGAGGCAAATAAGTCTGAACAATGCATTTAACAAACATTTGGAATGACTAAAAAGAAAAAAAAAAGAAAAAAGAAAAAAAAAATGTACATTTTAAGTCCTCGGATGCATTGAACTTCGGGGATGCTTATTTGCCATTTGCCGTCACCTTCACCGTTCCAGTTTTTAGATCCTGAGTCAAGCGCCAAAATAACAGAAGCCATGCCAATGTTGTCGTTTCAGGTACTCGTAGTACGAGTCGGCGTGAAGTGGTAACAGTCTGTTTAGAAGCATTTACGGTGGACGATGGAGGGTCCAGACTCATCGTACTCCTGCTTGCTGATCCACATCTGCTGGAAGGTGGACAGGGAGGCCAGGATGGAGCCTCCGATCCAGACAGAGTATTTACGCTCAGGTGGGGCAATGATCTGCAGACACACAAGGACAGATTGCACAGGTCAAGTTATGCAATATAAATAGCTGTGAATACCCAAACAGAACATCACTTTTAAACATGGAGGATGCACATTAGAGATACACACCTTGATTTTCATTGTGCTGGGGGCCAGGGATGTGATCTCCTTCTGCATTCTGTCAGCGATGCCAGGGTACATGGTGGTACCACCAGACAGCACAGTGTTGGCGTACAGGTCCTTACGGATGTCGACATCACACTTCATGATGGAGTTGAAGGTGGTCTCGTGATACCGCAGGATTCCATACCTGTTGATCACAACATAAGATGCCATTAGATTAGGTAGTCTTCACAAACAGGTACATAGCATTAATGTAGCTAAATGTCATAGCAATGCATTAGCCACACCAACTTACCCAGGAAGGAAGGCTGGAAGAGGGCCTCAGGGCACCTGAACCTCTCATTGCCAATGGTGATGACCTGTCCGTCAGGCAGCTCGTAGCTCTTCTCCAGGGAGGAGGAGGAAGCAGCGGTACCCATCTCCTGCTCGAAGTCGAGGGCGACGTAGCACAGCTTTTCCTTGATGTCACGCACGATTTCCCTCTCAGCTGTGGTGGTGAAGCTGTAGCCTCTCTCGGTCAGGATCTTCATGAGGTAGTCAGTCAGGTCACGGCCAGCCAAGTCCAGACGGAGGATGGCGTGGGGCAGGGCGTAGCCTTCATAGATGGGCACAGTGTGGGTCACACCATCACCAGAGTCCATCACGATACCAGTGGTACGACCTGAGGCATACAGGGACAGCACAGCCTGGATGGCGACGTACATGGCGGGGGTGTTGAAGGTCTCAAACATGATCTGCAAAAGAGGAAAAAAAAAATTACATTAGATGTGTATATGTGCAAACCACCTAAAAATGATCAATATTCTTCCAACTCCATGCGGTTGAGACATTAGTGAGAGCAAGACCAGTGCAGAGAACACAAAGAACAAAGTGCAGGAGGGAAAACAAGGAAAGGGGAAGGCACACAAAATGTAAAGACCTGCAGGTTCCAGAAATGGGAGAAACTCAGGATGGAAACGAGAGAACCTAAAGAAGGTTTGAAGGAATGAGAATACAACAGGGAATAAGAAAACAGAAAAGTGAGGCTGTGGCAACACTGCACTGTAGCACAACATACCTGTGTCATCTTTTCCCTGTTGGCTTTGGGGTTCAGGGGGGCCTCGGTAAGCAGGACGGGGTGCTCCTCGGGGGCAACACGCAGCTCGTTGTAGAAGGTGTGATGCCAGATCTTCTCCATGTCATCCCAGTTGGTGACAATACCGTGCTCAATGGGGTACTTGAGGGTCAGGATACCTCTCTTGCTCTGGGCCTCATCACCAACATAGCTGTCCTTCTGTCCCATACCAACCATCACACCCTGTAGAAGAGGATATTGAAGTTTTAGTCAAATAAAAAAAAAGCAAACATTTAAAATAAAATGTAATTTAAAAAAAAAAAAAAAAAACCTTCAATTACAAGTTACCCACCTGATGCCTGGGGCGACCGACGATGGATGGGAAGACAGCACGGGGAGCATCATCTCCAGCAAATCCGGCCTTGCACATACCGGATCCGTTGTCAACAACCAGTGCGGCAATTTCATCTTCCATGGCTGAACTGTAAAATAGGGAAAAAAATGTAAATCATTAGTCATCCGTTCTAGACCACATGGTGTCGTCAAATCATTTCCTGTTCCGCGCTGCACATTTTCAGTTCCGCCGCTAGGTGGCGACATTACCGAACAATACTACAGAGATAGGCGAGACAAAGGAAGTCCCTCTGCATTCTCTCATTATTACCATAAAAGGCAACGGTTTGAGCAGCTTTGCGGCTGCCAGTAGAGTGGCATGTAGCCAGAGCAAAGGGGTTCAGTAAAAGGAAGGGATTTCGACATTAATCATGCCCTCGGCCACTCCCAGAAAGCCACGAATTTGAAGTTTCATAACGCCTTCCGACCTCTCCCGGCATGAAACGTAAATTCTATCAAAAAGCCAGACTTTCTTGGTGCGTCACAAATCCACTTGCCACCTGTCCTGTTCTTTCAGTAACCATTTGTAGTTGGCTACTGAGCCTTTCGAAAGGCCATTTCTTACACAACCTTTACAAATTATATAAGCCAGCTATACCAATTTATACGACCAAAAAAGTGGATAATCAAGATCGACTACAGCAATTACCATCTTATTCTACATTCATGAGGGTCTTCTGCAACCTATGCATGACTTATTCGAATGTAACCTAGCTGTCGTGAAATGGCAAGCTTGCCACACCTCAACATTTTTCCTTTATTGAAGGGTAACGTTATTTTTCCAACCAAGTTAACTTGAACGCTCCTGGCAATCTGACATGAGCTGGCTGAAATTCAAACCAGACACCGGCCGGCATTCACCGACCAAGACGGAAATAAGAACTCCATTTCTAAAATAATTATTTCCCATACAAGATAGAAAACGAAAAAAACTTGTGACCCATTAATGCCTGTGACCTCATACCTATATGGCTAAGCTTGAAGGACAGTTGGTTGACCATAGCTAAGCTATAACGCAAAGTAGGTCACACCCAGCTGCAGCGCAGGCACAAAGAACCTCGCGTGGTTGTTCATCAGTACAACGATAAAAAACGATATTTAAGAACTTATTTTTTCAGACTTCGCGGACATACATCAAAATGAGACATCGGTAAGCCAATTAAGAACAGTCTTTCGACCATGTAGACTGATATCAATTAAACTCTGCCAACTTTGCCTTTATCACTTCGTCATACAATAATGGCTACTACAACTTCCTTGCATATTGCAAATTATATCACTGATGAAACCATGCAATTAATTTTAACAAATAACTTCCAAGTCATCGTCTACATTTTACCATTTAAAGAAATATCATGTAATTACGTTAGTCGGTTCTCATTCATTACAAGCTTCAATTTCTTCAATGACACAAAGCTCGACATTTTCTCAAAACCGTGAGAAAAAAACATTAATTACACAAAAAACTTACCTTAGGTTTGGGGGGGCTTTTGCCGGTTTAAAGAGAAATGTTACAGGCTGATGATATCCCGCACGAGCTGCGTGTGGAGGAGCTCAAAGTGAGCTGTTGAATGCCGAGGGCAGTGTTTTATACGCAGCCGGCTGCCCGGCTCTAGCCATAAAAGGTAAACTTTCGGAGCTACACGATCTGATTGGTTCGGCGTCACACACCCGGCGTGTCGCGTGCACATTGCTACACTTGCTTGCAACTTGAGAGTGAGAGAGGGAAGCAGGCGTGAGCAAAATAAGACAATTTCAGAGGCCTAGCCCATGCTAATGCCATTAGCTAACATACATTTGCAGTGTTGTTTTCATGAAATATAGAGCCATATAGACCAGTTTTCAATAACAGCTGATTCTTTCTGATTTAATCGGCTCACATTACGAGTCAGAACAGACAATGCAGACAGACTGCTCAGTGGTTCTGATCAAGCAATGGCTATTTTAATGCACGTTTATCGTAGTTATCCAATAATCTAATCTATAGTGATTTGTTAAAAATGAGGTTAATATATATAGTTACACCAACACTGCGCCTGACTGTTGTTGCTGTGGGAGTTCAATGACCAGTGTGGCAAGCAGAACACGATTGTATTTTGGACCTGTGGCTGTATCATGTATGGCAACATTTCAGCTTTGAATGATATTTCCATAAAAATAAACCACCATAGAAGGATAATGGATGAGAGGAAAATCAGTCACCTCTTTCAATCAGTTTAGGTCAATGGAGTGAAAGAAGTTACCCCCGACTGAGGGAAGTAGCCTACTAACCATAGACAAAGATTTAAAATGACAGTTACACTGGCGAGCTGGATTCAACCTATGTTGTCTGCAGCATGCTGTCAGTAGTAAGCTTCTGGCTGTTGAGGAAAATTCTAGGGAATGTCAGGGTGGCAGGAATACTGTCACAGTTTCTCACACTCTTCCATGCACTATGCCTGTAATTCATGGGTTGTCCCAAAGTAGTAGACATAAGCAACACAGCAGTGATGCCAGCCATACTATTTAAGTGACATTTATGCTTTACGTGATGTTTATAATTTTGGACAACGTTTCTGTATTATACAAGGTATAAAAGCAGTTAGGTATATAAGCAGTTGTTAGTTTGATGGCACCACAGGTGGGGTGGGGGTGGGGTGGGAGGGATGGAGGGGGCGGTACAGAGGTTGTTATGTTATGGGCTCTGACAAGCGAGCAGTGTGATAGGTACCAAATTTACGACTGTGTCCTGCACATGTGCATCTGGTTAATATGTAAGCTATGAACTCGGAGCACATGGACCCGAGTCACAGCATGTGTCACCTCCGGTTGTAAACAGAAATGGCTGATGGTGACAAACACTTATCTTCATTTATAAGGCCCACATTATTATAGTGACCTCGAACCGTTGTTATTAGCTGTCCTCACCAATAATACCCCCTCCTTGTTCAACAGGTGGAGCCTCAGCACTTCTTGTTTTGTACATTATACTGTCACACTGGGACGAACTGGTTCCACCACAGTCATACTTCAACTTTGCTGATTTATGATAAAACGAAACAAAGTGTCTGATAAACTGAGGGCCACTGTTTACATCGTTTTGTGTTACTGCTTAATTTCTGTCATCATAAGTGCCTTTTTCATTCATTCATCAGCAGCATCTTAGCATCTTATGCTGTTTTCTTCTACAATGTTTTTCAAAATGACCACCACGGCACATGGAAGTCTAGTCCTCTGAAAATGGGTATACAAGCAGTAGTCTGTCCGTAGTGAGCTAAGCTGCAGAAATGGCCCAAGATCTAACTTCATGTCTGAGAAATAGAAATAGTGCGTGTTGGTGTCAAAGAATGTTTCACTGGCTAAGCAAACACTATGACAGAGTTTCAGAGCAGCCTCTCCTCCTCAAAAGGATGTGGTGCCTACCGTGACAAAAAGACTATCAAACTATTCCCTTCCCCCAACTCAATGAGAAAAAGCAACCCAATTTTTCTCTTCTCACATACCAAATCATTATTGGAAAATGCCACTGTAAAGACTTATGTGGTTTATCTGGTTTGACTAAGATTTTCTATGGCATGTGCTAACCATTGTAATGGATGTACCGGTTTGATTGACGCATTCTTTGGTTATTTAGGCTGGTTTAGGGTCATGTTGCAACAGATGTGTCTTTTTAGGGCTTTGGCTCCCCTGGGGCTCCCATCCATGATATTGTTCAGGAGGCTGATCATCACTGCCCCTCCACCCTTTGTAAAGAATGTTGGGGAATGAGGGTTGTTTCTGAGTTAATATGCCTAACTTATAGTTATGTTGTTGTTATGTTTATATGTGAATGTCTGTGTGTGTGGATGTGTATTTGTATGAGTACATGTTTGTGTGTGCCAGTTGTTTCGTCCTTGAGAATTTTATGTAATCAAACATGGAGTTCTTATAAATATTTTCTTCACAGATGATGTGGTACATTTATGTGAAAAGTCTGATAATAGATTATCTACATGGGGCAATCAAGATGTTTTTCCAGTCCAGTGTACTCTAAACACAGAGTGCATGTACTTCCAGTCCTTTGTGTGCCATCCTATCTGTCATGCAGAAGGAAAGCAGACATGATTGGGAGCAGTTAGGGAGACAACCCGATGAAAAAAAGGAAATGTTTGGCACCCTCTCCATCCCCCCTGTTTGTCCCTTATTGCTGGACAGAAACTGGCCAGTCTGCTCCCCCCTGGCCTTTGTCAGGATTACTCACAGGCACACCCCACCGTTTCATGCCCTCCCCCAATCCCTCTGGAATGCTCTACAGACCCTCTTTCTTGAAGTCCAGCTAATAATGCACTGAGCCTTTGGCCACAGCCCCACCCCCACCCCCAGGGACTACAAGTGGATCATTGAAGTTGTCGTTCACAGTTAAAAAAAAACTGATCTGATATTCAAGTCATCGATGTGTTTTTTCTTTAGTGGCCCCTCTCTGTGGCTGGAGGTTTCCTGCGTGAGTGGGACGCCAGCAGCAACACCAGAATGGCCTCCGAATGGCCTCTTAGCAAACAGATTGGATTAGTCCGTAATTGAAGGTTTAAAGGGTCCATATCCCTCAGCCTGCTTCGGTCACTGGGACACCACTCACACCAGCTCCAGACATGCAGTAGATAAGGAGGCCAGTGCATATAGCAGTGCACACCAGGAACACAGAGCATGTCTGACCTACGCATGGTGTCTTCAGATAAAAATGAAGCACAAACAAGATCTGTGACATTAAAAACAATGATAAAGTTCAGTGGATATGTTTCACTGGTTCCTAAAGAAATCGGGAATTGTTATCAGACTAGATATCCCCAACTGTTTTCAATGATTATGAGTAGTCTCCAGCAGTCTGATAAAATAACTTAAATATTAGAAGTGCATTGCCTATTTATCCATATCCAACCGCTAATTGGTTACATTTTCATTATTTAAGTAATTTGCTGATTTTTGTTACAAAACTTTCCTCAAAACATTTGGCAAATACTTACTTTCTGTCCTTTTATGAGCATAGCTTTGAAACATTCGAACGTCTTTAAAACAGGAAATACACCCTCTAAAAAAACTGAGTTCCTCATTAATGTAACTTGGCCTCAAAGGTTAGTGACTGTGTTCAGTGTGCTTTTACATGGCAGCTTCACTTCCTCTTTCTAGAGTTGTCACAAGCGGATAGGCAGGTGCCATTTATGGTGCTCGAGATTTACACGGTGTGGAGAGGAGGTTGTCAGGAGTTGTCTGTCACCTACTTGACTCTGTCGTTCCATGCTGTCGCCCTGCTTAGGTGACACCGCCAAGTTTAGACTCTTCACAACTGTGATATGCTGGAGCGTGTAGCCACTCAACACCCTCTCACTTCTGACCCTTTCCTCATTTACCCCCACCCCCACCCCCTCCTCGCATGACAGCCTGCATGCCTGACTGGCACAGGCCCTGTGAGAGCGGGCACCCCAGCCTCTCCCTCTCTCTGTCTGCAATGAGAGATCAATGGAGATCATTGGCTTATTAGCGCCCCGCTCGGTAAACAGAGGCTGCTAACCGCAACTAAAGTAATGCCCCCTCTTCTTTCCTCACTGGCTCTCCCTTTGGTGGGCAAGAACACGCTGAGGTCCATAGAAATACTTGCTCCAAAGAGGAAGTGAATGACTGAATGCATGTCACTCTTATATGGCTCTGTGGTGCAAGATGTTCCTCCAAAAGCTTTTCATGTCAACAATATTAGCATGCATGGAGGGGCCTGTCAGGGTTGTTAGGTGCAACTGAGCAATCCTGTAGCACATGTCTATGACACTTGCCGGAATATGCCAGCACACACTGCAGCAACTCAATCAACAGCAACAGTTCCAACTACACAAAGAATAAAGGCACGGGGCACACACACACAAACTGAGGCCTGATGGCACAGTTTCCATGGCAGGGATATCTGCTTTTTTAACCCATAAACCTGGGCTCACTAATCTGTGCAGCACCATCTGTCCATAGTGTCCACCGCACGACAGAGCAGAGGGGAGGGTGGAGCGGCGTGCAGGGGATTGGCTCAGAGGAATGAATCAGACTAGCACGTCCTCACCTCTTGCTCACACCACACGGCCTTCGACTCAGCATGGGGAGAGATTACTGTGCCAAGCAGCCTTCCTACTTAGAGCACTGCCACAGGAAGTTGAGTAATGGTAGACATGAGGGAGAAAGCACATTATTGCACCCAGACACTAAGGCATAAGCCATGTTGACTCACATAGTTTGCGTTTGGGGTGGGCTTGACCAGTTTTAATTATTGTTATTCATTATTTATCTGCATCGGCTGGGATCCTGACAAGACATTTAGCGTCTAACACCTTTGTGTATTAAGGCCAAAGCCCCCCTTAGTTCAGACGTGGCCAGCATGCCTGGCTCAGCCTTAAAGCTAGGTCAGAGAAAATGAAAAAGTATAATCCTATTGTTATTCATAGTCTTGGTGAATGGCATGTAGGTGTTTGTAGGCATGTAGGTGAGCCCTAAGGACTTGGTGGCCATTTAAATTTCTTCATTTTATTCAGAACCAGTAAAGCTAAATGAACCTGTGCTGCCAGTGTTGACAAAGGACTATCAGGACTAATGACTGTGAATGTATATGGTATGAGGTCTTGCGTTATCTCTGGAGTGGAAGTATACAGGGAGAGCCTTAAGGTGTGTCACCTCCCACGCAGATTATGCCTTTCCTTTTGAGTCAGTTGGGCTGGGAACTGCTTCAGCCTGTAAGGCGCAGGTCCAGTATCAATATTTGGTTCAGGGCTATGTTTGGAAATCTCCCACTGAAAACACGATTATGTAGTTTGTGGGCATGAAGCTTGTCATTGACACTTATGTGTATGAATGGCACTTCATTTCAACAAGTCTTAAATGTTGGGCTTTTTAATTTGGACTTTTTTCCTGACTTTATTTGCTTTTTAAGGTCTTGTTTGATACTGTTACACCTTATGACAAATTCTTCAAGTATGAAGCCAAAACTGGTTTCGCCTTCTGAAATCACAATCTCTTTGCAAATCATTGAGATATGTGGTTGCAAGCTAGAGGCCAACTTTAGTTGCCAAATAAGGGAATGACCCACGCATCTGAACAGGAACTGAGTATCTCAGGGATGCCTATTTCTTCAGCGTGTCCACACAGGAAATCACATTCAGGCATTTCAGCCCGAGAGCGAGAGCGAGCTTAGCCAATCTAGGAATGCACAGTTCAGTGGTATGCTTGTGCAGACTGCTCTTCAACATGCTCTCCAATAAACGTGCCCCTTATCACAGCAGTGTGAAAAGAAAACACCAACATCTTGCCAGCCATGTGAACAGTTTCAACCCCCACACCCTCCTTACAATGACCTCCTCATTTAGGACCTGCCACTGTTCATTTGTTTTCCCAGATCATTTGAGAGCAGTGAACATACAGTGTATTAAATAATCAAGGTACAACTTCCAATCACTAAATGTAGTTAAAAAAAATATATGACTATGGATTTCAACATGCAGCTCCCCGATCCCTTTCCTTTAGTATGTGTTTTCTCCATAGTGTGTTATTTGTCAGGATGCTTGAACCATGGAGTAACCTTTGCTTCCACCTCAGGAGAGCTTATGTAAGAGCATGGAGAGCACTTTGTTGTATGGGGCTTTTGGTAGTACATGTTGGAAATACTTCTTTTCCCCTCTTTAGAACATTGTGAAACATGTGGCTGTATGGTTAACCAAAGATGAACAACTAGCTTTGGCCAACATGTGAAAACAGCTCAGTGTTGTGAGCACAGCATTAGAAATCTAAACTAGCCAACTACTTCTGTCTTTGGGACTGCAGCAACACAAACATCTATTAAAAGCACAATTTTGCCTAAGTAAATATCTGTTTGTTTGTGCTTGATATGTTTTCACAGTGTCTCTTCATATTTATTTTCCTTCCTCAGGGCTTGAAACCATTTGTGCACTTTGGTTACGAGAGGCCTCGCCCTCCTGGTGGATGTAACAGCAACCGCCATAAATGGAAATCTTTAAGTGTGTCACATGGTAACAATGTCAAGAATTCAAGGGCCCTGTCACATGGGACTTTCTCAAGGAAATCAGATTGAAACTGCCAGGGCCAAATGAATGAAGTAGTGATTGGTAAGATACTGTGGGGAATGTGTGTGTAGCAAAGAAGATTTTCACTTCTGCCTGTGGATTCAACTCAGAACTTTATGTTTATGAGTATAACTTCCCCCTCTCTTGGCTGTTTTTTGCAAACTTTCCTTCTTTTGGTTTGTTGCTTTTCCCTATGAGTGATCTGGCATACGTTTACTGTAATGAAAAGGTCCAGTGATTTCCCTCTGGCTAAGATCTTTATGTTTCTGCTACAGCAGATTGTACTCTGTTTTTTAGGGCATAGTTGTAGTTTCATTCAAATGCCTTTTTTTCTGTGAGCGCTGTCAGTAAGAGGGAAGTGGTTGTGATGACAACAAAGTCTTAGCCTTATATAGTCAGTCCCTGACAGGGGAAAGCACGAGAGACTCTTTCTCTCTGCTGACTGATGGCTGATCTTGTTTGTCTTTGGTTGTGCCGCTACACTGCCCTGTGTCACCAGCTTTGCCAGTGATTCTTATCCTAGCCTATCCTGTCCTTTCTCTCACTGTCTTCCCCACAATTACTTTACCACAGCCTGTAGATCACACTGGGCTCCCTAACAACAAAATGACAGGTGAACACACACTCTACAGTTTTCGGCCACAGATGCATATACACAACTTACAAACACAACTTACACACACACAGACATGCACACTAACCCCCCCCCCCCCCCCCCCCCCCCCCCACACACACACACACACCATGACACACAGACACAATACCATTTAAATATTAGAAACATGTTCATACACGACACTTGTATCATAACTTCCCCTGCCGCTCCCCCTCCCGTCTCCTCCCCCTTCTTACACTGTTTAGATGGCAAGACAATTGCTCTCACAAGGCCTTTAGGCTGGGAACGCCTCTTCACTGCTTGTCTCTCAGGCTCCATATATGGAGTGAATGAGCAGGTAGTGATTGCCAAACTTAGTCATCAAAGCTTGCAGTCCATTCAGTGCACAGTCAGCTTATGTAGTGCTGCTGCTATCGAGGAGGCGTGCTCTCCTACCCAGCCTGACTCCACTCGGCGTGTTTACTGGGCTCTTAACTGCCTGGGTGCAGTCAGGCACACAAAAGCTCATTTATGTAAGGACTTTTTTTTCAGACTCTGTGTCGTTCGTGGCTTACTATCAGGTTTTAGGCTTACTTCCTGTGTGGAGCTTTACAACAGGAAGTGGCATTGTTACGCAGAGACACATACAGCAGTGTACTGTTGTGTCCAGTACAGTGGTGTAGCCCAGCTTGTTATTGTGACCATGTGAACAACACTGTGTCATTCACGTACACTTAAGGAAAAGAGGTTCTTCTTTACGGAACACATCCGCACCTAGTACAATAGCTTCACTGGCAAAGGAAGTGCAGCAGGGAAGTTAATTTTAACATAGCAGAAGGGGACAGAATTACATGTTGTTTAAGAGTTACCATGGTTCTACACCAGACACAAGGGTGACCAGAAGTATTATTATTTTAATGATATTGGCTGCAAAACTGGTGTTTCAGGAAAATGCTGCTGGTTTTCATCTGATCACCCTGCTCTACATTAACTGTTTGAAACATATCAACCCAGATCAGATTGCAATGGATGCTTGCGTGGACCCATGCCAAAGACATTTTAGCTACTTGGCTTTTATGTTGCCGAGTGTTTGTGAGATGTGGAAACCTACAAACACTGGCAAAGAGATGTCTTCAGGGCCTGCAGAGGGCCATCTCTCCTCTGTTTGAACACTGAGGAATGAAGCTCTTGTCTGTGCATGTTTGTGTTTCTCAGGAATGGCAATTGTCCCCCCTTTGCGAGAGCACACACTCCGTGCAGCCGAGGTGACTCGCAGTGCAGAGTATCATTAAACTAAGCTGTGCCACCTTCAATTTGTATCAGTCACTGTGATCGAAGTTATGTGTATTTGTGGTTTGTGGGACAAGATGCACGAAGTTTATAGTGCTTAATGAGCTAATCCCAGCAACAGAGGAGTACGCCCAGTTATATGCCCACTTTGAAATATTGCTGTACACATTCCTTTTTATATGACCTTTGTCCACAGATGAATACTCAATATTATACAAAGGTATTGCTTTGCTGATAAGATGAACATTGTATTACCACAAAAGGACATTCGTCACCATGCTGAAAGTGCATTAACGGCAGCCCAGTCACATTTGACCAAATATAAGACGAGAGAACTGTAAATACAATAGCACTGTAAATATATACCAGGTGCTATTTACCTTCCCCCTGTCTGTCATTCTGTTAAAATATCAGCTTCAGAGCTATGTGTGTAGTTAGCATTTCCTTTTTTAATATTTAGAAGGATTAAATTAAGAAGGTTTACCGAAACTACCTCATCTCTGTTCCTCTTGCTTATAACTGATGCCATTTCTTGTCAGTACAATTGAAACGTGTTACATTGCAGTATCCCCAGACACTGGCACACCCACACCAGACCAGCATAAATGTAGGTCAGAAAGCATGCACTCACCGAACTCACACTCATACCGTTGCATAATATTGCCTCCTTTAGCTTCCAAACCCTTAAAAATATGTTTAGAAATAAACAAATAATACAAACAAATAAAAACAAACAAAAAACTACTCAGTGCTACTGTCTTCATTCGTCTTCATTCGTCTTCATTCGTCTTCATTTTTCATGAAACCTTCACTGAATTGATCGCATCACTCAAAAGCGAGGTCATTCGGATTTTGCTTCATATATTATTTAGGAGCGGCTTTATTTCGCACAGGCCAAATCGGCTCCAAAGGGACATAGTCTAGAGAAGACCAATTTTTTTTAGTTGCCAAGTCAACGCACATCTAGTTCAGCTTGTTTGTGACTGTCAGGAAGCCCAAAAAACACTTGTGTCTTTGGTGTACGTGCTCCTTTCTACATATTGACTGCATTGTCACTGTGTGGGTTCATGGTGAAGAACAGTTGATGTGGTTCGCATTGAATCGGAGATGCTTAGTATGCCAGCCCATCCTCAGAAGGCCCCATTTTCCACACACTACTCCTCTCCTGCTCAACATCTCTCTCTCTCTCACACACACACACACACACACACACACACACACACACACACACACACACACACACACACACACACACCGACACACACTCTGTCTCTCTGTCACTGTCTGTCACTCTCTTTCTCTTTCTCTTTCTCTTTCACACACACACACTCTCTCTCTCTATCTCCCTCTCTCTGTCACTGTCACTCTTTCTCTGTCTGAAGCTGTCTTTCTTTCTCTCTGCTGCTACCACCCACTTTCTGCCTCGTTTCACTCCCTTGTGCCCGTCTGCTGAAATGAAGTGCATACTTGATGCAAGGTCATTGAGAGGCCTTCAAGGGTAACCAGGGACTACAGCTGGGTTTTCAGTAGTGCAGTGTGAACACCTGCCCGGACCCCCAGACCCAGACACCAGCGGGGCTCAGGGTTAGCTTTGAAATGCATTTGTATTCATGCAATGGGACACATAGCCCAGGCCTCACACCTGTTTACCAGAAAGTCAATATCCAGCCTGGCGGTCCCTCTCCCCTCTTCTTACTGTTTTTTGTCCTTTTCCCCTTCCACTGTGGCGTAGGTTAAGCAACTCAAGCCCTTAATGCTAGGTAAGCCAGTGTCTATGCTTAGGGCACAGAACGAATTGCCAAAGATGGTGGTGCCCAGAAACTCCTATTTTGGCCTTATTCCCAGTGTTAAGAAATTCTATGAGTGACGTCACACACTTAGTGTTTTTCCAGTTTTGTTTTTTTTACATACAGTCTATGGTGCAAACAGGGTTACTGTCCGTAAGTGCATCTTAACCCCGAGTTGCCTCATGGGAAGCGGAGGCTTTGGATGGGCTCGCCCACGGATGGGCTAATCAGTTCTGCAGCTGCACTGGTATGCTCCTGACGTTATTTGTGGCTGCAGATGTTCTAAAAGCGAAAACAAGTGGAAATAATAAAAATACAAAATTTAGCATTCATGACTTTGAGTGAATGGGAACACAATCAATTACTGAACAGCTGATCACAGAAAAGGAGTAACAATCATCAAATCATCAAATCACAATTTTCTAATAATTCAAAACAAGCCAAAGCAAGGCAAGTTTATTTGTATAGCATATTTCATACACAAAGGCAGTTCAATGTGCTTTTCAAAAATAAAAGCCAAGAACAGTATGTAAAACAGTATGTAAATGTATAAGAACAGTATTTAAAAGCAGTAACAACACTCTTCTCCCAAGTGGATACAGGGTGCAGTGCAGTTGGGAAAAGGGGAAAGGGGGTAGGAGGTGGGGTTGGAGGTGTGTAATGGAAGAATTATGTGGATGACAAAGAAACGAGCACAAGAATGAGTAGCACCATAATCCTCCCACTGTACAAGACAGACAAGGAGAGGGGGAGCGAGAGCAAGAGGGAGAGAGAGGGGGGAAAAAAGAAAAGGAAGAAAGAAAGAAAGACGAGAGAGGATTTGCCACAGGACTCTGACAACCATGCCCTTAAAAGGCAATCCAATCGCTCGGCATGAGTGACTGGAGGAAGGGCCAGCTTTCATTGGATCGCAGGCCAGGTGTCAGGCCAGGTAATCGCGGGGCTGCTCAGCAGCAGGGCTATCCCTGTCCAATCACCCAGTGGCAGTTTTATGAGTGCTTCAATGGGGGGGGGGGGGGGCTTGGTTGTGGGCTAATCCCTTAAGCGTCCCTACCATGTTTACTACAGGTAAGCGCTGCCACAGTATCGTCATCCCATCCACCCACCTCTAAGCACTAACTAAGGCAGTAAATAAGGCAGGGTTAAAGGTCATCACATGGCCTCAGCGGCCTATCTAAGGACTGTAATGAGAGCCTGATGCCTCTTCCTCTCACTCTCTCTCTCTCTTCCTTTTAACGTTACATTGCAGTACATTACACTTAGTGCATGTAAGTGCGGGTTAGATGGGTAGTGAGTTAGGACGAGAGGTGCTTTCGGAGTAGAAGGATTGTGAAGACTTTCTTGAAAGCAGAAAGGGCTGACAGTCTCTGCTCATCTAGCAACTTCCCTGCACCCCCACCCACCTGCACTGCCAAGGAAAAAAGAGAGATCACAAAGGCGATAAGAGAGACGCACTCGTATGAAAGGTGCTCCCTTCCCTAAGGCAGGTGTGAGCTGACAGCTTGGTGATACACTGCTCTGGCTGTTGCATAATGCGGAGGTCTATCAAGGACCGTCACCTCACACTAACAACACTGCCATGGACTTTACACTGTCCTTCTCTGTTTCCAGTGGCGTAGCTAGCAGACAACAGACAACAGGCAACTGCAGGCCACTGAAGGGCCTTAGAGGGCTTACCTTTAACCTACAGTTGTGATGGCAATGCATTTTTTAAAATTAAAGTGGTGGTTTCATCACCTCATTCCACATCTATCAGCCAGGCAGCCGAGATGACAAAGAGATATTCAGAGTCACCTTTGGCTTGTGCGTCTCTAGAATGCAGTTTGGTGAAGTCATGGTCCCGTAGCACTCCATGGCTGTTGCCTGTTAGATCACTGCTGGCACACAGAGCACATTTTCATGTCAGAGGAATAGGGAGCTTTAGTACAAGCAGAGAGAGAGAGAGAGAGAGAGAGAGAGAGAGAGAGAGCTGCTGCTGGCCTAGTTTTTTATCCAGCATGGATAAAATGGACAGGGAAGGGACTGCAATTTATTATCCCGTTGGTGCTAATCTTACCGAGGAGACAGAGAGCAGAGGGAACAATGTGCTTTTTGCTTGTTTTTTGTCCTTTTGTTATTTTTAATATAGATGTTGACTGTCTGTGCATGCTGTGTACTCCAGAGCTTTTCTCATTAACACTAAAAGTCATTGATACTGGCTTTAGATGACATGGCTCATGGCATTCACTCCTCTGATTGGACAAGCAAGTGTGGTATTAGTCCCACCGTCAGTTACACTCCACCAAAGATAGGTGGCAGAGTTGCATATTCACACGCCCCACTGATCTGATTCATAACTGGCAATAATAGCAGCAGTAATTCAAAAATGACCCAAATACCGTTGTTGAAAAGCACTGTGCTCGGTGGTCATCAAAAGGCAAAGGAAAACTATGTATGTTAATGTGTATGTAAAACATTACCTAATGCAAAGCTTTCTCCCTTGAATTGGTAAAAAATAACAGTTGTGGTCGTGATGCAGATAGCGTTTAACATGCGAGCCCAGGAAGAGAGTGTTGGTTGCAGAAGGCAGACTGCTCTCTCGCTAATGAACGGCAACGTGTTTGTGTCAGTGGAGCACAGAGGACAGATGGGCAGTGGCGAAGCTTCGGTATCATGTCACAAAAGCCTGGCTCAGCACGAAGGGAGGGTGGTGCCTCCAGGTCCCCCACACAAACCCAGCCTCCCCCACTCCACCCGTTTCCCTTCCTCCATCCACCCAAAAACCCCCCTCCCCACTTCCCGACTTTCTGGTACCACTGCCGTATCCTCCCCCAGGCCAGAAGTACTCTCCTAAAAGCTGCAGCTGGCTTCTCTGGTCATGCCCCAGTGGGCTGGTATGACAAGTGTGGCCTGATCTCCGCCAAATGTTCAGAGAGGCTGTTGTTTTTGAAGCATGCTCATCGCAACAGCTGTGCACTGGCTAGAGTTTGTTTTGAACATGAGCTCGTACCAGGCTGAGGCAAGCACTTAAATATACACACGAGTTCGGAAGAATTTCAACCAAAGAGAGCAATAAGTGTGTCTGTGTCTGTGTCTCTTTTTTTGGCCATCTGTGCCAGATGTTAATTAGTCATCACCCTCAGCAGATGGTGCATGTCGCCAATATAAAAGGCTCAGACGAATGGGTTCCGGCAGAAAGCTATACAGATCAATGACTTGATCAAATATAGTTTGATATTAAATCATCACTCCCCTATTTGCCTGTCAATTAAACACTTGATGGATGACATTTACAAACTTTATTTCCACACAAAGCTTGCGTTGACATCGATCTGGGTTTATATTTCAGCAGATCATTATTTTCTTCATAAAACTTTTCCAATAGGCTCCCTCAGTTTGTTTCCAAAGCTAGTAAACTGATGGTTGCATGTTGTATTGACTGTGTAGGCAAACAGCTGGCTGCTCACATAAGGCTTTTTTAGGGACTGAATGACTGGTTTGAAAGATGGGGCCTCCTCAGGGGGCTGCTGCTCTTTGTGTGGGGGGAAGCATACCATTAGCATGTAAAATACCTTATTGACCACCAGGAGCTGCGTGGGGCATTGTGGAGTGGGGGACGGATACCACACAGGGTGGGATGGGAGGAGGGGATGGAGGAGGAGGAAGAGATGGAGGAGGAGGAGGATGAGGAGGAAGAGGGGGGTGAAGAGAGGGAGGAGGAGGAGGGGTGGAGGAAGAGAGAGTGGAGGAGGGGAACAAGGATGGCGTCTGGCTTTCATCACAGGTGGGGGGGAGGGTTCAAGGTGGAAAGACGGGGCACAACACAACACAGACACATGGGTTATTTATTCAGAAAGGATGTAAATATGCAAACACAGACAGACACACAGATCTCACAGTGCTATTACTTATTGATAGATTATATTATATTATATTATATTATATCATATTGTATTATATTATATTATATTTGGTAAGGTTATGATGTGTAAAGTTAGGTTAGGTCAGATCAGGTCAGGTTATTATTATTTTCAGAACAGAATAGAATTTGTATTGAAGCCATTGTTTTTTTGTTTTGTTTTGCTTTATATATATATTCAGTAATAACTGTGGAAACTGCATGTCTTTGAGTTAGAAATGGCCGCCATATTTGCACAGAACATGTGTGCCTCATTGCAGGGTGGTGCATCAGACATGAGGTCATTTTTAGACGGTGCAGTTCCAACATATAATCAGTAGGTGGAGCTGTAGAGCTCTCTGTGATCTGCTGCAAAGAGAGAGAGAGTGAGAGAGTGAAAAAAATCATGACAATGCAGTCTAGATAGACAGATTGAGCCTGGAAATCATCAAGTACCCTCCTCTATTTCTCAAGTAGTTTTGATAGTAAATTAAAATACTGACATTGAAATATTGATACTGTCAGACTTGACCATATATCATCTGGCAAGTTGGTTATGGACCAGATAGTGTTTTTTTTTACCCTATCCACCCACTCTCATGCTTGGGCCTTACGGATATTTCGGTTTCAAAGGACCATACACTCTCACAATTCTGATAAAGGTTTGTGTATGTGGTAGGGATTTTTTCCCCTTCAGCTTTATAATCTAAGCATTAACAGCCATAGTATCCTACTTAATCTTCAGCCACTGCATGCAAATGACAATGAATGCATGGCCAAGTCAACACAAATTGATGGCTGAGACAACGTTCAAGGTGGGAAAATATTTACTGAAATGGCAAACCCTGGTGGGAAACCAAATAAGTCTCACAGTTTTCCACACGGTGGGGTTAAGCACACTGAACTGTGCTGTTGGCACGCTGTGACCTTGGTCCTGGACACAGAACACACAACCGCACATCAGCAGCCCCTTCCTCAAGGTTGGCCTATCGTCTTCCCGCTAAAGCACTGCCTGTGTGTGTGTGTGTGTGTGTGTGTGTGTGTGTGTGTGTGTGTGTGTGTGTGTGTGTGTGTGAGAGGGGGGCTTTCTAAACACAGATCAATGATGTGCGTGAGAGGTGTGTAAGACGAGCTAGGGGTCAGAGGAACAGGGCCGTGGTTTGTGCAGCCCCAATGCTTAATTCTCTTTGATCCTCTGAGCTCCTCTTTCTCTCATCTGGCAAAGCTGCTGAACGAGGCAAATCTAGGATCATCTGTACCGAATTTCGATCACTAAATAAGAATTAGTGGCCTGATTATGTGAATTACAGCGATACACATCGCACTTATTATTCTAGTCTGTATTTAGTAGATTTCAATTTCAATTTCTTTAAACATTTTTATAAAATGTAAGTGTATTTAATTCCCAAGAGCAGTCATGCACATACAGTAATATGCTATTATCATGGGCATTTGCATGCCATTATCTTTTCTTAAAAAGGATATGAAAGGTGGCTTGCAAGACTCGGGCAAACAACGTATGCAAAGCAGGTGTGCAAAGCATCGACACACAGCATTTACATACTTATCAGACATTTGATACCCTTTGTGTCCCTGACCCACAGCAGGAGAGATATAATCACACTAATCCTGTTTTTTTGTAATTAACCTCCAATTCTCTCTCTCTGCCTCCCTCTGACTAATTACTCCCCATATGGGACCCCTCCTAATCTAGCCGAACCCATTTTTTAAAAGTCTTTCATGTATTTGTGGATGTGTGTGTGTGTGTGGGTTCATGGGTGTGTGTGTGTGTGTGTGTGTGTGTGAGTGTGTGCGTGTATGTGTGTGCATGTGTGTGTGTGCCTGTGTGTGTGTGTGTGTGTTGGAGAGGGAGGAAAGGGAGGGGTGGATGGATGGATGACTGATATTCTAATCCAAAACGGGACATCAAGAGCGGACACTCCACCACCACACTCCCACACTCCCACAGCCAAACCTGCATCCACTTTAGTCCCATGGCGACCACAAACCACACCAGAGGGGTGCAGCTCAGACAGGGCTGGCGTTCAGCTCGCCCAGATCTCCTTCATCTCCTTCCCCACCTCCACCCACTCACCAGCACACAAGCCCAGGTGTTCCAGATAGAGCAGCCATCCTCAGTGCAGATGGCGTCACAGTCTTTGCCATTCTTAGTCTGGGCTTAGTTCTTTATGCTGCCCATTATGTCATTTTTCCCTATTGATTTTTCCATATTTTTTTTGTGTCAGTCAGTATCCCTATGCTGGAAGTCTCTGTAAGTGTGTTATTGCTTCTCTCCTCCTCACTCTTTATTGCCTACTTTTTTTGGCTTTTTAGCATCAGTCATATTTTATTCGGGAAACTAATGTACACAAGTATACTGCCAAAATAAGTTTTCTCATCTCTACAAAATGTGCTACCTTATCAGTTTGTGTTACTTCCACTCTCTGGAGTCCATTTTCATAGGCAGAATTGAGAAGTTGTCTAGGTGAGTGATGGCCGGTGGGTAGTCCATTATGAGAGCCCCTGGGGACATCTTCTAGAAGACTGCTCCTCTCAAAACTCTGATGGATGAACTACGTCACTGTTGACCTGATACTTACCCAGCTATTAGGGGCCTCATATGCACTGAATGGCACGTGAAAATAAGAGCTAACACATCCACCAGGCCCATATGCCATACTCTCTGAAATACGGAGAGCCAGAGAACCTTATGTGGACAAGGAAAACCTAGTAGGCAAAAGTTAGATGGGCTCAATCTGTTGACCTGCCCAATGTGAAAATGAGTAGAAAATGCGCTTTTACATTGTCGTTTTTTCAATGGTTTTACACATATTTACTGCTTTCTTAGACCTAGGCCATGACACATATACACGTAGAGTCCAGACACACACTCACACACACACACACACACACATACACACACACACACACACAGATAGAGAGAGAGATAGAGAGAGGGGCAGATAGAGAGAGAGAGAGAGGCAGACAGGCAGAGAAAGGGAAAGTGAGAAAGAGAGGGAAAGACCATATTTTCTAATGGAAAAAAACAAAAATGTTGGGTGCTGAGCCTATAAATGTGGCCATTATTCAAAAATGAATAGCGATATTCACAATTTCCCACTCTTGCCGGACTCTTAAACCACATTTGGACAGCTGGTCAGCTGGTGATAGACCCTTGCCCTGACCCATATTACTGTCACACTCAGAGTTATTTATTGGCTAAGTATACTTACATACACAAGGAATTTGACAGCAGATGTTAACTCTCTAGTATACATTCAACATTTAGACATCTAGTGATTCAATAGACAAAAGTGATGTTTAAGACTACAACAGGGACACAACAATTTGCAAGTCACATAATGCACATACCGGACATAATCTACAAAGGCATTATTAATATACAAAACACACCTGGAGTGGGATTGTGGGTGATACAGTGCAAGAGTAATAGTGTAAAAGAGTAATAGAGAGAGAAACAGGAAATAGAGAATCCAATGACACACCCAGATGATATGTCCCGAAGGTCCTTATGTTGCCTGGTGCCAGCGTTGCCGCGCAGACATATTTGGACTCTCCATCTTTGCTGTTCCACATTCGGCCCTAATCTTTTCAAAGCCCAACTCTGAATGTCATCCCTCAGACATAATAACCTGCACATGAGCACAAACACACAAATTCAATCAAAATACTGCAGAGCGCTGAGCTAGTCAGTGGACTCACTCATATTCAGTCTTTGCTTTGATGGCAGCCACTTTGATTCTACAAACCACATTTATGTCCACATGAAAACCCCTCCATGTTGATTTGTTTTGAACAGCAGAAGTGGAGATGCCGGCTTCAGAAAGTAAAAACCCTGCCATATATTTGATCCAACCACAAGCTGATTCTAATGAGCACACAAATCATGAGACAGGTCATAAGTGAAAGGGCACAGGCAGAATGAAAACATGGTAGGGTTTTTACTTTCTGAAGCTGGGATGTCCACCTCTGTTGAACAGGCTCTGAGGACACAGCTGCCCGACTGGGCTGAAACTATAAAAGCTGCAGTGAGAGTCACAGTCAGTGGATGTGTCACATGTTCCTCTCTGGCCTTTGTAAACACAGTCCAGTCCTGTGGACATACAGACACAGTTTACTTCACTAGGAGGTCAACATCGCACACCAGAACAAGAAAAAAATTACCCCATGAAAGCATATTCCTGAAAAACTCATTTGCCCTGACCCCACGTATTACCAAAGCCAGCATCAATAATTTTGATCTCTTCCTGTTCCACATTGTCATATCTCAGTACTTCTGTCATAAGAAAAACTGTCAGAAAGACTAAGCGTTACTAACTTGCATATTCTACACATTTCACAAATGAGCTTAAAAATCTAACTGCACCAACTGTGCCGATTCATCTGGTGTGCTTTTACATGGCGAAGCCCTTCCTGTGTCAGATTAGACACATCCTGCTAACAGGGACTTTTCACACATTAGCGCTTGCTATGACACAGGAAACATCAGGGTGGCTGTTCTACCCTTTCTGGTCAGCCAGCCAAAGACAACTGAGCATCATATTACCTTTCATAAAAGAATAGTGTTACCTTAAAAACCCCACAGTTCCCTGTGGAAGTACTCGACCACTATTGTTCAGATGAGATATAGTCCTAAATAATGGAGATAATAGTACACTGTGGCTGATTCTGTAGAGAAAATAATAGAGCTTGTGTATTAGCCTTGGTTTCATTGTCCTCTGTCTGTTGTACAGGAACTAAGTGAGACTAATTAGACCTTTTCATACATTCTCACTACATTAGGTGGGATTTATTGGCCCCTTATGAGGTA
>CM059266.1:22803523-23036023 GCA_030347295.1 Setipinna tenuifilis | reverse complement strand
TCAAACACTGTGCAGTCCAGCCGGTAGCTAATCACAGCTAACGATCTGAGTGTGTATTTAAACATGTTGGGGAATAGAGCAACAATGAAAGATTTAACACTGCAGTAAAATGGGTTAGTGGGTCCTCCCCCCACTCCTCCCTCTCGATGCTCAGAGGAAAGATGGCGTCAGTCGACACCTTTTCAACATCTGGCAAATGCATTAGATGAATGGCACACATAGCGACAAAAAAGCTAAGTCAACAAAAAAGAAGACACGGTTCTTTCGAAAATTGTACTTGTAACTCGGCAGACACTGTAGCTGAGCTATGCATACTCCACAATTTAAGAGGGAGCTAAGATAAAAGGGGTCAGCCATAATTCTCTAAATACTTGGATAAGATGAGATGTTTTTATCTTCATAAATTTCAGCAGATTTATAAAGTCTGGATTACGAAGAGAGAGATCTAATGAGAGAAGTGCTTTCCAGATTTCAAACACAGCTTTAATCAATGGCCTATGGAAGCAAGCAGAATTTTTCATAATGTTTTCATTATCGTTCCCCTCACAACAGGAAATGGAAGGAAATGGAGTCAATGCAGTTCCTCTAAAGATGGTCTACCTCACCACAGGCCCTTCCTGCCAACTTCCTGTGGTCAATCTGAATGGCCAATCTCTAAGCTGCTGGTCAATAGTAGGTAGAATCTGAATCACTCTGGAAGCAGTGAGGCAAAAAGGTAAGTTAATTAATTGGTCAGCTGGCCAATGCAAGAGTATTGGTGAAGGGGTGTGTTTTTTTATACGCAGAGAAAAACAATGTGATTGAATGTTGTGTGAATTAACTGGGTTGATGTGAGGGGACGAGCTGTCTCCAGTCACACGTTATCCAGTCTCTTTCTTCTAATCATTTCATGCTAGCAACACAGGCCAAGCTGCAAAGTAATCAGATTTCGAAATCCGAAACTAGTTCCCAGTGATTGGAGGGAGTTCCTATTTGACTTTAACTGCTAATCTGTCTCTGGTCTTCAGCCAAGGATGCGTCCCACCACCTACCGGCAATATGGGGGGGCATGCAGTGCAGTAACATGAGACCCTTAAAGACAGCCAGAGGATGTGGACACAACAGTTAACTCTGAAGAGGAAAAAACTTAAAAACTGCACTAAATACTCAGTCACCTTTTAGTGGTAGTTGATGCAGCACATTGCTAAGCTAATTGCTTTACAACAGAAGCGTGCAGCAGCAGTATACCGACTGGCCTACAAAGACAGTGAGCTATATAGGTCAATCAGCAAACCCACCACACACACAACCTGCCCTGTCAGCTTGGCTCTGTGTGATGTGACCATGCAGCAGACAGGCAGTCAACTGCAAGGATCTGAGGTCTCTAACCAGGGATGCCTGGGAGGATAGAGTTTGTGAAGGGAAAAGCACTTTAGAAGTTGACAGATGAGCACAGTCGACAAGAACCAGTAGTCAGCTACCATAAATAGGATATGTAGTAAATATTTTAGATTGGTTGGCCAGGGGGCATATGTGTACATCTCACTTGCATTCAGCGAATTCATCTGCTCTCAGTGACATCACGTTTGAAAAGTGGTAGCACATATGGCTGGCCCAAGTGGAGTTTAGGTTAGTGTGTCAAAGACATTCAATGACATCAAAAGCCTAGGGTGCTTCTGCGCCAAATACGATGTCAGCAAAGCACAAACAAACACTAAATCTAGATGAGTTTTTTTCTCCCCACCTCTCCATCTCTCAAAGGAAGAGCATATGCTGTCAAACACACACAGTGGCCTGGGATTAGTAAAACATAAATGTTTATAGTCTAGTACTGACAATTACCATCAGCCATTGGAGGCGGCGGGGGGGTTTACGTTAACTGGCAGAGGGGGAGGGGCATGCATGAGCGTCACTGAAGTGGCCGTTGCCATATTTATTCCCAAGCACACACGGGAGGAGCTGTGGGCTTCCACAGACAGGATGTGAATCATGAGACCAAAGGCTGTCTGAGGATAGTCTCACGACATGTGTGGACAGAACCACCTCAGCTGTTTGGAGAGAGGGGTAGGGGTGGTGTTTAAAACAATGCTTAATGGCCCTTGACAAACCAGATCACTCTTGTGTAAAGCTGCTGTGCCATGCATGTAGTCAATCAGTTCAAGCACATAACAGTTATTTGTTAATGGTGACAGGTTAAAGGTGACCATACCACATGGGTGGATACAGTATCGGATGGTGACGTTCATACATGATTGTCTTAAAACAGCATTATTTCAGGTCCAGAATGCATTGTTTTACGCCAGACACTCAGCCAGCCAGTCATTTCAAACAAGCCTATTAATTCACAGTGTTTGATGCTATATAGTAGAGCAGTTCGGACTTTGCTACCACATCAACCTCAACAACCATGACAAACTGGCAGTAAAGGCAGCCAATCAGTGTCAAGTGCTTCCATTTAATAGAGAGGTTGCCAGTTAAGTCCAGTATGTTGCCAAATAGGTGCAAAACCACACATTTAAAATTTGAAATGTAAAAATTTTGAGGCATTACAGATCCAACCAAAATTGTATTGTGTATATATCACAGCACAGAAAAACAATAAAACCCCCTTCAACCATTTTATGTCACCTTTAACCTTTTTAATCTCTATGGGGTGGGTTTAGAAGCTATTTGTGGAAGGACTGCAGTTGTGCTGGCTGTAAACAAGCAGACACGCAGACATTACTGGCTATTAGTCATGGCTCCGCGCTAAGGACAAGCGCTGTGATTGTTCCTTCTGCTGCTGTTCATGCACTGGAGCAGCGTTGGGGCCGCCCGCGCTTCTCTGGGTCTCGCCTGGCCTGTGTCGCTGCAGCCTGATTGGCTGATGGGGTGAGGCGTGTGCAGTGAGTTGAGTTGAGGCGGGTGTGGGGTGGGTGGTTGAGGGGCGTGGGCGAGGCTTGGCGGCAGCTGCATCTGCTCAGACGACGTCTGGCTGCTGATTGGCTATCCTGACGCAGTGCTGCGGCAGCTTAGCTCTACCCAGCTATCGACATGCATGACACTGCATCTCTCGCCCCACATCCACCGCTGCTCGGGAGAGTGTCTGAGAGGCAAAGACAGCGAAAGATGAACAGACAGACCAACAATGACTCAATCCAGATAGAGAGAGAGATAGAGAAAACGTAAAAAGCAGGGAATGACTGACAAAACAATTTTCATCTGCGTATTTGCACCTGACTATAGGAGCATCTGTATATCCCTTGAAGACACACACACACACACACACACACACACACACACACACACACACACACGGCGCACACACTTACACACACACACCAACAAACTGTCTCTCTCTCTCACACACACGCACACACACACACACACACACATACACACAGCTTCTATCCTTTGGCCATCTGGAGTGTTACAGAGTCAGTCACACCTTAACCCTGTGGGGCAAAGCTACCATACTGTCTGGACCTCCACCAGAAATCTCTTTAGCTACAGAGGACTGCTAAAATCTCAACATTACTATTATGTTTTTATGGCAGGTTGTTGTATCTTAAAGAATATTCTCCTTTACAAAGGATACCATTCCATAGAGACACCCTTAAAATCCCTTAATTGGGGGACTTAAAAGAAACTCAATGTGCCATGCATGCAAATGTCTACCAGCCGTCACTGCACTTCATGCAAATATTGGAATTATTTTGTAAAAAAAAAAAGAAAGACGTTTCCTTTGAATGTGCCCGGCTCCTGTCTGTGACAGACCTGGTGATTTTCGCATGGGAGATAGATAGAATGCCATCACCATGGCAACTGCTGTAGCTTTGCAGGGTGTGAACAAAGATAGTCCCTCTCACTCTCTCTCCCTCTCCCACTCTCTCCCTTACCCTCTGTCTATCTGTTTCTCTCTCTCTTTCCCACCCCCTCCCTTCCTCTATCTATCCTCTCTACCCAGAAAATACAGACGGATGGAACTAGGTTTCAAATAACTGTCTTTAGGAGGGAAAATTAAAACAGGACTAAACCCAAGTGAGCCACAAATAAATGTACTGTTCGCCACATAATCTCTTCACACATCTATATGTTCATCTTTGACAAATGATGCCACTGTTGTCTGCGTTCATGACTGAAGATTAAAAAGGTGCATGGCTGTGCTGTGAAAACGTATCCCGTGTCTACTGCAAAACAAATGCACTTTCATTCCCAACAAAAGAGCTAACCATCTGGAATCGGAGATAGCTGTGTGCAGACAGGGAGAGCTAAATTATAATAGACTGTGAATTGGAGATTGCCTCTCTCACACACCACAAACACGCAGGCATAAACATACACAAACACACACTCAGAAGGACACACTCACACATATACACACATCACCACCCTGCATGAGCTGTCTCCAGGATATGGCCAAGACACTGACTATAATTACGGCCCCTGTACTTTTTTCAGAGTATAATTCAGTAGTTATAGTTGTTAAAACTATGCACAGGGCCCCAACACATCTGAGCTTTGGCTCACAGTGTGAGCTTTAAGGCACCGAACGCACTGCATCAAGGTGAATCAAGTTTTAGCAGGAGTCAGAGGGGCTTCCCCGAGAATGACCTGGTGCCAGCCTTTATGTTCCTAATCTCCCCAACACTATCGCTCTGTTAGCGCCTACACACCACACCAGCCTAACTGCATAGCTGGCAAGCACCCAAGGGGGTCCACTTTGAGAGAATGAAGCAGATAAAGGAACCATTGATGGGATTTTACAATTAGTCTGTGCCTGATTGTCTTGTTTACATGATAATTGTGGCCTTAAAAGACAAAAATTAAGAAGATTACTTCTTTGTATTTCCCTTTACAAAGACAAGTTGCCAGACCAATGGCAATTAAGTGCAATACACTTGCACGTGTAAGACTTTACTTCCTAAGTCTGACTGCCTTGCAGACACTGTGCAGCTGGTAAGGATTTTACACCTACACTTAAAAGTACCAAGAGTATTATTAGGAGGGGTTTTCTGGAAGCAAAGGTATCAAGCTCACCAGGTTTCAAGGGATGTTTGTGCCTGTGTGGCATGCCAATATTATTTGGCCTGAGTCACTGTTTATTTTACTCTATCTTCCTGAACTTCTGATCTGCATGTTCAAACTATGAATAGATCTTTGTGAGGACAAACACACCAAGTCCTGTTTCCTCATCCTCTCCAGTGGCAAAGAAAGTGGGGCTCATTTAAAAGTCAAAAGACACGAAGCTATCCGTGTTCAGCTACTGAAAATGTGTATAATGGAAACAGGAGATCACAGTGGATTACTCTGATTACACGTTTTTGTCTGGACGCCCTAATTCCGATCATAGATCTTAGAACTACTCTTGCTTTATTGTGCCACTGCTTTATATGTCAGCATCAATCTATAAAATCCAGCATAGTGGACAGGTCTATATTTCCTGAATGAAATAAACAGCTTTAAAGGAGTTTGTGAGTTTTAAATTTAATTGGCATTTTACATATAAAACTGTAATGACTGAGGTTTTTGAGATTCTCTTCAACACGGGGGCGGGGCAGACTGCCTGACATCATTCATCTGTATAAAAGCGGCAGCTGTGGCTTCTAGCTCGCGCTGAGAGAGGCTTCTGAACAGGGCGCGCACGCTCCCCCAAACAAAGAGACCACTCGGGCATTATTCCATCCACAGTGCGAGAGCAGCAACCTCCCTAGTAACACAACGAAGCCTAACGAGCATCCTCTCTCCAACCAAAACAAATCACCATGACGGCAAACGGAACAAGCGACATGCTCAAAATTCAGTTTGGGCTCATCAATTGTGGGAACAAGTATCTCACCGCCGAGACATTCGGGTTCAAAATCAATGCCTCAGCGACCAGCATGAAGAAGAAACAGATTTGGACTCTGGAGCAGAATGGTGATGACTCCAACGTTTTCTTTCTGAAAAGCCACCTCGGACGGTACATAGCTGCAGACAAAGATGGCAACGTCACAGGTGACAGTGAGACCCCGAGCGCAGAGTGTGGTTTTATCATCACTGCCCATGATGATGGGCGCTGGTCCCTGCAATCGGAGCCCCACAAGCGTTATCTGGGGGGCACGGAGGACAGAATTACCTGTTTTGCTCAGACCATCTCCATTGCAGAAAAATGGAGCGTGCACATTGCTATGCACCCCCAGGTCAACATCTTCAGCTTGACGAGGAAGAGGTATGCTCACCTGAGCTCCAAGCAAGACGAGATTGCCATTGACAGAGATGTTCCTTGGGGCGTCGACTCTTTGATTACCTTGGTCTTCCAGGACCAGAGGTACCACCTGCAGACATCCGATAACCGGTTCCTGAAGAATGATGGCAGCCTGTCGCTTAAGCCTGACAAGACAACCGGATACACGTTGGAGTTCAGGTCTGGAAAGGTGGCGTTCAGAGACTGTGGAGGGAAATACCTCGCTCCCTCTGGTCCCAGTGGAACCATGAAGTCCGGCAAGAGCTCCAAGGTTGGGAAGGACGAGCTTTTTGTTCTGGAGCAGAGCCATCCTCAAGTGGTGCTTACTGCAGGCAATGAAAGGAACGTATCTACCAGACAAGGTGAGCAGATTTTCCACAAGCAATACGAGACTGGCCATAAATTAAATGATTGTCAGAGAGACTGTCAAATCACGGTATAGTTGTAGTTGTAATTCTTTTGCCAACGTGCGGAAAACAAAAGACTGCTAATAACTGGCTAACTAAAGAAATGAACCATGCACCACGTTAAACAAGGGATGTAGAAATATAATGTTCCTATATTATGCAATTGGCTATAGATGTATACAGTTCAGACACACCATGCTCTTCTGTCTGTGGTTCCTGGGTGGGCATGGGTGGATCTGCGGCATTTGTAATTATTGTCAGGCATAAAACAGGGCTCCACATGAGTAAAAGACATCTTTCCAGCAATTCAAGTAGTGTAACCCCATCATTTCACAGATGCAGAGAACCATTTTGAAGGAGAAAGAGTGTTGGAGGAGGGTAGCAGCAAGTCTCCATTTTGTACTGCATTGTGAAAATTGCAATGAAATGGTTCTCGTCCCTCCCTAAACATCTTCTGTGTACAAATCACCTGAAAATGATACAAGAATTGATTCTTCACTCTAATCCGTAGGATGTACACCAACACATAACTGTGAATTGCATTTGTAGGCTGTATGCCGGCTATTATTGCCCCATTGTGAAGTTGCCGGCATCTTGTAATTGAATTATGAGTGAATCAGCCCATTACTGTAAAGCCCCATGAGAGTGGTCCAAAGACATCTTGTCTGCAAGAATGCAGCATGGACTTTTATTAGATTTCAAACAAAATCCATCCTTTTAAGTTCTAAGCAAAATATTTCTCTGATGCTTGACCCTGCAATGTTTTCCCATCCATCTTTTCGTTTTTGAAAGGCAGAAGAAGCCCCCTAAGGTTAGCTGGCTAACATCACTGCAGACATTTGACCTCTCTCAGGCATCTGGGCTGTTTTACTACAGCAAGAGTGAAATCTCAAAGGGAAGGGAAGTAATACTAGAGCAGTGCTAGTGTGAGCTCACATGTTTCTTTTCTTTTTGGGTTTTGTTCTGAGTGGCACAGTGGTGCCGCAGACAAAGATGCTAAATCCTCCCCCCTGTCCGACATGCTGTAGATGGATGGGCAGGGGGTTTTCTGTGCCAGTGTGCTGGACTGGTGCCAAAGGCCTTGTGCTAGAGGTGGCATGTGGTCTTTGCAGGTCCAAATAGAAAGGGGGGTGGGGTGTGGTGGTGGTCGGGGGGGGGGTGCATCTGTGTTTTGCTGCCTCAGTTTTTTTTTCCCCATTAGACCTTTCATTTTGGTTCATGTTTGTGATTTTGAAGGATTGTACCCTGTGTTTGGTTATTGGTTTTCTGAGTGAGACATATGCCGGTGGGGTGCATCTGGATGGGGTGATATAATCAGTATTTCACAAGATAATCCAGGCCCCTCCCCTCTCTCTGGTATTGCGAGGGACCCAACACAATGTTGCCCAAATATGGCTTAATCACCAGTTGTGTGCAATCACATTACAACAAAATCTGGACCAATACAATGCATTTTTTCTCCCATCTGAAACACGTAATGGCAAATGGAATTCAGTTGCTGAGTGGGAGATTTTTTTTCTCTTTAAAAACCCTCCCATCTTTAAAGCATGTGCCATGATTGTTGCCCAGCGTTTTGTAGGGGGTCGAGTGAAAGGCCTGAGATTGTGCTGCAAGGGATGAAAGGGAACCGGGAGGGAGAGGAGAGGAGAGGAGAGGGGAGGCCGGGGGGAGCAATGTGCCTGCAGAGGGTGGCATGGTAGGGGGAGAACAAAGGCAGAGTGATCTGTCCTCGCCTCCTCCTCTCCTCGTGCTGCACCCCAGCTGCCTGCCTGCCTGCCTGCCTTGCTCAGCAGCCTCTAGAGCAGCGTGAACAATGGGGGCCTCGGCGGCCAAAGGAAGGCAGGGAGGGAAGCAGGGAGATGAGCGAACCAAGAGGCAGGGAGGCCATGTCTTTTTCCTAACACACACTCTCACATACACACACACACTCACACACACATACACCCCATGGAGAGGGAAAACCCCTGCATTCTGTAGGCCTCAGTGTGCTCCAGGACCAGCGTCTCCAGTGGCTTCTCACTCACCCAATTTATCAGTCTGGCTGGAGGATTAGGGGTTTGAGTTTGTGGATGGCCGCCCCCCCCCTATCTACCCCCCTCGGCTGGTTTTGGGGCTGTTCGTGCCGGTTGCCACTGCAAGCCTGTTGGCCTTCCTTCAAGCTCAGCATGGGTTTAGGCAGATAACCGTCTCTCTTTTATGTTGTCTTTGGCCGGGAAACCCTGTTGGGGCCATATTCATGACCCAAATACCCCACTGATATCCCCTGCGAAATTAGAATTGCGTATTCAAGTTGTCACTTTTTAACTTGCATTGTATTCACATTCCAGTTGAATTTGCATTGAAATTGGGCATTGGAGTGAGTACTTGAGTACTTTAAATTGGGCCAGTCTTCTGCTGTGCTCACCCGTTTTACACCAAGATAATGGCATCTGTAACAGTTCAACATGATGTTGAATTGGAGCACCTCGTCCTACAGGCCTAGTTGGAGTGGGTAGAGGGATCAAGTTGATGTCTGAAAAAAATGCCCTCAGGAGTAAACGAACTGGTGTGGGGGAGGGTGAGAATTGTGCGCGTGTGCGTGTGTGTGTGTGTGAGTGTGTAGGCGGATGAGTGCTTCCTGGTTAGCTTGCTGGTGCTGGTGTGAAAAAGCTAAAAGTGTTTTGTGAAGATGCATTAGGACAGAAAAGTGATCAGTGTTTTTCTTTTGTTTTTTCTCCTTCTCCTCCCTTTTTTTCCTTTTCACTGGCCTCCTTCTCTCCTGCATCCAGGATTGATTTAGAGCTGGCTCTAAACCCTCTTAGTCACTCTCCCCTGCAGATTGACCGTTTGGGAGCATGTGTTTCTCATCTTGGTCATTTATTTTCCTTGCTCATTCATCCTCGCATAGTTCTGCGGAAACTCAATCTGCTCTGTCGAGGCCGGGCTGTGGCATGGTAATTCTTTACCATTGCGAGTCAGGTGTTTTTAAGAGCAGGAAAAAGTGTGTAGATTAAAGTAATCACATTGGTGCAGATTAGAGAGGAGCAACAAAGATTAGGGATTATTAAGAATAGCAAAAAGGCTCCTGGCATTTTTTTTTCCATTTGTCTTTCTGCCACTCCTTTTTTTACCCTATGTTCTTTTTTTTTCAAGCAATATTTTTTAGTTGAGTGCATCATGTCTGTATTTTACAGCTCTTTGGGATCCTGTTTTTACGGGAAGGGATAACATTAGGGTGTTTTATGTCCATTTGCCGTGGGGAGAAAAAATGCAAACATTCCTTGTATTGTCCAGCCGCTTGACATCATCCACTAAATATACTGTTGTATGGAGGCCTGTATGTGGCCATGAAAGGGTGATTCATTCGCAGTCGGCTCCCACTATGCCAGCATTATCCACCATAACTCCTGCCACCCACCCCATTATGAGGCTCTAACTTGATTTCATAGTCAACAACTGGCCCTCTGGTTTTGGCCTTAGCTCTGCACTGGGCTCTCTGAGAAGGAACGGATGTGGGCCCCCCTGACCTCCTCCAGGCCCTACTGTTTTGTGTGAAGCGTCCCATTGAGCATCCTGGCATGTGCAATGGGCCACGGCTCCTGAGGAGATTACCTCCCTGTGGTGTTGGCAGGGTGTGCGCTGCAGCAAAGGAGAACAAGAGCCGCTGGCACATCACGCTTTACTGTACAGTGCAGAGGTCAAAGCGTCTCTAATCCCTACTCTCACCATCTCGCTCTCTAACTTCAGGGCTTATTTTGCTCAATTAGTGTGACTAAGGCAGATCAAAGGCTACATTCCTCTCCACGCATTTGTCAAATAAGCAGGATTTCAGTGGAGTAATCTTGATGCTAACGTCTGCCCTGTGTCTCTCTCCTCTCCCTCTTGCCAGGCATGGATCTGTCTGCCAACCAGGATGAAGAGGGTGACCAGGAAACCTTCCAGATGGAGATCAGTAAGGACACCAAGAAGTGTGCCTTCAGGACCTGCACTGGGAAGTACTGGACCCTCACTGCCAACGGTGGCCTCCAGTGCACAGCCTCCACAAAGTAAGTCAAAATAGAGTATCCCTTGCTACATAAGAAAGAGAGAATTTATAGCCAGAGAAGGTTGATCTCACAAAATAAACCCTGAACAGAGTGATGCAAGCCTCCAACGCAAAGCATTGTTCAGAAATATCAGACCTATGAATGTTGGAATTGTCAATTAAGTCCAATGGAACTTTCTGCACTTTGATAAGCTGTGTAATAACCACAGTTATCACAATTTTTGTCTCTTTAACAAATGATTTGTCCTTGCACTGTAGCTTAAAAATGTGTGCAAAAATCAATATATTTCTTGTCAGCTGTTACATATTGCAGTTTTGGAATTCCAAACAAACTTCTCATTACCATTACCATTCTGTTTGCAGGACTGCAAATTGCTATTTCGACATTGAATGGCGCGAGAAGAGAATCACTCTCCGTGCTGCCAATGGAAAATATGTTGCCGCCAAGAAGAACGGGCAGTTGGCAGCTACCATAGACGTTGCAGGTGAGACAAGTGGACTTTAACTGCAATTAGATCTGAGAGATTTAGGATTCAATTGATCGCTGTAAACGTACGATTGATGCATGGTTAGGGTAGAACTGTCCATGCTGTTGGGTAGATTAATAGATGCCATTAGGAAGCGGAACGCCTTGTTGATTGGTATCTTTGGACAGCAGTCAACATGTCTATCTTCCCTCCTCAGGCGAGACGGAAGAGTTCCTTATGAAGCTCATCAACAGGCCCATCATCGTCCTGCGTGGGGAACACGGGTTCATTGGCTGCAGGAAGGTGACTGGGACCCTGGACTCCAACCGCTCCTCCTATGATGTCTTTGGACTGGAGTTTCGGGATGGCGCCTACAGCCTCCAAGGTTTGCATTGGCACACCTAAATTTCTCATGAAAAGCTGCTGAGTCAGTGACCACATTGTTGTGCCAGTAGCTTGGGCCAGCCAGAACATTTTGGTTTCCTTTCTCATAGGCTTTTAACAGGTTGTCTTGCGATTGACATAAACAAGTCAGGCCAAAGCAAACACAACCACACGTTTTTTCCCTCATGTGTTACGTTTTGGGGTGTTTCTGTGAGTGGACGTTAGCTAATGAGTAAATGTAGTCATTGACTAATATTCACCTTTCGTTTTCAGATTCCACTGGGAAGTACTGGATGGTGGGCAGTGAGTCTTCAGTGATCAGCAGTAGCGACACCCCCGTTGACTTCCTGTTGGAGTTCTGCGACTACAACAAGGTGGCCCTTAAGGCCATGGCAGAGGGCAAGTACCTGCGGGGTGACCACGCCGGCGTCCTGAAGGCCAATGCCGATGACTTGGACAGTTCCACCATGTGGGAGTACTAGAAGCACTTAAATTTACCACTGTGGCTTTGTTTTTTTGTATAATTATCTTTCTGTTTTTTTGCATTTTAAAACACATTTTTTTCTCAAAGAACGTGCACAAAGAGGGTTTGATCAGTGGAGAAGCCTAACTGGGTGTTTCCCAGGCACTGCTCTCAGTCAGGTATCTTTTAAACGACTGGTTTCATTTCAAGATGGAGGCCCACGTGTATTCCAGCACCCTGGGATGAATCTGCTTCGCCAAATTCAGATTTGTCCCATCTGAGCCCATGAAATTCTCACAGAGCTGTCCGGTCATTAGTCTGCTGACCAAAAGCCAAAAAAAAGAGAAAAAACCTGAAAAAGACAGAAAAAAAAGAGCTAGAGTCTCCCGATGTGCCAGTTGTTCACTGTCTTGGTGTTCAACATCTAAATTTGGGGGGAGGGCACAGTAATTAAGTTGCTGCTTTGGAGAGTGTAACAGCTCTCGCCTCACATCTCTCTCTGCTTGTATTTCCCTACAAAGATTTAGGAAAGGGGCACCAGATCCTGATTGTGGATCTTCTGTATGTCAAAGGGGCAAGAGCCCTCAGTGAGATGGTGCAATCTAGTATTAAGGCGTGCCCGATGGCTGAGTCCATGCTTTGCCATATGTACAGTGTATGTTGAAAGCTGAAAAGTGATATAAGGGAGAATACCCACAGTCCTGTTCTGTAACCTCGTTTCACCTGGAGGCCTATAGTTTGAAGTAGTATATGTGTGTATATAGCACAGTAGTATCAAAGAAAAGAAAAGATGCCTTCTCTCTCTCTCTCTCTCTCTGCTCTCCCTATCTCTCCCCTATCCTGATGCCAATCGCTGTTGTACGACCCCCACCCCAACCCCACCCAGTGGTCCAGGTCTGTTCACATACCCAGAACGTGCTGGCCAAATACAGTGGTAACTGTCTGAATGTTTGTAGAATATGTGAGTTTTTTTTTTTTTGTCTTTGCCATTAATTGATGTAGACGATGAAGCAACCTCCCAGAACCACTGGAAGAGATGATGTGTGAGGACTGGTCACTATGGTGACCATCTCAAACTGGTCTCTGAGCGGGAGATGGAAATGTGCTAATATCTAATTAAGAATGAACTGGATGTTTATTGTTTGTGCCATTATAATTATTGTTCATTGAGAAGGAAACGTAACTGGAACATCTCTCCATTGTCTGAGATACTGAGACCATGAAGGAGAAAATTATGTTTCAAAAAAAAAGTAAAAAAAGGAAAAACCTGCAACAAACTAAACTATGTGGGAGTCTTCATAACATTATGTGCTGTGTAGCTGTGGGTCTCACTTTACTGTTCTAAAGGTATGTTGTTGCAGGTTCAACACGATATTTATGTTTAATCAAAAATGAAGCCCTCCATCCTTCCTGAGCCACACCAGTTACGAAGGAAGGGCGAGTATGTGTTCCACTGCACACGTTTTATAAAAAGGCATGTGTCTACCTGGAATGTGCACATTATTCACTTGAAATAATCTCAGACCTTTTTTCCTGTTTTTTTTTTTTTCAAAGGCACAGGCATTATCATGATCTCAATTGCATCCTTTTTACTTGTAAATAAAAAAAACTTTTTTTTTTCTTAAAAGAAAGCAACTGATCAATCATCTCAACTTGTGTGACCACTTTAGCACTAGTGTCCACTGCAGTAAGAAAAAGCTGATTGTTCTGTCTCAGCTTATGAAGTCAACGGTTCACAACTGGAAACAAAAGGTCGTCTCATATTTGCCCACCCTCACAGCCGGTGGGGGGTACGTTAGTGTACTGCATGACAAACCAGGGCCAGCACTGCCTTAGTTTTTCCTATAATCAGCAAAACTAACCTCATGGGTGCTATGACTGCAAAGAAAAAAATGCACCCCAAGATTCCACACAAGTCGTTGATAACTGGTGCTTTTCTCTCTGTTTTTTAACAAATGCCATCACTATACCACTATAAAAGATGCAGCAGTAATGTAATCTGAAAGCGATTACTGCCTACTTAGAGCTTTACCTGAGCACAAGACAGATTTGTTAGCTTGCGATTGGAATAATTGAGGGAAATAAATGAGAATGTGAGATTCCTGTCTTATTGTTTTTTTGTTGGAAAGAAGGGTATGATGATGACTGTGCCTATGTATACAGTATTGTCATTAAACATTCCGCATCTCTACTTTGTAAAAGTATCTCCTAATTTTTGTTCTATTATTTTGATATTGTGGTCATTTTTTTTCTTGTGCCATGGATACAGCTGAGATTCAATATGAAATAAAGCAAAACATTTGAATATGACTTATTGACTGGACAGTTTCTTGAATCTTTGCAGTATTTGATTGTTTCAAAGTTCATTGAATCACATGCAAACAATTCTAGAGTTTAGGGGAGGGAAGGGAAAGCAACAGTATCTCTTCTGACTTTGTCTCCAGAGATGAATTTCTGGTTTCTAATAAAATCAAAAATGGCTGATAAACATCAGTTTTATAACATCATTTAATAGCACATGCCGTAATCCTGTACACACATCCATTCTGACGCCTCATTCCCTTTTGTTGTGTCTCTGAAGACCAAACCTTTTTCCCCTTTTGTCTCTGACTTCAGCAGACAGAGGAGCCTAAACTCTATAAGCCATGACTCAACCATCCAGCATTTTCTTTGGAACTCGATCTGCTCCCCACATGAGATGGACTCTGAGTGTTTCCCCCCTCCCTCTCTTTCTACTTCCCCTTCCCCCTTCCCTCTTCCCTCTTCTCCTTGGGCAGAAATTGCTCGCAGAGTCCTCTGGCTTTTTGACTGCCTGGCGGCGTAGTGCCCTGCCTCGTGAATGAGCCCTTTGTCTGCTGGCTTGGATACTGCTGCTGCGGCGGCCATTTGCATGATGGCTCTCACCCACCCACATCTGTTGAGTCACGGACCACACCATTATCATGTCTAAATTGAACAGCAACACTTAAACAAACATTTTATATTGCATGAGAACAACATTGCACTCTATAATTTTAAAAAGTCAAATCCTGCACTTGATGATGGCTTGATTGTAGGTCTTTGTTTGGCTGTTTCACAAGTACAGTAAAGAGCTATTACAACGTGTTCTCATTCAGAGTCTCTGTTTGTGTGTGTGTGTGTGTCTCACATGCATACTTTATACTGCAGGAGGCTGGCCCCCCAGGGTTACGCTGAGGTTGACCCGTAGGAGCTCGCTGGCGCAGGGATAGCGTGACGAGGGCCAAGACAGCAGCTGTGAGGAGAATGATCTGAACTCAGCCTCCAACACCACCACCACCACCACCACTACTACTACCCCCCAAACACACACACTCACACACACACACACACACACACACACACACACACACACCCTCACCCCCATCACTCTCCTGGCTGCTTTTTCGTTCTACAGTCATTGGTCTCAGCCCTCTCCCCACCCCCACCACTACCACTACCCCACCCCTCTCCCCTTGTGAGCATGCTAATGCAATAAGGCCACCAGAACGGCCCTCTAATCCACTTTGCGCCGCTTTCCAAAACAGGCCAGGGGCAAGATGTCAGCTGGGTTAATTGTGGATGGTCCCAGAGGCCTGCAGTCTTCACTAACAGATGCATCCATCAGTGCCCGATGAGCTATATGTGAACATATTCTAGCAAACAGCTAAAGTTCCTTGCCACATGTTCGAGCTTGGGGGTAATGAAAGCTTAATTAAGCTAGAAGATCTATCTTGAGCAATGCTTTATTGATTAATGTAGTTTTTGTGGCTCATGACTGAAAATATACCCACGAGAGGAAACAATTACTTGCATGAACCTGTTTGAGGGCTACTGTTGTTTCATAGACCTTTTCTGGGTTTGAAACTTACTAGTCAAGGACAAATTGCAGAGAGAAAACCCATACAACAGAATCCAACAACTGTGACCATTTGGCCCTGCATTGTTGGAATCTTGGATTGCAGTTGGCATGACAACCAGCGCTGTGAAGACTGAGGGGTGACTCCTTGGGGATGAGAAGAAAGTAGCCAATGCAGATGGTGGGATCTGGAAGACAAAACAACTCAGATAACAGGATTTAGCTTAGTGGTGACGGTGCTTAAAAGCAAGCGCTTCAATCCCTGCACATTCATCAGCTGTAGTATGTAGGCAATGATTTTTATGAGTTTGTCCATGTTTTAGTCTGAGAGGCTGAAGATATCTGTGATGTATAAAGGCCTACAATCATTTGAATACATTTGCCTCTTTAGCCAAAGCATAAACAATCACCTCTGAGAGTCAGGATGCAGCATTTCCTTTAAAGTCAAAGATAAAATAACGTGAGCTTTCTCTTTACCAGTGGGACTGTCCTATTTAAAACACTCAAAATAAGAGGGTAAATAAAACATTCTGACATATATTGCAAGACAATGCAAGAGTGTGGACAGGCATAGCACAGGTCATTGTATTGTAGAGTGGGCTGTGTAAACACTGTAAAATAGCAAAGGCTTATGAATAACTGCATGATAACATTGAAATGTGTGGCTGAAATTCAAAAGGCCATTGATTCTGCATAAATGTAGCATTCACAACACGCTATAAATTGCTGGTGGCCTGTGGGAGTCACAAAGGGCCCCTGTATGTCCACAAACAGAGACACACACATATCTCCATCTAGACAAAACATCCTCCTCTACATAAATAAAGGGCCCTGACGAACGCAGAGTGTTTTTTTTTTTTCAATGACTCCCTGCTAATGATCTTACAGGATTAATAAAGCCCCGGGTCTCCATAATTTCAGTTGGTCACGGGCAGAAACCTCAGCTGTCACATGTTCACCTTTGACCTCTCTGAGCGAGGTCCGTGGAGGATGTGACATGCAAGCGCACATGGTAGACTGCTTACTCCACCCCGGGGCGAAATAAGCACAGATGATGGCACTCTTATGACTCGTTGTAAGAGGGGTGGGTAGCCCAGGAGACGGCCATTAAATCCCCATCACCTCATGACCGACGGCCCTTTTATCAGCTTAGAGAGAGAGAGAGAGAGACAGAGGAGAGGAGAGAGAGAGAGGAGAGGAGAGAGAGAGGTGAGGGGAAAGGGGAGAGGAAAGAGGAGGTGAGCGTGACTCAGCCCCTACATGTGAAGAAGGTGTGAATACGTCATTGGGTAACAGAAAGTCTATTTTAATCAGTCAGTGTTTGCAGCCCCTGTCACTAAACACATTTAAATGTATGTATCTATAAATAAGTGTGGCTTAATGTTTTTTCACTGCATAGCTCAAGTATAAAGATATGCCTGACAGCTTGAAAGCAGAGCATAATTTACTCGAATGGTCCAATATAGACTACCTACAGATGCTAAAAGTATGTGAACTTTCGGTTGATTATAATGTACAAGGTTAGTGTTAGGAGTTGGGTTTGGTTGAGAAGATGTTTGGTGAAGAAAAGACTGCAGATGAATGTCAACAAACCATCTCAAAAGTCTAAACTAGATTTCTTTCTGGTTAATCCCTTACACAACATATAACTGCTCATATTAAACATGGATTAAAGATTCCCATCTAAAACATTAGATAAGGTTAATCTTTACTGTCGAGGACACTTGCCAATGGCCAATAATGAATGCAAGATCATTTTAGGGATTTCCAAACAGAACATGAACTGTGTAAAATTGTTGGGGAAACGTTTGCATGAATAGATGTAAGCAGTAGTGTTATCTGGAATTAGTGAAATGTGCTCTTGTGAATTGCAAATCCAAAAGGAAATGCATGGCTGGAACACTTCTGCCCCGGTGTTTACCTCAGTGGACCAGGATGTTAGGCCGATAGCTTATATCCTATGTTACCTTCCAAAACAATGGCCCTTTTAAGGCTGAATTCCAGACTCACTCCATGGTGACATCCTGACATGACACAATTAACTCCCTGTTACATAGCAGCACAGCCTTAAAACCTAACCTTTTGCCTTTTCTAGCACTGGATTGGTTTAGGTTTAGTACTTGTTCAGGTTGGGATGTGGATTAGATGTAGCCTCCTTCCCACTTCCTGAAGAAACTGCACATATTACATATCATCAAGTAGACACTACACAACTAACTAACACAAGATGACCGGATGTCCCTATTTGTCAGTATTTGGTGGTCTGTCCCTGCTACAACACACCAACAGCTACACTGTCCTTGGTTTTTGTGGCTAAAATATTACTTATTGTAACAATACTGACTGCAGAACTGGGATTGTCCCCGGTTCTCATCTCAGTAATCTGGCCACCCTATCTAACCCTAACCATAACCCTAATCCTATCAAGAGAACACTCCACATCTGTTATCTAAAAGAACACAACTAACCTTTACTGCAACTGAATCAGTTATCTGTTAACATCTCAATGTTTGGAAATCCCCTACCTGCCCCTCATGGGACTTTTACAGACCATTTGTTTTCACTAGACAGCTGAGGTATCACACTGGCCTTTGAGTAATTATGCAGAGGAGTAAACTAACAACCCAATGTATGGCAGTGAGCTATGTGTTTTTTTTTTTATAATTATGTGACTTCACTTAAAATCCAACAGGAGGAGGATGGAATGTCATTCACCCCTGTGGTATCACAGACAAACACAGTCCTGCCAAAACATCCATTATGCAGGGCCAGACCCACAGCCGAAGGAAGAATGCACTGCATGCGAGGAGGAGGGCAGTGTGTTGGACAATGATATTAGCCACATTGTGTTCTCCCTCTCACCCTGTCCTGAGGCTTGACCCCTTTACTGTGTCCCTCTTCTGAGGCACAAACATTGGATATTGAGATTTAATATTCCGCCTTTGTATAGCACATTTCATACAAAGGATGCAGCTCAATGTGACAAAGCATGCAACCCATGGTTTGCAGCAATGAAACCAGAAGCTCCAGCAGTCCACACCTATGTGGTCACTTCTGCACCAAATTAGTTTGTGTGTGTGACATACAATGTGAGAGAGACACAAATAGCATTTCTGTTTGTATATTCTTGCGTGCATGTTGAACGGGGGTGTTAAATGCATCTGCTACACGAGACAAAAATAGTGCAGAAGACCCTCTCGTGTGCGCTCGACAATCTGTCACCAGCGGTCTGTGCTATGAGTTTGCCCAGGGTGGATTTACACTCTGCAGCATGTGAGCTGGATCCGGTTACAGAGGGCCCTTCTGTGCTGGCCAGACTGAGTAAGCTGCCGGACCGGGGTCATGGCCTCACCCCCACCCCACCTTACTGACCTACTGATCCATCTGCTGACCGCAGCTAGGCAGGTACAGGTTTGAAAGTAAGAAACCTAGACAGTAAAAAAAGCATCCATCGATTTACTTGAGAGCCAAGCAAAAGGTTAGGTAGGTAAGGTAATAAAGCTAAGGGACATAAGTAATAAGTAAAACTGTACTAAATGCTTGCATTCTTACTAAATTAGTTACTGGCAGCAGTATCTGCAGTAATTACCTTTATCCATACTTCTCTAACAGAATTTCAGCTCCTCAGTGCTGCAGAAACTGAAAATCACTGTCATGGGAAGAGGGCTCTCTTTTCCTTCTTAGCATTCTCATTGGCATATACTGCTGAAACCTGTGTTGAAACTGCAGTGGCGGCTAACCGAAGTGAAAGACTGAGCCATTTTTTTTTTTTAAGAGCATCTGTTTTTGTGATGGTCATTGTAATGCAAGGCATGCTAGCTTACATATATAGGATGAAGTATTAGAGCAGCCCTTCCGTGTTCTGCTCCAGTAGCCTACCCCATCCCCCACCATCCACATGGTCTCCCACACTCTCACACCTGCACTGTCTAGCCTAGCATTTCCTCCAATCCATAGGGAAAGCATTTTTATGTGGCTCTGAAATGGAAAGAATGAGGGGAACATTGTGTCCTCCAAGAGAAAAGCATTAGGGTTATGTTACAGAACTAGAGACCCACATTCAAGCTCACATAGACACAATGAACCTTCAGCACTTACGAAAACAAAGTGAAAAAAAAAAAAAACCTTGGCACAAATCGGAGACAACTGTCCTCATATTAAAAGGACTCGCCAACACTGCAGGGTCAAGAGCCAACACCAATCTAAATACCTTCACCATGGTGCATGGAGACCCTCCATAGCCCAAGCTGGTGGTGGACAAAAGCCCAGCAAAAGGGGCTAGGTGCCAAGAAAGGGAGGGCGGCCAGAGGCCTGGGTCTGTGCTGGAGGGAGGACAGACTCAGTCAGCAGGCATCCTTTCACTCAGAGCTGTGCATAAGAGTCAGGCACCAGTGGGGTGCCCAGGCGTGGGGGCAAACAGCCATATAAAAGCATCCCCTTGAGCTGGGCATGGAGGTGGTAGTAGCTGTATATTTGGAAGGGGGGGGGGTTATTACCAGACTCCGGTCGGACCTCCAACCCACCCAATCGGGAATAAAAGGGTTGCTGTTCCGGATTTCCAAAACCACTTTACAGAGCCCTCTGGGGGTTTCCTGAGATCCTGATCACAACCATGACTAAAAGCACCTAAGGCTATGGCCTACCACTGGTCATCTGGTGATCAGCAGCAGTGCTTTTAGAGCCGTTATTAAACTGTACAATGAATGGCCACTCCACTGTGTAGCTTGAGGCCAGCAGCAAATCTCAGCTGGAGTCTGGGGTACTGCAGGCTCTGTTTCCGAGCCCCCCTTTATGCTGTAACATCTAAAATAACGCCACCTTTGATCCCTGAGTAAGGGCCATGGCACTCACATGGAAGCAAAAAGGTATTAATGCTCACAAAGGGCTACAGTTGGTGGCAGGGTGTCCCAAATCCAAACCTTGTTATGCATTTATCATATCAGGGTTTTGCATACAGATCAGTTTTGATATTCAAATACCCAACAGTGACGGAAAACAATTATATATAGGGAAAGCAAGGCTGTGAGAAAGAAAAGCACATTAGAAAAACATTAAGGGAGATTAAAGGATCTAGCCCATACATACGCACTTTTTGTCTTAAATGTGCCGGTTACTTCAATTATACTAAATTTGGCTCTCAAATATTCTGAATCTTTGCTACACTGACAGAAAAATACAAGTATATCTGGTAGGTATTTTAGCGACACAAAACACTGAAGGAGTCAGTTTCTGCTCCTCAACCTCTAAAGTTCCCCAACCCCTCCCCACTAGGTCGGTACTCTCAAAAACTGCTCTTGTGAAAGAATGCCATGAGTCAGCCATTTCCCTCTGTGGCGCTGTCTCTGTTGTTTGCGGCCCTCTGAACGATGATAAACAGACACGGCATTCAAACCAGACGGCTGAAATGTCACCACAACAACAACAACAAGCCAACCCTGAGCTAGGGATGGGAGACGTGTAAACAGTGACACTGTTCTTCAGTAGTGAAAGGAATGAAATTGTTTTTCGACAAAATGCACAAGTTAAGCGAAGATTGTTTGAGATAGTGACATGTGATGTAGACATGTTTTTTTTCCCCCCTTCATGAGAGGTTGGACGCACATTACTGTGCCCAGTGACTCACTGGAGGTTTTTTTGCTGCCCCAGATTCTACAGGGTATCCGATTTCTTTACCGTTCTATGAGCACACAGTTGGAAACAAGGCCTCGGGGCTACACAGGCTGTGTTGGAAATGTTCACTCATTCACTGCACAGTGCACTACATAGGGTGCGAGTTACACCGTTTTGTTCCCGACATTCTGTTGTGATCACTATAAAGTGACCAAGTGAACATTTCAGATTCGCCAACACAGTCTCCTTCATGTTCCCGTTACAATGAGTGTCCACACATTTGAGATACCTTAACTGGCAATGGCACAGCACAAATCACAGCATGATACAATTTAAACCTTTTCCTTTCTCAATGAATTAAAGAGTTCGGTTTGACTCAAAGGTTTTAATAGTTTTTTCAACAAAAAACAATATTTTTTCTAACAGGTCAACAGTTTGTGCTTGTTTCAAAAATATACTCAATGTAACAAAAAAAGCCCAACAGGCACTCAGCGTTTTTTTTTCTCTTAGCCTCCGTTAATGAGCTTTCCAGTCCCTTGACAAGAGCTGTAAAAAACAAACTAAAAAAAGGGGACGGGGTGGGGGGTGGAGAGGTGGTTGGGCATAACCAAAAAGCATCAGGGGTTAAGGGTGGCAGCAGTGAGGACCCCCATGACATCGTCAACAGGCAAGGGGGGGCAAGGCCTCATAGAGGCCTGAAGAAGCGCTGATGGGGTCCATAGTGCATAGGCAAGTTGAAGTTGACGTGCATGTTGCGGGCGATGTGTGGCGGCAGCGGCAGGTTGGGCATGGGGGGCACGTAGGGGGCTGGGATGGGCGGGTGGAAGAGGACGCCACGGTGGTGCTGGTGCGGGGGCCCCGGCTGCAGCATCACCTGCCGCACCAGCAGGGGGGGCTGCACCGGAGGCTGGCGGGGGAGGGCGGGGTTTGGGGGCGGTGCCGGTCGAGGCCGCTTGACCACCACGGGCTCGGGAGGAGGGCCCACGCGCTTCCCTGCAGAGTCTAAAGAGAGAGAGAAGACAGCAGTGAGAAACACAGCACAGAAAGAGAAAGAGAGAAAACAGAAAATGTACATGTGAGATACTGACAGAAAACAAGGGCAACAGTGAGGAGCCCTTTGAAGGAGAAGTTTAGTGTGAATCCATACATAGGCCTGTTGTTCGAGATCACCGAGTGCTGTTCATAGGAAAAAGAAAGAAAGTTTGATGCAACATAGACCGAATAATGAACTGGTAGCCAACACTAATTAAATGGGGCATAGGAACTAACTTTCAGTTTCATTTACCTATGCCCCATTCAGTTAGTGTTAGCTACCAGTTAATTCTGTCTATGTTGCTTCAAATGTTCTCCTTATTTTTCCTACCAAGAGCACTCAGTGACCTCGAACAGCAGGGCTATGGATTGATTCATACTGAACCTCTCCTTTAAGACATTTTGTTCATCATATGTGGTACAGTGAGCGCATAAGTCGAAAGACGTCATGCTCTTGGGAGGCAAAAACTATGTCTATTGGCACAGTAAGCAACAGGAAACTTGACACTGACATTGCGAAATATCATGGAAATTCGCTGATGTTTAAACTAAAAACGTTCAGACTTAAGTTTAGACTTAACTATATTGAAGTATGCACAATTTCAATATAGCAGTATCTATTGTTCTGTTGATGTTTGCAACACTACCATGGAGTTCTGTTGTACTAAATCCTTCATTTTGTACACATTCTATAGTTTGATGGGTGTGCTTATGTATAGTTACTAAATGTAACACCATGATCTAAGATGGTGAAACAGGTTCTGTTACTTTCTGTGAGCAGAGCAGCTGTCTGCATTTAGACATAATGTGGTCTGGCCATCACGTCCCCCTGTGCCCTGACTGACAGTGTGCACTGACGAGGAGCAGACTCTCTGACCTGAGTTTTTGTTGAGCTCGGCCTCCCCTGCCTTCTGGATCTCCTGAATAATGCGCTCATCGTCTTCCTGCAGAGGCAAAAGAGGACAACGGTGATCAGAGTGAGGGGAGGGGATGGGGGTTGGTGGTAAGTGCAGCAAGATTAGACAACAAAAAGGTGAGTACTCCCTCGGCTCACTCATACATGTGTCTGTAATTGGGAGAAGCATAGCTGTGTGATGGACCAAGAGTTGTGCTGACAGTGAGGTTCAGAAACGCAGGCCGCAGAATGCCTACTCACCTCATGGACATTTTATTAGTCAAACACAAACTACCCCCATCCCCTTCCCACCACCTTGTGTGACCATGTTTCTGTTGTTCAACTACAGAGGGACACGAAGCTAAGCTAAGAACCAGGTGATTAGCCTGTACTGCAGGTGAGATGCTAACTGCGAACCTCTTCTGCCTGTGAGACTGGGTCTGTGAGAATGGGGGAGACTGGGTCTGTGAGGATGGGGGAGACTGGGTCTGTGAGAGACTGGGATAACCATGGATGGCCTGAAAGCTGAAATCACACACTGCACAGCTGACCTTGTCGTTACATGGTTAACCTCACTGTTGTTTACTGCTTCCTCAAACAGCCAGGACTTAACCATGAGCGTGTGCTGACTGAGCAGAGGCAGAAACTAAAGAGTAACAGCAGGCCAAGTTTACCTCATCAGGGACTCAACACAGCGCAGTGCTGACATTAGCTGACTTGTCCTCTGACTGGGTGAGATACTTAACCCGCTCAGTCACATCCAGCTTAATTTGGGGGCTAATCCAATGAGACATGTTTGAGAGTGAGAGCGATGTCTTTAGCTAGAGCAAGCTAGAGCATGAGTCTGGGGAACAGTACAGCTGTTAACTGCTAATAATATTACATATGACATAAACAGAGCCTTGGGAACAACAATGCGATGCTAACTCCTAATGCTACACATGAATATATATTTAGCCCTGGAATGGTGATGCTATGCTAACTGCTAATAATGTTACACATGAACATTAATAAAGCCTTGGGAACAACAATGCTATGCTAACGGTTTGTAATACAACACTAGTTGCTGCTGACAGGTCTACATTTAAAATCAGCTCAGTGAACGTATCCTGTTGTGAGCTGACTGCAACTGACCACCAAAACTGTCAAGTTCAATTCCAAGGGATATGCCACAGACGATGCGCAAGCTTTGACACACAGACCGTTTTTTACATCACCCAAATCTTTGCCCATGCAGAAAATCCTTCTCTGATCTGAAGTGAGAGACGGGGCGCTTAATCTTACAGCCATCAGGATAAGCTGCCCATGAAGTGTTGGATAAACTGCATCAGCTGAACTATGGATATTAGTAAGCTTTTTTTCAGCATATACTCCATTGTTCCAGAATTGTTTAACATTACATTTTTATGACACTACAATTTAACACTATTGGTAATAACTTGACTTACTAATTGTGACCTAGAAGAACAAGTCTGTTTAGGATAAAACTAAATCATTCTGATGGTTTAGCTACACACAAAACCCAAAGCGATGTTAGAGCAAGGTATGCACACGATTAATGGCAACACATTGTGGCAACTGGTACTCCCTGCAGATGTGATAATTAGGGTTTGCAATAGCCAAATCAGTTCCTAGAAAAACCAAGACGGGCAGCTCAGTATCATTTACAGGGGTGCGGGTTACATAACAGCGGCATAACCTAAGCTGGTCCTAGAAAGCCAGGAGGAGCGAGGTGGAGAGCCAAAGACGTCCTGAGATATAAGCAGAGGCGCTGAGCCTACGCCAAACAGGTAACCTGAGAGGGCGGCTCAGCAGGGGAGCGCAGGGAGAAGGTGGATAGCACAGCGCTCATCAAGCAGCCCTGCCTCCTTAACTGCCCTGAGGGCTCTTAGCGCTGACACTACTGCGCTTGGACAGAAGCAGAAGCAGAGATGGAAAGAGATTAAGGATGAAAATGAGAGGGAAAAGAGAGGGAAAAGAGAGACAGAGAGAGAGAGAAAGAGAGAGGGAGAGAGAGATGGGAAGGGCAGAGTGATCGTAAAGGGAGTCACCTTGTCAAACAGGCGCACAGCGAGAGTATCCACTTTTGGTTTTAAGGGGCCAGGTGGAATACAGCAGTGAGTGCTAGAGGCCTTCACACGTCTACTGATTTAAACACTGTCTGTTTAGCACAGAGCAGAGCCAAAGCCAAAGCCCTTCCACTGTGTTTGTGGCTAATGCCTCAACACTGAAACTACACAAGCAGAATCTCAGATCTGTTCAACTTTCAACACTCATGACATGGGAGCCTGCACTTGTGCATATGTAAAAAGGCTGAAACCACCCCATGTCTGTGCACCAGATGATATTTTGGAAATTGGCCCTGGCTGGGACTCACTGGCTGTTTTTAGTTTCAGGCCTAAGGCAGATTCTTCCATCTATCCTTTCATGCATTTACGAAAACATGATAGCAATGTTGAGATCTTATCCGTCCTCTGTAGCTAAAATGGACTGCAGAAGGAAATTAGCTAGATCTGGTGTTTTTCCCCCTTTGCTTTTTCTCCCTTTGTAAGTGATTAACACATTTTGTACATGGTCCCTGCTAAAAATAAACCAAATAAACTAAAACTAAAAAAATGTCTGGTAGAGGTCCAGGTAGTATAGAAGCTGTTCCTCTCAGGGCTTAGGTTTAACTGACCCTGTGCCACTCCAGATGGCTAAAGGAGAGACCGTACTTGTGTCTGTGTGTACTTTGAGGGGGAATGTGCTGTCCCCGTCTCTCTGCAACAGCTGTGGGTGTGACTAGATGACACAGGCTGCACTGAAAAGGGCGTCATCCACAGCAGTGCACATGTATTCAGTGTGTGTCTAACACATGAAACTAAAAATAAAATTACAAATAAATAAGAGCAGATTTAACGTGCTCTGGCATAACATTAACAGAACATACAAAAAACACAGATCATCGCTAAATGGGCTAATGTTAAATGCGTGTTTGGTCTGGGGTGTGGGCCGTCTCACCGTGGGGTCGGACCAGAGCGAGCACTTGTTGCAGTGTCTGCAGGGGGCGCCGGGCGAGCGGGCGTGCTGGCAGAAGTGGTTGTAGCCGGTGATGGGCTGGCGGCAGAGGTAGCACATGAAGGCTCCGCAGCGGCACGGCATGCGGTTGCAGCCCTCCGCCTTCACCAGGGCCATGCTGCACTTGTGGCACTTACGCACGCGCGCCGCTGTCATCTTCTCCTCGCTGCATCAAGGCATTCATGCAGACATACACAGACAGACAGACAGACACAGACACAAAGACACACACACACGCATGCAAATTAAAGGCAAATCCCAAGATATTTCTTAACAAAATGATATTTTGGTACCAAAAAAAATGCAGGGTCAATCTCTTACCGTTTGTGCCAAAATGTCTGTTTTGACAAATAAAACTAAACACGGTGCATCTGATAAATTAAGTGTTTATGTGTTGTATTGATAATATTGCTATTTACATGGCATAACAGCAATGTAGTACATTCTATGAAGAAAGACTTTCTGTTGACCCTGTTTTAGTATGGGACAGGTGTCCGGTTATCCCATCCGTTTTCCCACTGTTAAGAAAACAGTGTGGCATCAAGTGATTCCTGTCTTTATGAAGGAAGCAGGAAGTGACAAAAAGAGTATCAAGAGAATCCTGAGGAAAAAAACAGGACATGAGGTCTCCATGGCCGCCTCATTCCAAACACAGGAAGAGGAAAGGAAGGCGACGGCCTCACTTCCTGTTCCAGACCAGGAACAGGACGAGCACCGCAGGGGTTGGAGACGACCCGACTTTTGCATGAAGTAAATGCTGTGCAAATGTTCCCATGATAAATAATGCAGGCGCATTCTTATCACATGAGCGAGGCACAGCGGGGAACACTACTGAGGCAGCTCAGCGATTTTAATGAAGTTAATGTGAAGCAGACATGAGTGTGTGAGATTTTTCAGGGGATTTTAGCGCAGTGAGTGTATGTGTGAGTGAGTGTATTTGTGAGTGTTAGTGTGAGTGAGTGAGTGTGTGTGTGTGTGTGAGAGAGAGAAAGAGAGACACAGAGTGCTAGAGAAGGGGGGAGAGACAGAGTGTGTGTGTGTGAGAGAGAGAGAGAGAGAGAGAGAGAGAGAGAGACCGAGCACTAGAGAGAGAGAAGGGGGGGGGTGTTTAGTGGGGGAAGGTGGTTACTGTTGCCTGGGGGGCGTGAGCGGCTGACGCAGCACTGGAGATGATAATGAGGCTAATGAACTCCCCTGTGGTCCATTACTGCGCAGAAGAACCCCAAATATTAGGCTGGCTTAATTATTTAGAGACAGGCACTCACAAGGCCACCCGCAGCCGAATCTCGTCCCTCTCCACCACCTGCTCGCAGGTCTTCCCCACGTGGTCCTTCCACACCACCTGGCACTTCCTGCAGCTCTCCTGAGGAAGGACACCCACACATGAAACACACATTAACACACACACACAACAAGCACACACATAATGATATACACACACACATACACACACACACACACACACATAAGCACACCCACATAATGATACACACACACACACAGGCACACCCACAACAAGCACACACACATAATAATACACACATAAACAAACACACACACTGAAACAGCCATAGGAACACTTCCAACACCTGCATTCCTGATAACATCTGTGAACAAAACAAGGCAGGTCAGCAGTGGTATTAGTGTTATAAATGACTGTGTGTGTGTGTGTGAGAAACACACAGGAAATTACACACACACACACACACACACACACACACACACACACACACACACACACACACACACAATCAGGTCAGCATCCCAGTGTGTGCATAGTTCAACGGAAGTGAATTGGGTTCCCTTCATTGTTTATTCATTCCCCATCAGCCCTCTGAGACAGACACGGTAGTATTAGTAGTGATGCCTGCATGCATGGAGCCTTTGGGGATTAATAATATCAGCCAATAAGGCTTGCGGCCAAACCCACACCCTGCAGGCTAACAGCACGGTCCCCTAGAGCGCCGCAGAGAGCACCAAAGTGCTACAGTCGTCTCTGGGAGACATAAACGCATCTGACCTGACCCTGCTGTCTGGTCAGTCTAGCGTCAGCAGCGATGAGCAATGTGACCACACCGGAGGCAAAGAGCAGCCATTTTAGACAAAAGATGATGAAGCACTTTTTTTTGGGTGAGGTGGTTACTGCCTGAAATAATCTTCAGGGTGTGCACTGGGGTTGAATACACATGAATACACGCACACATATATATATAGATATAGGCAGCCATATACTATTAAGGTAGAAACCACCATTTAGAGTGAAATGTGTTTCTAAGTCACAAAGATAAGCCAATGCTGAAAACAAAGAAACCGAATAACTCTTCTTCACCAAGGACCAGAGTGGTTCTCCTTTACCAGGAACCAGAACAGTTCTCCTTCTCCAGTAACCAAAAGCGCCATCTTTTACCAGGCCCACTAACTGCAAAGGACCAGAAAAGCTCTTCTTCACCAAGAGCCACACTGACTGGCCTGCCACCCCCATCCCCCACACCCTCACCAACACCCTGGTTGCCTAGAAACAGCACTTTCATCTGCTCCATTTTAGTCATGCCTGCCCACGATGCTTTCGCCTTTCGGCTGACTGCAGAGGACGTGTCCCCGACGCCCTGCTTGGCACCAGCCTCTTCCCTGCCTCCCCCTCTCTCCCTCTGTCTCTATCTCTCTTCTATTAGGGCAAGAAGCGAAAGCGAGTTAAATAGGGATGCAATCGCTGCCTTTCCGTTTCACAGTGTGGCGAGCCGGGTTTGGGTCAAGTAGAAGACCATGCTTTGGCTTTTTCCACCCCCCCTGTTTTGTTTTCTCCTTCACACTACTAAAACGTCTGGACACGGAGGAGAGTGAGTTCAAGCGAATCCAAAAATAACGATGACACAGAACCCGAGATGTGTGAGCGTCTGGGTGCTTATGGAGGAAGAGAGGGCTACATGTTTAGCATGTGTGAGGACGCTAATGGCGAGAGATGTGCTTTGTGCTCCAGCAGCTGCACAGTCATGCTGCCCTTGCCTCACTCAAGACCCCCAGCCTCAACCTGCATACTCGGAAAGCCCTGGGGATCTTACACACACATACACTCACACACACACTTACTCTCACACCCCCACACTGACCCACTTTACACAGAAACCCAGGAGACCGCAGGCATGCCAACAGAGACACACACTCCTCGCCCTCTCTTTTACTGAGAAACTAGGGAGATGTCAAATACACACACACACACACATGTGCACTGATACTTTTATTAAGAAACCATGGAGATGATCCATCCACACACACACATTTGCAGAGTCCACGGTTAGGAGGCTCTGCAATCCCAGAGCAGGGAGTTGCCTGGTAACAGCACCCCTGTTAAAAAAAAACTGCTAGCGTTAATATTTAATCAGTGGGATGAATATTGATGAGGCTGACATATGACAAGCGGAGTGCTGATGGGGCAACACGGAGTCAGAAAGCTGGGCTTATGGTGCTGATGGTGGTGGGGGGTGTCACACCGCTGTCCAGGAAATGAACCTGTAACTTTAGAAGCATCCCTCTCACTCTCCTCTCGCTCTCTCAGGACTGGCGATAGTGCACGCGACTAGCCGGCATTAGCTTTTCTAGCTAAGCACACTAACGTAGCCAAACAAGCAGGACACTGTCACGATGTGGAACCCAAAATGTCAGCCTTTAGGGCTGATATCCAGTCATCATTCGTGACCATTACGGTCTGTAAAGCACACGCCGACGAATGCAGCATGCACACAGGACGAGACAATGGCCTCGGCAGTAGCTCTGGGCAGAAGGGAGGGGCAGGACGAGAGAGCAGCTAAGCGAGCGGCGCACAGACAGAATGGTCAACCATCGCCCCCTAGTGGGCCTGCCGAGCTCTGCAGGAGGGTAGGGCACAAGCGTACACACCCACTCCTGTGCTCTTACATGCACCAAAAAAAAATTCTGGCAAAACGGGAGGATCACACATACTGCAGGTATTACTGACACTGCGTGTGTTTTGTGGGCGAACAATGGGCCTGTGTTTCCAACTCGTACACCTAAAGTGGACGAAGAGGTCTGTATATGACTGTAAACTGATCAGTTCACTTCTACCCAAAAGCAGGAACACAGATTGAGGACAGTCTGCTGATTGAGTTACTTCCTCTTCAAACCATGTGACAAAAGAGGGTACAGAAAGACCAAACCGATCAACTTTCACTCGGATGTCATGTTAGTAAAAAGTACTGTGAAAAAAAAATGGTGTGTTATTAGCTTTGCATGGACCCCACTGTGCCCACAGACATTTCAGCCAAACTAACCTTAAAGCTGGGATGTGTATGTATGTGTGAAAACAAGAGACAGACAACGCACAAGACAAAGGAAACCAACATGCCACAAATCTTTCTGCTGACACACACAACAGGGCAAGCGAGCATCTCAGGCACAGATTCATGCACAGATGTTGTTTAGTAGCACCTTTGTCGACACAAAGAGGATAAAAGTCTCTCTCTGTCTCTGGTCAAACTTCCTGGACATGTCTGTGATAGACGCTGGGAGAGGCGTGTCTGCTGCAGACTGCCGCACTCTTGCACAACACTGAGCTTTTTTCCCTGGTACCAGAGTGTGCTTATCTCTTTCAAACCTCTGGGGCGGACTTTTTTCACATCTTTTTTAAAAATGTCAGCTTCCTCCCCATTGTACGCCCATTCTGTCTGAACTACAGCATACAGTGGATTCAGGCCACCTTCACTGAGGTAAAAGAGCATGTTCAGACTGATGGCACTGGATAACCTGAAGTCCCAAAGACTGCAAGCCCCCTATTAAAATGATTTGTGGCATTATCGTTATGTCTTGTTTTTGCTGTGAAAACGTAAGCACTTTCATTCAAAACCACTGGCCTACACTCAATTATGCTTGCAAACAAGTCTTCCTCAAGCACCGGGAGGGTAAAAAGGGCAAACGAAATTTCAGAACTTCAAGTTCCTCTTCTGAGAAATCGAAGTGTCAGGCTGAGCAAGTGGAAAGTTCTAGCGGCGGGTAATTTTCCAAGCGACTCGAGGGCTTTTAGAGGAAGAGAGAAGAGTGAGTGTGTGTATATATATATGTGTATGTATGTATGTGTGTGTGTGTGTGCGTGAGAGAGACAGAGAGAGACAGAGACAGACAGTGACAGAGAGAGAGAGAGAGACAAAGAGAAGAGAGAGAGAGAGAGAGACAGAGAGAGAGAGAGAGAGACACACAGAAGGGACTCGTGCGTGGGGCTGTGAATCACTCGGCTCGGCAAGTCTCCCCACAGGAAGTGTGCCGCAGCTGGCATCTCTTGCACACCTCCTCGGCTAGCCGCGCGACACACTCAACAGCGCAGCTCCCCGACAAGCCAGGGGGCAGGAACCCTGCTGACCACAGAGGAAATAGCTGTGTCTGTGTGTCTTTGTGTGTGTGTGTGTGTGTGTGTGTGTGTCTCAGTCACCATTTCCAAGGTAATCGGGCCATATTTGGCAACTTGTAAATGTTGCAAAGTGCTGTGACGTGCACACAGGAGATTAAAAACAAGTTGTTCGGTTGAGAAGAATGACAGCAGAGTGAGTGACGGAAAGAGTGACAAAAAAAATAGTGGCAAGATAACAGAGAGAAAGAAGACAGAAAGAAAGGCAAACAGTACGAAGAAAAGAGAGAAACAGTCATTCACCCCTGTCCAACTTAAGAAAGACTGTTATCGTCGTCAAGCACTCACCTAAACAAAACCGATGTTATTAGTTACATGACAGTTTCTGACTGCAGAATGAGACACACCTACTTTCCACATTTCAGTGTATCAAGACATGATTCTCACAAATATATTCCTGTACATCTCACAGAGAAAAACAACTAAACAGCTATCTGCCCCTTTGGCCGTGTGTAACAGCTGCACGAAAAACACATGTGGGCCAGTTAGGAGTGCCTCTCTCCTACTCCACTCTACTCCACTCCACACCACTCCTCCTCTCCTCTGCTCTCCTCTCCATTCCTCCACTCCCCCCCTCCAGCGAGAGACGGAGGCTGAGCTGGAGCCTGAGCCTGAGCGCGGGAAGCTGCAGAAGGCCTTATAAGGGAGAAGGAGAAGGGAGCGCCGCGTCTGATTGGGGGGCTGCTCTGCTCTGGTTGCCCGTGCGCCTCTCCTCTCCTCTCCTCGCCTCTCCGTGCCGTGCTGCTCTGCTCGGCTCTGCCGTGTCGCTCGCTGCTGAGTGCAGCGCTGGAGGAATGCGGGGCCCGGAGCAGCCTCCAGGGAGACCAGGGCGGACGCACCCACCGGCTGGCTCACACACTCAAATACACACACACATACTGAAATACACAGACAAGTACTCATATACATATACACAGACACACACACACAAATACATAATATGCACACTCAAATACACACACAAACATACACACACACATACAGGCATACATACATTTGTACACTGCAATACATATAGGCTATCCATATAGCCAAGTCTATATGTGCATACACCAGAGTGTTTTTTTGGCACAAGGACTTGGTGTACTTCATCAGTGCACATGGTGGGAGAATGCAGGGCACAGACTGCTGTAACCACACCCAAAATGAGCCAATGCATGCATCCTGTATGCAGCTACACAGAATCAATACAAGCTGCAGGGATGACATTTCATTCCTTAGAAAAATAACTCTTACAGCTTTCCAGCGTTAAGAAACACACCCAGACCCCTTACACGCACATAATTTCTCAACATCAGAACAAGTAGACTAATCTGGTCCCATCAACCAGTCAAGCAGAAAAAAAAGGATGAGAACTGAGCAAAACAATCCTTTAGCGATAACAGTAGAAAGAGTGTTTAAATATTTTTCCTCGAGCTTTCGTTTACGGATGAAGTCAGACACAGCAGCCCGTAGCACACCTTGTGCATTTGCATTGCCCGCGATTGCCATCAGAACCTGTCTTGGCACGACTGCTTATGCAAACGCAGTTTAAAGAAAAGGAGGGGGGGGGAACAAAAGACAGTGTTTAGTGAAAAGGCATGCAAAGCATGTTCGGACACAATGGTTTCACGAAACCAGCCATTGACTGTGAGAGAAAAAATAAAGAAAGGCCTGACATGATTGGCCTAAAAAGCAAATAACTGTGACCCTTTTTATGCCATAATAACTCCCTAAACATTTATCTGCCATAACATGCATGAGAGAGAACTAAGTCCCTGACCCTTTATATACTCTAGCTTGCATAGAAGAGAACCAACTCTTTAATCATTTTTTTATTCCATAGCATACATGAGGAAAAAGTAACTCAAAGACCCTTTTATATGCCGCAGTATGCATGTGTGCAGGAACACAGGCCTGGTTGCCTGCCTGGCCTCCATCGATGCAGCGTTCGCAAACATGGAAACGAAAAAGTGTGCCGACAACACAACAGAGACGACGACGCCAGTGAACTCTCAAAGAAGAGGGAGGGAGGGAGAAAAAAAAGAAAGAAAGAAAGAAAGAAAAAAAAGTTGGCCCCTAACTGCCACATGTGAAAGTCATTGACCTAAATGAGAACCATGCTTGCACACTCGATCGCCTTGCATAAAAATGGCACACTCTGAAATGTGCATAGTTGAGAGAAAATACAGAAAGAAAAGGGCAAGAAGGGGGGGCGGGGGGGTGGTGGACAACAAAACTAGGTCAAACATGAACTGTACCACATTTCAAATCTAAAGGAACTGGGTCCAGCCAATGGCGGGGCAGACACAGCCTTGAGGGGGGCGGGGCTTCCGAGGGCTGTGAGGCGGAAAAAGTGTGTCAGTTATATAACTCTCATTCATGCCCACCAGAGGGAAGGAGCAGTGTGGGGGAATGGGGGTGGGTCAGGGAGGAAGAGGAAGGGTGAGAGAGCGAGAGAGAGAGAGAGGAAGAGAGAGATGGGTGGGGGGAGTGAGAGAGAGAGAGAGAGAGAGAGAGAGCAGGAGAGAAGTATGGTGGGGATCAGGTTACCCCTCAGAAACAACGCCTCTTGTGTTTGTCTAAGGAAGGGGTGCCGGGAGGGATGACCCCTGTCCTTGATGACGAGACAAAGAGGGGGCAGGAGCAGACCGCCGGCCCCTATATGCTGCTGCCCACGCCCCCTTCTGAAACAACCGGGGAACGCTGGCGCTGCACAGACTCTCCACCATCAGTGCTGCTTTACTGGCCTGTTACTGGTACTCTTCTCTTCGGTTTTAGTTTTTCTTTCACTTTTGAAACAACACACTTGCTGAGAACGAAACTTAGATTAGGCTTTTTTTTTTTTAAAGTGATTTAATAAAAAAAAAAAAACTACTGGCAGACGAACAGTCATCAGTCTTCATCCATCCTAACTGCATGCATGACAACCTGCAGCTAGAATACCATTACTGAGCATGTATGCCATGGAAATAGACTATAATACACCATAATGTCAGCACAAATTCTTGAATTACTTTCAGAACTCAGAATAAGTTTCATTGTTCTTTAATGTTGTAATTGTTAGCTATAATTTATAATACACCCATTTTGCTTCACTGACATGGACAAAGGGGTCCCTTCCATCTAATGGGGGAAATGATCTGCGTAACCCCCACACATACCCCCAGACTGGCACTGACACACATGGCCATAGTGCTCCAAGGGCATGGGGCATGGGGCACAGCTGGCGTACCGACTAATGAGATGGAGTGTGGCAAAACAAGATTTCGCCAAAACCAGTGGTGGCCCCTCCAGTGTACCATCCACCACTGGCAACCATCCTTAGCCCGACACCCCCCCCCCCTCCTCTGGGCCTTCAGAGGGCTGACTGGCGCTGCAGAGCAGAGTGGCTATTCCTGGAGCCCGCGCCTTATTTAAACCTACAGCATAATGTGTGAAAGCAGCGGTCACAGCTGCGACTGGGGAAGGTGAATAATTCATGTAGAGCACCATGTGGAAAGAAAACCGTCTAGAAAAGGAGACCATTTCGCAACAGGGAGATCATCGCCTTGGCCTCGGCCCTCTCAATGTTGCTGCTGTTGAACCAACCGAGCCACACCAGACTTCTCTGTCTGAGGCCTGGGCCCAACTGACCACTAGTCTCCACGACCCACCCCCCTCTCCCTCCATGCTGCTGTTGCTGAACTAACCCCAGTGGAATGCCAGAGGCAGGGCCAGCGCAGGGATGGGAGTGGTGGTGGCGGGGGTGGTGGAGAAACCGAAATACTAAAAAAAAAGGGGGTGCAGAATAAGGATGTGAAAGTAGGCCAGGTTATGAAATCGCGCCACGAGTGCAAAAAGAGACCCCTACACCCTCCTCACTCCCCCTCCTCTGTTTCGCTTTCCATCCTGTCCTGTGACACAGAAAAACAGGGAAGGGAGGAAAAAAAAAGACAAAGGGGCAAAGAGAGAGGGAGAGAGATAGAGCAAGAGAGAGAGAGAGAGAGGAGTGTCTCCAAAGCAGAGAAGGCCACTGCATAGCAAGGGCCAAAGAAAAGAGGAAGAGAGGAAATGGAGGAGAGGCGATGGGAGGAGAGGAGAACAGAGAAGACATGGAGGAAATGAGAGAGGAGATGGGAGAAGAGGAGGAGAGGAAGTAGGAGAGGAGAGGAAAGGACATGGCAGAAGAGGAGAGGAGAAGAGAAGAGAGGAGAGTGCCCTTCTGCAGACATTTCCTCTTGACCCTCCATGAGCAACAGGAGATGAGGGGAGGGGGGGGTGGAGAAAGAGAGAGAGGGAGATGGAGGGGTTTCTGAGGCGGAGAGCGAGGTGGTGTGTAATCAACAGCAGCTGTGTGTAGAGGGGTGGGCCTGCGGGGGTAGGCCAACAAGGAGCACGGCTGCCCTCTAGTGGCCAAGCCAAGACACTGGCCGACTGCTCTCTGGTCAGAGACATGCTTGGTACACACTAACATAAGCTGCATGATAAACCTCCACCCACTTGGAAGAGCACAGTCCACTGCATGTTTTGTTTTCTCACCGAATTTCATGGCCTCACATCATATTACCTCACTTTATGATATACATTTTGCAATGACAATTGAGCTACATAAGCTTAAAGTATAATGTGTAGTGTAGCTATAATACAGAAATAGTACATGAAGCAGTGATTTACAGGCTATGATCTACAATCTAAAGCCCTTTTTTATGACAGATGAATCTGATTTGTTTCACTGATGTTGCAAATGGCAGAACATCAGAGAAATTCAGCACAGTAAGACAAAGCCTTGGATTCTAGAACAGAGAACTAAAAAACATTTAATGTCTGGAATTCTAATAAAAGGGCTTTACTAATCCACACATCACACCATGACCTAGAGACAGATTTGTGACATCTGCTTTTTTATGTTCAAACTGGTGAGAAAGCCACAAGTGTACCCACCCACCCACACACACACACAAACTGTTCTTCTACCTATCTGTCTTTCACTTGCTTACAGCCTAGCAGTCTCATTCCTGTAACTAACTGTCTGTCATCGTAGGAGCTTGGCTCTAATATAAGACGAGTGATTGCATGTCTCTGTGTCACCCACTTGGATCTGGCTGCGCCACCATTACCACTCTGTTTCATCACGGCCGCCGATTTGTTCTGGTGCAGTGAGATCAGTGTAGTCTACTTACTCATCATATTAGTGCCTCAAGACACCAAGGGGGGAGGGGGTGGAGACAGAGAGAAATATAGAGAGAGGGAGAGAAGGAGAGAGAGAGAGAGAGAGAGAGAGAAGCCCAGCCCAGAGAGATATGCGGACATGAAGGTTCACGGAAATCTGTGTCAGCTTTACTACACACGCAGAGAGCCAGTAAAAGAGAAAGAGATGCAAGAAAAAAATGCAAGAAAGGGGAAGGTGGCAAACGAGAGAAAGAGGTCAAAATGGGAGACACGACATTTGACAACCTAGGGACAGAGAAAGAGACACACAAAAGTTCAGTTTGAATAAGACAAACAGGGAGATGAGTGACCCCCCCCCCCCCCTTCTCTTCTCTAACCAGTCTCTCAATTTATCGCTCTCTCACTCGCCCTCTTAGTCTCTCCCACGGACATAGACACACACAGCATAGGCCCTGTGCTCCCTCACATAAAGCCTCCTCTGTACCAAATCAATTCAATTAAAGGGAAACTCCCAGCTGGGGCCAAACGCCCAAACCCCCAGCTTTTATTAAAATGTCTGAGAGAGGAGAGGAGAGGAGAGGAGAGGAGAGGAGAGGAGGAAAAGAGAGGGGAGAAGATACAGCAGAAGACATAGAGGAGAAAAGTGAAGGAAAGAAAGAGAGATGAACAGAGAGCGAAGAGGAGAGACAGAGAAACAGAAAAATAAGAGAGGGAGAGAGAGATGGGAGGGAGAGAAAGGGGAGAGAAATAGAGGCAAATTGAGAATTGAGAATGGAGAGGAGAGAGTGAGAGAGTGAAAGAGAAAAGGACAAAGATAGAGATTAAAGAGTCAGACAGGTGAAGATAAACACAAAACAGAGAGGAGTGTGGGTGTGTGAGAGAGAGGAAAGAGAAAAAGAAAGAAAGAACGAAAGAGAGAGGGAGGACAGAAACAGAGAAGAGCGCCAGAGCAGGGTGGGTGACATGGAGCAGAGTGGTTTTAAAAAGGGGAGAGGAGAGGAGAGCCCCATCCCATCCCATCCTCAGCATACAGACTTGGCACAGGCGAGCACGCACAGCATAAAGCTGATTCAGCCTGACAGAACTGGAGGCACCGCTGCCCTCTAATTGTGCACGACGAGGCAGGAGAAAAATAGGCCTAGAATGAATCAATGAGCTCGGAAACAGTAACCGTTCTCCTCCTCTCTTTGTCCCACAACAAAGATCCTACGACAGAAAAGGGGGTGGACGAAAAAAATTCAGTAGAGCAGTTTTGCTAATGCGATTTGGTTTCATTTTTCTGGATTAATTGATTAAAAAACCCCACTGGAATGAGCTGAGGAGGTGATTAAGGTTGGGATACGGGCCGGCCTCGTTCTTCACTACCGCACATTGTGGAGGAGCGCCAGCCAGCCAGCCAAGACAGAAACAGCAGCAACAGCAGCATTTAGCCACTCCGTCCTTGGCGTGATGATTAGAGGGCATTCGCTTCCGTCACACCTGGCAGTGCTGCTTTATGCATGTGTGTGGGAGAGTGAGAGACAGACAGACAGAGAGAGAGAGAAAGAGAGAGACACAGAGAGAGAGACACAGAGAGAGAGACACAGACTCACTCTTTCGCTCTCTGTCTCTCTCTCTATGTGTATGTGTACACATGACCGTGCATTATAATAATAATGCTAATGTGTGTGTCCATGTGAGTCTTTCCTATATAAAAAACCTCACATAACCTTCACAAAGGCTGCTGACGCAGTAACAAGTGCGCTTAGATGCCTTCACCTTTGACCCTTGATGGAGTGTGACGTCTTCCCTGGCATGGCAACAGAAAACTGCACACAGCCACAAGGACACCTACACCCAAACTGGATGCCCGTAGTCACAGACCAACACACTTTGATAAACATTCCCAAAAAAGTTCGATAGGGCTTGGCGCTCCCCCGCTGCTGAATCTTCGAGTGCCTGATCACTCTCTCAGGCGTTTTGGCAGAAGGGCCCTCTGTGTATAAGTCAGTATCTTACAGACACTGCACTGCAAAGTGTGGGTAATTCCCATATGCAGTGATGTGAAAACATAGGTGTTATTATAAAGGCTAAAGAACAGGGCCACCAGGAAAAGCCGGATGAGCTTTTTTTTTGTTTTGTTTTAAACAAGAGGCATAAAAGGGTAAACAAAACAGAAAGAGAAGCAAAAAAAACACATGAACACAATGTTTTCTTGTGGTCGAGTGAGTTGTGACACGGTCATGACGGGGTGTCAGCGGCTTGGTCAGGAGGCTGAAGGAGTTATCTAGCGGTCGGAAGGTGGCTGGGTCTGTTCCACCTCCTCCAGTCCTGGTGGAAGTGTTCTTGAGGACAACACAACTCCCAATGTGCTGCATGGTGTGTTAAATTAAAGCCAATGACGTGTGTATGGACAGCTGATTATGAGGCATTACTATACTATACTACTATAAAATCAGAACCTGGATCTCTCCTTTAAGTTCTGTAATAATGTCCATTTACAGCTTTCTATCCCATTCCTATTCACTCCACTCGGGGTGGGGGTTGGGGAGTTGCCCTTGTCGCTTGGTTGCCCTCCCTCCTCCCTGGGCTCTGAATGCAATAAATAAGATAAGGCTTGTGATTCAGGGCTTTACTGGAAGAGATAGTAGCTGACGGATGGCAGTGCTGGAAGAGGAGGCCAGCCACCCATTGCATTCCTTCCTGATTAGGAGAGGGGTGATTTGGAGGGGTGGGGAGTGGGGGGGGCACAGCATGAGGTCTAAGCATACTCGAACAGTTGTAATACAGAAAGACACCCTCTCTTACTCACATACGCTAACTCACAGACACACACACACAACCGCACATTCCAGAGATGTTTAAAAAAAAAAAAAGAAAAAAAAAAAGACAATATCAGTGCAAACCCCTTGGGGCGAAGTTCTGGTTCCCCTCAGTAACACTACATTCTTTATGCCACCATAATGCAAAGAATTTCTCCACTTACAACCCACTGCTTTGGGCACAGCAGAGGGATGGGGTGGCGGGGAGACAAAAAACAAACACTAGGCACAACAGAAAGCCTAACAACGAAAAGCCATTACTTCACCATTTCATTTTTAATCTCCAAGAAGTTGTCAGTGAAATCCACTCTAAAAGCCTGACAAAACTTACAAGCACAAGGCTTTCCACCCTACCTATCTGTTTGCACTGCCTCTGGGCCAAGTGTGTTGCACAAGCTCTGCAAATGATGGATGGTGATTGTCCCTGACTTCCCGCCAACAATACGACTAAACGCAAACCACTATCGGAAAACACTCATGGCCATCATCCCTGTTTGAAGTCTTTTTTTTAACGCTATTTTGTTAGGCAGGGCTTGCAATTTGTAATCAGCTTTGTCCCCCCTTCTCTGGTTTTACAGTCTCACTGTACCATCTAGTGGACACTTGGAGGACTTGCAAAAGTAGGGTCTGGGCCTGGGCCTGGGCCTGTTGCCAGGGGGTTAATCATGCTAGATGGTGCCTGGAACCCTCCCTGTGTGCACGGGGCAGCTGGGACGGACTCACCTTCCTGCAGCGGGGGTTTGGACAGCTGAAGAGGGAGATGTCCTTGTCCAGTAGAGCGGGGAAGTTGCAGAAAGGACATCTGCGGAAAGACAGACACCAATGCAAATCGATGAGGACGGTGATTTTCAGTTGGCCGGTGCCAGCTAAGAATAGTTTGGACACGATACAACTATGGCTACAGAACATCAGGAAAATTGTGCGATATGTGATGACGTCGCTGACTGTTGTAATAACAATGACTTGCAATAAATAACCAGTTTTAATGTTTCAGCTTTGTGTCCACCAATTCACACTAGACAGAGGTCAACCCCTGTTAGGGGGAGGGTTTCAAGGGTAGTAGGGCTCATTTGATATGCCAAAACCTTTCATAGGTGCAGTGTGAAAGGTTAGCTTACAGAAATACAGCATTACTTGCAGCTAAGCCATGTTTGGAGTCATGTAAAGCATGACTTGGCATGTTGCAAAACTACAATATTCAAGACATATTTTAGCCCTAGATACAACCAATTTAAATATATCTTAAGTAAATAAAATGCATACTCTCACAGATACAGAGACAGCCTGAGTAACACTCCCCCCCTGTCTTACTGAACCCTGTTCCCTCGAATCTGCTTCAACCCATTGCCCTGACAGTGTGTCCGATATTCACATCTGTGATGACTGCTTCGCTTTCCTCTGCCATATTTATACCTGCCTTCAAACAGGCAAGGGTTACGCCATTACGGAAAAAACCTACATTCAACCCCGCTCAGGCTGAAAGCTATCGGCCGGTTTTACTACTTCCCTTCCTATCCAAAGCTATCTAAAGGGGTGTCTCAAAACAGGTCACCGACTCTCTCACTTAAAATGACCTACTCCACCCAAAACTGTCTGGCTTTAGAAGTGGCCACTCCACTGAAACAGCTCTGTTGTCTGTGACAGAAGCCCTAAGGGCAGCCAGAACTGAAGGACAATCCTCGGGCACTTATCCTACTTGATTAATCAGCTGTCTTCGACACAGTGAACCACAGCATACTGCTAACTCCACTCTCAAACATGCGCATTACAGGCGTAGCGCACTCCTGGTTTCAATCCTATCTCACTAAGTGCTCCTTTAATGTGTCATGGCAAGGACAACTGTCCTCAATCTGCAGCTTTTCCACAAGGGTACCCCAGGGTCGGTGCTGGGCCCCACTCTGTCTGCCATGTACACCACCTTGCTGGGCCATGTTATCCACTCACACAGATTCTCATATCTCTGCTATGCTGATGGATGAAGGAACACCACCTTCAGCTTAATCTGCCTAATGCCGAACTCCTTGTGATCCCAGCCCAGACTTCGATCTGCCATAATATTAATCCCAATATTGGCTATGTCACTGTTGCTTTGAACAAGACTGCAAAAAACGGGTCTCATGACTGATGACCGGCTATCATTCTCTGACCAAATTACCTCCGTAGCCCGGTCATGTGGCTATGCATTGTATAACATGCAAAAAAATCAGACCATACCTGACCCAATATGCAACTCAGCTTCTGGTACAGTCTATGGTCACCTTTCACCTCAATTACTGCAACTCTTCCCTTTGCTGGGCCAACTGCTTGCACAATAAAATCATTGCAAATGGTCCAGAACGCGGCAGTGTGTCTGGTATTCAATCTACCTAAAAGGGCGCACATCACTCTGTTCGTTAACCTGCACTTGCTCCCTGTGGCTCCTTGAATTCAGTACAAGGCTTTGACTGTGGTCACAATGAAACTTCAGGGTTCGTCCCTACTTATCCAAAGGCTATAATGAAGGCTAGTGTTCCCTCCCGGGCGTTGCAATCCTTAAACACAAACTGTCTGGCCTTGCACTCTCCTCACACAAGGCGACCTCAGTCGAAACTGCTGCTACAAGAGTAGGGTGATCCCTCTCTACCTTTAAGAACTTGTGAAGGCTTTTTTTCCATGAGAGTACTTTCCTTTCTAACAAAACTAACCTCCACTCACCAACACTGTCCTGTACCTTGGCTGCACTAACTTTGTTATGCCTTTGCTTACTGTGTTCCTCTACATATCTGTTACTTGCTTTTGTCCTCTTTTGCAAGTCGCTTTGGATAAAAGTGTCTGCTAAATGTAATGTAATATTCAGATAACCACTAGATGTACAATGTGCAAGTAGGACACAGGAGGATTGAATGACTGGTTCACCCACCTGACCAACTCATCTCCACACGTTGCCGCCACTGCCTCTTCAGCCTGCCGCTCGTAGTACTTAAGCAGAACATTCTCAGGTAGAACCTTTTCTAGTTCACTCGCAGCAAAGGAACACGTGCAGTTCCCATCCATACAGCTGAGTTCCGACTGAGAGAGAGACAGACAGACAGAGACAGACCAACTTATAAATAAACTTTAGATAGTTGGTAGAAAACCATTTATGGTAATCATACTTTACAGTGCCTTCTTATCACAAAAACCAGGAGAGAAATCCTACAGACGAGGAAGAAGAAAGAAAAAGAATCTACAACCATCCCACTGCTAATGATGCAGGGAAATATTGATGAATTTACTTTCATGTGGCTCTGCTGAAGGGATTGGCACCTTTGAATACACACCATATTATCACCAAAGAACAGGCCATCTGAGGGCTGCCTTTATCCACTCTGACCTAAATGAGGGACAACTGCACACCCTGCCTGACCAGAGGCCTAAAGCAGACCCTGTACAACTCCTCCCATCGACCTCCATGTATGAACAGGACTTACCCTCCCTGAGCCAAACACTGCCTCCTGGGCGTACTTCACCAGGCACTCTTTGCAGAAGAGATGGCCGTCTGTGCACTGTGTCATCTCCTCGAAGGCAAACTCTCCACAGCAGCAGCCACACTCAATCAGCTGCCCGTCCTGCAGGCGCACAATCAACAGCAAAAATCTCCAGTCACACGGATACTTAGTGCACACACACAACAGCAGATAGCATCTTATCTGTAATGACCAAGAGACTGCTATAGCTATATGTGCAGCCAAACATGGTCATGTAATGGAAGGGTTTTATATCTGTATGGTAAAAATGTCACAACAGTACCAAATACCCTCCTGATCATGCCAACGCAGGTTTCTATACTGACTCATGAGAGATATGACATTACTGGTATCCTTAATACTTAGTCAAACCATATCATACCATTTTCATTAATACTTAGTCAAACAATATCAATTGTCAAGCAGACAGAAGATGCATAATTCTTGTAGTCTATTATAATAAATAAATCTAATAGACATTATTATTATTATATATGTTATGCTGTCTTGTCCTACAACTTGCATAACTGTAAAGGTTACACTGCCTGTTTTATTTGGAATTGTCCAACAAGCTGGACTAAATTATATGACTGTCTTGGCAGTCTCTGAACAAACATACCTACAGACTTTATACCGCATCAGTCTTTTAAAATGATTCGTACAAAGACATTCTTTTATAACAAATCCATGGTTATTTTTTTAAGTTCATGTTCTGAAATGTTCCCATGTGAAATAATTAAGCCTTATCTCCAGATAGCACCTAGGGACATTAGCCATTTTTTTACTTGACTTAATCACCGGTGCTCTGTTATTCTGTGTATAGTGGGAATGTTGGTATTGGCAGTGAAGACATATAAATCTCAAAATGTCCACCTTTAAAAAAGTTTCTTACTTGATCAATAAATTGTGAATATGTGTGTGTGTGTGTGTGTGTGTGTGTGTGTGTGTGTGTGTGTGTGTGTGTGTGTGTGTGTGTGTGTGTGTGTGTGTGTGTGGGCCAGTCATGAAAACAAAGGTCCAGGGGATTGAAATATCACAGACAAGGACTGGAAGTTAGCAATTTGATTGATAGTCTGCCTGACTAACAAGACTAGGACATGCACAGCGCCGCCCCTTCCCGGTTCCAAAGACCACATACCTTAATGTACTGCTCTTCATTCACTTGCAGAGCCAGTAAGAAGTCCTCATGCTGTGAAAGAGACAGAGACAGAGACCAAACAATAATGACTTTTCCTGGCTGGGTGTCCAGACAGTAAATAAGCCTCAATGTCTTGTGCAACATGTTTTCTATTTTGCTGAGGACAAATACCAGACATTCCCAAAAAAAAAACTACTTGGTAGCGGTTCAGGACAAATTCATCTCGTCTTGACGTACAAGGCATTGAGGCCCTTAGCGTGATGAATCAACACAATACATCACAGCCGCTGTTGCACAAGTTGCATAAGAGTTCCCTTGAAAAACGATGAAAACAACAATCAAACCAAAAGAGGAGGTGATGGGATAATAGCTTAATGTCGGGTCTAGGCGGCTCACCTCGGCCATTTCCTTGGCTTTCTGCTGGTAGGCCTCCAGCTCCTTCATCAGAGAGGGGTCCAACCTCCCCGGCTGGCTCCAGCTCTTGCGCTTCTTCTCCAGGAAGTACATGCGCCTCTCCAGCTTCAAGGGACCTGAGAATGTGCAGGTTAACAACCAGGTTTAGGGGCCACTTTCATGTCTCGCTCATTGGCAACAGCCACTGTTAGATTTCAGGGTGAAATTCCCATCAGCTCTGTGTTGTGTTTCTGAATAGGAGAGGTGAAAGAGACACTCCAAGTGGATTAAGGGTCGATGGGAAGAGTACATTTAATAAAAAGAAATAATGACGGAGAAATTATCTGACTAGACTGAGTAACTAATCCCAAGACAAAAACAACTACGGTAATTCTGAGCAAGTCCAGGCTAGCTGACTGTCGAGGCTTCAGATGCTGGATTGATGGCAGACACCCAGAAGTGTCTTGGTAGCTGCGTCCAAGACCCTTTTTCTGAAGGGGTCATTCTGAGACTAGACAAATATGCTAATCACCCAACAGGGGTGTGTATCTAAATTGCTGAAAAGGTGGGACATGCACCAGATGCATGGATGGTAAGGCAACCTGGCAGAGCGTAAATCATTTTGCTGTGGTGGGCCTCTGTGGCTGCTAAGGTGTTTAGAGAATGCAGGGCCATGGATTCCTTGGGCCTACTGATACGTCAGCCAGCTACACAGGCATACTGTTTGCTATACTCAGCCTGAGCGCAAAGGTCAAATGCAGTGGCAGACACAAAATAGCACAATAGCATCGAATTCCCAGAGACTACACATGTGAAATGTTGCTGAAAACCGTGTTGGAGAACAAGGAGAAAAGGCAGTATTCAGTCACCCTGCTCAAAGTTGAAATCCATGTAGATTCGCTCGTTCGTTTCTCTACGTTTCTTCCGTGCCTGTGCGAGGTCCTTGGCATTCTCCTGCCATTTCTTAAGGGCATCAAATAAGGCCTTGAATGGAAAGCAAAAGCACTGTAAGATACATGTCTGGCTTTACAAATTGCATGCAGTTACTGGAGTCACCAACAGAAACCCTGTAATGGATATTCTAGTTTGAATTTACACATAAGGTCACCATAATATTAAGACAAGTTATTGTAAATGTAAACCACTATAATGGTTCTATCATTTAATTAGAATTATCTCCTAAAAGGGCTGGGTGCCCATTTGCCTTCTAAACTATGTTAATGTTATGTCAATGCCAAAAAGAGCTTTAGATCTATAAACATCCTTGAAGCATTCTTCTGAGAGGATTTGAACATTCCCCGGTGATTTTGGTCATTACTAAAGTGATAACATTACACACTTGCTGCATATATGGGGGCTAGCACCTTCATGATGCAAATCTGCAGTTCTACCACATCACAAAGATTCACTATTGAATTAAGGTCTGGTGACTGTTCTGCCATTTTGGGTAAAGGAAATCCACAGTTGCATTCAAGACACCAGTCTGAGACAATCTTTGTGACACTGTAAATTATCCAGCTGAAACATGGTCAAATGTGGAACAGGCTGCTGCATTTAATGGCACACATTAGGCACAAAGAGGCACAAACTGTGCCAATAAAATATCCTCCACAGCATAACACCTCTTCCCTAGCCTAAAATAATCAACACAAAGCAGGGTGGATCTGGGCCTTCTTGTTGTTAAAGGAAAATTTTGACTATACCATCTGAATGTCATGACAGAGCCCCATTAGACCAATGAGCAATGCTACCCCATCTTCCATCTTGTGTTGAGCCCGTGCCCACTGCATAAAGACTTAGCTGCCAGGGTGGAGCATCTGGCACAGTCCTCACCTGCTGAAACCCATCTGTTTCAAGGTCCAGCAAGTACTGACCTCAGAGTTGCTGTCCTGCACAAATTGGTGCTACATGTGGTTATTTGGGTTATCCTACTCTGTCTCAGTGCAAAGCAGTCCAGCCCGTCTTCTCTGATCTCTGTAGTCAACAGGGTGTTTTATGCCTGGGAACTTCTGTTAGATGGATGTTTATTTTTCTGACCGTTCTCTGTGAACCTTACAGCTGACACAGACATAGTGCGTGAAAAAACCCTGTAGATAAGCAGTTTTTTTACAGTACTGAAATATCGAAAGCACCACCAAACTGGCTAAAACCACCTTTTTTCCCCCATTCTAGTGCTGCAACAAATAATTATTTTCAAGATGGTAATTAACTAATGATTTTCTTGACAAACGGGCGAGTTGGTTAGTAGGAAAAACCATCAACGTTTCACAAAGGCCAAAATGATGTCTTTAAATATCATGTTCCATTCATATTCCAGATATTCGTTTTGATTACTTAAGACTAAAGAAGCACACACAATATTACATAAGGAGTTGACATTGGAGAACTTTGACAAAAATATTTTAAAAGGCACACATCAACTAATTGAGTATTAAAATTGTTGACAATTTATTAGTTAATTGTTTGGTTAACGGATTAGTTGTGGCAGCTTTGGCTGCCCTATTATGGCGTTTGGAGTTGACCTCAGCAAGCCCTCAGGGTGCACACAATGATGTGACTGGTGATTCTACTCTGCATGCTACTGACTAAATAAGGTCAGACAAGGGACACAAATACCTTGTAAGACACGCTTAACTTATCCGTAGTAGAACAGGAAAGCCTAAGTCATGTAACTTGACGGGTGGGTTATGACTAAAGTGCTTAGATTATAAGGTGCATGAGGCAAACAAAAGTAAATAGCAATTTAAATAGTAGGCATCATCATTGTAAAGTACTTTAGAAGACAACTCATTATTGGGCCATAAAAGGTATAATACTTTTGCCATCAATGAATATGAACTATACATCCAATAGTGTGTTAGAAGAGTAGCCTAGTGGGTAGACTAGTGAGTTCACTGTACTCTTAATTACCTGAATAATTTGCCATAGGGGTGTAATGAGTCAGAAGTGATGTGTGAACAACTGCACTTCATTTTTATAAATAAAGTACCCAAATATAAAAATGTAACAGTGTTCTGCACTTGGGCAAACCACTGACACATGACACTATGAGGTTCAAGGGAAAGGAAACAGCTGTAAAAGTCATTTTAGAATGATTTGATTAAAAACTATGATCATATATCTTTAGGGTCTGAGTCCCTCCCCCTAAAACAACATCAAAAAACATTGGTGTGTGTGCAGCATTAAGTTTACAGTTATCCAACATGTAAAGGGTAGGTCATTGCCCAAATGTAGGACTGTGCCACCCCGACACACTGTATCTGTACCTTGCGGGTGATTGCATAGTGTCCTTTGAGGGAGTTGAGGGTCCACCTGATGTCCTGGCAGCTGAGCATTCGGAAGTCCCTCATCAGCATGTCTGACGCCTGCATCACAATCGCAGGGCTGACCTGCTTCAGCTTGGAGTAGTCAAAGTAGTTTTCACTTTCCTGGAAAGTCAACCATTAAGTAAAAATGAAACCAAAACAGTACCAACCATGTGCTGCTCCAACAATTTACACCACTGTTCATATACTCATTTACTCATATACTCTTTTTACTCTATATATACTCATTATTTTAAGTGATTTGTAACAACTCTTTCTTTGGTATGACAGACTTAGAGACAATAATATATATATTATACACTTTCAGAAAGAAACTAATTCATTGGTCCCCTTGCTCCTCTGATTTGGAGAAAATGAATTAGGTTTGGTAAGAAGCAAACTCACACACTCATTTGTCACACATACCTGCATTTCCTCACTTGGTTCCAACAGACTACTGGAGGGTGCCAGCACTGCATTCTCTTTCCTCGGGTAATTAGGGTTTTCCAACAACAGATTGCATATGCTGTTGACAAAGTTAAAATCACAGGACAAAGTAAAGGTTAGGCACCAACTTCCTTTTGTTTTCATGAATTTGTTGTTTTTGTTCTGAAAACAGGACACTTGGGTTCTTTCGCTTACGTATTAGGGTCCTTAATATTGTTCCTCTCAATGAAGTCGGTCAAGTAGGCTTCTTCCACGTCGGGGAAAAGGGTCACCTGTGAGTGTGTGAAAACATAGTAAGAGGAAGCTGATGTAAAAACGGAAGCCATAAAAGCGGCAGCAGTCATGATGAAACCTTCCCCTCTTTCCAAATCAAAACAAACATCCAATCAAGCTGGCAAATAGGTTAATGCAAGCACTGGTGCTGGCACAAAGGTGTTGATATTAATGGCAGTAACATTAGAACAATCACATTAGTGGGCGAAAAAAAACTTTTAAAAGTTCACTTGGCAGACATGAACATTTCTGCTGATTTGTCTGGCTGTTTAACCGCCATGGAGGGATAATGCATCGTGTTTAACTTGGATCAGCTTTAAAAAATATATATATTTTAACTCTTGTCCATTTTTTTGTTTACACATTAAGGTCTGTAATTTGTTAAAGAAAACACATTTAGGATAGAATCAAAAGAAAAGGTTTTTTGCCTGTATCTACAAGCAGGCAATTACAAAAGGAGTAACAGACTTGAGGCCTGGAATATACTTTACAATATAAGGTAGCCCCTGGTCACTTGTGTCCTGCTGACAACAATGCATTTGCGCACACACCGTGGCTGCAATACACACTCTGTGTTTGTTTAGTGCATTGGTCGTGTATAAAGAAAAGATACGCGATGCGTGAGTGAGACCCAATATTGACATGACTGAGGTGGTGGTGCAAGCACGGTGACAGGAGGCCATAGTGACAGATCACCGATCCTAATTATTCTAGGTGGCCTGTCCCAAGGGGAAATCTCCGGTATAACCCGCAGTGCTGCAACTGGTTTGGTATGCACAGGCTTGGTTGAACAACAAGTATATTCCAGACCTTGGAGAACTCCTTTTTGTAAGTCGCTTTGGATAAAAGCGTCTGTTAAGTGTAATGTAATGTAAATGAAACATGTATGATACATTTATATATCTGCACAAGTCAAAATAAGTGAAACTATCCAGCAGTTTTCCAGTATCCAGTGTCTCGTAACCCTTGCAATTATCTATGATAAATGAATTTTTTTTAATATTATAAATACTCTTAATGTGATTATCTTTCATTTCCATGGACACTACATAAAACCAAACCAGCACGGCGAGTTTTGTTGAAATGTGAGTGAATGAGTGTAATGATTTAAACATGGAACCTCCCTGGTATGAAATTTAGTACATCATTAAATGGCAATTATTAAAGACTTTAATAAATATACATTATATTTTATAAAATAAAAGAATCATTTATTGACATACACAAACACCTTGCAGAAAGCCTTCCATTAGGGTTAAATAGGACAACCCACCCTACTTTCCACTGTTTTTTAAACGCATCCCTGCTGCTCACTCTACTTGAACTTACCACCTCCCTCACAAGGTCCTGCGTGGTGACCGGATTCGCCTGCTGTCGCCGCATCTGCCCTTCCCTGGGCGCAGAGGGCCCGGGCCTCTCGTCGTCCACCTGAGCTGGGGGCTCCGCAGGCCTGGCAGGGTTCCCCACCACCCTCTCCGCCCTGGGTGCAATGAGAGCCACCGGATTCGATGGCACGTGTGTATTCCATGGCGCGACTGCTACCGCAGTCCCGCCAACGACGGCAGCTGCTGTTGTCGCTACTGCAGCTGCCGCGGGTCTTTCCTGAGGTGGGGCGATGGGGGCGACGGCAGCAACACCCTCAGTCCCGCTGTGCTGCGCGCCGACCGCAGTTCTGTGGGAGGCGGGAGGCCTTAGCAGAGGTTGGACTTTCGGTCGAACTACAATCGGTATGGCCTGGTGGGCGAGCAGACCATTGGGCACGGGTGCTACATACTGGGTCTGTGCGTCTGCAGTAGGCAAGAGAGGTCTGGGGTAGGCGTTACTGTCTCTAGACGTAGAGGGGTAGGCATGACTGACTCTAGACGTAGAGGGTACAGCGTCACGGTCCTCGTGCTTGAGATGTATGGCTTTGTTTCCTGATATGGGCACCATGGCCTGGTCGGGAGCGTCCGAGGCTTGGGGCGTTTCCGCGGGAGCGTGGCTCCAGGCCGAGGGTGTAAACTGCGCGGGCGCCCCACCCCATTTGGCAGCAGGTCGTATGAGCTGCTTCGCTTGCGACACAGGAGGCTGCAGAGAAGAGTGCAGGGAACAGAACAGAACAGTCACACATTACATTTCACCCACACTCTTTTCCAGAGTGACTTACAGTGGGCTATGTACAGGGTCAGTCCCACGGGAGCATTGCTGGATTAGAGGCAAAGAGTGCAGGGCACAGAGGAGTCAGTCAGACCAGGAAACTACAGTGCCTGCTGTCACACAGTCTAACAAAATCAAGCCTGGAATATAACTGCTCTGCTTCAACCGTCTGGGGCTCTACTGAACACAGTCACTTGGCAGTTGTGTTAGCTGCGTAACTGTTTAAATATGCAGCATTTGTTTCAAATAATTTAAAGCGTTTATCTGATTCAACTGTGTTCTTCATTCTGAAGGCCACAGTTTTTCATGCGTTCAATTGTACCACACTGTACCAATACGCGTTTCCATGTCTTGATCACTCAATTTCAATTAGGGAAGCTAAGCTTAGGTAACTGAAACATCCTTCAGTTGAAATCTGTAACAATATAACATATAAATTATATAATATATATATATATATATAAAATATATAAATTAGCCAACATCTAGCCAGAGCAACTTAGAGTGAATTAGATACAGAGTCAGCCTCTTGGAGCAATGTAGGGTTAGATGCCCTTGCTCAAGGGCACTACAGTCATGGATGACGGCACAGGACAGTGCTGGTTATTCAGTCCCCCACCCACACATTTGTTTCTACTGGTACAGGTACAGAACAACTCTTAACTATAACGTTTAACAGAAACAGCAACTAAATCTTCAAAAATTATTGTACAATTAAATCACTATTTCTGTTTCCATCATCAGCCATGACGAAGCAGTATTTACTGCATAACATGGCAAGTCAGCCCTGGAAACTGTTCGCAGGAAGTAGGATCTGAGTATGTCCTTGCTTACCTCCAATATTCTAACTTCATCGTCGTCTTCGTCGTTGACCAAAAGTGCCATCCTTGGTCGAATGGAGCTTGGCTCTTCATCTGAGTCATCAGATATCGTAATGGCCGAGTCTGCCGTGGCATGCGTCCTCTTTCTTGGTCTGTTGCCTGTGGAACATTTAGCAGAGATATCCTATGAATGCACGCTAGACTTCGGAAGTGACAGAAGTGAAATTAACTCAAACATTCAGACAAAATTCACTTCAGCTTTTTATGTTCATTTAGCATAGACCTGTATCCAAAGTGACTTTTAGAAATACAGTGTTTGTTGCTATTAAACCCATCATCCTGTCTTAGCACATAGGTCTGCTGTTCAGCCTGAAAAAAATGCCTTTTGCTTAGCAATGGAAGGGCCCTTCCCTTTTATAACACGAGGAAAGCTATACTCATACACTTACAGACTAAATCAACACTGCACTAAGATAAAAATTTTCAGACAATCAAGACTAAAATTAAAAACTAAAAGTTCCTATGAAATTTCCACAGCTACATACCTTGACTTCGATGTGTGTTGAAACTGGCCAGGTGAATGACATCGTCATCACTCATATCCTCAGCCATGGCCACACAGATTGGCTCCCTGAGTCCTCCACTGTTTCGCTCACACCGGCACAAGCATGCACATAGACAATGTGTCTAGGCATCAAATGGATAGGATGAGCCTGGGGGAAAAAAAGCACAAACACACAACCATTAATATACAGTGAAACAAGTCAGAAGCAGAATTAGTAAGAGTTTAGGATCCCAATCATTGAATCAATGAAACCCACACACTCCAAAGGCCATATTTTAGATCTAGTCAACACCCCTGGCATTACACCATCAAACCTTTGCCCTAAAGACCTCTCTATCTCTGATCACATGGCCATTTTGTTTAACACTTCTGCTCCCTACCCACTTTCATGGTACTTGTGCCTCTTGCTTCATCACAATCAGGAACAAAAAAAAACGCTACAGCTAATCTGTTAGACAAACACACTACAGTGTACTTCCATCACTGAGCTATTAAACTCCTGTCCTCATGATTCAGTCTCACATTACAACTCACAACTTTCTGACTCTCTCAATCTCCTTATCTCACTGAAGACACGTACTGCCTCTTTCTTGCAAGCTGCCTTCAAGCTTCGAGCTAAATTGAAGGCTTCCAGGCATCGGCTGAAAAGACTCAGTTAGAGGACTGGTCTGACAATCCATGCAAGGGCATACAATGAGCATATGTCTCCACCTACAAAAAGTCCCTCAATGAAGCTAGGACCACTTATCATTCCACCATTATTGCCAGAGGCCAATGCAACCCAAAAGCTTTGTTATGCCAACATTGTATGTTCCTTACACTTTTTACCAACAAAATTAGCACATTATACAAACAGCTTCAATCAAACCCTGCCACCATCCCTGTGCACCATCTGTTCACCAATTCATCAAGTGTTTAATGATTGACTGTGTGTTTGATCTGGTTGCTAAGTCTAGGTCTAGCTACTACCCAGTGTAGGTCTGTCCCTTTGACCTGCTCTTTGCCTCTTCCTGGTTAAAATTATAAATTTGTCTCCCTTAACTGTCTCAGGTCCCCAGTCTCTCAAGTCATCACTCCTGTCTTTGAAAAAGCTGCAGCAGCCATTGATAATAATGAAAACTATCGCCCCCCCTTTCCAACATCCCGTTCATTGCAAAACACCCAGTACTCACTGCTGTCAATCAGCTCCAAGACCACCTAATACATCATGGCCTTGGCTATGGGGGAAGTAGTCTGGGTTCAGGGCCATGCACAGCACTGTAACTGCCCTGGTAAAGGGCATCTGCTGCTTACACAAGCAATGCCAAGTTTCTCATTCTCCTTGACCTCACAGTGACCTTTGACACTGTGTGCCACAACCATGTGCCATTAGCCTAAGCTGTCTGGAATCACTGCTTGGCATCACTTGTCTTCCACTAGCCTGGTTCAAATCACATTTTACACCTTGAGAACGGTTTCCTTCCATTGGAAACGTTAGATCTACAAAATCTCCCCCACAGACACCCAGCGGATGACATGTATTGGCCTCATGGGTGCGGAGCCTTCAGTGGGACTGGCTAAACACTGACTAATTCTTCCCTACAGACACTGACCTGTTGACAGCCCATGGCTGACAGAACCTTCAGGGTGGCTGGCCACAGATTGTGGAATGCCCTGCCACTCCAACTAAGCATCTGGTGCCATGTTTTTATTTGCCTCGATGAGTGCTTTTGAATTTAAAGTGTGCAGTGTCATTGTGTATCGCGAGAGGCTCTTATAAGTAAAATGCATTTTTTTGAAATGGATTGTTATTACATCCATAACTATGTTGGAGCCTATTAAACCCATTACACAAGACTGAACTAGTCGAGATCTAGTCACATCACACCACATTACAAACATGGGCAGGGCACATGCAAGGATCAAACACAGCCCAAACAGGAGTCCCTTGTCAGAGGAGAATGGCTTATCTACCGTTAAAATATTTTGCTGACACAGACCTGTTATGAAATCATAAGAAATGTCAACACAGTTTTTAGCACACGACTCCTTTAACGAGTAATATTAACTTAATACACGTTTATTATGCCAGCAGATTATTGATGAGTATTCCTCGCTAGCTGCCATGAACGTTAGATTAGGGGAAAACCTTGGTTGGCTAACCAGATTCAAAACTGGAAAACCCCACGCCCTTCTACCAGACGTTAATTAACTGAGGTAATACACAGGTGTTTGTCACACAACGTTTCAGGATAACTTTATCACAATAGAACAAACCACTACCGACTAATTCCAAAGGCTGTCATCATTCACGAGCGTTTATACAAAGAGTTTGATGTCAACCTACTTAAAGCGTGGTCCAGTGTATGTGCATCCTCTTGTGGTTATCCAAGTTATCAAACTCTGAGATTCGCCTAACTACGCGGCATTTAGTGATAAGGTAGCCCCTGGTCACTTGTGTCCAATCTTTCAATCTCTCTCATTCCAGGCAGCTACCTGGTTAGCTGCACATCAAGAAAAGCTTTACTTACATGCTAACTAAAGCAGGTAGCTAGCCAGCTAGTAAAGCTTCACGTTAGCTAGGCTCCTGATGAGAGAGTGCAGGCACATAACATTAGCTAATCGATAGCTTTATGAAGATTATAGGAGGTCCCATGACCGCTCAAATGAACTTCAACAAGCAATTCTTTTCCTTCAGACACACAAAGTCTCGAGTGGTACGAGGCGACCCACACTAAAACAATTACTTTTGCAATTCCTTACCTCCGAAACACAATATCCAGCTGTTAGCTAGCCAGCTAACATTTCCAACATTTCTTGTTCTACCACTCGCCGGATATTGAAACAAACAGCCAAAACAAGCCGTGCGTCTTACGTCACACGTACGGAAGAGTTGGGGGATGTAGTTTTTCCCCTGGTAGACGGCAGCTCACTTTGCTGTTGTTCTTGTCTAAAATACGACTGTAGATGTCCCTATTTTTCTCCTCAAGAACCACGAACAGTTTTTTGTGGTTATATGGTAGATGTACCTCCTTTTCCAAATATCTACATTCATCATTTATATTACTGGGCAAAAATGGTTCAAGTGGTTTTGCACCATTTAGGTTATTTGAGATTGTGCCACAATAAGAAATACTGTTTTAAAATCCTTATACCATTCCACTTACTAATGTTTGTGCTAAAAGCCAACATTCCCCTGTCTCATGACTATAACTATATTATTCTTTCTGATCTTGGCAAAGATAGTTTAGATTCATTAACAAACTAGTTATGGTTATGATACCCAATTTATGTTTTTTCCCCAGGTACAGACAACAATGCCTGTCCGTTTTGAAGCACTGATTTTTGCTTTGGTGCCTCTGATTCTTGTTGCAAAAGCTATTGCCTCAAACCAGTTTTATGTGTTTAAAGCCAAACTCTATCCTGAAATCAGAAACAAAACAGTCAAAATGAAATCACAATAAAGAAGTTAGTAAACACTACACCAAAAAATGGAAAGCTGTTCAGATGCATACAATAGCACAAAATATTTCTTACAGCACTAAACATTTTTAACTAAAAAAAAAAAATCTAAACTCAGTATGTATGTGTACTATACATAGACTAAAATACACTAAGTGGGAGTATTAGATTGTTTGTTGAAATACTTTAGATGTATAGTGATACAGTACAAATGAAAACTACTTGTGCTGTATACAGTGCTGCAAACAAAAGGTCACTGGGCTTCGTGATGTCTTTGGGTTGGGCCAGGCCACAACACCTCATCCACATCACAAGCAATGATGTCCCCTGCCTGTCAGACAACAGGCAAACAATGCCCTGAGGTGTCATATCCATCCTTGACACTGTTCCTCCCCTATGTCACAGGCCAATTCCATGGCCTCTAAGAGATTTCATAAATTGTCGTCAACCCATAAACAAGAACATCTACAATGGTGGCTCCAATTCAGTTGGTAGAAAAAAACACTATTTCTTTTGCTCTTCCTTTACCTCCTCCTCCTTGCCATGCCTCTCACATTCGGACTCTCTGTCCTCTTTGTCTCTGATTGGCTCTCACATTCGGACTCTCTATCCTTTTTGTCTCTGATTGGCAGCCATTTTCAAGCTGCAACACTTAAAAACCTGGTGGGTCTATCAGCTGGCTTATATTGGTGGTGTCAGCTCATTTGAAATAAAGTAAACTCAATTCTGACTCATGCTTAACGTATAATATTTGTGATCTATTTGTGATTAAATGTGGAGAAGAATGTTTACCATTGTGCGTGATGTTAAATAATGCAAAATGTGTTTTAAGAATGAGGAGTCAGTGAGTTTTACAAATTGTGTTCTACTATGTGAAAGTTGTTGCAGGTATTGACAAAAGAGTAAACAGTTCTGAGAAATAGATCAAGCGATTTAGAAATTTGTTCAGCCAATAGGGTTTTGCGCTTTAACAATTGAGAAAAACGGCAAATGTCTGATGGAGAGCAGCCTATATCTCCTGGACAACCACTTCATCTGGGAGGTCAAATTCTATTCACTGGACCTGATCCATCATTCTTACCAACTGAGAGTCTGTGTAGGATTTTGCCATTCATGTATTGATGACTTAGGAAGAAAAAAGGGTCTTGTCTTAAATGGTTTTAAAAAAGACAATAGATTTTTATGTTAACTGGATATTGTTGTACTATTTAGGTTGGTGCCTATCACATTTTCCAATGCAGATGCATAGCAAAGACAAGACAAAGCTTACAGTTCCTCATATCTGGTATTCAACTAAATCCATGGGAATGTCATCATGTGCAGATGTGTGTTATACAAAGGATTTCATGTCAGTTCATATGAAAATCTTATTTGCGTGGCAACAGGAGCTAAATCTACAGTGAAGCTGAGGAGTTTGCTGTCATGGTACCAGACAGCAAATGATGAGGTCCAGACTACAATAATGCCTGAGTTAATTTCAGCTGGCTTTAGTGTTATGATCATAGAAAGAAAATATTCATCAATTTCTACTCTTGCTGCAATTAGATTTGTTTTGCATCTTATGACAAGGTGACTGGGAGGTGATTAAGTATGCTACCATTTTTCTTGGAGGACAAAAGTGCTGTCTTTTGTGCTATTTTAGTTAAATGTGGCATGTGTCAGTGTAAATGTTAATGAGATCAATTACTCACAGATTTCATCTTGTTCATTTTGCATGTACAAGAGGAATGGTTTGGTTAAGGGCAAAATTGCAGGAGTATTCTACATTTCCAATATACTAATGCCAGAGAAACCCAGGCTCTGTCAGGACCTTCTATCGGAGGCAACTAAAATGATCTGCAACATAATAAATAGCTTGCAGTTCTGCAAACATCCCTCTAGATTTTCATATAATTTACCACAAACATGACACCTGGAATGGAAGACTTAACCCTACATAGTTCAGCATGAATTGAAAACCACATGTATTTAAAGGAAGCCTGGTCAAAACATCCAGCAAAATGAATGGTGCCTGCTGTGCGTCTGGGGAATATCTGTTTTGTCTGGAGTCCTTGGACGCTGCCGAAGAAGCATTTAGAGACTGCCCATTTGAACATGCTGTACAAACGACATCAGTTTTTGATTAGCAGTCAGGCTTACCTATTTTTTTGTCAAAATAAATCTATCCTTTTCCACATTTTAAATGTAATCTGGATATAAAAATCAATTTGCCTTGAGTAATTATGTTATCACCCAGAAAATTACGAGATGAGGAGTTGGTCCAGCTTCTAAAGGCTGTCATTATGCCTGAAAATACACCAGTGGTGCTTTTCCTTTTTACATCCCCAAGCAAAAGCATAGCAGGCCACATTTCTTTTTGAAAAGCCAAACCCTGTAAAATGTACAAAAAGGAGAAAGAAAGTATGTGGAGATAGAATCTTTTGTTTCCTTTACCTTTGAAAGGCATACTTTTCAGCCACTAAATTCATTTAGTTGAATTCATTCTAGCTAGAGTATAACAAAGCAGAACTTGCCGAAAGCTGACTCAACCCACCAATACGCACTGTTAACCGAGATACTTTAGTATGAAGACGTCAGTCTCCTTTCTTGGAAGTACTTTTGGTTGGGTTTGGGGTTGGGGGGTGGACATTTGATTCAAAAAGAGTGAAGTCAGCCACACGAGAAGCCAAGTAGCATGAGCCAGCACACAAAAAAATAGTTTATTTGATTCTCTCTAGGGCAGACGTAGCAAGATACTCAGGTGCGCCCTGCAGAGGGTTGTTGTTTGTAAACCAAAACCAACAAAAACATCTTCATTATCCCTACACCCAGCCATTTCTACTTAATAAATTATGAGATTGTTGTCTGTTTCTACTTTTGGTCTCTTAATCAAAATGTAAAGCTTGTTGGTATTTCAATGACTAAGAGGTGTTCCCTCCAAACACTTTATTTTACCATTTAAGGCAGCTGCAACTACAAAGAAGTTTTTCTCTAAACATTTTTATTGGACAGCTTTTGAGTTGGCAAGGTCCCATTGCCGGTCTAGAATCCCTTTTTATTTCTTTGTCTGAGACTCATTAAGAAGATTGAAAGATTGCTGAATATTATGCTGTAATATCACAGTGGAAATCTCATTTAAAGTACCACAGACCTCTTTTTCAGAAAGTAGGTCAATAATTCACCATCTGGTTATATTCGATGACAAGTTTAGGGGAAACCAAAGTACTGAAATTTCATGTGGATTGCATAGATTAGGTTGGGCCCGCAACTTCATAATCATTTATATTGTCACTTTGAGTCCAACTGTGATTATTCCTCCTCAATGTGTTGAGTACACTCTCATTTCAACACACCATCTGCTATCTTATTCCAGGTGATTAGATGCTTTCGAAAGATGGGATAATGCTCGGCTAGACCAACGTGCATGCTGAATATGATGGCTTTCGTTTTTCTTGCACGCTCCGTCGAGAGTGTGTGTTGCTCCCTGCAGTCGTGTGTGTCTGAAAATCCACAAAAGCACTCAGACCCACTTATTCCTGAGCGAACCCTCGGCCACTGCCGCTGGCCCCGGTCTCTGGGGAAGAGAGTCAGTTAATGTAGCTGACACGTGCTCGGTGCTGGCAGGCAGAGGCTGCATAAGGTCTTCTTCACATGAGACAATGGGAACTGATGAGGAGAGGAAAGAGAACGGATGTGAAGGTTTGGGAGGGAATTAAACTAAGGAGAGAGAGAGAGAGAGAGAGAGAGAGAAAGAAAGAGAGAGACAGAGAGACAGAAAGAGACAGAGAGAAAGCAAAAGAGAGAAAGAGACATGTGGGCTATCTGCCATGGAATGTTCTGCCAAAATGAACACACAATTTGACCTGTGATGACTGCCACATCTGACACAGCGTCTGCATATGAAGCCCTGGCTCTTAGCACAACCTGACCATGTTTCAATTGGTCCTTCACTCGCTGGGCTTCCTGAATTTGACTTGGGTCTGTGTGGTTGGGAAATGCTATACTGATTATGTACACATTTCCCAAGACGCAAAATTTAATTGAGCAAGAGAACGTACTAAAGGGACCAACCGAGGCCATCGTCTAGAGCAGCCATGAACTGAAGAATGCAGAGGGCTGCAATTACCTCAGAGAGTGCCGCCACGGCTCACTGCACTGCAGTTCACCTCCAGCAGCGTATGGGACCAAAAGGTGCTTTCAAGAGATTTTGATCATCTATAAAATATTTCACCCGGGTATAAAATTGCACATTTGGAGAAACCTTTGCCTTACCCTTTTTTCACACAAGGATTTTCACACTGTGCAGTGTGGAGTTCATACGAGAGATCTGTGCAGCTCATTTTTTTACTAGGCTCACAACAACATTAAACTGCTCTGTGTTTAATGCTCTTCAGACTCTAATTAAATGTGGGCTACTGACTTTTCCTATTTTTTTTCTGACTACGAAAAAAAAGTCTTCCCCATCTGTGTAAACAGCAGCATAGGGTAGTCTTCTCTTCTCAGGATTTTGGTCTGTGGCTGAGGAGAAACAGGCAGCCCTACATTCAAAACAGGGTTATCTAATCCCTCCTTACTGTAGCCGAGATAAGGAGGCCTCACTATTAACATTACCTATCAAGGTCAAAACACGGAAAATAATGTCATAAGTCACAGTGTAATGTCAGTGTGAAAACACTATTGTTTTTCAATAAACTCTTCAGACTGAAAGAACAACAAACTGCCCCATGGTACCATACCACAATTGTGTAAACGTTTATTAACTGAGTTGTACATTTTGTTTTTGTTGTTTTTTTTTCCCCCCGTTCTACTGAGAGGAAAATTAAAACTGAATTACACAAATGCATGCGATTACAAATCTCTAGAATCTGTAAATACAGCACATACAGCAAAAAAAGCACAATCAAAAACCAGTTTGGCGTTTTCTCCACAAAACACAAAACCATTACAGAGGTAATCACATTTTATGTTGAGACTCATCCAAACACTTTTTCATGCCTTACCATTTAAGTGTCCTCTTTCTTTAAAACTATCCCATTTAACATTGCAATGCGTGGCTGATGTAATTCAGTATCACAGTGACACAAACAGAAATAGGCCTAAAACCACTTATATAGTACAGCAGGTAAATATGATACAAAGCCACTTTGAACAATATATTGATAGCAACAATAAAATTAAGCAAAGACCAATTATCTAAAGTATTTCCTTGACTTTATAATTTGATAAACAATAAACATTTACAACAAGATGAGGTTGCCTGTGTGTTGGTCTCCAAAACCATTTTTGTTTGTTTGTTATAAATAGACAATACTTCAATTTAATTTCCTTTCTACAGACAAAATACACATTTTTTTTAGAGTAGACCACTAAGTACAAGACCACAATGAATAAATAAATATCATGTCAGATATATTCTATTCTGTCTTTTGCCAGGAAAAAATACCACCGGAGCTTGTCAGGAAAGGGGTTGAAAAACATCCCCATAAAAACCATCTGTCCAGAATCTTCCAATATGCATATATCTCCTGTTAATCTGATTTGATTCTTTGCTCATATGTGATTTTTATTTTTTTGTATACATTCACATGTATGCTCAATTAATATGAGCTAATGCACTTTGAGAAAGATATATTGTTCCAGCCCAGCAGCTATATTTCACAACCTTACATATTAAGCAACTAAAGGCCAATGTAGCAATAGGGAATAGGCCATGACAGACTGTAGTGGCTATTTATATCAGAATTTGCTGTGCGCATCTGGCTCACTGTTTTGAGGCGTTAGGGTCATAGTATTGGTAAACTGATGACTCGTGGATGACACTGACCTCTGTGATGAGTGCCTGAACTTCCTTCTGAAGCCCATGCCTCGCTTTTGTCGATCCCTCACATACTCCTGATAATTTTTGGTCAATAGTGTGTATAGAAATGGGTTGATACAACTATTGCTGTAGGCCAAACAGGTCACTATGAAGTTGACATATACCATGGTCCTTTGAGAAAGATCTCCATTTCCAAAGTAGTATATACTGAGCAACTGCCACAGCCAAAAGGGTAAAAAGCATGCCCAGTAAGTCAGAACAATACTGAAGATCATGTAAAGTACCTTCTGTTTGGGGCAACTGGTCACACCCTCAGAGGTGACAACAGTGGTCTGGGACACCCAGTAAGTTCTTGCTAATTTCAGATACAAAAAGCCAATGATGAATCCAGGAGCCAGGATGCAGGTGTTAAACAAAACAGTAAGGTAAACTTTATAAGCGCTGATTTGCCAAGTTGGGTGGCACATTCGTTTCAGAACCCCCTTTTTGTCGACGGTACTTTTTAGGTCTATCATAATCATTGTGGGCAGCGCGAGCAGGAACGAGACTATCCACACCACACAGGTGACCATCCGCCGGTAACTTCTTGATCTTCCAAAAGTGTCCAAAGGGTTGACAACGGCCAGATACCTCTCCGTGCTCATGATGGTCAGGATAAAGATGCTGGCGTGCATGGTAAGAAAATCCAGACTGAAAATAATCCGGCATCCAATGTCCCCAAAGTACCAATCCTTGGCAAAATATGTACAAACCACAAAAGGTATGGTAAAAAGATACAGAAGATCCGCTAGAGCCAGGTTGACAATATAGACATACATAGATCCTGTCACTCGTACAGATATATTCATGACGACTAAGGTATACACATTCCCAACAACGCCGATCAAAAACATACCAGTGAGCACCGTCCCTATAAGAGATGTTATGAAAACATCGTTAGAAGATTCAGATTGTTCCGCGTAAGGGACGGGTGGAGATGCGTTGACAAATACGCTTAAAGTTGAGTTTTCAACAGTCAATGCATTTTCTGCATGTCGCCCCACTGTCCCCATGTTCCTTACAACCAAAGCCCTTGAAAAAAAAATCTATTTTTTTCTTAGCGCAAATCAAGAAAAAAAAAATCCAACAATAACCTTGAATATAAAGGAAGAGAACTTTCCGAAGTATTGCAAACATTGATTGGGGTTTCAAAGAACAAAATCCAATCTCTGAAGTGTCAAAAAGCACGGCAATGTGAGAGACGTTATGAAAAACGGCTTTGCGATAAAGCTGTGACTGTTCTGGAAAAGGTTAGTGACAGGCACATCGGATCCCCAAAGTCTTCTTTCACTCTCTTGACGGACGAATGGTGCAAGACAATAGTCAAGGATTTGCTGTCCGGACGGGGTTTGAAGGTGGGATTATGCAAAATTATCTTTGCCTCGTGGTGAAGATGATTCTGAGAGATCCTCACAGCAAACTTCCTGGCAATATTCTGGACAGCAGTGCGCAACAGCTATCCTTTCCCTTGCGCTTGCCGCGCTTAGGTAGCCAAGGTTAAAGCACTCCCCTCATATGATTGCTCGGAACAGCTGCAGAGAGACAACGGAGAATTTCTGCTCACACTGATAGAACACCTGTGAGTGTAGCTGATTGTGTGTATGCGCCTGTGTATGCGTTCCACATGTGTTCAAACGCAACATTTTCAAATCTTGGTTATTATGTGTTATATAAGCTAAGAAAAAAACAAAGGCCTATAGTAGCCTATAACAGAACTAACAATGCGCCCATCAAGCTAATCCTAAGGATAAGAAACAATGGGTTTGTGGGTAACATTAATGTAACCGTAACCACGCCTTTGGAATGCGTATTGATATATTTCCTTTCAAAGGATTCAGCATAATGACCAGCGAGACAGCTCAAGGCCATTCATTTGATTGAAATAACTCGTAATTGCCGCTTATTATGGGGTCAGTGAATTGCATTCCCCATCGATAATGATGATGCAGGTGTCGCACTGTGAAGTGTGTCCTTGTTGCATGTTGGCACTCCTCCTGATGAGTGTGGCTATTCTAATCCTTTCATCATTTCACCGTCACATTTTTTATGCCTTGTCACAGAGAGTTTCGCGGTTCCTTTTGTCTAAGGGGATTGACTGTGTTAGTACTCCAGATTGTAAGTGGAGAACCCACACAGCACACTCATATAATCCACTTTGTTCTACTACATCAAATCATTCGCAAGCATGGATTTTTTTATGGAAACAGCAGTATGATTTTAGGTAGAACTCCATAAACTCATTTCACTTAAAGAAGGAAAAATGGCTACAGCCCACCGCTGTCAGGTAAAATCAAATGGACAAGAATTTGTTCAAGTCACTTGCACAAAAAGAGGCATTTGGTGGAAGATCGCTTTAGCCTAAGGAAAAAGGCTTGTGTGTTTACTGCCTGGCTATGAAGGAAAAGCACTCTCTTTCATACAAAATGCCAGTCTCAGGTTTAAGGTTGTCAACTCCCAGGGTGGCCCGATGACCCAACATAACCTAAAGTGAATCACGGCGGACAGCCACTGGGATAAATCAATGACAGGCAACATGGGAAAGCAATTTTACCCAACCAACCATCATGTAAACAAACTCCACATGCCCCACACACTTTGCCAAGTGGAAGGAAAGGAGAAATGAGAAAAATACACTTCTCTGGTTATGCTTTTGAGGGTTTCCTCCACAAAAGGTGTTCGGTGCATTTAGGATCAAATGGATGGAGAATATATTAAGGTGAGTAAGTGTATAAGAATGTTAAAAAGGCCCCATGTCTCAGTATAGAACCATTTGCAGACTTCTTGAGATGGTACAAGTGTGTGTCAGATTCAGTTTTACAAACTGTTACAATGGTTACTGTTACTGTTACAAACAGTTTAACAAACTGAATCGGTAACAAAGTTTCACTAATTTCAACATACATGGTATTCAGTCATATTTTAAATAGCCTACCTGTAAACAATGTAATACCCGTGAATACAGTAAAGATCTAGGCTATCAGTCCTGAAATAACAAGTAGTAAATGAGAGTGATCCCTGCCAAAAAACATAATATGACTGTACTGATTGTGACTCACTCATGACGTGGCATATCAGAAAGGTTGTTAAACAGACGGGGAACTGGGGATTTTAATAGCCACCATTAGCGTTCATCAGAGCTGTCAGGTCTAAGTGCTTTCACCACCTTTGCTAAATTTGATCTAATTCTGCGGATGTGCACAACATGCAAACAGATATTTCCTACCGGATATGTCTCCATGGAGACGCAATAGCGCGCACCTGAAGTGTAGAGTGCATGCCAAAAGAGCGGCCTAAAACGCACTTCTCGGTTCCAGTGGTGGCGTTTAAAAGAAAATAGCAGGAGTAGGGTCAGTAACACCCGCTGAGAAGTCATCGAGGCTTATAGAATCATACAAGCCATGAAATGACTGCTGTCTTCCGGTTGGAAAAATCCAAGTGAAATGTGAAGATGGGAAATTATAGACGACTCAATCATCTGGAAAGCGGCATTTAGCTTTTTCCACTCGTTTGAACCTCACCGAGGACACGTCAGGATATGACGTTCGAGTCGGCTAACCCAGGTGAGTTAGGTCTACATAAAATAAAAGCGACATTTTGCAGGGAGAACACAATAACAGCTTGTGGATAACCCTGAATGTCATTAAATGTGGCCTTCAAAGACATTGCGTTCTCTATGCAGGTCCAAAGAACTCCGGGAGTGAATTTGTCAATGATGGTATTATTACCAGATAAAAGGCGTAGAGCCACGATTGTCATTGGGTTTTAAAATCTTGACTATTAGAATGGTAGCCTACATGAGCCTGAGGCCCAAGGCAACACAGTGGCTAAGGGCCAAAACCACGAGTAGAATATGTTTTTCAGGCATCAAATAACTCCCCGTGCACAGTTGGGTATCTGGACCTAATCCTTGTTTAGAAATGTTTTGAACTGATTTGTTTACGGTTATGCTGTCTCTGGAGTAGCGTCCTGCTCTGTCTCTGCAGTTATTGATTTCTCCACGGTTGCCATAAAATCCAAGGCTGTGATTCACGTTCACCTTTGTTGTCCTTCGCATTGGCACTGTGACAAAAGATGCTTTATATATTTATTTGTTTACCTATACAGCCTCAGGATAACGTTTGAAATAGTCCATTATTAACACACACTCAGCAGAGACCAGCTAAACAAATTGAAATCAATCTGAAAGATGAATTACTTCCAGCTTGACTGTTTTATTATTCAGGTGGGGAGCCATTAGGACACACAAAGAAAGACATATTCCGTATGTGCTTCAAGGTGACAGTAATTGACCACTGTATGTGCACTCACCTAGCAGTTACCACTGTTTCAATGTCAACAATCCATAAATGCTGCAAGGCAGTCTTACCATACAAACCATAAAGTTAGATTTAAGATTCATCCATGCATCACAATTCCCCACTTAACCCATATTTCCACATAACTTATAAATGTTATTTTCCCAGACCATTTTAAAAAAATATATTCCAACAGTTAAGCTTGGATGTGCATTTATTAAGATGGGAATACACGTATGTGGAAAATAAATGCCTCTTTTAATGTTTTAGGAATGCTAAAAACAGCACACAACCCCGATGAAAGATTTTACCTAATTTAGGAATTGTATCAAAGTCTGTATCAAAACATGCATTCAGAGATGCATTCATGTTATCATAACTGCCATATTCCAGACTTCACACACGGACTTTGTCTCTAACAAGGTTTCAGGTTTCCTGTCCAGTATTTCATAAATGCGCTTTCATAACAGTAATACCATAACATAATCGTAATGCCCCAATAAAAGTAAACTCGTTTGAAACATACCCTCGGGGTTATTTCACTTTTGTTCATCCTGTCAGGAATGACCATTACTCTGTGAGATTGACAGGTGATTATTGAAAACAGATGTTATTGTGGTAGAATTAACCATAGAATATCTATCAGCTGAACTGTTCTTTTCAGAGGAGCTGTCATTGAACGTAGACTTTCAGACTGACAGGAGAGGTAGAATTGTACTCAGTGCCAGAACAAATGTATTGCAGTGTGCCAAATTGGAGTGGAATTTGCGTTTTTTACCAGAAGCACTGCAAAAAACCCAGAGCCTTTGAAGTCCCTGCTCTCTACGTCGGCCAATACAATGCCCATTATAGTAGTGACGCTGTCTGGTCTGGGCAGTAGTTCTATAAAGCGCTCGGCTAAACCCCCATAAATATGACGTACCTGTAAGCCCTCACCAAGACAACCCCAGGAAGCACACATCCATTTCAGCAGGCGTGTGGCACCTCTTTGACAATGTGGAAGGAATAATAAGCAAGAGACCTGAAAGGAGACCTAACTGAGTCAAACTTTCCTTTTCTTTGAAGATAGTAGGGAAGAGGGGATATAGTGGAGTTACCTCAAGAGCGCTGAGTAATAACTTATCGACAGTGGTGACTTTGTGGCCTTTTGGGGCCCGTGTCTCATTAAAATGTCACCAAGCAAAAGGAGCCCTGGCTTTATTTTAATCCGCAGTGCGTTTCTGCTGGCAGGAGAGGAGCTGAAAACGTGTGCAGGTGAACAGCACAGCAGGCACCACCCTGGCTGTGGTTGTGAGAACAAGCCCTCTTCGTGTGTGCTAGACTGTGCTCTCTACCTGTGTGAGATTTATCAGCTTAAAAAATATCACAAAATTAGATCAGTCTTATCTTTCAGGAGACACACAGAGGGTTGGTTGTACATGCTTTTATTCCTTCCAGACCCAACTACTGTAACATTTTTGCTTTCTTCTTTGAACCAGCACGCAACCGACCATCTGCAAATTGTGCGGAACGCCACTGCCTGTTTGTCTGATGAAAACCAAATGTATTGTGCATATTGCCTCAATAGATGCCCCCTTGACCAGTGACCAGCAAGTGATAGAGTTATTTAAAAAATTGTTTTAATAACATTCGTGGCTTTGCATGGTCTGGCTTGTGATTACATTAGTGAGCACTTAAGCCTCCAACTCTTCTCCTGTTCAGGGCCCCCAGGTCATCCAGGTCTGGCAGATGTTCCAGCACCTTCTCTAGGCTACCTATTCTGAGCCAGCTTCTAGTTAGGAACCTTATGTTCTTAAACAGCCCCTGTCATATATGTACAATCACCATGCTTTTAAAATAATAACAAATACCATACAATGGGTTGTATAGAATTTCTTTTATCATACTTATGTAGAATTGCTTTCACTCATACATTGTGTGACACGATTCTCCTTCATTTCCGATAATGGTGTCTGCAATAATGTTTTCATACTCTTCAGTTATTCTAAAGTTACATTTTTACAATGCTGCGTATGCCCTTGAAACCTTCCAAACCCGGTGCCACATTATTTAAGAATTTTTGTACACATTTTTGCTTCACATTTTGAAAAAAGTGTTATAAAGGAAATAAAACACTAATTGCAGCAGTGATGGACAGTGTGTCACAATTGGACAGTGTGAATAAAAAAGGAACCATTAAAATGTAGTCTATAGAATATTAAGAAAGACGTGGATGGAGGAAATGGGTTTGGTGCCACTATTTAAGATTATTTGTTTTCTGTGCTGATTTCAGACAATCAAATGTTTTCACAGAAATACACAATGGTTGCTATAAGACAAATAATAAATCATTCCCTTGTTAGTTTTTCTTCGAAACCTGCATGGTTTTATTTTACCCTCACCATTAAATGGTAATATTTCTTGTCTTTTATAATGCATTGCTTTTTGAGAGCTCACATGGCCATCAGAGGTCAGGTAACAATAAAGTAGAACAAATTAATAATTCAAATAGCTATTTCCAGGCTTTCCAGTATTTTAGGTGCACCAGGAATGTATGAAAGGGAAACAGAATTCAAGCTTCATACGTGAGTGAGCATAAAAATGATTTGGGTCTTTGTGAGTCACAGATACCATCAAATAGCATACGGCATGCTCTTCCATTCAGGGGTATCTATTGATAGCATCAACTGAAATTAAGGGAAAAAAGGAAAAATGAGTCACCTTCTAATATCACTATATACCTAGCATACATGCCATAATTCATAGAGTAATGAAGGTCCAGGGAGATAAAGAGTAGAGTGAAAGCCTGTCGATCTGTGCTTTCAAATAAGCTCATTGTTGAGGACAATAGTCTGCATGGATTCTTGCTGAAGTAAGTCAGCTGAATGCAATTATTTTATCAGTTGAACTGCAGCCACACTTATCACTTTTTAGTGTTAATTAGTATCATTCTCATATTTAAACTGAAAACTCTGAAACAAATTCCACAGTCCACCATGACCTTGAGCTGAAACAATTTAATTACAGCACTTTAAATAACTCAATTAGGTGCCTGTACAGCCCACAGTGTTATATTTTCTGTTACATCACCAATTAAAAAAACATTGTTAGGAGACATGAGGTCTGGTGCATGAACCTTTAATTTCCTAGCTGATCTGTAGAGATGGCCTAAGAGTGTCTGTCCTCATCTCTCTCCGTCTGTCTGCCTTGGATTGCATTCTCTTTGTATATCCGTTTTAAGGTCACAGACTTTAGATGTGTTTAGATTCACTTTTAATGAACCCAGCCTCAAAGTCCTTTATGCTGGATGCATGATGACAAAATAATAATTTCGAAGACAGACGGATGGTATTTAAGGATAGGTTTTCAGCAAGACTTCTGAGGATTTTTGTCTTGACAACCAATAATTTGGCACCTCGGAGTTGCCAAGGATGAAAAGCAAACGAGGGTACTGTGTACATCTTTGCATGATTTTTCAGGAAAATATTTCACTGCCAGGATTATTCTCCTTGCTTTGCCATTGTGTCATACAGTTGAATTTTCCAGTTCCCAATGAAATCCTATTTCCATTAATGTAATTACCTGCTCCAAAGACGACAAGTCCCCAAAGAAAAGAAGTGGAAAAACGTATAATGTGAGTGTTAATACCAAGCACCTTCAGTAACCACCAAGACTAAAATTCACAAAATGTTAACAACTGGAAAGTTTTTTTATCTCTATAAATAACAGATATTGGATTATGTTTTATTAAGCGTGTCAAGTTCCAACACAAATGAAGACTTTTGGCTCAGTGTGTCTGGCAAAAACAATAAACTCTTGGCATTTACACAGATTTAAAAACAAACATAAGCATTTACTAGAACGAGAACGACACACTAGAGAGGAAATACCATTTCTATAGGTTATTTGTACTGTGAGTAACACTCTCACACACTCTAAGCCAAAAATAATTCCAACATGATTCATTTTACATTTTAATTTTGACCTGAGACCAAAAGAGACCTGTGTGATCCGCGGTTGCAGAGTAGCCCATTTTCTTCCTTTATCAGAGCTTTGCTGCAGAAGGAAGCATGATCTTCTTCAAGCCTAAAACCATCTAAACTGTGTTGCTAGACTTATCTTTTTGCCGAGTGCATCTGGCTGTTTTCAATTTAAGCCGAAGCTCTATAGGTCTGGTGATCTTAAATGGACAAACCTATAAACCCTGAGCAACTTCATACTTGGCCGCTTGTCTGTACGTTATATAAAGGCTGTTTATTATGTAGGTGTAGCCTTTGCCATATTTTCACTATAACTCACACAGGGAGTCTTGTTGCTTCTGGAGAGAAACAACCTTGCTCTCGAGATAGTTTTATCTTGTCATTGATTCCATGAGAAGGTCTAATATATGCTCTGTTTTTGGGCCCCTCACGCTGATTTGCGCTTCGGTACAACAGCAACGTGCCTCCAAAGAGCTCCAAACAGGTGCAGAACATCTTGAAACCAACTTCCAGTTCAGAAGTCATACATTCACTTGATAAACGACATGAAGGAACATTGGATCAGGAGGTTTTTTTTCCTTCAAGAAGCAGAATGACAAATGTCCAATAAAAATGCCTCGAAAGAATGTTCAGCTCCCGTCACAATTTTTTCCACATACTTCAAATTTACTCCCAAGATTTCTACTTGTAAGAGGTGCAGCGATAAAGTTCTTGTATAAAACTCGACCGGCACGGCAAATAAACCTGTCTTTATTCTCTGCATTTGTTTGGCTAAGGTGTCTTCCAATTTATGCCCAGTGGCCATATTAAATGGTTTTGCTTTTTTATGGTCTGGAAAGAGATGTTTTACTTTCATAGCTTGTTATGCAATATATACAGGCAGAAAAGACACTCTGCTCTTTGCTATCTCTCCTAGTAATCAAATAATTCCAAATGAGCATTAAAGGCCAATCAGTGGATAGCGTTCTATCCAAAACCAAAGTGGGACTGGATAAAGTCTTAAAGCCTTTTTCCATCTCTTAAGCATTGCTGTTTAGGCAGTTCTGGGCAGACACCTTTCACAGGCTATTATGCACTTTTTACGCATCTATTCACCTCTCTAATAAGGCCTTTATGTGTCCTTATAAGATTGATTCATTTAATATGGCCTTTACATGCCCTAAATACAGACAACCAGGAGGTGTTAACGTAACCACTTCTAACACAAACAACCCAGTGTGCACAATGTGGCCTGACCTCTGACCATATTTTTGATTATAATAAGATAAAGACTGAGTTACCATCACAGAATTCCTTTAAGTGGGATTGCCTCAAGCCTCAGAAATCTCCCTCCAAAACAGACGTTATTATTGTGGTGTTATGTTATGACTTGATGAGAACGGCTTACTTCACCAATTATCTCTCATATCAGTAATACATATCGGTTTGCAAAATAAAATGTTCCATTCAGAGTTACTTTTGTTTTTCTTCTGACATCAGCTCTGTAAACAGACTCCTGGAAAAACACTGGTTTTGATGATGAAGACACAAAAGCATGTGTCCTGATTAAAGTATGTCTCCTCCTAAGGCAGAATTGGTGATTCTGGTGAAAAGGTTACTGACATTTGAATCTACAGTCAGTCAAATTATACCCTTTCCCCTCCTGTGGTCCTAAAGAGATGTGATCTTTGGCTGAAATTGTTTATGGCTTGGTCCAAACTATAAGGTTTGTTTCCAGTTTGCAGCCGGGCTATGTACATCTAAAGGCTTTATTGACAGCTGTATGGAGCAGTAGATTGAGGAAGCTGACAAAAGAACGTACTGGACTGAAATCACTAACTGCTCCTTCACTTAGGTCTTATATGTAATCACATGTGAAAGTCTAAGTGCAGTGCATCAAATAAAAAAAAAAAACCAATTCAGCCAATTAAAAAAAATAATGTACAATTGTTAAGGCTAGCAAGTAAATAGCGGTGCAACACACACATATGACAATAAACTTGAACTTAAATCTTTTAACCTCAATTCTCCTCCCATAACCATATATATCACTATGGTACATCTCTTCTCCTGCCCCCATATATCGTAATGATACAGCTGAAGGTGTTGCCTATTTTTAGCATCTGAGGATAGATGAAAGATGACTGATAAAAAAGAATCAGTGATCATGACATTGCACACACCACAACACATCAACAGTCAAGCATCTCCATTAGCATTTAGAATTGCATGCATACCTGTAGCTTTGTATATTAACAGAAAACTTAATATTGATTTGTCAACAATTGCTGCATTTAAAATGCATGAATAATGGACCACAATGGCTTAGCCCCCACTCCCAAGAGCCTACAATCTGTTAAACTGTTCCTCCCTGGGAGCCCTTCAATCATGCTCTCTTACTAATTCCACTAATTTAGAGGAAAACATTGCCTACAATAACAGCACCAGGCAGATCCCCTGGAGAAGCTGCTCATCAACTGAATTGTGACTTGATTTCAAACTGTTAAATTGGGTACCCTGACTCTCCCGTCTTTCATTGGTGGCATTATGTACTACCTCAAAACAAAGTAAACATCTGCACTCACGCAGTGGGTCACGCGCTTTCTTCAGAACACAGCAGCCTTTAATGAGTACCTGGGCAGTTTTCACCTTTTAGTAAAAAAAAAATGACAGGGCCGGCGTCTAGTTATTTGCCGGGCACATTTCCTTCAGAAGTGCGCAAAATGCAGGGCTTATAAACACGACCACAAAGCAGCCACACCGCGGATGTCTGAATTACACGCTGACTCCTGTTGCTAGTTAATACTTTTGTAAGCATAATCTAAACAGTTTAAAGATAGCACATGCTGGCTTGTTCTATTCTAATACAGTTAGCCAACACTTCCCTTTTCACCTAGCTCCCTGTCCAGTTCATGTCGGATAAATCCCCACAAACCTCAGTGCAACCAAATTTTCACCTCTCTTGTCATTCCATTATTTAAGAACAGTATGATTTGTCATGGCCTTCAGTTTGCTCACAATGCTTAGCATTTAAAACCACAAATTTAGCATTTTACATATATCATCAACCTGATTTGATGGTTCAGGGCCTGCAACATTTGGCTGACGTGTAGCATGGGAGTTAGCCAATATAATTTTATGAATTGGGTATATTTGGGTTCAAGTGGCTAGCCTTGGTATTCTTCCTATGGTGTATTGGATGATAAAGTATAGCCAAGTACAAAAGCCTCACTGATAAAGCGTCCAGGTCCTAATCCTCACGTCAGGAGCAGTGTCTATTTGCAGTCGCAGCTTGTGCGATATGCCCGACGGAGAACTAAGTAATGAAGATCCTGCAGTAGGGAAATGAATTATCGGAAAGTCTGACACAGACCCGACCAGAAGGACTTTGGCCTTATCACACCCGTCAGCATTAATTTGGATCTTTGGGAAAGACACCATCTCGAGATGTAATGACTACAGAGACCTCAACCATCTAATTTTCATTAAGCCGATGAAGACGAGAAGAGAGCTCGTATTCTCCAGCATGCGCTCAAGCCAAACCAAAGGTCTGGCGACGCTAACCGCTCTGGAGAATGCCAGCGCCAATTAATGCAGACTCGTGTCGGGGTGTTCGACCCGACAGGAAGCGACCGAATCAGCTGGGATCTTTTTTCCAGGCTCAAAGGTTCTCGCACAAGGGAGGAATACGAAAGGGAGAGATGATCATTATTACCTTATTGGAGCATTACCGAGAACCTGAAAGTGACTGCAGCAGCAAGTATTCTGGAAGTGGGTTCGGTTTCTTCAAAGAGCACATAGTTTGACAGGTCTGAACTCTTGGCTAACAGCCTTGCTATCCTACTCCATGCCCTGGGAACAGGCCAGGGGCTCTTTTCATCAACCTGCGAGACTTTTCTACAGACTTCTGGCATTCAGCTTGTCAGTATCTTTGTAGGTCAGCCTGACAGCTCTGGTACTAGGGCTTTTCCTGGCCATGAATCAGTTGGTGTAGGCCTATAGCTTCACACTGTACGTGCACGAGAACCACATATAATTTGACCAAACCATGCTGTGGTCTTCGCAGGATTTTGTGTGGAAAGTCTGTTTAACAGCGTTATGCGTTTACATGTTCCCAAAGCTGCACATTAAATCTCTGTAAAATTACAAAACTGCAAGACCAACAAAGCTTCCATGCAGGCCATGCACGTAGTAACATTTTAGGCATTTGCTGAGTTCAGCTACGGCCTGAGTGTGAATGACAGTGACAAGTTGATTAGGCTGATTGCTAGATGTACAAAGAGGTAGACTATCTGAACCTCTTTGAAGACAGTAGCTCTAACCCAGAGGAAAACTAACACGAGCAGAAAAAATAACTTTCCATAACTCTCTCTCACTCTGGAAATCCTGCCCGTGGCTCAAAGCACGCAGAGCATACCTTTTAACCTATCTGTTGAAGACGACAAAATAAGAAAAATGAATTTGCACATATGTTTGGGCCATTCGAAAAGGCATGCAATCTCACTGTTTTTTTCTTAAGTTGGCAGTGTTTTATTTATAATTTAATGTATTCGGTGTTGTGTTCCTGATATTCTCAACACCAAACTGAATATTCTTGGCCTCCCCCCTTTCACATGTCCCTGGACAGACTTTCTCACCAACCGGCCGCAGACTGAGAGACCCCCCCACCCTCTCCTCCATTCGCACGCCAGCCCACAACAACCTCATCGTTAGGTTTGCTGACGACACAACAGTGGTCAAAGGGAGAGGAGGCAGCAGCCTACAGAGAGGAGGTCCTGAAGTTGGCAGCCTGGTGTTAAGACAACCTTGCACCGAACACCAAGAAAACCAAGGGGGTAATTGTCAACTTCAGGAGGCACAACGCCGACTTAACCGCCCTTTACATCAACGGCGAATGTGTGGAAATGGTCCACACCTTCCGTTTTTGTCGGCATCCTTATCTTCGCTGACATCTCCTGGATAGATAACATCACAGCGGCCATCAAGGTTTAGCAGCGGCTACACTTTCTGAGGTTTCTCAGAAAGCACAACCCAGACTGCAACCTGCCGCTGACCTTCCACCGCCCGTCCATCGAGACGTACTGTATCACAGTATTGTGACACAGGCAGCTGCATCATGATGGACAGGGAGAGGCTTGAGAGAGCAGTAAAGGCAGCACAGAAGATGATCGACTGCCCTCTCCCCTCCGTGATGGATATTTACACCTCCCGCTGCCTCAGCAGAGCAAAGAACATCAGGACAGCTCCCACCCTGGCTTTGATCTGTTTGACCTGTTGCCCTCGGGGAGACTCATGAAGTTTTATTTTCCCCAAAAGCCATAACCACTCTGAACACACACATGCAGTGACTCCCCATTGATCCCTGGACTTCCTTCTATTAACCTACTGTGCAATATAATATTAATATCCAGTGTTTTTGGATAAAGTGCAATATCTGTATACTGTATCATATTATTAATGTGCAGTAAATCACACTATATATAAAAATGTCATTAATTCTTTTTGCATAAGGTATATAGTACTTCAGAACTGTGCACCCTACTTCCTTTTTATTCATCTTTTTCTTGAACTATTATTTATTTTATTCCATGTTGTGAATATTCTACATACATGTCTGCACTAGAGAAAGTACTTCTTTTAATCTCATTGTACTTGTGTATAGTAACAATAAAAGGCATTCTATTCTAATGTACTGTGCGTCTTTTGGGGAAAACAGCTCTGTAACTGTTAATTTGAAGAGCTACTGCAAATACAATGTGTACGCTACTTGAAGTGAATCGTTCACAAAAGTGGTTGATTAAAGAGGCATCGACAGCAAAATTGTAAATATTTTCAATTTAGTTTCTTTAATATAATCTTATTTACATTTAATCTTTTATTCAGAAATGTTTAGTACATAGTAAGTTACATTTCTCTTGCATTCAATAAACAAAGAACCTAATAATTGTACACACTGTAATGAGTATGGGTCACATGACTGGGTGAAGGCTTTCTCGGAGGAAATGGGAGTTGTGATCAGCAAGCCAACGTCTACGTTCACTCTAGACTCACTTACCCTCGCCTCAACACCACATCTCATTCCAACAATTTTCATTTAGCCTGGTTTTAAGGTTCAAGACTGGACATCTAGAAATCGTAAAATTTTATGGGATAAAAATCTTTAAAAGAAAAAGACGATTAAAGACAATAACAGACCACATTCCAATCCTCATATAAGTCATACACCTGGCCTGAATATAACTGATCTCAGAGTTAAAGTTAAAATAAAATGGCTTAAAAAAAAAGAACCAGTAATATAACGGTGTCGGTGTTGCTTTTATTGCATTTATCATAAACATGTAAATGACCTCCGGGGTCCACTCTAAATCACTGCTCCAGATTGGGGTCTCGGGCCGAGGTCTTCTAACCCTACTGACCTCACTAGGATTCAGCAGCAGCTTCTTAAATACTTTTTGATTCATACATTAAAAAAAAACAATGTAGATTAGTGTACAGCTTTCACAAGTAATCAGCCTTTTCTGAAAGGTTGGGAATATTGATAATAGCAGCAATACTTAAAAGGACATTACATAGTAATAAATAATTAGTTGAAAAAGAGAAAGGTCAAGTGGTTGCGTTTTTTGCGTTGCAGAACACTTAAAAACTATCAAGTTGGCTCATTCTATTTTTTCCGTCACTCAAATTAATGGAGAACGATCTGGTGCCATGCACGACAAGCACTAACATGATGAAATCTTTGACCTTTCTTTACAACATATGCAGAAACCAAGACAAACTTCCTGTCTGCAGAAAGGAACATGAAAGGAAAAACTGTATGTGCCGGTGAAAGTGCTACGGGCAAGCTTATGTTACGTCTGACAGTGGTTTAAGATGCAGTTATGGAAAGTCAAATGTTCGTTCATCACACTGTGGAACTGATATCTTCACAGGTACACGTTAATTTAAAAAAATAAGAAACTGAATACAGTTTTTTTTTCTGTGAACCAAATTTCACAACAGCAAAATGCCTGACAACCATGGCAGTAACATGAATATCATAGAATTTTTGCCCCCAGTAAGTCGGTGACTGTGTAATAAAATTTTGTTTTTAAAACTGACATTAATAACAATGAAAAAGATGGTGTGGGTTTTCAATCACTCCGAAAGCTATGATCGTGGAATTTTAGGACCATTTGAGCCGATCAGGAGGTTGGTGATGTTAATGGGCATCATACAAAGCAGTGATCTAAAAAAAACAAGTTAGTTGCACACCACAACAGATATCTTTTGTGATTAAGTATGGTTAGAACATGGGGACCAAAAAAAGACAGTATTCATTAAAAGACTTTGAGATAAAGGAATACTCTATGTAAAAAGGAATACTGAAGTTATTTTGGTCAGAGAAAGAGGAGATGACAGGCTCTCTGTAAAGTGATGCTGCCAACTGTCTTTCTATTCTCCTTTCACATGACTGGCATGTTGTTTTTGCAGTGATGTGCTTCACCTGGTAGGCAATGTTCACTGGTGCAGTAACTGTCAAATCAACCAGTCTCAAAGAAAGTGAGACCCATTATTAGGGGCTTTTATCTCATCAATCATTTTATGACCAAAGAAAAAAAAAATCCTGTAACAAGCCATAAAAGTAGAATGACTGATTAAAAAATGAGGGGAAAAATACAGTATTATAGATGGATACCACAGAAATGCAAAATGCCATCCTGTTTGAACAGGTCCACAAGGAAGCTTTTAAAAAAAAAAAAAAAAAGGAAAAAAAACACCTATATTCCTGTAGACATCATACAATTTTGTGTTGAATGCGATTATGTTGCAAATAGTTAGTCTCTGAACTGGCCATGGCCTCCTTCAAGACGCGACTGCGACAGGTAGGTTTGTCTTGCTGTCCAAGGCCGTGGTGTTAAAAGGTAATGCTGATTAAAACAACCTCTACTTCATGTAGACCAAAGGGTGCAGCGAGCATCTGGTTATGGCAGCTAAAAGCAGCACAACTTTCGCCGATCGACTTACAATCAAAAATCGGACTACCAAACCCACTGCTTCAGTGACAAAGACATCACAAGCTTTTTCATGTTTTTTTCTTTCTCTCCAACAAACAAAAAAAAATAAAAACATGGATTGGATTTTTGTTGTTCTTTTTCCGTTGGTATGTAACCTGTTATGTTAGGTGTGGGAAAGAAAAAAATAAACTCCCAAAAATCACACAACAGAATAAATACTCCTAAAACTGGGCCCCGACAGGGGCGTGTTGAGTTCCCAGCCCCTTGGTAGTGGCTTCCCTCCTACAGGCCTTAAGGGTGACTCTGGCCAGTGGATTCCTCACCCAGGGTTGGGGGGGCCGCCAGTCTTGTCCACTGAAGGGGGCCCGGGGTGGGGTGGGAGGGGGGCAGGCAGGCAGGGGGAGGGGAAAATTGGGATGGTTAGGGGAGGGCGGCTGTCAAGTAGGTTAGTCACCGCTTGTCACTGTGCAGAAAGGTGGTGGGTGGGTGGGTGGGTTGGGGGGTGGGACGGGGTAGGGTTGGGTTGGATTGGGTGGTGGGGGTTGAGTTGAAGGGTTCACTCCACAGCAAAGCCACAGGTCTCTTCTACTGCAGTCAGGAGCTTCTCATAGAGTTTCTCGTATGACTCGTAAGGCGGGATGTCGATGCGGTTGAAGCTGTCAGAAGAGACGGTGGAAAAGAGGATGAGATGCAGATAGTGGAATAAAAAAACAAAACACAAAGCATCACACAGGTTTCACTAATCTTACATCTCCTCCCAAATCAAACTGCAATCGCTTACTTTGTGCTTTTATAAAGAGAGAAATACAGCAAGGGTGGCATGATGCTCTATCATGCTGTATCACTAATCTGTTGCACCTGCCCCAGCATGGAGCCCTAAATCATAATTAAAAAGCGACAGCTACGAGGGTATGCTGGAGGTGAAGACATGTTCACTTACCATGTATGGGCTTTAGGCAGGTTGTCTGTGTTGGCATCAATCAAGTGGATAGTGAAAAGTCTTGGGCCTGCGGAACCTGTAGAGCCTTACCAGAATACATTCTAGTCATCACTGTTCCTCCTCCGCACCTCATCAAGCATGCACCACAGGGTAGCAATCACATCTGACAGCCTACCGACTCATTAACAGCTAACATACAATATGCAATCCAGAATATGCAAAAGGCTTGTATTTAATATGAGGCTCTAAAAACACAACTGTTGTATTGCTCACAATAGTGATATAATCATACAATAAGTGTGATCACAGCCGTTTCACCATAGAAGATGGGTTTAGACGGAGATAGTAAGAAAGCCGTCAGTCAGTCCAAACTATGGCCAATTAGGCATTATACACAAAGTTCTGAAGGATATTATGATCCTATCACATTCTCATACTGTTTTTATTACTGCATGTCTACTACTGAAATCCCCTTTTAAAAAGACACCGTATTCACAGGCGGGTACACAGGATTAAAAAGAATGAGGGGAAATGCTTTTTGGATAAAAGCAAAAAACTCCTCTTCAAGGATGAAGAGGACACTAAAAGCTCACTGCCCGGGGAGATGCTGAGAGCTGGGCTGTAGTTCGCTTTAATTTCATTTTCTGTGATCTTATCTATATGGGCTATAAATAAATTGTCTGTGTACGGCTGAAAACAAAACCAATAAAAAAACATGTGTCTGTACTTGTCTGTGTGTGTGTGGCTTTGTGTCACCATGTTTTTGAAGATGACCCTTCACAATGTCATGTCTTATTCTGAGAAAAATCAATTACATGCAGCCCTAGATGCACATCAGAAGAAAATGGATGACACGGCTGGTTGTTTCAAGTATGTTTGCATGTGCTTTTTAAGGTGTCTGAGCTGTGGCGTCTGCCATCTAACTAGGCCTTGGGAACAAATGCAGCATGCAAGTGCAGAGTTGTGCTTGTGTGTGCCTTTACATGTCCATATGCTCTACACTGCAATCTTTTGGGTGTCATCATTTGCCTGTGTAGGAGTTCTAAAAGGTGTGTGGGTGTGTGTCTGTGTATGTACAGTGTACATTTTAGCATACGTACTTGTGTATCTGCTTATACAAGGCTGAGTGTAAGTGTAAGTGTGTGTGTGTGTGTGTGTGTGTGTGTGTGTGTGTGTGTGTGTGTGCGTGTATGTGACGCCATGTTGGCCCATGCATTAGCCACCTTGCAGTGCTTTGAAGCCTTGGAGCGGCACGCGTGTGGAACCAGTGACAAACTGGAGGAGCCTGCCCCTCCGCTCCTCGTCAAACGACTCCACCGCCTGCCAGAACCACTTCACGATGTTGCTGTCCGCCACACAGTGCTTCAGCCGCGTGTTTGCCTTCCAGTCATTCAGGTCGATCTTCCCCAACCCGCCGATGATCAGCTGTGACGGAAAGTGTCCACACACACACACGGACATACACAAACAGAGAGACAGACAGACACAAATACACATACACACACAGACCCATACAGACACAAACACAAATTTAAGCCTCCAGAGCAAGGATAAATATTTCATACAGCGTCTCAGCGAGTTCAGGTTGGCTGAATCTTTACAATCCCTACGGGGTATAATGCTTGCAACCAGATAAAACATCTTAGTAGCCATAACATAAAACGAACGAGCGCAAGAACTACACTAAAAGACTATTGTGGCAAGTTAATCAATAATCAATACAGGCACTCAGAAGTGTGATAATAGGAAAATAGAAGAAGGTAAAAATATATTTGCCCAAGAGTTATACATAAGGACATCCTAGTGTAGAGTTTCCATTCAGGTAGCAGAGAGCCACGAATGGTTCTAACAACCAATGGTGTTGGAATGGTAGCTGTATTTCAGCACCTGCACTAAAACGCATAATTAAGTCGTAGAAACAATGCAAATCTGCACTTCAACCCTGGTTACCACAAACCGCACGTCTTTCCATCGACCACTTAATGGGATTTACGAGTAGGGTCTCTAACATATTTGATGTCAGTACAGAGGCCATTCATCATAAAGCTAAAGAGGCCAAGCTCTATTCCAGATGGAGCGGATGCAGAGTGTTTATGCTCTGGCTGTCAGGCTGGCCTTACCTCCAGCTCCTTGTGGTCGAAGGGCTTGAGGAGATGCTGAAGGATGAGCTCGTTGAAGCCCTTCTGCAGGGCCAGGAACTGGGCCTCGATGCCCCTCATGAACCGCCAGTTTACATAGAGCCTGAAGGAGACAAGAACCACCGTCAGACCACCCACGGACAAGACAGACAGACACAAGACAAACACACACACACCACCCACAAAAACACACACAGCTAGCCACAGATAAGCTGCCTTTCAGTCTTAATGACAAATGGACCTCCCGTCCAGTTCTGGATCAGGAGTCACCCCCCCCTCTCTCTGCTTCAGGGCCCCCAACCTCTCTCGCTGACGCAGGGAGTTACACCACTGCTCTGCTGATGTGACCGGGGGGTCCACGCCCTTTCACTTCAGCTCTGTTTAAAAGCTCCCCATAAGTCAGGGCCTTTCTCGATCACTGGCAGTGGAAGAACAGACGGGCCCAGAAGACTTTGTGCGGCAGAAGCCCGCCGATGAAGCGGACTAGTGTCTCACAACATCCCCACTGAACCCGTACTGGGGGCCTGTAATGCGTAACTCTTTAAGCTGTGGGCTGTGCTGTTGGAACGATAATGTTTATGTCTGGGCAGCTGCTTTCGTTCAGGGTGACATATCCCATGTCAGGGGCACTGACCCCCGACCGGCAGACGCACCAAACAAACAGAGCCATTTAACAAATCAGACATAGGATTTCCGCACGCAGCGCACGAAAGGACAGACAGACATTATTTCATGGTAAGTCAAGCCCTTTCCTACCTTCACTGTGTTTCAGCCATACATCTAATCACTAAAACACTATGTACCCTTGAAACTAAAAACCCTACAGTGCTCTATCTCCAGGGCCTAAGCCCTGTAAAGTTTCAGCTTTGGTGAGAGAAAAAACATGTGACAGATTTCCCTGTCACTTCCATATCCTAGAGCTTATGTCCTAAATGCTAGGCGCCATACCTCACGTATTCTTTCTTGTTCTCCTCAGTGACGGGGATGTTCCTGCCGTTGGGCTTGAGTTCATGCTGGAGGAACTTGCCAAAGGCGTTGTGCTCTACACAGAACGTGTGGTCCAGTACCGAGGTGATGTCATTCTCCCTGCAGATCAGGATAACAAACAACCGGCATGATTGACAGATATGCACAAGTGTTCCTAGTTGTGGGGCTGGCTACATGAGCATGTGAAACACAAATAGTGGGAAAGTGGGTCAAAAGAAGTGAGTGAGATCCGTGACTGAACAAGAAACAGTGTTGTCGTGCAAGTATGCACACTTGACAGCAAATTACGCACAAAATAAATGCAGCTGCATGAAAAAATGAAGGTGCAAGTCAGTAAAGAACCAGTCGACTGAGACTAAGTAAGCAGACAGGTCTGGAGTGAGTAATTAGGTGTGTGTGTATACATGAGGGTTAGTGTGATGGTGTGCGTGCATGAGTGTGTATGTGAATGTGTGAGAGTGCAGGTGCGTGTGTGTATGCAAGAAAATGAATAGTGCAGCACGGCAACACGTGTAAAAGCCAGTGCGTGTGTGTGCGTGCGTGTGTGTGTGTGTGTGTGTGTGTGTGTATGCATGACCGTAAACAGTACAGCATGGCAGCGAGTGTGTAAAAGCCAGAGGGTGTGTGTGTGGGTGGGGGCGTCACTCACAGGATCCAGACGAGACTTTTGTGCAGCTCGGGGTCCACCGTCTCCAGGTCGCACAGCTGGATGGGCTTGCCCAGCAGCTGCTTGTAGAAGGGCAGCGTGAAGCCGCCGTTGATGTAGTGACCGTGGAACACCGCCAGGCCCATGATCCGCCCCACAAAATGGAAGTACGACAAGTGGTCCTAGGACAGGGACAGAAAGATGGGGGGTAAGAAAGAGAAAGAGACAAGGGGAGAAAAAGACAGACAGGAATGGGAGAGAGAGAGAGTGTGTGAAAGACAGAGCGCGTGGGAGGAAGAGAGCGAAAGAGGCGATGACGGAGGAAGAGAGGGAGAAAGAAAGAAAAAAAAAAAAGATATAGACCGAGACAGAAAAAAAACGAAAGTACTCAAGAACAACACAGGCAACCTATGGTGACTGGCACAAGGTTCTGACGATACGACAGGCTGAGTGAAGATAGGGACACTTTAAGCCAAGCTAGCAGTGGCCAACAGATGCTATCTCTGAACAACTGAGAGCTTCCTCTCATCTAGATTCCATCACCAGACGTTGGAGCAAAAATAAAAAATTGGAAAGACTACAAAAGGACCACTAGTATGTATAGCCTGCCCATGCCTCAACTCTCCATACGTGCTTATGGACATCCAAATCGTAAACAAAGCTGAGTTTTCCAGCCAATTCAAAACACATTCTCTTTATTCTACTGTGTTTCCATATAGTCAATGGTTCATTTTCAAAATCTATATTGCCATATTATTCTATGAGCATTATTGTATACACAGTTATGATTACAGCCCTATTAAAATTATGTTACATAAAACTTTCTGCTTAAGATGACTGCCCGAGTTATTTCTCATCACATAGCTTACACTATGCTGTACTATCAAACACATATTTGATATCTTGTAAGTGCCCTTTTAACTTTGGCTGCTTTCATAACTTTATTCTATTCTGTCAGGCACTGACTGCTAAAAACAGGTGGAAACTATTTCTGCTAAAGCACAGTAAAGCTTATTTTTTGGTAATCCTCTAGCTTACAGCCTCATGGAAACATAAAGGCCATTTGATGTAGACCGGTGTATGCCCTCTTGACTTTGTCTTTTGTGTGGTTTTCTGACTTTATTTTTTCTTCTCACGCACCTAACTCACTGAAAGCAGAAAGGCCAATCAGAGTGCATTCTCTTACTCATGGTCCCTACGTCTTAACGTAGTGGATGGCCAAAAAGCTTCTTTAAGCCAAGAGAGGCAAGCTTGGATGAAAACAGAAAGGCCAATGGAGCAGGACCACTTGGATTAACAGTGGTCACTGATGGTCAGACAGCCAACCATCGGCTTGGTCGGTCCCTACCTTCACTGACCAAGACACCACACAGGTTCGAGAGAGAGAGAGAGAGAGAGAGAGAGAGAGAGAGAGAGAGAGAGAGAGAGAGAGAGAGAGAGAGAGAGAGAGAGAGAAAGACAGAGAGAGAGAAGCTTGCAAGAGTATTCACTTCTGAGAGGAAAGGGGGAAAAAGCCAGAGTGAAATAGAGCAGGAGAGAGACAAAGATAGCAGGGGAGGCGTGCGTGGTGGGAAAGGTCTGGGTGTATAGCGCCTTTAGAGGGGTGGCGAGGGAGCCTAACAGGGAGACAGACGGTCCATCTCCAGGCTTTCTCAGCCAAGGCGCTAATGGCAGATGGGGTGATCGGCCAAGCCGAACAATTTCCATCCGGAGCACTCACGGGGTTGATGGACGAGTCTGGATTGATCTGCAGGGTGTAGATGTTGTCTGAGGAGTACTGGAACAGCCCGTAGTAGGGATTTAGCATTTCGTGGCAGAGGAGATACAGCCATTCCCTGAGAGAAAGAACAGATAAAAGATATGGTGATAGGGCAGAGGGGGAGAGATTAGTAAGGAGGGGAAGAGGCAAATAAAAAAAAGGGGGGGGGGGATGGGGAAAGTGGAAGAGTGGAGAGAAGAGATGGACATGTGTGAGGAATTTTCATGTTTATGAATAGCTAACAGACACAGACACACACACACACACACACAGACACACACACACACACACACACACACAGACACAGACACAGACACAGACACACAGACACACAGACACACAGACACACAGACAGACACACACACAGACACACACACACACACACACACACACACACACACACACGGAGGTGGAGAAAGGAGGCGAGACCTCGTGTTATGACATGTTGCTTAATACTGCAGGCCAGAGTTGAATGAACAAAAACAATGTTCTCCCTGGCACTACTGGTTTCATCAGATAAACCGCTCTTGGCCTGCTCTCCAGTAGAATTACAAACAGTCCTTTCACCCCCTAATTCTCATACACATTCTGGGTGATGTACAGAAAAGACACTCTAAACAAAACATTAGCAGGCCCTATAAGTAAACCAAATTATTAAGTAAATATTTCTTGTGTGAGATATGAGAGCATGAAATACACTGCATGCATTTTGCCCGTGTAAATTAACACACACACACACACACACACACACACACACACACACACACACACACACACACACACACACACACACACACACACACACACACACACACACACACACACACTCTATCATCCGCATGTGCTTGCGTTTCTGTTTAGAGTGTAGGTGCACCATACCGGGCCACTCCGCCGTAGTCGAGGCCCTCCTCTCCACGAAACTTCACCATCAGCCGCTTCTTCAGGTCTTTGGGCCTCATCTTCATGATCTGTCTATACGACTCCTGTGGACGCACAGCACTGACTGTCAATGGGTGCCAGTGTCATGTTTATCACGCAGAAGTCCACACAACTAACAACCCAACCCTGCCCAGCCATATCTTCAAGACCTGATCTGCATCACAAGTTCAACATGTTGGTGAACGTTGGGTTTATGTAAGCTGCTTACAAATGATCAGAGTCAAGCGCTATCCAACACATACTGCATTGGCAGCCAAATTTGTTGAACTAGGATCCTGTTTGGCGCTGACCTTTCGGTGTTTAACCAATGATTTCACAATGTCATGCAGGTGTGGCCAGCAGTTGTAGCTAGCTAGTTAGAACTAGTGTGCAGCAGGAAAACCACCTGTATGATTATAATTGAGTGGCTAAAACAATTTCACACTAGATTGTGGCATTGTGATCTATAATACTGTGCTTACAATGTCATACTGTCATATCTGGAGCGAGCATCAGGCTGAAGCACCAACAGTAAGTGGCTTTGGGAGCGTCCCAGGAGTCAGCTAGAGCATCTATTATCTCTCTGAAGCCTCTGTGGCTCCCTGCTGAGAGCTCCCTCCTGGCTGCCAAGCAATGTGTGTGTGAGTGCAGGCAATTCTCTCTCAGACATATGATTCTCTTGCAGAAAACTCTAGCCAAACCTAGACACAGTCACCATCACACATGCTTGGTAAATGTGTTTAAACTAACTGTGAAGATTATCGCTACAGCTCTGAAGTGACTTGCTTCACTTCTCCGAAGCTAGAAGTGGGCACTTCCATCATCTCCCAGAGCTGCACGGGTCTATGTCAGCGTAATTCTCTGTAATAGTAACCTTTACTTGTATAGCACAGTTCATACATACAAGATGCAGCTCAAAGTGCTTTACAGTTTGGCAAGGTCACAAACAAGACAGACAGCATTTCTTGCGGTCCAATGGCATCGGAGTAAAGGAGTGGGAGTAGGAGTGACGATGAGGTGAGAGGGTGCGTAGGTGACGGGTTTACCTCGAAGATCTCTCGCGGGACACCTCGATGCGGCAGTGGCCGGCCTGCGGCTGCTGCAGGGAGAGCTCGTGGCGCAGCAGCTTGAGCTTCTGCACCAGGTCCCTCTCGTAGCGCACCGGCACCTCCCCGCCCTCGCCGCCCTCCTCCACCGGAACCTCCATCTGCACCGGGAGAGCCTGCGTCGACTCCTTCACCTGAGACTGTTGGCTGCCAAGGCAACAGAGATGTGTAACACACGTTACACACGTTACACACACACACACAACTGAGGCATGTAATGTATACACATACACTACACACAGTACACACACTGTTTTAGTAAAAAAAAAACTCAAGGTTATATTCATTTACTTATTATCAATTATAAGCATGATCTAATTTTTTCAGTAATTAACCAGCCTAGACCATTAATTAAAAATTTCAATCATGATACAGAGTGAATTTGATTATTCAGGAGTGATTAGGTAAGTTGTCATGGGGGAAGGGGGGGTAAAGGTTGCAAGGTCAGTGACATCACTCGTCTGCGTTGCATCCAGTTGAGGAAAGGGTGGCTGCGTGGCCGAGTTGGCCTTTACCTCATGATGTGGTGTAATCTGGGGTCGGTGAACTGTGTCGTTCGGTTATTGTGGTCCACAAAATAAATCCTTCCTGACACCGTGCTCCTGACCTCCCAGCCTGGGGGCAGGGGCCCCAGGTCCTCACAACTCACACTGTTCAGGTCCCTGACAGGGGGGGGAAACCAGAGCGGTACTGCTCACTACACTGAACTCTCTCTCGCACACACACACACACACACACACACATACACACTCCCAAACCAACAGGACCTGACCTGCCAAAGCTTGGCTCAAAAAGAAACCAATAACAAACTTTAAAAAGAGCAACATATTTGTGTTGCCATGGTAATTGTGTTGCTGTGTTTACTTGCATCTTGCAATGAGACGTAACAGTGAGATGTAAACAGACATTAGCTAAGCAGTCATACAAAGTGACCATCACGATGTATTTGACATTTTAGCCTATAGCCTCCTGGCTTTTTTTATTTTTTAATGTGGTCATTATTTAGTAATACCATATGCACAGAGTGCAAGTCCCTTGTCATTGACCAGACACTTTCAGTCAGTAGTCGGGTTTCCATTCAGCTTATTCACATTAGTTATGCGCATTCTTAATAATTTGGCTTAATGAGATACGCATCAGCAGCCTTTTCCTCCTTAAACACACTCAAAACACAGATGCATTTTGTGCCTGCTCTCCAACAATAATGTTTATTCATTTCTGCCACAGAGCTAGACTGTGGTGGACAGTACAGAAACAGAGACTGTATACAGTCATTGTACAGAACAAATATCTAAAGTGAATTGATGCAAATTAACGGTTTCTATTAACTTTATTTGCATTCTGACCTATACACTTAAAGAGTTAATTCACCCCCTTAAAATGAATCAAATTGGTATGCGAATTACAATAATAATGCACATTTTAAGTGTTTCAGCTATTCGAATAAGTGAAATGCGCAATAACAAGTTGCATGGAAACCCAGTTAAGGCCTTCGCACACCGGTTCCAACAGCATTGCGGAGCACTTTCAAATTCGACAATTTCGGTTACTCCCGCACACTGGCGCGCACTGTATAGCTGCAGACGTCATAGTAGTTTTTTTCAAATCACCGTCTTCCGAGGATTATCAACAGTCACTATGTCTATGTCTATATGGGTTTCAGATTAATTTTGACAATAAATCTATCAGAAGTTGTCAGATTATATCATACCCTTAACATTGGTGTTGTTTATGCATTTACTTACTGTATGGACCTACAGAAACGGATGGATAAACGGCCAGCGGCTCCGACAAAAATAGAGCTCAATCGTATCGACACGGCGGTGTCGGAAGAGTTCGGCGCTGGTGTGCGGGGATGTATTGAAACCAATGGAATGGAATGTTGGCAGAGCAGTGCTCTGCACTTTGTCGGAACCGGTGTGCGGTGGCCTTTAATGATACTGAAATCCCTGATAGCTTGATTACTTCTGCTCCTGTCACTGCCACAAATACTAATGTGATGAGACGCACAGCTTTCGAACATCTCAGTCTGAAGCACCCATTCACACTTCCTCATAATTAAGAGAGAAAAGCAGAAGTGAGCTACTGTTCTCGTGCCAGGCAGACATGACTTGTGCTCATGTGCCACTGTGCTCTGGACTTGATCTATCTAGCAACTTTCCACAAACTGAACACAACTGTAAAGATGAGTGTTAGCAGGTGGTGGTTGATTATGTGATAAGTTAGTTTATCATAGGCCTTGTTGGCTTGTTACAACACAATCACAAGTCAGGACAGCTCACTCCGAAACAGTAAACACACACACACACACACACACAAACAAAATCATCCAAGGGTATTTCATTAATTTGGTTTGGTAGCAAGCTGGAAGATAAGAATGCTCCTACCGTGGTATCCTGGGGTCGTGCCACGTGCTGACGCCGGTCTGTGTGTGCAGGAAGTAGACCTGGCCCTGGACCGTGGTCCGCTGTTCTGTACGCACATAAGACAGGAGAGCACATCAACATCAGCATTCAAACAGGACCCTCCACTGGTCTAGCAAGGCCGGTGTCTCGGGCTATTCAAAGGCCGGTTGGGGCAATCCAAGCTTTTCAACGAACAACCCCACAAGCTCCACAAGAGCTCCACAAGTGTGGTCGAGTTGTCATGGTTCACTGATTCGCTGAGTGCTTGGGCGCTTTTATGTGAAGCTGTGCAATATTGTTAGATCTGTGAGGGGCCATTGATTGAGTGAAGTGAAGCTTGCCTGCCTCTCGCATGGGCAGCCACTTCAAATAAGACAGCAAGGGACTGCTGGGGAGGGTCCCCCATTCATGCCTTCTCACTTCAGTTAGTGCTGAAAAAAGACTCAGACTGTGAATGACTGTATGTGGTCTTGGACAGAGATGAGCTGTGTGTGTGTGTTTTACTGGATTGCTAAAGGTACCGACTGTACAGGAATTTTCGAAGATTTTAAGTTGAGATCTGGTTTGAAAAGCAAGTGTGAGTGTCTACATGCATGCATGTTTGCAATGAGCAGGTGGGTAGCTGTAGGGATAGTTGGAGTCAAAGGAAGCAATAATGATTGTGAGTACTTAATAAAAAACAGCACCAACAGTGGAGCGTTCAGGTCTTGGTTCAGTGACAACGTCTGTGTTCTTACACCTTTTAGGTTATGTTCATGCAAGGCAAATGAGTGAGAGTTAAGACCAATTTATAGTTCAGGCAACAAGTGTGGCTTGACATAAAATTGAGTTGTCGACAGATGTTATGGTGCTGGGGGCTTTTACAGTCCTGCGCTGGCAACAAAAAAACGCCATATAAACATCATATAATAACACAATGTGGTTTCTATGCTATCCAATCATAGTACACGACAACATATTATTTGATGTTTGTTGCAGAAATGTGGCCTTTTACTCATGTTTTGGCGTGTTACACTTTTCGCCTGGACTATAAACTGGTGTTTAGTGTTACGAGGGGGAAGGCGAACCCACCATAACCCTCCGGGAGTTCTGGCGTCTGGTGGCCATGCGGCCGGTTCTGGGGCGTGTGTGCGTGGCCCCGGGAATCCTGGTTGCGGACGCGTTGTGCTTGGAGCCTCTGTTCCTGATTGGGCGACTCGAGGGCTCGGCAGTTGCCCCCGCCGGCCGCCCCGGTGGGGTCTGTGTAGGGCAGGGGCTCCTCCATAAAGCAGCTGAGGGGCCGTCCCGGACCCGAGTCCTCAAACACTGGCCTGGAGGAGAACACACAGTCATCACAGTCACACTTACACAGAACCACACCCTAAGCCGCTTTCCTTTTTCTTCAGACAGACCAGTCATCAATACATTTATAATCTAATTACAAGTTTTCTGATAACTGACATAACTACAGGTCATCCAAAGTATAAAAAACATTAAGTATTTACAAATAGGTCTTAATAGGCACAAGTAAGACACACAACTAGTTGCATTCAGCCATTCCAAATGTTGGCCAGCTGTCTGCCATTAGGTGGCAGCACGCACACAGAAAGCTTAAGTAAGAGGGTGGGAGGGCAGCGTTGCTGAAGACTCACCCTTCATTTTCTAACAGCCCCCTGCAGTCCACCACGGGTCCCCCGCTGCCGATCCGGTCTCTGGTCTGCAAGCTCACTGTAATGCAACAGACAGATTCAGCGTGTTGAGTTGAGTGCTGCTGCAGGGAAAAGCTGCTGGCTCAGCAGCGCTGCTGCAACAAACACGGCAAGGGAGGTCTCTTCTGCGGCAGCACAGACACTTACCGACTATTTGGCCGCGCACCGCGTCGCTGTCCGAGGGGTTGAGCTTGCACAGGTCCAGCCGCTGGTCTGTGTGAGGAGGAGGAGGAGAAGGGTGAGGGGGAGGAGGAGGAGGAGGCGGAGGTGTGTTTAGGCCAGAGAAAAAACGACCACAGTCCTGAGGTCAGAAGTCTCAGACAGATGGCTGTGGTTTGTGTTTGTGGGAGGTCGATCAATAATATGTAATAGGCACAAGGGCATCGGGCGCATTGCACAAACAAAAACAAATCTGTTGGGTGAAATTTCTAGGATAGGGGAAATGTAACTCGGTCATGCTTGGAAGTCTTTAATAGGTACAATGTGTACTCGTCTGGCTCTCATCTTTCCAAGTACATACCCAACAATGAGCATGTTTACATGCAAATCAGTACCCCGAATATAACTGGGGGAGTAATTATCTGCTTTTGTGTTTATGCATTTAAACACCTCATTCTAAATTAAGTACCCCAATTAAGACCTTATCCTGTTTTTTTTTATAAATAGGGATAGGCTAAGTAGTATACTCTCAAAGAAACTTGGAGTACTGCTGTGTGTATACACCTTATCCTGAACTTACAGAAACGTACAGTTTGTGTCCGGATACCCACATTTAGAGAGAACACAGAAAAATGGAATACTGTAAAAGGAAACCTGTACCTGTACTGTAGAAAGCTAGATGCCCCTATTTCTCATGTGCGCAGGAATATATTTCTCTGTTTTCATGTTAACACCTAATCCTAAATATGATCAAAACTAGGATGCGCTTTACAGTCATCATCAAGGTCATGGGAGAACAGAATTCAAGCTAAAAGCCTCCCTTCATGACAACGTTTACAGCACAGCAAGTGCAATTATGACTGAAAGTGGGTGTCAGTCTATGATTGATTTTAACTTGCACACCTCTAGACCTAGCTTTAGTCATTCACAGTGATATGGGTATAAAACCAGTAACTGGGCGTGCTTGGAGCAGAGGTAGCTAAAGTCCTCGCCAAAAAAGATCACTAGCATGGAGCCACACCACCACCACTCTGCTGGGATGTCTGAATAGCTGAATAGCTCATGCCTTCTTCTAACCTTTATTTTTTTTAGCTCTCCCACTTGCCAACCTAATAAGTAAAAGAGCTCTTAAAAATACAAACGATAATGCAATATTGATTCCTTGCACGTAATGCAATTATAGCTCATATACTGCTGTTCTGTGTGGGTGTAATGGGGGACTCACAGCCGGTGTCTTTGAGCCGACTGATGGCGTTGGACAGCAGCCTCACGCAGCCCAGGAAGCCGGCGCCCTGCTTCTTATGGATCTTCTTATGGTTCCACACGCTGATGGTGATGGAGTCTGTCTTGCCGATGTACCTGAGGCAGCCAATCAGATCCCACAGAGCACTTGTCAGCGTGTGATTTAAGGGTTGATGTTACATGCAATGTAATCTTACTGTGGTACTGTGGTATCATTACTGTGGTAGCAGTAACATTTTAACAAACTTTTAGCCATTAGCAGGCATCCCATTCGAGCGATCAGCAATAAAAGCCAAACATTTAACAAGAGAATGAAATCACTTGGCTAGTACCACTACATTAAAAATATTATGAGACATTCACTTTCCATCTGACATTAGTATGTGCTTAAATGGGCATGCCTGTGTCTAATGTGGGTATGGCTGTGTCTGTGCGTGCGTGGTGCTGTGCTGGCATTGGCATGGCTGTGTCTGTAGTTCATGTCTGTGTCTGTAGTGTGGGCATGGCTGTGTCTGTAGTTCATGTCTATGTCTGTAGTTCATGGCTATGTCTGTAGTGTGGAAATGGATACAAGTGGTGCTGTGCTGACATGTGTATGAATGTGTCTGCACAAAAAGCTGGTGTTGGCTGTTGTTGGACTCACAGGTCATAGTGCTGGTTCCACTTGGGGTCCAGTGTGCTCTTGACTGTGTCTGTGGAGTGGCACTGACCTGAGCCATCGACCACGACTTTGGCAAAAGGGTCAGGCAACCCTGTGACAGAAACACATGAGCCTGAATCGTGTCGCAGGAAGACAAGAAAAAACAACAGAGGATGAACAGATACTCTCACATCAACATGTTTTTTTTTTTCTTCTTTTGTTTACAGGACAGAGGGTCAGTATCAAAACCCTCACCAAAGTGACATCCTTTAAAAACAACTGGCCAGCATAGCTTTAATCTGGGAAGATGGCTGAAAAGTTTTCAAAAAAGCAATCTGATCTTAGCGAAGGCTATATGATTTGTTCCGAAACTTTGAAGTTTCAAGGACTAGAAAGAAATCTATACCGAGAAGCTCCCCACATCCTGTAACAGTCTCTCTATCAAAAAGAATTTCGACTACCATCAACAGTGAGTGCCCAAAAGAAATTGAGGCGAACTTAAAGAGTGAAGAGGAGCGAACAAGAATAAGACGGAAGAGACAGAAGGTAGAGAGGTTGGGGAAGATAAAAGAAAAAGGATAAGAGACTAAAGCAAAAAAATTTTTTTATTCTGAGTCTTTGGGAAAATCACTCTAAAGTCAATGCATGTATGCCATTGTGTCATGGCATTGTGTGTCAAAGCCCTGCCTTTCTTCTCGTCACTAGTCTCACATGCTCTCCAGTGCACGAGTCTGTGTGATCACAGTGTGTCATTGTGCCCCCCCCCCCCCGCAGCCCTGCTCTAAAAGGGGGGCATGTGCGGATGTAGGCCGCAGATGTAGTCTCGCATTCACGGGTAATCTGCATATGTGGGTCATGCGTCGGAGGAAAGGCGGGCGGGATGCGTGTGTGAGTGTGTGTGTGTGTGTGTGTGGCTGGGGCAGGCACCCGCTGGACGCTCTGACACTGAGCAGGGTCTGTGTATGTTTAATGCGGGGAGGCACGTGGGCATGTGGGCATGTGTGGCGGCACCGTTTGCCAATGTGCAGGGAAGAGTGCCAGCCTCAGCACCAGTGGATGCCGATTACCCAAACTGCCTGTGGGTGGAATTTCAATCGCGTTTGGGGGCTTTCTGAATGGCTGATGTGCACTCCCTGCTCAAGGAGGGCGGGAGGGGGGATTTGTAAAAAGGCAGCTTTGAGTAGGAGGCCAATAGTGAGAATGGCAGAAGGGGGAGAAACGTGTGCATTATTCTTCACTCATTTACACTGGTTTAATATATGTGATCTTAGCAAATGACAAGCAGTGCAATGGGCTTTCATTTGGGACACAAAAACAAAGGAAAAAAAAAGAAAAAAGGGTTTTTTTTTTCTCCCTCAAGTTGTTCACTCAGCTGCTATTCCTCTGATACAATTTAGGACGTTTATTCATACAAACTTGTAAAGACACTGTCAGATTAATGCAAATGCACATCTTTAATACACTGTGGTCATGAATTATTCAGTTTAGCATCATCAGGGGGGATGGGGAGAAAAATGTACTCACGGAAGAAGTCTTTCTTTGCTAGATTCTTGGCACATAATACTGTAAGAGAAGAGAAGAGAGGAGCATTGATCAGAGGGCTGACGTAAAATCAAATCATAATACAATCAGGACAGTCAATTCTGCACAGCTCCGGCCAAGTTAACATCACAAACATCTCATCAATATTTCAATGCCGACGCACCAAATTCAAAGTCTGGTTGAGACACAAGCAAAATGTGAGTATGAGTGCACGCTTCGGTTTCAGCATTATCGCCCACAAAGCCGGCCCCCCCACCCCGGCCCCCCCAATGTGCTACTGTCTGAGGACAGAGACTCGTACTGAGCCACCGGGCCTGGCGGTGCCAAATCGGCGCCTGGCCCGTCACAATAACTGACAGAATCGGGGCCCTGATCTACAGCCCGGCTCATTGGGAACATTAGGTGTACACACGCTGTCTCGGCACTGCCCCATCAGGATAAATCAGCCGGACAGCCAATACTTCCTCATATCTCCCTGCCTGCCGAGTGCTCTGCCCCTCCTCCGCTCCGCTTGTGCGGATAAAACCCAGCACATAAAAGTCTTTGTGTTTGCTGTTGCTCTGCACGGGCCAGGCTTGTGAGATAGGTTCTGTTTGTGTTGTGTTGTGTTGTGGTGTGTGTGTGTGTGTGTGTGTGTGTGTGTGTGTGGTGATGGGGAGGTAATGTTAGTTTGCTGTGTTTGCATCAGAAGGACACAAAGAACAATCTGGCATTGAGCTCTTGGGAGGGCTGTGACGTGATTGATGTGCTGCTGTGCCATGCCAGAGAGAGGACGGCAAGTCAGACCTCCTGCATTCCTGACCCTGTGTGGGGTGCTGGAGCAACCAGAGGGGTGGGGGGTGGGGCTGGGGCTGCAAGGGCCTCGGCATGCCAGAGGCGCCCATGGGCTTCGCCAGGCTGCAGGCCGCTTTGACTAATGCATGAATGCCACCATGGGCTTGCAGTTGTGACATTCCATGACCTCAGGAGGCGTAAAAGGCAAATTAGCTGTAATCTGCTGTGACTGCAATAAAATATTAATACGCAGGTAGGTATGCACGCACACACACGCACACACACACACACACACACACGGCAACATATGCAAAGCCAACCCACATGACGCCGACTCCTCCGCCCAACACGAGTAAAAGCACTGTTACACAGAATAGAGGCATTCCGCATTTCCATGGACCGCCACACTGATGCTTTTGTCTGATCAATACAATCATAAACCTGTCAGCCTTCTCCCATTATCACAGAGCTGTGAGGTGTGAAACATCACTCTGATTTAAAAAGGCAGCGATAAGATTTGTGGTAGAATGAAGCATCTAAAGGGAACAAGCTTACGCTTAAAGTGAATGAAATTGTGAGTGTGAGTCCAACCTCTGATGTCTTAATCTCTCAAGCACTCTCTGTTTACAAATGGAGAGATACTCACAGAGAAGCATCTGGCTCAGCCTCTTTAGCTCTCGCTCGCCTGGGTAGGCCCCAAGGTGTGGGTTATTCTAAACGCTAGCTTACATCAGCGAAATGCATGCAGGAAATTCAGATGATTAATGATTAAAAGCCACTGCATCGGTAGAGTAGAGCAAGGCTTGGGCCAGAGCAGCTCACTGATAAATTAGGAACTCGATTAGAAAATGTTGTTAAATGGGCGGCTCGGGCAAAAGTGATTAGCCAAAAACAACGCCTGGACACGACTGAGAGTGTGAGGTCTAGTGGTAAATAGGAAGAAACTGGACAGGGTTTTTTTTTTCTCTCGTAATGACACAATCCTCGCTGCACATCATCGCTTGTGACGGTTTTGAAAATCTCCTTTCCGGGTGATTGCACTGCGCTGAGTGCGAGGAGTTTTCGCCGATGCAGAACGTGGCACTCAGGTGGTGTAACGGATGTGGTGAATATGACACTGGGCACTTTTAGACAGACAGACACAGACACACACACAAAATACACACACACACACACAAACACACAGAAAAACACACACACACACACACACACACACACAATCTCTGCTTGTGCCTGTGGAGCTGGGGCACCAGTGCTGAGGGAGAGCAGCTCGTTAAGGCAAAAGCTGGCCGAGCATGCGTAGGAGTGTGCCAGCCCCCTCGCCCAGGACAGAGATGGAGAGAAGAGCAGAGGGGAAGCAGGGGGGAGGGATGGAGGAAGAGGGAGAGAAAGATGGAGTGCAAATGAGAGAAGAGGGTGTGGAGTGCAAAAGAGAGGAGTGGGAGTGGGGGGGGCAGAGAGCGAGAGAGAGAGAGAGAGAGAGAGAGAGAGAGAGAGAGAGAGAGAGAGAGAGAGAGAGAGAGAGGCAGAGCTACAGACAAAACGGGAGAGAATGAAAAATCACAGCAGAGAGTGAGAGAGTTCCAGAAGGGCACAGGAGAAAAGGCAGTGGAGGAGAGAAAAAAGATGGGGAAAAAAAAAAAAAAAAAGGTGGCAAAAAAAAAAAAAAATGCACAAGAGTGCGAGAAACAAATGAGAGGGCAATGGTAGAGGCGCTGAATTTCTCCCCGTGGACACGAGCAGTCCATCAAAGCCCAATAAGCGTTGCTGAGGCAACCAGCTGCCTTGCACTGCGGGGGCCAAGGATGGCGCATGCAAGATGAGCCGATGATCAAAGGGGGCCCTGGTTGTGCTGTGAGGCCGGCATCGCTGGCCACTACAGGTGCAGGAGGAGAGAGGAAGCCATGGAGGAGGAGAGGAAGCCATGGAGGAGGAGAGCAGGGGGGGGGAGGGGAGGGGAGGGCATTTGCTCCTCCTCCTCGAGTGCCTGAGATGCATCGATCCTCTCGCACGAGGGGAAGAAAATGTCACTAGCTTCCTGTGATGAAGCTCAGCACATCTGTAGCCATGGCAACAGGCCAGAATAAGAAGCAGCAGCTTGAAACAGGGGGAAAAAAAGCGGTACGAGAAGTGCAAAAAGGCAGGATGAGTCTTCTGGGTTTTTTTTTGTTTTTGGTGGGGGGGGGTGGTGGTTTGACTAGCCTACTGAATCAGACATTGTGCAATGAAAGCTGGGGATTTTTTGGTGTGCTTCAGGGGATTAGAGGAGAACACCTGGGCCAATCATCGGAGGCAAAAAGCAATGAAGCCAAAAACTGTGTGACAAACATGTCAAGTGTTGGTCAGGGCTTAAGCCATTCGGTCATTCGGACCTAGTTGGCACACAAAGCCTCTCTGTCCCTCTGAGAAGAGATCACGGAAAGCATGGAAGGAGAGGGGAAAAAAAAAAAGAGAGAAAGAGTAGGCATCTAAACTGTCCCTGTTTTTTTGTATCAGATCAGCCTGTTGTGTTCAGTCGTCTCTCTCTTTGTCTCTCTCTCTCTCTCTGCTTACCTATACATAGTTTGCACAGCATGCAAACTAGGCCTCGGATGTAAAGTTCAGTTTCTTAAAGCAACTGTAATGAGCTCAGAAGAATGAAGACTGAAAAAACTGTAGTTTAGTGAATGGCGGCTGTCGCTTCAGACAGGGTAATGAGGCGGTCAGAAAAGCGCTCCTGAGACAGGAGAGTGGCTGACATGGAGAACCAACCACGCACATGAAAAGCAATGGCTCAGGAAAGAGAGAGAGAGGGAGGGAGAGAAGAGAGAGAGAAAGGGAGAGGGAGAGAGAGAGAGAGGGAGAGAGGGAGAGAGGGAGGGAGAGAGGGAGAGGAAGTGGAAAAGAAGTTCCTGTACTGGCAAGCAGATGGCTGTGCATTCCTGCGCTCTGACTTTCGTGGACAGACGGACCGCGGCACGGAGAGGTTGTTATTTCATAAAAAAAATCTTTTCCTGTCAAGTCTGTAGCAATCATACATTGAGCTTCAGGGACTGAAAATGAGCAAATGAGCAAGTGACCAGCCAGGAGACCCTATATTGCAACAACAACAAATGCTAGCGACAGTTTAAAAAAAAGGACACAAACAAACAAAAAAAAACAAATCAAAACCAGTCTGGCTGGCAGTCAGTCAATCAGTCAGTCAGTCAGTCAGGGCGCCCCTGCACAGTTGGAAGTCTGTGATAAACAGGCACACTGGCCAGACAGCCAAGCAAGAGTTGTGTGCGTGTGTCTTTTTTTTTTTTCAGGGTGGCGTGGCGCGGTGTGGTGCGGTGCAGGCTTGTTATGGCCGGGGGGCCTGGAGGGCTTTCTGAGGGCTGTGTCGGCCCGTGCTCCCTCCCGCGCTAAGCCCTTTGAGCGGAGGCCAAACAGTCTGGTATGGTGTTATCACAGATCACTCATCAGCCCGCCGACCGCCACGTTAACCCTTCCAGCGCCTGCAGGAAGCGGATTAGAGCTCGCAGTGCTGCTGGAAAAGAGAACAACTGTTTAGAAAAGCCGCTGGAATAAAAGTCCATGTGATTTGCCCCAGCCATGTGCTCTTGTAAATAGGGGCTGGGCAATTAACCAAAAATGCATCGACACGCTTTTATTTTTTTCCCCGCTGAACATCAAAATCAATGTCTGGTGATACATCAGGTACGGTAATGCCACCACTACACCAATGATACACCAGAGACAATGAACAAAAGGGTCAGAAGATGCTCTTACAATGTCACCTGCAACAAAAAACACTTCTCAAAAACTGTGACTATTTTCCAGGTTTATATTTATTCTTCTGGTATGGAAGTGGCTGTTGTTGATCTTTTGTAACCAGTCGAAATCGCAGTACCACTGCAATGCCTTGACGCAGAGATGCACAAAACTGGTTATAAAGGTGACAAGACAGCTGGTATCACATGTCTGGTTTGCGGGCTCGCTGATGCTCCACTGGCTGTGATGAAAGACATTCCTGGAGGCGAGAGCCGCCTTTGTGAGGCAACCCCATCGGATTCTCCCCAGACCGCCGAGGAGACAGAGCTGAGGAGCGGTAGCTTACTCAGCTCTGCCATCATCATCCTCCTCCTCCTCCTCCTCCTCCTCATCATCCCTCCGCAGCAAACCGCCATGTGCTCAGGCGCCGCAAATCCCATCTCCCACACCGAGCGTGCTCAGGTTGGGCGGAGTCTGAGCTGGCGAGGGCACAGACACAGCTGGAGGGAGCAGTGATTGACAGATAAGAGACAGCGAGACTGACAGTCCTCAGAGGAGGACAGACAGAAACAGACTTGCTTGCGCCAGGGACGGCATCCAACTAGCAAACACCTCTGAGGAGTGTGTGTGTGTGTGTGTGTGTGTGTGTGTGTGTGTGCGTGTGTGTGTGTGTGTGTGGAAAGCCAAACTCTCGTGGGTGCTGGGTTATTTTTAGCTTTAAAAAAAAAAGAACTAACCGAGGGCAAAAAAAAGTGTTTATTTGCTCGTTTTGTTTCCCCAGTGGCAGCGAAAGGCCGACTGTAAACTTAGATCAGGATACTGCTGAGGTGTGTGTTTAAAAAACAGTAGGTTAGATGCCACACACACCACCACTGTTCTGCTCATACCTGCTTCAGGAATGCAGGGAGCACTTATCGAGACAGAGAGAGAGAGAGAAAGAAAGGAAGGGAGGGAGTGTGTGTGTGTGTGTGTGTGTGTGTGTGTGTGTGTGTGTGTGTGTGTGTGTGTGTGTGTGTGTGTGTGTGTGTGTGTGTGTGTGTGTGTGTGTGTGTGTGTGTGTGTGTGTGAGTGTGTGTGAGTGTGAGTGTGTGTGTGTGTGCGCGCGTGCGGATGACTGCATGCATGCCTCTGCATACATGTTGCACAAGGGAGTGTCTGCAAGTGTGTGTGTGCAATCCAAAATATAATATATGAGTGGACACGCAGGAACATATCTGTGTGTACATGCAGTCACATCTGGGTGTGTTTTTGTATTTGTGTATATTTGTATGTGTGTATGTGTTTTTATATTGTGTATGTGTGTGTGTGTATATGTATGTATGTGCTCGTGTGTGTGTATGTGTATGTCTGTGTGTATGTATGTATGCTCTCATGTGTGTGTGTGTATGTATGTTTTAGGTGTGTGCTGCGTGAGCAAGCCTCCCCAGGAGCGGATGTGATTATCAGAGAGGCCCCAAGTTGCTATCGGGGATGATCTCAGTGTCGCTGTAACACTGCACTGAGCGACCTTATCAGCTGCCAGTTCCTGTCTGAATGACGAGGCCAAACCCAGCTGGGCCTGGAGCCTGGAGCCTGGCAAGCCCCACCGCTGCACATCTCACAGTACACCCACACCACTATGTGTATGCGCACTCGTGTGTCTGTGTGTGTATGTACGTGCGTGTGTGTGTATATATGTGCACGTGTGTATGTGTGTATACAGACATGTGCGTCTGTGTGTGTGTATACAGACATGTGCATCTATCTGTGTGTTGTGTGTGTGTGTGTGTGTGTGTGTGTGTGTGTGTGTGTGTGTGTGTGTGTGTGTGTGTGTGTGTATCCGTCAGTCCGTCCGCTGGAGCACACCCACACATGAGTAACGAGAAACCACTCCCTAATGCAGCGCTCAGGTTTAACGTTAGGGATATCAGGAATAGGGGACGAAAGGAGTAGATCACCTAGCTACAACACACTAACACACACAGTCCTCTTACGCTCTTACACACACACACACACACACACAGGAACATGAGACAACAGGCCCCCGGTGTGCATGAAATATCCATGAGCTTTTCCGGGGCTCTCCTCCCCCACCTCTCCCTCTCTCTCTCTCTCTCTGTCTATCTCTCCCTTTCTCGCTGCCTTCCTCTCCACCTCTTCTCCACCACCCCACCCCCCCCATCTACCCATCTCCAACTTGTTCATGGTCTCCGAGTGCTGCTCTGTTTCCATGATTAAACCAGACGAAACCATTTTAGAAAGGTCACTGAGCACCACTGACATTGATGGGATCAGTGTCTGTGTACAGACGCATACGAACACACACACAAAAATACATAAACACAAACACACACACACACACACACACACACACACACACACACACACACACACACACACACACACACACACACACACACACACACACACACACACACACACACACACACACACACACACACACACAATGCTGTCCACCAACAAATGAGACTTGTCACTCAGGAAGCCAGGGAGCTCTTAAACAGAGCAGAGCATCTCCTGTGCAAGAGTGAATGTGTGACATTTCCTTGGGCGTGTGTATGTATGCGTACACACACACACACACACACACACACACACACACAGATACACACACACACAATGGGTCAACGGGCACGTCATCGCCAACGGATCTGCCGTGCCACAGCAGGAAGCCCCGGCGTGGTTGTGGGTGGCAGGGGAGCAGGCGGCAGACTTCCCCCAGCTATGAGTCACCAGAGCTGGGATCCTGCAGCAGCCAGGCCTGGGGAAGGGAAACCTGAGCCACACCTCGACACAGGGAACCGTTAAAAAACCACACAAAAGAATGACACGGGGGTGAAAAAGAGAAGAAGAAGAGACAAATATAGATAGATAGAGAGAGAGAGAGAGAGAGAGAGAGAGAGAGAGAGAGAGAGAGAGAAAGGGAACGCGCAAGAAATAGAGAGAGACAGAGAGAGAGATAGAGACAGTAAAAGAGAGCGAGAGCAAGAGCAAGAGAAAATAATAGATGGTAATGGGTAATAGAAAAGAGAGCATCAGAGATGAACTAGTGGGTAATGAGCAGAAATGCAGGGCAGTGAGGCAGGACTGACAGAGGAAACAGGAAGACTGGCAGACGAGGAAGAGACACATTTTAAGAGAGAGAGACAGACAAAGACATGGGGGGAAAGAGAGAAAAGAGAGCGAGAGCGAGAGAGAGAGAGAGAGAGAGAGAGAGAGAAACAGAGAGAGCCAGAGTGGCGGAGAGAGGAAGAGAGACAGAAGTAGAGAGAGGCAGAGGATGCAGAGGCATGGGCATGCTACACTGTTGAGAAAGAACACAAGAGCTGAGCCGCATTAGTCAGCTGGTGGTTTTTCAGGAACACATCCTGTGCTTGCCCTCCCTCCCTCCCTCTTCCTCTCTCTCTCGCTCTCCACCCGTATGCTTGGTTATGAATCATGGGGTTGAGCAAACAGTGCCGAAACTGCTAGAGAGGTGACAGTGAAGCTGATATGAGCAGGACTGGCGGAGTGAGTGGGTGGGTGGGTGGATGGATGGATAGATGCGTTGGGAGTGGAAACTGCCAGAGGCGACAGTAGGATACCATCGTGATATCTGAGCCACAATGTGATGTTTATCGCGGCCCCTTTTGCATTTTATCATACAGCGAGTGTTGCAATTGGATTGTAAAGATACATTGGAATTTGGTTCTGCTATATATTGAGTTTCACACAGCGGGGAGTCTCTACAGCTACCCTGGCTCGGAAAATGTCCTGTCCTGAACTGACTTCCTTTTCCGATTGTCACTGCGACTCATGAGGAAAAAACGGGCTCTCGTGCTATATTGTGGACATCAGGAGCAGAACAGATATACCAAAAGAAAAGTAAAAATCATACCATCATCAATATACTGGCCCTGTAATATATCAGGGTGAAAAATGCTGGGATAGTACACTGTATTGATGTTTTTTTCCCTGCGCTTCTCACCTACTGTGTGTGTGTGTGTGTGTGTGTGTGTGTAGGGCAGCGTTGGGGGTGGTGGCTAGTTTACATGGCTGCGATCATTTGGCAACAGCTGATCACTGATGCAAGAACCAAGATGCAGGAGATTATTAACAGCATGTTCTCCTGAGAGGGGGAGAGAGGGAAAAAAAACAAAAGGGAAGGAAAATAGAGAGAAGGACAGAAGGTGAAGGATGGAGGGAAGGAGAGGGGAAGAGAGACATACAGAGTTAGAGAGACAGAGAGTTAGAGAGACAGAGAGTTAGAGAGACAGATAGTCAGAGAGACAGAGAGTTAGAGAGAGACAGAGACAGAGAGAGACAGAGAAACAGAGACAGAGCAAGAGAGACAGAGCGAGAGAGACAGAGAGAGCGAGAGAGACAGAGAGAGCGAGCGAGACAGAGCGAGAGAGCGAGAAAGAAATAGAGGAGGGATTGAGCTGGGCGGTCCGAGGCATGGAGCCTCCTCTCTGCTGTAAAGCTAATTGGTTCCAGCGAGCCCATCAACAGGAGCTGCTGTGGGGTGCGGAGCTGTGATTTAGGTCTCTCTTTGCCAGGAGTGCTGGAGTGAGGCAACAAGCGTTCACCCAACACAAGCACAAGCACAAGCCCAGTGGGAGGAAAGGCCTGAGCGAGACACCGGCCAGACCTTAACACCCTTAACACTGCTCCATGACACCAATATAGCTACAGCTCAAAACACACACACACAATAAAAACATACATGCACACAAAAATACACACATTCACACACACACAAAGAAACACATCCACAGACAGACAGACAGACACAGACACACACAGACACACACACACACACACACACACACACACACTTATCTGGATAAAAAAACACTGTCTGGCAGTGTGTAACTAGTGCACTCCCATTCAAACACTTGTTTCTGAGAATCCAGACACACAGCTGGTACAGATTTCTGTTTCTGTGAGAACAATGGAGGGAAATGGCCTGGTAAAAACTGAGAAGTCAAGGCCAGGTGAACTGCAGGATGGGGGACTCAGATCAAGCCCGACATGAGGCCACAAGCAATGAGCTCACAGCTTAGTTGCAGAGAGACAGACCCAGCTTGACCCATTTTCTGTGTTCTTTTTTGTGCACGCGTGTGGCTTTGCGGCACTAAAACTGTATCACGTACTAGGACTGCACGATTTTGGGGGAAAAATGTGCAACATGCGATAACACATTGCTGAATATTGGGTTGATGATACAAGTTGCAATAAATGGATAAATGCTTCAATAATTAACTTCACAATCTTTTTTAACCAGTATAACTTAAGACAGGGAGTAGTGGGGAGGGCTCTGTCTGATTTGCCAATTACTTTCAGTTTACAGAAATGTAGTTTACCAAGCCAAGTTTTGCGATATGTAAGTCTATGTAACAATATTGCATTGTTGCGACTATGCGATATTTTCCATATATCGTGCAGCCCTGTGTCTCACCATCTTGGTTTTGAGCGCATTATGTGTGAATAAACAGAGCACTGATGAACAGTGCGGGCAGCACACAGCATGTGTTGTTTACAGCGGAGAGGAGGAGGAATGCACTCTAATGCGATATGTGTGTCCTAACGAGAGCAGCCTCGACCCGCGCCACCACTGCCCACTGACCTCCAGCTGCAGCGGCCTAACCTCAATCCAGATGATCCACACACGCCGAGGGAGGGAAGGGTGGAGGGAGGGGGGGAGGGGGGGGAAGACAGGCAGACGCTGAACTCACAGTTTGAGGGCTTTCGATGCAGTCAGGAGGCCCTTGTGAGGTTCATGTATTGATTTGCTCACTCACGGACACACGCAAACATGCACAGATCCACCTAATCGTACGGGTTACACTGTGAGTCACTCCCCCACGCGCACACACCCCTCCCCACACACAAACACACACGCCACCCTCCACACACAAAGCTCCACCAAGTCATACAAGCGAACACAGAGATGATTGCTGCAATTTCATCCTATCTGCATTGGTTTTGTAGGTCAGCATGACTTTTTACAACTGCCTCAGCTAAGAAAAGTGGCAATATACGGCATAATAATAATAATAATAATAATAGTGACCTGATGCTATGGCACATGAATTGCCAACAGAAGAAAATGAATAAGCGCAGTCTGCACTCTCTCCCTCTCTCTTGTCGTGGGTTTTTGTCTCCTCAGGGTAAGTCATTAAGTGACCAGCGTGCAGAACACAATGTGGACTGCTGCTGATGCCTGGTGGTAAATGAGTGTTTAAAAGTGCACCCGTCTCCTATGTGTTTCAGCACATACAGTCAGTGCCCTCCATCTACTCACTACAGGTCCATTAACACACAGGCCCAGTCAGGCCTCCTTGATCAAACACACTAAGTGCTTCCATATCGGCACACACAAGATGACGAGAAAAAAAAAAAAGGGGGCTGCATTCATTCTTTAAGCTGCTTTGGATGAAAGCCTCAGCTGAAAGACTAAAATGCAAATGCAACAAACAGTGTGCTACAAACAGCTAACTCTAAGCCAGCAACTCTCTCTCTCGCTCTGCCAGTTGAACAGTACTGTAGATTTCCTCTTTGTGTGTGTGTGTGTGTGTGTGTGTGTGACTGTGCTGTGGTTACTGTGATGGCATAATGGGTCTAGACTTCCACCAACTCGCCCTGTTAGCAAGGGCCTAATCTGACTACATCTCAGAGAAGAGAAGACTGCTAAAGTCTAATCACAGGCCAACTGTTCAACCTCCCTATCTAATAGAGAACTGACATAGTAGGTGTTTAACAGCATACCACACCAAGGCTTAATCCAAAAATGTTGACTTGTTCACTATGTAGTGCACTATGCAGGGAACAAAACAATGTAGACCTAACTCATAACTCAGCCAACAGAGCTCAAGTCCAAAAAAGTACAGATCTACAGAAAGGCTAATCCTAAATCTATTGAACATCTCAGTGGATCTCTGATGCTCTAGGAAAGATTTGGCAGCTGGCCCCCCATTCCCTAAGTGCTGGGCTGGAAACTATGGACACCTACTTCCTTCTTTTTTTTACATCAGCCAATGACGTGAGAAATCGGGACTATCAAGCAGCATGCCGCCAAGTGTGTCACTGGTTTCTGTGGTGACTGCCTACATGGTGAATTGAGTCATCAGACTCACTGTCATGGCTTCTGAGGAAAAGCAAGTAATGTCACGTGATGAAACACAGTTTGTGATATTCAAGGGCTGTGTCCCTTTTGGGAGCTATAGTGGTTGTTCGTCCTAATCAGTTCCCAAGTGCTCTGTGGTCCTTGGTGAGACTCACATAGTAACCAAACAAAGCACATGTTACATGTCACGGTCAGTCACTACTTCCCTGCTACTAAGTACACAAGTCCAAAGGGCAGGCTGGTACAGTCTGTATAATCCATGACTACTTAAAAACACACTTGGCATCTATGAAGCCCCACATTAAGAAAGATTGCTTCACCTCTATAAGCTCAGCACTGAACACCACTGTTGGTAAAGAAAAGCCTTTGACAGGGGTAGTAGTGTGAAGAGTTCGGCGTCAGCGCATAATCATCAGTTTTCAGGAGCATGATTTACTGCTACAGCAATTAAACTGGCCTGAAAATTTCCCCAGTTCATCTATTTTTAAATTACTATTCAAGCACATCATAACTTAGCCCCACCACCTGTGTGGTGTGTGTGCAATGGCCAAGAGCAGCAATCACCATCCCCTTCATGCAGATCAACAGCTGCTAGGGGTGGACTGTGGGCCTGATGTGAATGTTTATGTGTGTGCCATAAACATGCAGGCCCTGTGCCTACCATGAGGGAGTGTGGAGATGCAGCCTGATGATTGCCCCAGTGAGCGGACACCTAATGCCTGGTTTACGCTTCTGCCTTCATTGTTGTAACTATCGCTGTTGCTCTGCGTCGACACCTATGCCATTTTGCACTTATGTTTTTTTGGACAGTATGTTGTGGACAGTCATGGGAAGTTTGCTTGCTAACATAACATCAACTGGCTGGCAGACACCAAGCAAATATAATAGCTTTCTTGTGACTTTTTTAAAATCTATGCAAAACCAGGCAAATTCCACTGATATTTGAACACAACAGCATATGGAGTGTACTACTGTCAGCATATCAATACTACCAGCATGTCGATGGTGAGCTACATAGTCAGGCAAGATGTACAAATTTGAAGGGTTCATGAAGACATAGGAGTGTCGGCATAGCCATCGACATGGGTTGACACAGAATCATAAACCTGCCTTAAACACACACACACACAGAGGAAGAGCTAGAGGGTGTGTGTGATAGAGATCACTAACAACCTCCTGCTGGCTTCCTCTTTTCTTAGTACTTGGTCTCTCTCTCTTCCCTTGTTCTTAAAAATGGCATCTATTTACACCGGGCAGATTAATGGCTTGGACCTGATCAATAGTGTCCGTTTACAGCACACGGAGAGGGAGGCGGTCTCAGAGGACTGCATAATTAACAGCATCTCCCTCTGACGCCCAGCTGCACACCACAGTACAGTACAGTACAGCCCAGCACAGAGTAGCACAGTACAGTACAGCACAGCACTGAGCAATGTTCCCTCTAATTTTATTCAGCACTGAGCAAACTGAAATTCTTCTCTATTCGTACACTTATGTTGTGTACTGTATCTCTGTTTACATCCACTTGTCAAGGGCAGCTAACAATGCTATGCCAGTTCACATGCAGACCATGTAGTGTAGGCTTTGTTTTCACCCTGCCTTGAAGTTCACAAGGCATCAAACAATTAAATGAGCAAAACTTTTTCAAATAAATGTGTTTACATAACAAATTAATGCTGAATGTATATGTATGTTACCAGCCAAATACGACTGCAATACCTTGATATTGTTAGCTAACCTTCCTTGCTAATATTTAAATTCCGGTTAGCTTGCATAACAGGACATGAGGGTAAATTCATTTCAGGAGTAGCCTACATTCGTGTGGTAAGCATGCTACAAACAGCAGTAGTAAAGGCATAATTCCTTTTGCACAGGAAAGAGTACCTGGCAGTCTGTGTTGTGGTTAGTCTTCTGAAATCTTTTTGGCTTAAGGAAAATGGATTTTATTTTCTGCGATACATAGATTTTCTTGTGTGCAGAGAACGTGCTAGCAGTGTGCGATTGCGTAGCTTAGAGGGAACATTGGCGCTGAGTAGCGCAGGCTGCACAGCACAGTACACCACAGCACTGAGCAGAATAACGCTACACAACTGGACTGTGGAAGCCGTGTTGTGCAATATGTAGGGCTATATTGCGATATGTAGACATAGTGCCTTAACTGGCCTACTTTAGGTAGCTCCTCGAGCCAAAGAATATTCCTGTAAATAGATTTAAAACCCCTTTATTCTGGCTGCGGTATTACAAGCAACAAAGACAGCCTAAAAACATCGACCAGTCTCAACCCATCCTGGGTCTTCCTCAGGGCTCTGCACAATACGGTGTTATTGTCAATATATCGTGCAGCCCTACTGGACACCCAGCACTGGGTGACATAGTAAGATCCTCTTAGACAACACAACATTCTGGTAGCCACAACAGAGGGGTCATACAGGCTGTACCAGCAGTAAAAAAATAATGCAAAGGACAGCGCAATTAAGGGTAGGACAGCACGGTTAAATGGACATTGGTAAAGCCATAATGACAGAGATGGATGGACCTGTGGAAGACAACATACCCCATCAGGGAGCAGACTGACTCAGGAGAGAGCGCTACAGCAGGGGAACAGGCAGCAACAGCAAGCTCAACAGAGCACACAAAGCTCAACGTGGTGAATTTGATCTTAGGGTAACTGGGTAGCAGTTTATCTATAGCGCAGGGTAGCAGAGAGTACCTAAGTTTATCTTAGCACAGGGGAGCAGAGAGTAGGATAGCTGCAGGTCAGACAATGTCAGCTGGCATGATGCGGAAATGTAGGCGAGTAGGCTGCACGTGATGGTGGTGGTGGTGCACTGAGAGGATTAGGCAAAAACACCTCGCACTCCTTACTGAGTAAGTAGGATTCCCCTCAGCATCTGCACTCAACCCCCGTCTTACCCTCACTCCGCCCAGCACACAAACCAACATACATACACACACACACATACAGGAAGCAGACTCATAACCACAATAAAGGAGGGTCTCCATAGAGCTCTGGTAGTTTCTGCCATGTCTTACACTGACGCCTGGCACCGCTGACAGCTTCATCGGTGGCTGAGAGCTTTTCAAACCCACAGCTTACACTGAGCTGAGGATCAGACCCAGACAATGCCATCCACTTAACACATTTTCTTACACACACATGCATGGACACAAACACAGAAAAACACACACACAAACACACACACAGAAACAGAGAAACACACACACACACACCTGTGGCATGCCCTCTAATCTTTTGGCAGCAGAGGAACTTGCTCAGCAGATATCAGTCAAGGCAAGTGCACTGACCTGCTTTGGGAGTTTACAAAAAAAGGTTTTCCAGACCAGTAACATTCAGCAAATTTACAGACATTTCTCCCAGACTTGAGTCATTTGTCTTTTTTATCCGAAGCGATTGGGGTTTTTATCCCTGCTTCAGTTCCCTGAGCATCGCCACTATGACCTTCCTGTTGTCTGGCAGAGGATTCTGCAGAGATGGCCACTACAGTTCCAGGTCAGAAACAACACCGGATTCATGCCCACTATTCACAAAGCGGGCACGACACAGTGGAACAGAACAAAGAGCATATTCCACTGTCTTCCATAATCAAGCCAATTGATTCATTAAAAATAAATGAGAACCCTATTCTGGGCTGTATGTTGTCAGAGCTGATTTTACACACATGAATGCATGAGCTTATAAAGCCAGAGTCGGTCTTTGTAAAACATTGCTGGATGGAGCTGCTGCAGTGTCACCAAAATAAGCCATCCTTTGACACTGACAGCCTAAGCCAAATCTGTTTAACCTGGAAGTACGGGGGACGCTTCTAACCTTCATCTACAACACCTCTCCAGGATTATTCACCCTATTCCACCCAGCATTCCTATTCAAATCCACTGTATACAGATGCAAAAGCCAGGGAAATAAACAAACTCACCCCCCCCCCAAACCCACCCTCTGGTGAAAACACACACACCCTCTTTCAAAGGAGGCTTTTAACACCGTGTCTTTTCGCGGTCACATGGTGGAGTCTCTGAGGTCTCGGTCGCACACGGCCGATGACTCCCCTGCACATCTGGGCAAACACAGCTGCCTCCCAGCTCAGGCAGCCTCTTGAGCCACACTTCACCTTCACCATATGGCCCCTGTTACACAGTGCACACACACTGCATGGCTGCCACAGGGAGAGAAAGGGAAAAAAAGAAAAGAAAACTGGGAGACAGAGGAGCAGGAGACCATGGAGAGCACCCAAACAAAGGAAGAGAAGATGTGTAAAATAAAAGCAGCAGACAACAAGGCGGAAGAAAGAACAATAGCCTGGACGGAACAACAAAGCAAAAAGAGGGAGCAAAGAGGAGTGGAGAGGAGACGCTCAAGAGGGAGTGGAGGAAGGTGAAAGAAAGCACACGTGCAAGCTGACCATGGCCTTTTAGTCTCTCAAATCCACTTGGTTCAGGCTTTCCTGGCTCCTTACCATAACAACAATGAGCATAAGTGCCCCATTAATCCCCAAGGGGAGCATGCTCTCTGTAGGGTCTCATGAAACATGTGATGCCAAAAGCCGTGCACTTTCAAATCAGCAAACAAAGGCTCAAAACCCCAGTGTAAACACACTGACAAACACGGTCTCCACTGAGACTAATGGGGAAAAGAGAAACACAACTGGGGGTTATTATTTCAAGGTATTCCTACATCTGTTTGCCCCCCCCCCCCCCCCCCCACCTTCCCATTCTGTGTTCTTTCCAACTGAAACCTGGCTGTGTAGCTTGAGTCATGCAAATGTTTATAGATTTTCTTTTTAACATCTTCAGAGAGTGGGCAATTAAGATCCGGGGCAAATCGAGAGCCCGGAGAACACACTCTTCTCCAGGTTTCAATTTTACAGCATTTTACTGCTCTAATGAGATCACTCACAGCTGCACCCTGCTCTCGACCACATGTGCTTCAGAAAGGCCTTAAAGGCTGTGAGGCCACAAAACAAACCTCTGCGGTCTAGCTCATTGGTCTGGGTCTAAGGACACAAATGTGGGAGCATGGGATCTACCGGTAGTGAAGGACCAGTCAGGACCGATGACAGGATTCAAGGACGATATATAATCCAGGCAACAACTGTTGCTCAACAAATAAAAGTTTCATAGTTCTACCAAGGGGACACAATGTAACAAAATGAATAGAACATAGTATGTGGTTTCTATGCTAACCTAAACTGAATTGCTATCCAACTGGACTATAGCCAACATGCAGCATTTTAATTTTTTGATGTATGTGACACAAATGTGAGACTATAAGTACTACCAGTGGTAAAGGACTGATTATGACTAATGACAGGACTCAGGGCAATTTATAGTCGAGATGACAAGTGTCACTCAACAAAAGGTAAATGATGTCAAAGCACTGGACACTTCATAGTCCTACAAAGACAACAAAGAAGTAACAGAGTTAACAGAACATAATATGTGGTTCCCACACCAACTCATGAACTAAGCTGCTATCCAATTAGACTATACAACAACATCTGCTATGTTTTATTTTTAAAAATGTACACAACAAGCTCTGTGACACCACATCAGACAGAAATGTTTTATTCTTTTATAACAATTTTTGCCAACCGACACTTGTCGCCTAGAACTAGCTTTTAGTCTAGGACAGGATGCCTGATGGGGCTATACCCAGCTGATAAGTAAACCTGTCTGTGGATACTCGCTCAAAGGTGACAGGGATGTGGAGTTAAGCACTAGGCTCAGCAGCATTTCCTCTCCCTGGGAATCAGGCACGTGACGTGACCTTGGCACAGCTAAAGTCCTGCTCTACTAGCGGCAGCAGGGGAGTAGCCTCTCGAACCAACATTCGCTCGTCAGTAAGCAGCTTTGGGGAGTTCTTAAGGGTCCCAACTTCCTTTTCCATCGTGGGAAACATCTACCTTTAAAGCCACCGGGAGAGCCAGCATTGTAAAAATATGCACTACAATCCAAGGAATCTGGGTGATTTTTCCAGAATTCCAAAAGGGAAAAGTAAAGCAATACTTATACCTGACACACACGCACACACAAATAAGCTTATTTACAGCTTAGGATGCGGCACATTTACAATCCCTAGTCAGCCACTGTAAAAATCGAAATCTCAGACTGTGTCGAGCAAAACAGGTCCTTTTTGTGTCTCGCGTGGAGAGGGAGGAATTCAGAAAACACTATAATTCAATCTTTCTGGCATCTACCCCCTTTTCTGTGGAATGTGGCCTGAGAAAGCATTGTGCTGTGCCGTCCACACTGGCTTTTCCGTTCCTTTTCTTCCAGGACCTTATGCTGATAAGGTCAAAACCACCACAGTACCCCTGGACCACTTTCTGCACCCCCACTGTGAGCCCATCCAAAAAGGTGTTAAGTCAGCCCAAGCAAAGCAGTTTAAAGCACTAACGGGGAAGGAGGCCAAAGCAGAGAATTTTGCGCTTGAACAAAAGGAAGCAACACTGTTGACAGTGGGCCATCAAGTGCCCTGACAAAGACGCCTTATGATGGGTGGGAATGTGATGCATTGTGACTGTTTCACACAACCACTGTTGTAGACAGTACTGCTAACTGATGCAAATACCAAATGAAGCAACAACTGTCAGTGCCATTAGTTCGGCAGCAGACATCTTGAAGCAAAAGCCACTGACTGATCTACACAAAGTAGAGCTCATTGCAAGCATCAGTGGGAAAAGGGTCGCAGCACTTTATTTCCAGGAAATAGCAGGCTGTTAACTCAGACAGTTTTGAATCTACTGCTAAAATAAGACTTCCATTAATTTACACTGGGGATATGATCTAATGTCCCCACACAGGAAAACACTGACTCCGTAATCCAGTGGTCCTTGCTGGTTGCTTTGAAACTGTAGATCTAGGCAGTCTCTGCTGGCTTTCCTAAAACATTACTGAACAGATAAAAAAATAAATAAAACACAGCTTGTGATTAAAACTCCTTCCTATTGCTCCACAGGCTAAATGATGGATCCTTTGGCAGCGAGTTCTTTCTGGGCAAGGTTCTTGAGTGATGAGGTAAAAGACTACAGAAACTAAACAGTCTGGCTTGCCCCCATCCAGTGGAATGGCCTCAAGCTCATTGTTGCAGGAGACAGACATTCCTCAGCCAATTAGAACTCCTTTTATGTGCTTCGGGGGAGGAACACAGCTGGAAGCGATGGCCTCGTCTGCAGACAGTGGATGGACATCTCACTCACTCACACACATACACACACAGTAAATAACAACAGGGGGGTAGCTATTTAAACTCACACATTCACACACAATGTAGGATCATGGTGACACTGATACGCTCATGAAGCATGCAAGCTTTGCAAACCTCTGACTGTTTATGTGAGGACACGGTAGTTTTGTTTTTATTGTGACGTCTTTTTACAAGCCGCACACAGAGCAATACTGGCCCACTTACTTATTTGAACAACAAAGCCCTGCCTTCATGTCATACGAGTCTTAGAGGGGAGTGAAAGAGATTTAAATAAATAAACATTCTGGAGACATGCTCAGTACAATGTAGGATATGGTTTGTCCGCTCACAAGATTATGAGCACAAAGCCTGGACAGTGGTTTTTCAGACAAACCAAAAGTGTTAGGATTCTGGCATGATGATGCATCTTAGAGGAGTACATGAATCACTATAATGAAAGGGCTACAAGATGTTTCCTGCATCTGCCGAGGCTAAATGTGCTATACTATTACTGTAGACTGATCACAATTCATAATGAGCTTGAATTGCATCCTAATGTGTAGCCTGATCAAGAACCTAGATCTAGCACACAAATGTCACCTTACAGTTCTTGGTTTGGTTTATTGCACTACTTAAGTTCAAATGTTTATATCTTCGCCCTTAGAACGCAGCGTACAACTTGAGCTGAGCAGGGAATGTGAGGACAGATTTCAACATAATACCTTCCGGCAAAGCCTGTCTCGCCGGACAGTCACCCTTGAAAATGTTTCTGTATTTTGTTTCTCATAATATAACCAAAGATGATACAAATACACAATGAGTCGTTAGGCACACGAAGTTCAAAAGAAAAAGTCTGACCACTACATAAAGGTTCCTTTTCATTCAACTCTTACCACAATGGAAGACACAGCACCAAACCAGCGTCGGGATAAACTGAGAGCCGTACCGATGCTGATTATCATTTATTCCCAGCGTTACAATAAAGCTCCACAAGCGGCAGTTATACAGGTAAACTTGTGAGCTTTCGTGACTGTGACATGCTTTGACATTCCCATGGTTGGCTGGGTCAAGGTGCCTACCAAAAAACACACATGCTTGCTAACGTTAACTGGCCACATATAACGTTACCTGACATAACACGCTACACTGACTGACTGACTGGCTGGCTGGCTAGCTAGCTGGCTGGCCATCCAACCAAAATCCTGGTAACGAAATCCTTGGGGGTGGCAATAGGCTAATTCTTCTGTATAAATAGCGAGATCCTGAGACAATGTTATGGCATCTCATTACTAGTTATTCGATATTCGCGCAAAATAGGAATGAACAGACACAGTACTATCATTTAAGCTCCACAAAATAATTCAGTTAAACGTCAACGATGTATAACCTGTACCTGCTAGGCAATAAGCTAACTAGCCTGACAGTTCGTTAGCTCCAGCATGGAAACCAAGGTAGCAACAGTAGCGACCAGTTAGCTAACGTAGCTATGTCGCTAGCGAGGACGCTCGGCAGCTCCTTGTCCTGTTCACCGTGTGCTAGGTTATCATTTTCAGCAATTCCTTTGGCAAGACAACCATCGTGTACTCGGAGTCAGTTCTCAAATCATACCCACACATACACTTCAGAACCACAAAAGCATTTTAAATTCTCAGTGAATACAATATACGATAACATTTAAATAGAAGAGTTTACCTGTCAGTCTGATTTTAATGCTGGACCCGTTCCTTCGAGTCCCAGGATTCGACATCACTCCGAGAAAAATCGAGCTAACTTTCTCCTTGGGTGTACCCAATACACAAACTTATTTTGAAACACAAAAGTAACGAAACCGATGCAAAATTGGATTACTCATGTGAATCGTTTTACAGAGATGTAGCAGTCTTATTTCCTAGTCGCAAAATTCTCCGTTGCGTCCAGATTTAACAACACAGGCTAACATTTTCGAGCTCAAAGGCGTTTTGACGTCACACACGGCATTACGTGCACGCACTCGCGGAGCGTCCCCGTGCACGAGTTCTCACCTTAAAAGGCAGTCGACTGTAGTTGCAGTTGTACTGTGCATTTCATGTACCAATATACATCGCGAGTTACTTTGGATGCTTTAAAATAACAAAGAAATATTGTGTTACCGGTGGGATTACAATTTTTTAAATATGTGTTAAGAAAGATGAAATATGTTGCATGGTTATATTTTATACACACTGAGCAAAGGGTGTGGTAACTATTGCTTATCTAATCTGTGGGCTGAACTATAATGCAACTACAGTAAGGATTTATAGGAAAACTTTTTTTTACTTAGTTTTTTTGTGTAACTGTACGTGTACACCTTTTTGTCCTTACACAGGGGCACCTTTTACATACAATTAAGGAATTAAATTCGATTGTTCCTGTTAGAGGTCAAAAAGCAAAGATATTTATTTACCTCATTAACATACCAGCACATAAATAAATAAATGAATCCTAAACAAACGTAACAGCATCATAGCACATGGTATTTTTTTCTACTGGTATAGCAGCCTGAAATTTAATACATGTACTTCAAAGTTATTAATTTGGGCATACTTATAGTTGCAACCAGTTAATTAGGCCAGATCAGAGGTTGACGTTAAAGAAAAAAAGATACACTAGATACTCTTTGTAATAAGGAATATCACAGCAAATGTGATCAACTCAATGGCACTGGCATAATTATTTACATTTAACTGATTAATAAAATTCATGCTAAAGTGGGTACAGACCAGTGCGAATGTATTGAGTAGCCTATATCAACAGAGCAAAAACAGTGTATTCCATAAGATGGACATGTGATATGACACAGAAATCCTACTCAGACTTACATGATTGGCATAGGTGTGGCGAAACTGATATGGCATTCAAGCTGAAAGCAGCTCTAACATTTGTTTTCTCTGCAGTTGTGTAGTACCATGCAACTTTTCCATTTTCTGAACACTTCTAGCCTTTTGCTCAACAACTTAATGCATTCGCAATCTATGGTCTACACTTCACATATGATTTGAGTTCAAGCCTAGACGTTGTTGAGGTGAGCCATTGAGTGAACAGTCCCTGTTGCTCAACATGGTTGCTGTTCCTCAACATGTTTTTTCTTCTAACCTCCATTATAACATAGGGTCATTGACATACTTGTGCTTCAGAAGAAAGCAATTCTTTTTTATGTTTATTGGCGTGAACTCTGCTATCAGTAACAAGATATCATCTTTGTACTGCCATCACTGCTGGGAAAGAAACAGAGTTGTTGTCACAGACAATCTTGAGGTGATTCTAATAATGACTGCTGCCAGCTCATGCCTCTGCAGATAATTCAGGTGACGAAGATGTTTGTGACAATTTTAGACATTCCAGGTCTCCTGGAATCTTCTGCACACTCATAGCAGCTCTACGATGCCTACAACTTAGGTAAATATCCCAGTATACAGTGCATGGTACATATGGTTGTGAGTTGTACATTACTTTTTAAATAGTATTTATTGATTTTTAAGAATCAATATCATACATATCATGTAGTTGTTCTCAGTGTGTAAGTACAGAATCATAATATTTGTCAAATATGGTGCTACAAATCACTTCCCCCCTTCCCTTCGAGTCACCCAGTATAGGACCTCAGATTGTAAAATATATTCACAAAACTAAACTAGGGAAAAAAAGAGGGGGGGGGGGGGGGGGTTGCTGCTCTCTGCTGCATTTGCTTTTTGAAGTGTTGAAAAAGCTATGACCACATAGGCTTTATTTGGTAAAAGATCTTGGCATTCCACTGATATTGGTCCAAAGAGGGTACAAATAAGGACCAGCTCAAATTGTATTCCAAACATACCACTAAAAGCTTTCAAATATCTCACCAAAATAGGGAGAGGTTTGGGCATAGCCAAAACATATGTATTAAACCTTCATTCCATTTCTGGTTTCATCTTTGGAGGACAGATAATCAGGAGTCAGTTGTTCATGGTAAGTCACTCGCTTGACATGTTTTTGCGAGTGCAAGTGTGATGTAATTGGCTTGCATGCTTGTCCCTACTAAGATTATATCAAAAAGTTTAAAACTGTTGAATTCATCAGCTCTTTTTTCTTGATTAGATACTCGAGACGTTTTAATTGCCCTAGAAATAATTTACCTAGCTATACACACTATATATACATTAAATCGTAGCATTTATTTGGGTATTTGGGATCGCTCAGAGTAATTTTGTGTTCAGACTCCATAACAAAAAAGGTGCAAGTTTGGCTTCTGTGTAAACCTGTATTTCCAATGTCTGTCCTAACCAGCCATGTTGCTCATCCTAAACAATACACATACAATTGTTGTTCTAAGTTACCCTACTGTCTTCAATATTAAATTCTTGGGAAAATTATCTGAAGCGTTGGATGTATTGATTGCAACCCCACCCCCAAACATTGTGCACGTGTGTATGGGGAGGAGAGCTTGGTACATGTATGGCGTATGATCTAGGAAGTCACCAAGAAGACTACATTTTAATACTGATAGACATGGGTGTGTGTGTGTGTGTGTGTGTGTGTGTGTGTGTGTGTGTGTGTGTGTGTGTGTGTGTGTGTGTGTGTGTGTGTGTATGTGTGCGTGCGTGCGTGCGTGTGTGTGCGCGTTGCATGTGTGCGCGTGCATGTGTGCGTGAGAATAAGAGATGAAGAGAGTCAGTCACAGTACATTACACACTATTGGTGTTTTAACAATGGTGTTTATCTCGTTTTTGTTGTAAAATAAGAGGCACAAAAGCATTCTTCTTATTTGTCTTGGTCATATGTAAATGCCACTTAGTTTTCCATACAATCATTTCCTATACTGTACAAGAAATACTAAAATCCTGCGGGTGAAGGGTAAATCTGGAGGATAGATTTATAGGAAGAACAAATTTGTGCTACCCATCTGAAAAAAGAAGAGAAAAAGACACATAAGACATGACCCCTTTGAGCTACTAAAATAATACTACACACTAGTAAAAACAGGTCATACAAAAAAGCTGTTGGATCATCTTCTCAGAAAATGTTTTCTACGTTGCTTTGAATGTTAAACTCAGTCATGGCTGTTCTCAGTACCTCAAATTCTATTTACAAGGTGGTTTATTTCACAGGTGATTATAGTCAGGACTAAATAGACAACTATAGTGAAATTTACCTAAAATACTAATTCCTCTCTCAAACTTGTCCTTAAAGAAGTTGGCCCAAGACTATTCCTATGATGAACAGACATATTCCAATTGTAAGTCCAGCTATGTTAAGATTTCTTGCTGCTCGAGATGATTCCTTCGCACTATCGCTGTCCCCAGCAGAGTTGAATGTGTCGACCTAAACTGTGAAGTCACGTATTGACATCATGCAAGAAACACTGGTAAACAAAAAACACACAATGACTCACTTAAAGTGGAAAAATGGTGTTGATGTAAACATACCTTACTGGAGTAGATGATGGCCGCTATTCCCAGTGGCAAACAGCAAAAAAAAATGTTGTAAAGATAGACCAGGGCATGTAATTGGGTTGTGGATGGGTAGAAGTGGTCTCCATGGTAATTCTTCTTTTGTTGTTTTGTGCAACCCTGGAGCTTTGGTCAGGAATCTTATGGGAAAACCTGCTGTTATAACTTGATACAACATGATACATGATACCTGTCTGTGTTAGCTCGTAGGACCTGCTACAGGATTAACACTGAATAATTTGGATACACAGTGTGAACAGCTAATTACATAGAAGAGCTGACTAGCTAAGAAAATATAGAGACCACTGTCACATGTGGTTGGGAATAATCAAGTAGATCTACTATTCCATGTTACCTCCTGCTCCACTATAGACAAAACATCATACGGTAATTCTTAAGATCTTACGAAATAAAGGCCTGACTTGAGAAAGACAACACTATCATAAGTTACCACCCTGAGTATTACTTCTGCTACACACACGTGTAGATCTTAAAACAGTGTTATTTTTCTGACAGTTAAATCTATAACCCTTAAAAACACTTCAGATAGAGAACGATTAAAAATCACTAGAAAGCAGTCATTTATCCTTGTATTACTTAAGCCTGCCACCTATAGGAAATAAGACAAAGTGCAAAATAAAATAATAAATGCAAAGGTAAAACCCCAAATCAAGAAGAAATTTGAGACTTTCAGATACAGTAAACATAAACTCTACCACATTAAATTAAACAAAAACATCACATAAATACCAAAGCTTGTACTGGTGTCTGGTGTAAAAAAGTAATGCAAAAATATAAAAATAAAGGGGGGCACAACATTAAACATTTTCAATCTGAAGAATAATAATGGCATTTGATTATGGTACCTTTGTTAATAATTAGGTGTACTTTAAGCATTGCTGTCAAATGGCCTTTTATGTTTTGATTACATTAGCATGTCTCACTGATTGAGTTAGTCCTCAAATGCCTCTCTACAAACCCCAAAAAGATGTTTTTATTATAGTTCCAAATTGTTACATAGATGCAGTAAGTTACTATGACTGGTGACTGTCCAGTGTGATGAGATGTTAGCCAACGGTGCAAGTAACCTTCTAATGACCAAAGAGAGGGCAACCACCCTTGTGGCGAGGTGAAATATGATTCCTGAAAATAAATGGCATGCTATATGTGGTCAACAGCAATATTAATTAATATGCAATAATTTGTATAATTTAATGTGCAATGCCACCCTGTAGAACCTCTCTCATCTCTACATCAGAACTGTGCACTTCACCCCACCCCCTCTTCTATTTTTATCTTGTCTTATAGTAATACTTATTTATTTTTATTGTACGTTGTAAATATCCTGCATACATGTCTGCACTGAAGAGTGAGTTGCTTTCAGTGTCATTGTGCATGTGTATACTGTACATTGTACATGTGTATAGTGACAATAAAAGCCATTCTGTTCTGTTCTGTTCTATTCTATTCTATTCTATTATTCTATTTTATTCTATTCTATTCTATTCAAAGAGGAGACTATAAGGAATTAGTTTCACTGTCTGCAACTCATGATGAAATAGCCACTGTAGCTGTTAAGAATGTGGTCAAATTAATCAGCTCCCAAATCTCATCATAATCACAAAGGACAGTCCACACAATGCCCACATACCTGGGGTCAGAAAGCAAGCGAGGTGTGAAAAAACTGCCCAATTAATTATAGCATGTTTGTGGGGGAAGGGCACTGGGAACTAGCACAAACAATGGATCAAGAGAAACTTAGTCATCATATAGAATAAAAAGGTCTCCAGACCTGATTCAATTAGAAACTTAGTTAATTTACAATGAGGCTTTAGGAGGAATCTAAACAGTATAAATTGCTTGAGATGTATGCTGTTCAGTCAGTTTTGGTGTTGGGTTTTCAGTTGGAGCTCAGATGGCTCAGATTGTGCATTTGGAACATTATGCTGAGTTATTGTCATCTTGCAATAAATGGATATTAACCAGTCAGCCTCCCTGAGTCTTTGCTGATGTCCAAACATTACATTATAAGATTGTACTAGGAACACTAGGGAGGAAAAACATTATACAAGTATTGTACAGGGATGGTAGTAGCAGTACTTTAAAACACCATAGATGTATTACAAACTATTATACATACTATAGAGATTTTATAGGAGTCCTATAGAACCTTTTTTTATTAGGGCAACTCCAAGTCATTGGCAGCATAGGCTAGCTGAGATACATGGCTTGTGTACAAATATATTTTTTAAATTTTTGTTTATTTAATTATTTCAGTACACCTGGGAGTTAGAGCAGCTGACCAGTTAATGTGTGACATGAATTTATACAATTACACTTTGATGAAATTCTGTACCAAAATTTAACAGGTTTCACCCTGGCCTGGTCACAGAGTTTCATGAATATTACCTGGTATTTTTGTAAAATCATGGCTGACAGATTTTGCCTGACAGAGAAACAAACAAACCAACAAACAGACATAGAAACCAAACCTACATCATAACCTCCTTGGCAGAGCTAATGATATGGCTATATTTGGCATCCACGTGGCAATGAAACAACAAAATTATATTACGATATTAACATAAACTTTTAGGAAGACACATGGTCATCGTAAACATAAAAATAAAGCATAAAGCCTGCTGTGTTAACACCCTAGTCTTCCTGACTTGTAAATAGCCTTGATGCAGATGGTTAAGTAAACTGCTAGATGTTCTCTGTGGCTTAGTGTAAGGGCACCAGCTTCTGTGTGCCTGATCTTCAATCATTACCTGCCATGTGTAGTGGTAATACTATCTTGAGTGTCCCGAAGGCAATGGAGTTCTGTACCCCTTGCTCGCATTAGTGGACAGATTTAGTCCTCGCATTAAGAGGGTTGCCATGTCTAAGTTGGGATGCTCAAAGGCTGTGTGCAGTTGTCACGAATACCTTCTGTGCCTCTGGGGAGACTTAAGTGTGTTCACAGCTTTTCTTTTTCTTTGAATGATCCCACCCTTTAATGATGGGATCGTATCTCCACACATTCCTTCATGATGCACATCGATGTGTTTTCACTTTGTCCCAGGGATTAACAGACCAGGGTGCCAGGGCAAACAAGATAATAAAACATAATTTTACGTGGCCAAAGATATGACATAAATGGCCTTTATCCTCTTCTATGGCACAAACATCGCTGAAAACTGATTTCAGTTGACAGTGTTTGTACTGTAGTTAAATGGCAATCCACTAATTTCAGTACCATTGATCAATTATGCCAGTGATGCCAGTGCCCATGCCATGTCACGGTGGCAAGATGTCACCATTTAAGCTATGAAATGACAGTTACATTTATGAGTTTCCAAACAGTACATCTGCCACTGTTAAACAAAACGTATGCAAAGGAATATCTTTGGTGAGAAGATGTTGAGACTGCACACTTTAAAACTCATTAGGTTCTCTCAACAGTTACTGCATACCAAATGGTAATTTCCCCAGAGAAGTAGATCAACAGCTGATGATGTTAATGTTTTTCATTCAAGATCTCATGGTAGAGCTTAAAACAAAAGTTGTATCTTATGCTATATTTATTTATAATATTTAGGTGAAGTAAATAAGATTTTTCAAAAATAATGGTGTAAAACAAGTGATGTAAAATGCCCCTGACAACAAGATCAGTTAGTGAAAGCAGAGGGTCATATAAATCAGAAATAATTCATCAATGTTCTCAAGGCAAAGATATATATTTTAGCATAATCTTCTTTCATATTGGCTAATTTTGCTTCCATTAATTATACACACATACTAGAATGCAGACAGGTTAGTAACAGGCTGCAGTCAGTCCTATATCAGTTGCCAAAAAAGGTCATGGAGAGCTTACAGAATTCCCTATTCACCAAGCTATGAGAGGATCTTCCTCAGATAGAATAATTCCACCCTTTGGGGTAATGGCTTCTCTAATGGTCCCTTCCATATCAGGAGTCTCACTGCTAGTATATAAAAGCCCAACCCTGTACCCAAGTACCCTCACCACCGTTCCTGATTTCTCCGCTTCCTTATCCCTGGTAAATATCTTACCTTGTCACTGTGTACTGTGTGCTTTGTAAGAGCTGTATCATAACTCAAACTCATGTTTTAGCATTACAGAATATTTAGTAATTTTCTAACATCATTTTTTTGTGCACTCCAGGTGTACAGTGTTCCTGAGGGAACCCTTCTCTGTGCTTTGGTGTAGGGGTTGCGTTTTGTAAGGTATAACCATGCCAGGTGGGTACAAAGGTGAGTGTGGGGATGAGGTGGACCCCTTACCATTCCTGGCTCCTACAGAGAAGGAAAAGCTAGAAGCCATGAACAAGCCCTATGATATCAAGAAGTCTTGCTGGGTGAAGGACGATAAGGAAGCCTTCGTCGCTGGCGAGATCCAGTCTGATGATGGTGACAAAGTCACCATCAAGACTGTGAAAAATGCAGTAAGTATTAACCTCACAGATTTAAAGTTGTATGTTATTTTATAGGTAGCTAACATATATGTAGCTGGTTGGAATAATTGTATAGTTTGTTGATGAGAAAATTAAATTGTGGTTATTAATTTACTGTAAAAAAAAAATCCAGTTAAAAATCCAAAAAAGTCAAAAATAATTATCACTATAATAAATACATTCTACTTTATAGCTTAAGTGATTCAAATATTAGGATAACACTGAACATTGACATGAACAGTGTAATTAACAGCATTAATGAGCTCTGTTCTGAAATCCTGCTTTTTTCAGACGGTCACCATAAAGAAGGATGACGTTCAGCAGATGAATCCACCCAAGTTCTACCAGGCAAACGACATGGCCAACCTCACTTTCTTGAATGAGGCCAGCGTGCTGGAAAACCTGCGCTCCCGATATGTGAACATGAGAATCTATGTAAGCCAAACTGTCATATGCCCTGAAAGGCTGCATCCATTAACACCACTGAAGCCTTTAAAGGCCATTATGTCACCGACCGCCTTTAAGAAACTGACACTTATTGGCATTTAAAAAATTTCTCTTTGCCAGACATATTCGGGTTTGTTCTGTGTCACCGTGAACCCTTACAAGTGGCTCCCAATTTATGGAGCCAAGGTGGCCAACATGTACAAGGGGAAGAAACGCAACGAAGTTCCTCCTCATCTCTTCTCCATCTCTGATAATGCTTATCATGACATGTTGATGGGTAAGAAATGTATCACAGCATCACACATTGTATGTTTGAGATAAATGTATAGATGATACACTTTTACAGTGTGGAGAGTTAGCTGATTTATGCATTTAAATTCTGATTCTCATCTACATGCATTCATTTTTTTGTTCTTCCTGTGTCTTCTGTGTAGAACAAGAAAACCAATCTATGCTGATCACGTATGTATAATCAATTACGGTCATGACACAATAATCCTGAAAGAATTTTCCCCAGACCATTAGCATTTTAATTATGTTTCAATCTATTCCTAGTGGAGAATCTGGTGCCGGCAAGACTGAGAACACCAAAAAGGTCATCCAGTACTTTGCGAATGTGGGGGCCTCTGGAGCAAAACAAACAAGCGACAAGGTGATCTTACGAATACATTTTCTGCCCATATTCATTGGCAACATTTTAATCCAAGACTTTTGTAGAACTTTAAAGATGAAAGATTTGAATGCCATTTTAGAAATGTTAGAAAATGCACAGTCCTATCTACAGGTTGGGCTAAATTACTGAAGGGAAATAAACATTTCCCTCTGTATTTCCAGTAGGGCCTATTGACTGTATCACATTACTGAAATCTAAAGTAAATCTACTGAAATCATATCCACTGAAAATAAAATGTAAAAACACAGATTTGTTGTGATTATGCAAAATATAGATAATTTGGATCAAAAGGCTGTTAAATGTTATTATTAAAAATAAGGCAAACAGATAATATCAAACCCTTTTTTCATCAGGGTTCACTGGAGGATCAAATCATCCAGGCTAATCCAGTTCTCGAGGCATTTGGAAATGCCAAAACCACCAGAAACAACAATTCTTCTCGCTTTGTGAGACATCCTCTTTTTTTTAGCTGGGAAATTAAAAAAAAAAAAAGTTTAAAGGATTTCTTAACTGAAACCTATAACTCTCATTTCAGGGTAAATTTATCCGAATCCATTTTGGACCAACAGCTAAGCTGGCTGGTGCAGACATTGAGACTTGTGAGTTTAATATTGAATGTCAGTGATAAAAGATTGATTAGTTTTATTTTCTTTATTATTAAATATGTATTTTTATTTAGATCTGCTGGAGAAATCCCGGGTGATCTCCCAGCAAGCTGCAGAACGTGGCTACCACATCTTCTACCAGCTTCTGTCAGGGAAGAAACCTGAACTATTAGGTGAGCACAAAGACAAGCCAAGGGACACGTCTGGTGTCCTGTAATGATAACAGGCAATGGCCCTTCACACAGCCAATGGCATCAATACTCCTCATGATTTTATAGTACAATTACAAGTGTACACACAGAGATATTAATGTATTCCCGTACATGATACAAGATATAAAACATACGAAAACAATCTTTGTTTTGTGTTTTGTTTTACTTTCTTGTAGAGGCACTTCTGGTAAATCCAGACCCAAAACAGTATGTGTGGGTCTGCCAGGGGGTCACTGTCGTAGACAACATGGATGACGGTGAAGAGCTAATGCTCACTGATGTAAGTACAGCTACCCATAATAAAGCTCCTGGGTCACTAGATTACAATATGTATAATGTTTACACAAGAATTGTTCACAGCCAAACAGCTAAGAGTTTTTTTTAAAATAATTTTAAAGGTGGCCTTCGACGTTCTTGGCTTCACTGCTGAAGAGAAAATGAGTGTCTATAAGCTGACAGGTGGCATAATGCACTTTGGCAACATGAAGTTCAAGCAGAAGCCAAGGGAGGAGCAGGCAGATGTAGACTCTACTGAGGGTATGTGTACATCTCCGACTGAAGTAGAAAACTCGGTTTTTTATCAGTAGGCCTAGTCCCTGTGTACATATTACATTAGACTTGCTGATGCTTTTAATCAAAGAAAAATTTCTCATCTTCACAGTTGCTGACAAAGTCGCTCACCTCATGGGCATCAACTCTGGGGATCTCCAGAAGGGAATCACCAGGCCACGAGTCAAAGTTGGGAATGAGTTTGTGACCAAAGGTCAGAACCAGGACCAGTGTGTCTACTCCATTGGGGCGTTGGCTAAAGCCGTCTACGACAGAATGTTCAAGTGGATGGTGCTGAGGATCAACAAGACCCTGGATACCAAAATGCAACGCCAGTTTTTTATCGGTGTGCTGGACATTGCAGGGTTTGAGATCTTTGAGGTAATTTTACTTTTGACTTATTTGGCAGTGTAGCAGTGTAGCTGTGTGTGTGTGTGTGTGTGTGTGTGTGTGTGTGTGTGTGTGTGTGTGTGAGAGAGAGAGCCATGTGAGAACCTGTGAGAATAATTTTAATAATAATTATATTCTTTCATAGGGCCCAACATTTCCGACTGTGCTCCTGCTTATTGACATAAATGCAGTATTATTTTTATACATTTTGCACGTCTTTGTTATTACTCAAATGTGTCACTAAAACGTTCTTGTGGTTTCCATAGTTCAACAGCTTTGAGCAGCTGTGCATCAACTTTACCAATGAGAAACTGCAACAGTTTTTCAACCACCACATGTTCGTGCTGGAACAGGAAGAATACAAGAAAGAGGGCATAGACTGGGTCTTCATTGATTTTGGTCTGGACCTGCAAGCTTGTATTGAGCTTCTGGAGAAGGTGCGCTATGACAATGTTTTTGAAAAAAAAATCTATTATTGTGAAAGTTAAAGAGAAAAAGTTGAGCAGGGCTTTATACTGAGTACTGGAAAGGGCCAAAGTTTTACAATATTGTGTTATGTTGATATTTGTCCTCTTACAGCCCATGGGAATCTTTTCCATTCTGGAGGAGCAGTGTGTCTTCCCTAAAGCCACTGATGCTACCTTTAAGGCTGCCCTGTATGACAACCATCTGGGCAAGTCCGGTAACTTCCTGAAACCAAAAGGCGGGAAGAAGGGCCCTGAAGCTCATTTTGAGCTGGTGCATTACGCTGGCACTGTACGTCACTGTTTTCTTATATTTCACATTGTAACGCTACATCATTTATGATAAAAATATTTTATTTTGCATTATATTATTACTTGACACTTATCGGACACCTTTGTTCAAAGCCAAAGGTCAAACCTCTGATGAAAACATACTCTGTTGTGTTGCAACTGTATTATGTTATATTGTAGATAACAAAATGCAACTGAATTAAGGTTAAAATCTCAGTAACAATCAATCTGGCCATCGATCGATGCTGAAATCGATCAGCAATCGATTATATTTTAAGCTTAAGTTTGTTTGCCTCTTCTAGGTGGGTTACAACATCGCAGGCTGGCTGGAGAAGAATAAGGACCCTCTGAATGAGACAGTGGTGGGCCTGTTCCAGAAGTCCTCCATGTCTCTCCTGGGCCTTCTCTTCAAAGAGGAGGAGGCCGCAGCTGGAGTCAAGAAGCAGCAAAAGAAAGGCTCCTCTTTCCAGACTGTGTCTAATTTCTACAGGGTGAGTGTTTAGCATCTCTTAAACGGCTGTCAGTTTTTATCAAAAAATGTTCAGACAGGTCAAGCTGCCATCATCTCTTCATAAGTTGTAATGGCTGATCATTAAGTCACTTGCTATGGCCTAATAGTAAGGCACATAAAGGGAGACAAATACACAGATAGCCAAGAGGTTATTTGATCAATAGAGAGTCCTCCTCAGTGTTGCCATAGAGTGCCAGAGTGCCAGCTTAACCATAGTGCCATAGTAAAACATACCTGACCTTTCATTCCACGCAATTGTATCCTTATTTTTTTAAAACAGGAACAACTGAACAAACTGATGAGTACTCTGCGAAGCACTGCTCCTCATTTCGTACGATGCATTGTTCCCAATGAGTTCAAACAATCTGGTAAGCACATCATTTGAATGTTTTTTTTTGTTTTTGTATTTTTAATAATTTGTGGATGACTCATACCTGTATATTTAATCCATTTTAGGTGTTTCTGATAACTACCTGATCTTACACCAGCTGGCCTGCAATGGTGTCCTTGAAGGAATTCGTATTTGCAGAAAAGGCTTTCCAAACAGGCTGCAGTATCCTGAGTTTAAACAAAGGTTTGAAGTGATCTCTGATCTCTGTATAGATTGTAAATGGTGCACTGAAATGTTACCAAATATTAGCATCAGGCAGGAAAAATAATCTCTTCTTCTGCTCATTTTTCAGGTACTACATCCTGAATCCCAACGTCATTCCAAAGGGATTTGTTGATAACAAAAAGGCATCAGAACTTATTCTGGGCACACTTGGTTTAGATGATATGGAGTACAGAATTGGACACACCAAGGTACATTAAGCAAGGCTATTGAGAAACATCCTATTTTTATGTAGCATATGTTAATGTATGAATGTCATTCTCCCCACAGACCAGCTTATTAGTACGATGCTACTATGTTGTTACTCTGCTATATTGCAGGTGTTTTTCCGTGCTGGAGTCCTGGCTAAGCTGGAGGACATGCGAGATGAACGCCTGGCAAAGATTATCACCATGTTGCAGTCTCGCCTCAGGGGAACCCTAATGAGAATTGAATTCAAGAAGATGCTTGACAGGAGGTGTGTGAGAAAAACATTTGCAGTGTTTTTTTTTTTTTTTTTGCTGAATCGCACTTAATATTTAGTTATTGGTAACCCCCGAATGTGTCATTAAATTATTTTTCCTTCCTTGGTATGACTTCAGAATTGCCCTCATTGCAATACAGCGTAATGTGAGGAAGTTCCTCCAACTGCGATACTGGGGTTGGTGGAAACTCTATACAAAGGTATACCAAATTTGTTTGGCAAGTGTAAAATTTAGAACACATCCTCTGAGCCAAATTTCTGAAATGTCACTTCACATCTGCTTCTTATGATTTTTTTTTCCCTTCAGGTCAAGCCTTTGCTCCAGGTGGCTCGACAGGAAGACATGATGAAGGCCAAAGAGGAGGAGTTGCGCGTTGCTATGGAAAAAACAACAGAGATGTTGGAGAAGCTTAAAGACCTTGAAGAGAAGATGGCCACTCTCTCCAGAGAGAAAAATGACCTGGCTTTGGCCTTGGCAGCTGTAAGCCAACTCTAAAACAAAACACGCAACTAAAAAAAAAAAACCTCACAACACACAAAAAACAAGTTTTTTAAACCTTGAAATAACATCCCTCAACACATCCAGATTCCCTTGCTCTTATCAGTTTGACAGTTCAGTTCGCATAACGCTTATCTCAAATGATGTTTGATGTTTGACCCTAGGAGCAAGACACCACTGCGGATGCAGAGGAGCGCTGCAATCAGCTGATGAAACAGAAGGTCAACATGGAGGAGCAGATACAGGACATGAAGGAGAGACTGGAGGAGGAGGAGGGCACAGCTAGCCAACTGACTGCTCAGAAGCGCAAGGTGGAGACTGAGCTTATAGACCTCAGACGAGATCTGGAGGGCCTGGAATCCTCTCTGGCTAAGTCAGAGAAGGAGAGACAGGTGAGGAACAACAGCAGTATGCTACTATAAGTAATGGTTAATTATGACGTGTGTTTACCAGTGTTTTCCAATAAGGGTGACGACCAAATTCACTGCCAAGCTGACTGCATGTTCTGATATATACAGTATATCTATTTTATTTTTTTAATATTCGAGTCTAAAAGTTTGATACTGAGACACTTTGAAATGTGTGTATTCAGGAGATCATATTCATGATTTTTAGGCTTTGGACACCAAAGTGCGAAACCTCAGTGGAGATCTTAGTCAGAAGGAAGACACCATCGCCAAGATCAACAAAGACAGAAAAGTTCTTGAAGAGCTTCAACAGGTGGGAGAAATAACCTGTTTTAAAAGTCTTTTATAACTTCAGACAAATGTTTGAAAAAAGAGGAAAATGGAAAAAAAGAGGAAAATGGAATGGAAAATGGAAAAAAAGAGGAAAATGTTGAAAAAAATTATACAAATTGATCTTCAGTTTTTTACAAATTATTACTTTGGTTACAAGTATATCATTGAGATAACAAAATCTTCGGTCATATTTGTTGGACTATTTGTTGTACTATAAGAGGGTAATGGTTATCCTTAATCAAATTCTACACTATGACTCGGACAGAAAACTCTGGATGACCTTCAAGCAGAAGAGGATAGAGTTAACCACCTCACCAAGACCAACAGCAAGCTCACCAGCGAAGTGCATGAGGTATGGAGAACGCACAAAGTGATAAAATGTATTTGGCATGGATATCAACACAGATGCACTGCAGCAAAATCTCGGCTTTGATTAACATTAAAACAAAATCTGTCTGCTTAGCTGGAAGACAACTGGGAACAGGAAAAGAAAATTCGTGCAGAGGTAGAAAAAGCCCGACGCAAAGCTGAAGGCGATCTCAAAATGACTATTGAGAACCTCAATGAGATGGAGCGAGCTAAGGTTGATCTGGAAGAGGTTATCAAAAAGTATGTGGGATGTTATATATTTCAAGATTCATTTCAAAGCACTGTTTAAGGAAAAATCACCAAAAAAGAGATATCAATAACTCAATCAGTCTATTGTTCGCCTTTTAGGAGAGATTTTGAGATAAACCATATGAATGCGAAACTGGAGGATGAGCAGTCTCTCAGTACCACTTTACATCGGAAGCTCAAAGAGCACCAGGTATGTGATTCTGAGATATGAATCCAAATTGCTGCATTTGGGTCTCTGTTTCTCAACTGACTCATTGTGTTATTGACAAGGCCCGTATTGAGGAGCTTGAAGAGGAACTTGAAGCTGAGAGGGCCATAAGAGCCAAGGTACACACTAGTAAAAACTATTTCTTTATATATTAAATCTATTTATTTGTTTAATCTATTTATTTCTTTTTCCAAAATTCAGTTTTATTGCTCAGACACTTATTGGCTTTTTATCTTGCTCTTCAGGTGGAAAAACAGCGAGTGGATCTGTCTCGAGATCTGGAGGATCTCGGGGACAGACTGGAGGAGGCTGGAGGAGCAACTGTTGCCCAGGTACCATGCAGACATATCAGTCACTTCAGCTGTATGAGTCAATCTCCAATCAGCATACAGATGGAAAATGCTCTGTGATCTTTAATGTGTTTGTAAAATGTGTTTTTTTAGATCGAGCAAAACAGGAAGCGTGAGGCTGAGCTCCTGAAGCTACGCAGGGAACTGGAAGAGGCTGCCCTGCAGTCTGAGGCCACTGCCTCAGCTCTGCGCAAGAAGCACTCAGACGCCATGGCTGAGCTAGGAGAACATGTAGAGAATCTACAGAGGGTCCGCATCAAGCTGGAGAAGGACAAGCAAGTCATGAAAGCCGAGATTGATGATCTCAATGCCACTGTTGAGTCTGTCCAAAAGGCCAAGGTAAGAAAAATGAGAAAACTCTTCACATAAATGTGCTGAAAAACTGACTTCAGGGTTTATTAACTAACATTACTAACCATAATGTTTATTGTAGTTAAATTCTGACGCCCATGTCCGTAAATTGGAAGACCACCTGGCTGAAGCTAATGCAAAGCTAGCAACAATGGAGAAAAATCAGGCTGAGCTCAACGCCTTCAAGATCCGTTTGTCTGGTAAGAATTTTCTCAGATCACTCAAAAAATGTGACTTTCTCACAACTAGCTTTCTCCACAACCTTCCTCTTATGACTGTATTCCATCTATAGATAGTTTGTATCCAATTTACTTCACATGTGTTAACATGCATTTTCTACTTCAGCTTTTAAGTTAAAAAGTATACAAATATTTTATTGATTAAATGCTGTTAAAAGTTTTAACAGCATTTAAGCAATAAAATATTTGTATTCAAGCTCACGTGTGTTTCCCATTTCACCATTTCAGCGGAGAACAGCGACCTGAGTCGTGATTTGGATGAGGCACAAAGTAAACTCAATCAGGTCACTCGTCTGAGGTCAACACTGACCACTCAGGTGGATGAGCTCAAGAGGCAGCTGGACGAAGAGTCAAAGGTAAAAAACAATATAGCCCTTTTTATAGGTCAGATCAGGCCCAGGAAAATGAACAATGGCGAAAGACAGGATGTGCACATAAAGAAGTCCTTTGTGTATGTGTATGGAGGGAATGCCATTACATGTAATGAAACCTGAAACTCACAATAAAATGCAGCAGTTACTCACACCAAGTGTCGATAGTTTTACAGGCAGATTAACTTACGTGGAGACAGACAGTTGTTGTAAACACAGATTACTTACACGTTTGAGCATTACTCTTTCTCCATGTCACTCTATGCTACTGCAGGCTCGAAGTGCAGCAGTTGTAGGACTGGCCAATGCTCGCCATGACCTGGACCTGCTCAAAGAGCAGCTGGAGAAGAGCAGGAGGGCAAGTCTGAAATGCAGCGCCTCATCTCTAAGCTCAATGCTGATGTCACCACGTGGAGGACTAAGTACGAGACGGATGCCATCCACAAGACAGAAGAGCTGGAGGAAACAAAGTGAGTTCTGTCACTTCATATCGCCGCATATGCACAAATGCATGTACATACAAGTACATGAACATGAATTTCTGTCATGGACCTCTTTAGGGTGGCCCTGTCATTTAAAAAACAAAATGAGTGCAAAGGACTTTCTTATACATAAATATAACAAAATAACATTATATACCGAAAAAAACACCTTTTCACACAGACGCAAACTGGCCGTGAGGCTGCAGGAGGCTGAGGAGGCTGCAGAAGCAGCCATGGCCCGTGCTGCCAGTCTGGATAAGGTGAAGCAGAGGCTCCAGGGAGAAGTCGAAGATCTCACCATTGACCTCGAGAAGGTACAGTCTGGTCTCTATCAGTCCGATCTGACACATTCATTAAGTCATAACAGTTAAAAGCTGCCTTGCATCCCACAGGAGAACTATCTTAACCTTGCGATAGGTCAAATGAGGTAGGTACATGGAGCATAACCTGAAACATAAATAAGACAGCACTGTTAACCTCTCCACTTTAGAGGACTTAACTGTGTTAGTCATCTTCTAACAATGATTCATGAACTGCATGGGAGCCATCTAAAGAGCTCTCTGGTCTGTCGTTTTTTTTCCTCACTCAGTCCAATGCTGCAGCTGCTGCTCTGGACAAGAAGCAGCGCACGTTTGACAAGATGATGGCCGAGTGGAGCCAGAAGAACGAGGAGTTGCAGCTGGAGCTGGACTCATCCCAGAAAGAGTGTCGCTCGTACATGACAGAGGTGTACAAGCTCAAGACCGCCTACGAGGAGTCCCTTGATCACCTGGAGACAGTGAAGAAGGACAACAAGACTCTCACAGGTTTGGGCCACACGCATTGTTTAAAGAACATGATGGATAGTGTAATACTGATGGATACTGTAAGCTCTTGCTTACTCTGTTCTTCTCTGAATATCTGTAGCTTGGTTTGTCTCCTCTATTGTAAGTTACTTTGGATAAAAGCATCTGCTAAGTGTACAGTAATGTAATGCAATGCAATATATATTTTCCTTGCTTTAGGAACATGCTAGCGGAACATAATGTAATAAAAAAGTGTTTATGGTTCATTATTCTGTCTGTCCTGTGACAAAACCTAATTTAAAACACAGAGGAGATCAAAGATCTCGTGGAGCAGCTTGGTGAGGGTGGAAGGAGTGTCCACGAGCTGCAGAAGGCCAGAAAGAAACTTGAGGTTGAGAAGGACGAACTCCAAATGGCCCTGGAAGAGGCTGAGGCTGCTCTTGAGGTAAGTGATAGCTGCTAGTCAGGCTTGAAAATATTGCCAGTTTAATTTTTATTGGTTGGAAAAACACACATTTCCAGACTGATCTTTATATATTAAAAGTTATTGCTGATGGCATGCCAATGATTCTCTGGGAGTCTGATGGCTTGTGCAATCTTATCCCCACCCCCAAGGTTGAAGAGGGTAAGGTGGTACGTGTCCAGCTGGAACTGGCTCAGGTTAAAGCAGATATTGATCGCCGAATCCATGAAAAGGAGGAAGAGTTTGAAATTACAAGGTTAAAATGATAACACACCAATACACATGTGGCTAGTCCCACCTTTTTACAACCACTTTCGAAATGTCACTTATATAAAAGCTTGCACTGTACAAAGTTTTCATCTAATTCTTAATACATAGTTTTTCAACAGTAACCTGTAGACTTGTTTTAAAATGAATTTGCCCTACCTGAATTTGTTATCCAGGAAGAACCACCAGCGCACTGTGGAATCCCTTCAAGCCAGCCTGGAGGCAGAGGCTAAAGGTCGTGCCGAGGCTCTGAGGATGAAGAAGAAAATGGAGACGGACCTCAATGAAATGGAGATCCAACTCGACCATGCCAACAAGAACAACGCTGAGCTGGTGAAGACCCTCAAGAAACTGCAGCTGCAAATCAAAGTGGGTGTACTTCAGATTCAGCACATACTTGCTAAACTAACAAACCAAGAAATTAGAAGTTTCATTTTTGCCTTACAACTGAACGTGCCCTTTGATATTGAACACAAATCCATCACCCTACTATTGCTTATGCATGCCATTTCTGGCTAAGCTTCACATCATGCGTAGCAATAGACAGTGTAATTTCTATCTATCTATCTATCTATCTATCTATCTATCTATCTATCTATCTATCTATCTATCTATCTATCTATCTATCTATCTATCTATCTATCTATCTATCTATCTATCTATCTATCTATCTATCTATCTATCTATCTATCTATCTATCTATCTATCACAAAGTGAATTTACCTTCTTGTCTGTCTGTGAATGACAGGATATGCAGGTGCAGATGGATGAGGATGCCCGTCAGCACGAGGAGTTGCGCGAGCAGTACAGCCTGCAAGAGCGGCGCCTCAGCCTGCTCCAGACAGAGATGGAGGAAATCCGCAGCGGCCTGGAGGCCTCCGAGCGCTCCCGCAAAGTTCTGGAGCAGGAGCTGATAGAGGTCACTGAGCGTCACAATGAGATCAATGTCCAGGTAAAAGAACAAAAGAAACAAACAAAACCCCAGTCACTGAAATTTGTTTCATGTATAGTTGATGAATGGCTCATTAGTTGTAGGCTTGTTGACTGTTTGATTTTGAACACCAGCCTTTGGCTGAATTATCTGATTCTGTCTTGTTGCTGTCAATGTGTGAGCGTTTAGTTAAAGCTTTGTAATGTACAGTAGAGTAAGACTTACTATTTCAGAGGACGCTGTAAGGCAGAAGTCATAGCCTGTGTATTAATTGTATATACATGCTTAATCAACATACATATTTTTTTTCTCAATCAGTACCAAAGTCTGGTTGTCATAAAACGCAAAATGGAGTCAGACATGACTCGAATTATGAATGAAAATGAGGAGCTGATTAGCGAATTCCGTGCTGCTGATGAGAGGGCCAAAAAGGCAATGACTGATGTGAGTACTTCCAAATTTTAATGCTGTTACTACTAGCAAAGCTATTTGTGTCACAAGCATTATTCTGGCCTGTTAAATTGCTGACACGTGTTGTATAGGCCTCACGCATGGCAGAGGAACTCCGCCAAGAGCAGGACCATGCCTCACATTTGGAGAAAATTAAGAAGAACAATGAGATAACCATTAAAGAATTGCAGCTTAAGGTGGAAGAGGCAGAGCAGATTGCCCTAAAGGCTGGAAAACGCACCATCCAGAAAATGGAAACCAGGGTACGTGATTACAGTAACCTCTTTGAAATGATTATTTTTTCCTGTCTGTTTAACCTTTTTATAAACACACACACATGAACATACACAGACGAATACACATCTCTGACAAGATACTTTTATGTATTTCTAGATGCGAGAACTCGAGACAGAGTTGGACGGTGAGACAAAACGGCATGTGGAGACAGTGAAGGTCTTGCGTAAGCATGAGCGCCGTCTGAAAGAGCTTGTCTTCCAGACCGAGGAAGACCACAAGACCAACGAGCGCATGCAGGAACTTGTGGAGAAACTTCAGAACAAACTGAAGTGCTACAAGAGGCAGATAGAGGAGGCTGTGAGTATAACCTAACTATGGTGCAAATATGACAGCTACAATTGCCCTTTTAAATTCTAAATTATATTTCCTAGATAAAAACAGACAAACCAGTGGCCTATGACTAACATTGCACTGTTGTAATCTGGATTGGCGTCTTTGTAGGAGGAGCAGGCCAATTCAAGTCTATCCAAATACAGGAAGACAGTCCATGAGTTGGATGATGCAGAGGAGCGAGCTGGCAATGCAGAGATGGCCCTGAACAAGCTGCGCACCAGAAACCGTGCTTCCGTTGGGAAGGGCTTCACCTCTGTGGAGATTGTCCAGGTCACAAAATCCTCCTCTAAAGGTTCTTCTGAATAGTAGGCCCCTGGGGAAAAAAAACCCTGGTGAGTATTTTCCTCTAGAAAAGATCTGAATTTTTACTTCTTGTCTGTTTGCAAGAATGCAAGAACTGCAGAAATGTTCTCTAAACATTGTCTTTCTTATTTTCTAGGGTGACATAGACTCCAAGCTACTATTTCCAATTTTGAAATGACTGAACAAAGCTCAAGCAAGTTTGGCCCTTGGTGGAAAAACTTCACTGAATAGTCTTAAAATTCAGTAAAACTTCACTGAATAGTCTTAAATATGTATGTGGTGGATATGCTACTGTCATTCTTGTGCACAGCATGTTATGTATGCTTTGTTGCTTTGTATGGTATGTGCTTTTGGTGAGTGTTTCTGTTTTCTTTCTTTTTTTTTAAACAAGCTTTGTTAAAGTTATTACAAATTATGGAAATGATGGAAGGGAAGCTGCACTCTCATGTCAACGACGGAGAGTCCATCTCTGTATGTCACCCAGTTGTTTTAAGCCTGCATACAGATTCAGTAGTCTTAATAAAGTCTGAGCAATTCAATCATGTCTTTGTTTTTATTCTTTGAAATTATGTTGGCCTGTTTATTTCCATGACATGTTTATGATTCTTATAGTTATGATTCTTGGCACACACAACTTTTTAATATGTCACCACTGGCGTACTACACAATAGGCCTATTTGCAAACAAACAAAAAAGAATAAGATGAAAACAACAGTCAGGTGTTGAGAAAAATTACAGATAAACAAAACTAATACATCCACCCAGTATCTGGAAATGTATTTTACCTAATTGGCATTCTGATGAATACAGATTTTTGCAAGATCATGGAAATAAGAACTAATGGTAAAGCCTTTGGCAGCACACTAGTCAACGAAGATTGTATCAGCCCTGACAACTCAACCACAACCCGCAAAGGTTTCTCATGCAGTCAAGCAAAACAGCTATTCTCAAGCCAAAATAATGCTGACAAAATGTTGATTGCCATTCAGGGGCGCTAAATCCCGCCCCTCTGCCCCTCGTTGGGTGGCGCTAATGCATCCTTTAACTTTTATGACAGTTCACTACTTGCCCTCAAATCTCAAGCCAAGGTCACTTCAAAAGTTGGCACACCTTACATGGATTAGGTTTGTGGTACAGATTGAGTAGATATTTACAACATCACTTTCACGGTGCGCTGAACTAGGCCTACATGGTGCACATCTAGGCCATTAGGCTACTATGTTTTTAGACCTCGGGCGCCCTTTCCCAGCAGAATATGATGCGTTTCTCAATACAGCTAAACTTGTTGAACAGGTCTAACAGAGAAAAAGAAAGACCGCAATGGGTGAGGCCTACTATTTTAGAGAGACTTTTCATTGTTGTAGTGAACTCTTCTTTAGCAGAAGAGGGCACGCCTTCGTCTCCCATTTGCGCACGCCTGCGCAATGAGTACCGGTCAATGCATAGACGTTGCCATTTCCTGGATTCCTTGACAGACCGAAACGTTAGCAAGCTAGCTGTCGGAGTGAATTCGTGTCGACTGTCCAGAGTCCGCGAATTCAAGTCCGTCCCCATTCACAACAGGAGGAGAAGCTAAAGAGTTCAGTTGTGCAAAGGTACAATTCTATGTATTTTTCAGAAACACAGAACCAATGACTGTGTCATGCCTCCTTCAAACAGTAGGGAGCGGAAAAGCCGGCATTTTGTTGGGACTCGTTTTTATTTCCTAGCTATTGAACTAGCTAGTTAGCAAGGCATATTTTATAAAAGGAGCAAAATACAAATTATAGCTCTATAACGGCAGTTTTCTAAGTCTGCAAAACGTGTATGTTTCTATGTGTGTGGTGGTTAAGTGATGTGCTCATGATTACTAAACTGATGTGATGAATACGCATCAAGGAATGCTAACTATCCCGCTAACATGGTTGTGGTAAGACGGCTAATGCTAGCCATCTGCCCAACCACCTAAGTGAAAATACGGGTGCGAACAGTATTTACAGTTTGCACGTTCGAATAGTCGCATTGAATGCCCCCCACACTTTATTCGTCAGCCGGTGGTCTAGTAAAACACAAAAGCGAAATAATCTCAGAGTCAACTTGTAGTCTTTCTCAGATTGCTTTGATTGAGGTGGGTGGTGTTGAAATGGCTAACTCATCTTACCGTAGATGGTTAATTAGCTGGCTAGCCCGCTAATCTTGAAAGATGGCTATCCTAGCTGGCTAGTAGAAAGCTGCTCATTCTTACTAGACATTCGACGTTATTCAGGGCTGGTAAATAGTCAACCAACTTACAGAGGGTAGATAACTGGTAAATAAAACTATTTGTGACCAAATGTTTAGTTCCGAGAAAATGCTTCTCATACACAGAGGGTTTGGCATCCTAGTCTGTCTCCGTTGTGATGGCTGTTCGACAAAGCGCTTATTGGCTAACTGGATATTTAAGCAAACTTAAGTTGCATTTTCTTTGAGTTTTACATACATAAGCGTGTAATGTTTAGCTAATTCTTCTGTTTTTTTTTTCCACAACAAAAGACATTTCAGACAGCTGATCATCATGTCGCTTCATCAGTTTCTTTTGGAGCCCATCACATGTCACGCCTGGAATCGGGATAGGAGCCGTAAGTATTTTGTTGTGTTCCCTAAGATCAGACCACTGTTTTCTTACTAAATTGTCATCGAAACTGAATCTGTCGTGCTTTGATGTACTTCAGAAATTGCTATCAGCCCGAACAATCATGAAGTCCACATATACAAAAAGGCTGGAAACCAATGGATCAAAGCTCACGAATTAAAAGAGCACAATGGACACATCACAGGTAATTGAATATTCTACTTTATCAGCCTTCCTGGGTGGAATGGTATGCCATTTAATATATTATGTGATTTATGTGATATTTACTTGGTAAACAGTCAGTGGAGTTAATTAAAGAAAAAAATGGCGAGGGGTATAGTTTAGGGTTAAGGACATGTCCAATGTGTTATGTGCGTACACAGGCATCGATTGGGCCCCCAAAAGCGACCGGATTGTGACCTGCGGCGCTGATCGCAATGCATATGTGTGGAGCCAGAAAGATGGCGTTTGGAAGCCTACTCTTGTCATTCTCAGGATCAACCGTGCTGCCACCTTTGTCAAGTGGTCTCCCTTGGAGAACAAGTTTGCTGTCGGCAGTGGAGCTCGCCTCATATCTGTTTGCTACTTTGAGTCTGAAAATGACTGGTACGTTGTGGAACTGGCCATGCATTTCCTTTTGTAGTGAAATGGTTCAGGGAGTTATCAATAACCTGTTTGTCACTTGCCTTGTGAGATTTACAAGTTTATCTTTGCATTTTTTTTCAGGTGGGTGAGCAAGCACATCAAGAAGCCTATCCGCTCCACTGTCCTCAGTCTAGACTGGCATCCAAACAATGTGCTTCTGGCAGCAGGATCATGTGACTTTAAGTGCAGGTAATGGAGCTTGTTTAGTGGCTTTTGTTGTCAGTAGGTATAAGACTGACAGAACTCGGGTGTTGATGAGTTAAAGTGGCTACATTCTGCAAGAATGTCTACAGCACATGGTTGTGAGTTGTGACCGGTCTTTACATCATTATTTTTGAAGGGTGTTCTCCGCCTACATAAAGGAGGTAGATGAGAAACCTGCCCCGACACCGTGGGGGTCCAAGATGCCCTTTGGGCAGGTGATGGTGGAGTTCGGGGGCATGGGCAGCGGAGGGTGGGTCCACAGCGTCTCTTTCTCCGCCAGTGGAAACAGACTGGCCTGGGTGAGCCATGACAGCACTGTGACGGTGGTGGACCCAACCAAAAGCTCAACGTGAGTTTGCTCCAGAGACGTGTTTGGGAATTTGCAAACAAAAAGGCCTCTCTGCGAATAGTTGTCCAACTGATGCGCTTTGCTGTCTGTCTCTTGACAGTGAGTCATAGAGTATGCTGTGTGAGTAGGCATGGTATGCAAGGGAGCTTGTGTAAGGGCCTTGTGTTTAAATAAAATGTCAATGTGTTTATGATGTCTCCATACAGTGTAGTCAAAAAATATTTGTACAAATTCTCTTCTTGGTGAGGAAGGCTTTTGCACAATTTGCAGTGTTTGGGGTTGTTATCTTGTTGGAAGATGTAGTAATGCTAAAGTACGTATTTGTTACAGTCAAAACATTTTTTGAAATTTAATTCTTGGCTACACTGAAATTAATCATAATTGGTACAGTGCCCTGTGGTTTGGTTTGTAAGTGTTGTGATGTACTGCAGTATAATGACTCATCAGGCATTTAATGTTTCAACATAATTTCACATTTTCCTTTCAGACCAAGCCAACTGAAGACAGAATTCCTTGCACTTCTGAGTGTGATCTTTGTTTCTGAGAATAACATTGTGGCGGCGGTAAGTAATGTCATTAAACTAGTGCTCTACAAAGTATATCCTTTCTTTTAAAGCATATTTAATCACTTTGACTGTACCAAGATTTTTCTGCTGTGCTACTGTCTTTTTAATGAGTGTGCACCTGAATGAGTGAGAATTCGTTCGTTTTAATATATGGTGTAGTGGAGGGAAATGCATTACAAAACAGCATTTACTTGGCTTTTTAATGACTGCTAATGTTAAAGATATGAATGATTTTTACTGCAGCATGTATTGGCTACCCACCTCTATCACACCACTGCTACTAACTGGTTACTACCCACTGACTTTCAGTTTTGTGTTGTGTGATTTTTATTCTTTTCTAAAAAATCTTCTAGTAGTAACTCTGAGTTGAATCCTGTTGCACCCCTTGACCTTTGCAGGGCCATGACTGCTGTCCAATGCTGTTCAATTTCGATGACGGCGGAGCCCTGACCTTTATTTCCAAGTTGGACATTCCAAAGCAGAGCATCCAGCGCAACATCTCTGCCATGGAGCGCTTCCGCAACATGGACAAGAGAGCCACCACGGAGGACCGCAATAGCACTCTGGAGACCCTGCACCAGAACAGCATCACGTAAGGCTCTTCAGCATTACCCTACAGTCACATTAGCCACTAGCAGCAGATACAAAGTAACCAGTTGCCATTCATTTTTAATTAGAAAGGGCTATTTAGCAGTAGCACTCTGGAGACCCTGCATCAGATCAGCATCATGTCGGGCACCCATCCCAACCTCACAGACTCAAATATCAGGGAACAATTGGTTATTTCCCCTCTGGACACCTTTCATTTTGCTCCTTCAGATGCTTAGATTTTGTGAAGATGTTTTACAAATTTGGCTTAAAAAAAAAAAACAAAAAAAAAAAAAATATATATATATATATATATATGGCCTGCAGTAACACAGTGAACTTTAGAGGTTGAAATATATAACCAACCATATAACCAGGTGTCTCAAAAATCTCAAGTTCTACTTCCAAAACACTTGCCGTGTCTGACTTTATCACATTCATTAATACACATACACAAAAAACACTAATTATTGCAACTTTGACAAAAAAGTGAATTTCCCATTCATATATGTTGATATAGTCAGATTGCATTTGTGGTTTCCATAGTTTTCATAGTTTTTCTACATTGATTGATCCTCTATGAAGGGTTAGGGTTAGCTTAGTTAAATTAGTTTGACATATCTTTCTAAACATTAAGAATGGCTTTTTGTTGTCTTTGCAGCCAAGTGTCTATATATGAAGGAGACAAAAGAGATTGTCGTAAATTCTGCACTACTGGAATCGATGGCGCAATGACCATTTGGGATTTCAAGGTTTGTTCAAAACAAGAAGCAAATCATTATATAGACTACAGACACAAACTATTTTTCAACTTTAGATAGCTAATAATAATAATAACCCATCTCTTCCATGTTCACTCCCGTACAGACTCTGGAGTCATCCATCCAAGGACTGCGGATCATGTAATCGAGCTCACTCTGATCACTAGCATGACCCCAGCACAAGCAATACAGCTTGAACACTAACAAGGAGATTTGATAACAAGTCTGAAAGTTTTTAACTGAAACACTACAAAAAAAAGAAAAAGAGAAAACAAGCAAAGCACTGAATGGCGGTGTGAACTGACCTGTGATATTCACTCCTACCAATGGGAATACACTAATGGAAAAAGGGTTTAGAATCTTTGGTTTTTAAAGTTCTATGCCAAAGCTGGTACCCAGCGGTGAGACCTTCTGATTGCGGCGCTCTGGGACCCCAGAGGAGCTAAAGAGTAGTTAACTTAAAAGGAGAATTTTATGTAAATGGTCTGCTAGAAATAAATGAAGTATACTACACCACATCTGTCTCATATGGCCTTGTTTTGTTTGTGTCTGTCTCTTTGTATGTGTTTGATTTTGTTTTTTCCAAGTTGTGTAAGTTTCAGTTTTAATAAACATTTAATAAATACTGACTGCACATGTAGAGATGATGTTCTCCCAGCACTGAGAACAGACACCCTCATGCCAAAGGAGTGGCTGTGTTGGAAACACACAGTGAATATTACTCAGCTGACCTCATGTGATGGCTCTCAATCTGCTGTCCCGGGACGGAGAAACTGAGCCGTCTGGCCACAGCCTTCTGTTCTCAAGAGAGGTCTTTGCAAAGCAAAGGCATGCATTAAGAGTGATGTTCTTCCACCAGTGTGCAGCAGTGTCATGCTAAGGGGAGTAAAAGCCGAGGGCCCTCCTCGCCTGCAGACAGACGCCCACACAAGGAAGTGGTTATGAGTATGGGGCAGGAAGAGGGAAGTGGACCGTTTTTTAGAGAGAAAAACGTCTAAGGAAATACTTCAGTTCATTCAGAGGCAAGCCAGCGTTTGTGTTGACTGCACAGAGTCCACGAACTTGGGCTTCTGGTTCACATCTTGACGACCCCCTGCTCCTGGGTTTTCTTTCCTCCCTCCCCCTCCTCTTTTTTCAGTAACTAGGGTAAGTAGGATAACACATGTTTTTGTTTATTTAAGCTTGGAAAGTCATTTTCAGGTGCTGAGATGTGCGGAATGTGCAGGGTGTCGACCTCTAACTTTAGAGAACATGACATTTTGTTTCGGTCTAAAAACTACTGTGGTTTTAGGTGCCGCATTTTAGATTAATTGTTTGAAAAGGTTATTTTAATTCGACATTTGGCAGGCCTTGGGACATTTTATAATTTTAACCGATTTGGTATTGTTCAAAAAAAATATTTCGGTGATTCAAAAGAAGAACCAAAAAGATCTTATGTGTGTTCCATTTTTGAACTGGTATGCTTTGTCTGCCTTTACATTCCTTTCAGGTCTGGTTTCAATTTACTGAGAAACTGAATGTATACATAAACCATTTCTTTTTTTCCCCCCCATTTTATTCCAAAGTCCAGACCTGAAGGCGACATGGCGAGTGTGTAAATCAGAAAAGCATTAAACATTTGTGTAAAAGTAGTTTTATAACTTCTCTTTTTGTGAAGCCTATGCGGAAGTTGCTGCAGGAGCGTGCAACACCACCCGTTAGACCTGTAGCATCAGTCAACGATGAGGCTGTATGGCTGTTCCCCTGTTGAGCACCACCTTATTTAACAGCGGTCATGTCTCCTTTGCAGTGTCTCGCTTGTCTGTAGCACCCATGGCTTACCACAGTTTCCTGCTGGAACCAATCAGCTGTCACGCCTGGAACAAAGACCGGACCCGTGAGTTTACTACCACTGACTATAATTTGCAGTTTTATTTGCAGGAACAAAGAAGTCTTGGTTGTGGGGAGCTGTGAACCTGAGAACATGCTTAAGTCTCCCAAAGTGAGAAAAAAATTACAGTTAAGTTATTGGCATTTGCATATGCTGAAGCAACTCACTTAATGAGATAAACAGAAGTCATCTTTTTAACTTCCCTGGTCATGTGAAGTGGGGACGTATTAGTTGTACAGTTAGGAAGATAAATATAACTGTTGGCCTACAGCCAGGGAACCAGAAGAATTTCCTCCAAAGTCCGAAAGACAAGCTTTTCCTTCTTAGGGTGTTTGTCTAGGGTTTTGTGATTTCAGGTAACTTAACACCGACTGCATAGAAAATCATAAGAGCATGTTGTACTCAGAAGATGAAACACACCATTATGTTGATCTAAGGTCCTCTGATTCAAGTGGAGTAACGGTAGAAAACTGTATGATGAAGAAGGCAAAGTTAGACACCCAAGACATTTTGAATGGTTTTTGCACAAATGCACTTTCATCCTTTCCTGAAATCAAGCCCCCACCTCTTGGCTTCCGTGCCTTTGCTGACTTCCCCTCTGCTGAGCTGTGCATTCACATACTTGCAGAAACTGTATTTTTTTATGTTACATAAAGGCCCAGTTGTACAGACGGAACATCTCTGAGTAACCCCCCACAAAAAGAAACACACGCCGCACACACACACACCCTTTGCCTCAAGATCACTAACATTTAATCATTTCAGTGATTTGGTTGAAAATGCCACTTTGTGTTTAACCTGGTGTCTACCGGCCACTTTCCAGTCTTCTAAGATGAGGAATTGTGCTGTGAGAGGACAGACACTGGTAACAGACTCATTGTGCTCTGTTTTGTGGCGCTAACCCTTAAGAATGTTAACAACACTGAGGCTCATTTGGATAATTAAAAGCAGAGGTTTGCGATCACAAGGAAGTAGTGATTTTTGTTTCTCACTTAAAAGCTGCCACGCTCATGTTTTCCCCCCTCCTTGTTCTTTTTCTCTTTCGTCTTGCCTGATGAGAGAAGCAGTGGTGACTAATTCTCCCCTGACTTCCTGTTTTACCATGAATGGTGCTCTGTTGCTGATGTCGGATGTCTCGAACAGACCAGACCACAGAGCATGAGCAAGCGAGAGAGAGAGAGAGAGAGGCTCGGGCTGCTCTCGGCTACTGGCAGGCCTCTCTGTGCGGTGGCAGCAGTAGGAACAACAGAGGCCTTATTAGCCCACATCAGAGGATGACAAGAATACCAATTATGAAACATTAAGGCCGAGGCAGCCATTTAGCCTGGCCATTTTCTTCTGACAAATGCCTGATGGTCAATTTTGACGTGTCTAGTTATAAATTGTCTTACACATACTGTTTTGTACTGTTAGCAGTTACAGGAGCATGAAGTGCTCTTGTGTCTTGGGGAAAATAGCTGTGCTCTGAAATGGTTCTATTTTTGGTTTGCTTGCTTACATGTATGTGGTGACAAAAAAATGCTCACACTGGTTCCCATTACTTCATCCAGAGATTGCCTTGTGCCCAAATAACCATGACGTTCACATCTACAAGAAGGCTGGGAACAGCTGGACAAAAATTCATGAACTGAAGGAACATAATGGCCAAGTGACTGGTAAGAAGCCTTTGACTAGACACATGGCTGATATCAGTGCAAATACTGAAGGCGATTTATGATGCGCAGCTTCATGCTCCATAAAAAGTACAGTGGTATAAAGTACTATGTTATTATTTCTACCTAAAGTTCCTTACTCACTGATGTGATCACTTATGCTACCAGTTGCTTAATTTATAAGTGGGGGTAAACATTATGTTAAAGGATTTCAATCTCATTATATACCCATCAGTAAGTCCACGGACCAACGCTGTCTGTTCTTTGATTTTTAAAAATGTAAAAATTGCAAATGCTGCTTTTCAATTTCTGTTGTATGGAAAAAAGTTTGGAAATACATCAGATCACTGACGGTTTTCATGTGATCTAATTAGCACAGACTGTTGCTCTAAGCCTTAGAGTCTAAGGTAGGGTCATCTGTCACCTTCCATTTGTTTAGTTTGGCGTATGTCATGTTTGTGGATGTCCTGTCTTTAACCACCAGGGACTTTGTTAGAAACAAATGTCATAACTTTTACACGTCATTCCTTGGATTTTTATTCTGTATTGTTGTATACCTATAAATTCAATCAATCACCTTTCACTTGTGTCAGGCATTGATTGGGCTCCTGAGAGCAACCGCATCGTGACCTGCGGCACTGACCGTAACGCCTACGTGTGGACCCTGAAGGGTGATGCATGGAAGCCCACCCTGGTCATCCTGAGGATCAATCGTGCCGCCCGCTGTGTGAAGTGGTCCCCCAAGGAGAACAAGTTTGCCGTGGGCAGCGGGTCCCGCCTCATCTCCGTCTGCTACTTTGAGCAGGAGAATGACTGGTGAGCAGCCATCTCTGACACCATTACCCACTGGGAATCTATTAATATCTGACCAAACGCAGCAAAGAACTGATAAGCTGCTTATGGTATAGTCAGATGTTTGGATTTTTTTTATGACAGATTGTGATTGTCGCACAGCCACAGTTAGTCTTTATCTGCTCTTGATATTGCTCTATAAATATTAGCACTAAAAGGTTTCTAAACTTGTATGTATGATACTCCAAACTCCTTTAGACCATATTCACACGAATCTAAAAATTTCAAGTACAGCTTGACCATCTGTTTCCATGGAGTACACCATTTCAGCCATGATGACAACATGATGTGCTGTCATTAGCCTAAGTCTTTTCCCATGATACTATGACCGACCAACTCCACAACCAGCTTTATAATTTTGATAATGCATGTGGGTATGGTGGTATGGTATTAAATTCAGATTTTGCAGGATGTGTGGCATTTGTGTATGAGGCAAACATATGGTGTGCTGATGTGAGAACAGTAACGGGGAATACTGCATGTCTATTTATTCCTTAAGCACCAAATGTTCCCCCAATTCTGGGTCAGTGCCACCCAAGCCTGTCAAAAGCAGGAGCCTCTGTCCTCTGCCGTTGGTCAAACTGTGCAAAGCCAGCCTGGCCAGGGTGGCAATATTGTAAAATGATGCAAGGAATATATGCGATTGTCATGGTGAATGCAATGTCTCCAGTTTCTAGTCTGTAATCTTTCTCTTCCTGCTCTAGGTGGGTTTGCAAGCACATCAAGAAGCCCATCCGCTCCACCATTCTGTGCCTGGACTGGCACCCCAACAATGTTCTACTGGCAGCAGGGTCATGTGACTTCAAATGCAGGTGTGTGTAAATGTCATAATCTGTGTGCTGCAGGTGTGCGTGACTATCCCTTTGTGTGCTAGCAGGGCTGGTGCCAGGGGGGGTGGGGGGATTTAGGATGATTCCAGGGGCCCAGCATTAACAAGGGGCTCTTTGAGAGCACTATTAATGTTGTTGATAATTAAAGGGCGCCCAAAATTGTATTTGTGTCTAAAGCTATGGACCAGTACCAAATTTTTCATAGCCTGGTGCCAAAATGTATTGATGAAGTGAATGCCAAGTCTGATAAAACACTTCATTGGATGATGGTAGCCTGAGACGGTTAAAAATTCTTTTTTTTCCCTCCAGAATCTTCTCTGCTTACATCAAAGAGGTGGAGGAGAAGCCTGCACCCACTCCTTGGGGCTCCAAGATGCCATTCGGAGAGGTGATGTTTGAGTCCAATGGCACTGCCGGTTGGGTCACGGGGTGAGCTTCTCTGACAGCGGAAACCGTGTGGCCTGGGCGAGCCACGACAGCACAGTAGCAGTGGCTGAAGGGGGCAAGACCTCTGTGTAAGTAATGCTGCTCTTGAGCCTTTCATGGCAGCCCAAGCCAATGTAAAACTATATCTCTGGGCCTGTGTTAGGTAAATGGTGGAAGTGTGACTAGCAAAAGAAAGCTGTGGACTCAGCTAAAGGCATACCCACATGCAACTGGCTCATTTGCCTTTTAAGTTATATTAATGCAGATTTGGAAAAGTCTCTATGAGTGGTAATATAATAATGTAACTCTACAATGGAATGCTTTCAGTGCTGCTAGACCACTTAAAAAGATTAGAGTACTGAGGTACTGAGTACTGAGTATCTCTTAGCCGCTTTATATCATTGTTTAGCTTTTGCTAATATGGCAACTCAGCCAGCTTATGTGACTGCAGTTAATACCATGTAAACATTCCTTGTTTAAAATGAGAGTTTAAAATGGCCACGTAGAGGGAAAATCATGACACTGGAAGCTAGCGTGCAAAGGAACTGAAGCTCACTTAAAATTTTGCCTGAAGGCGTCAGGAGAATGCTGTATTCTTTATGGCTACTTGTGCTGTGGAGTGTTTAAGTTAATGTTTTTCTCTGTTTTTGTGTGCTTTCTTGTCATTCATGATGCCACTGCAAAAGGATCACCAGCCTCTCCTCTGAGTCTCTCCCTCTCCTCTGTGTGACCTTTATCACAGAAAACAGCATTGTGGCAGCTGTGAGGTATTCAGTATTCTTTCTTTTCGCCAGACTCTAAAGATATTGTAAACATTAAAACGTTGAGGTGATTGGATCTTAATTTTCTGATGAGATAATCACGAAAAGTTGCCTGCTGCTGGTCTAAGCTCTCCCAATAAAAGGTGTTTCCTAAGTATCAGTGATAAACTGCCCAAACATCTGTCTGATGTCTGGCAACATCACCTAAAAAGTTGCAGAGTGTATCACCATTTTTAGTTTATGCTACATAATAATAGAAAAGCCTATCTAGTATCCATCATGCTCTCGTGACCTTTCGCCTTACACTGATTGCCTGACTGCTGCCCAGTGGTTTTACCAGATTGTTTTCCAGAAACGTGGCACAATTGTTTCTATTAAGTTATATTGCTAGTCATTCTTTGTTCTTTAGTTGTCTGTATTCCTCACCTTCTCAGGCATACTCAGTGGATGAGAGAGAAAGGAGGCATCAATGTGCTTGTCTATTGTATGATATGTATTTTTTTTTTCTAGGGACATGACTGTTACCCGGTGCTGTTTGTGTACGATGCTGGAAAGGGGGCCATTACTTTTGGCGGGAAACTGGACGTGCCCAAGCAGAGTGCCCAGAAGGGCCTGACCGCCAGAGAGCGTTTCCAGAACCTGGACAAAAAAGCCACCGAGGCCAAAGAGACAGAACTGGGCTCACTGCACAAAAACAGCATCAGGTAAAAGAAACACTTTAGATAGTGTTTTAAAACGGTCTGCAAAGTATGGAAGCATGGCCTTTTTCAATAAGCACCACAAATCCAAATTCCATTTAGTCACAGGTGTGTCATCGCCATTCTTGTTTGTTTGGTTGTTGTATTACTCATTTTTGACCACTAGTTACTTCCTTTCATAGACTCACAGTAGGTAGCCAAAGCCTTCAAAGGCTGACCTCAGATGGACCTGATATTCTTCTACTGCACTATGGAAAGTCCCTGATTGAATAATGAGCCACGCCTCATCTCCTTCTATTTAAAGCCAAGCAGATCATGTGTCACTCGCACAATGTGCTTTATTCCACCCTTCTCTTTGTCCCATGTCTCATGACCTGTGGCTAAGGACGATTCAATTGCGTAGAACTGATTTTTTTTTTTTTAAATCCGTAGCCAAATCTCAGTTCTGGATGGTGGGAAAGCCAAATGTGCCAAGTTCTGCACCACTGGAATGGATGGAGGGATGGCCATTTGGGACGTGAAGGTAACATTCCAGTAACATTTTATCTACATGTTGAGCCGTTAACACTATTTTATGGTGTATCCACCTAGTTAGGTACAGTGAGTGTTTGTCACAAAAATACATTGTGCAAGTACAACACTAGAACATATTACATATTATTACACAGGTTGTACCACTATACCTAATTAGGTAGATACACTGTAACAGCAACAGTGTAAAACAACTGTTACCATTACCGTTAGCCACTGCTTCTTAGCTTTTCCTGTCTAAAAATACTAATGTCTTCTTCACATCTTTTTTTCCCCCCCTCACCAGTCTATTGAATCTGCAATGAAGGACCTAAAGATACAGTAAATGTTAAGCAGTGAGCTGCACAATGAAATGGTACTCAATTAACATTTTATACAATTTTATACTATGTTCACCAGTGCCGATTTGGCATAGCAAAGCTATTATGCCTTTAAAATATGAAGTTGTTACTTCAAGCTGTATGCTGGTCAGTTATGTCAGTTATATGCTGGTCATAAAATGCTTTCTGATTAAGTCAAATATAAATGAAATGTGTTATGTCCATTTAAAGAAATAAAATGAGATTTGATCAACTTGCACTTTCCCCTGATGAAATCATTTACATCTCTACTACTGTGTACCCTACAAGCAAATAAACTAACATGCAGTTATTTGTCCTTTCCTTTAAGCAAAATATACACATCATTGATATGCCACTGAATGCAGAGACATAAACCATTTTTAAACTGATTATTTATTTGACCTTTATATGGAACAATTCACATTTTATACAAAAATCATTAGAAAACAAACGGTAGGGCCTTTGAGCAATAGAGTCCATTGGTTGTGGCGATAGTCATTACATTTACCATGTTGCTGTGTGTTCTGGCAACACCAAAACAAGCTTGAAGATTTCTCATGCATATCAATAACATTTCTAAAAAAAAAAAAAATCAAGGTATTTTTAAGGTGTTCCACTTGACCATTCTTGGCCATCTTGATGGAAAATTGTTGTGTTTAACTGAAATGGTACACACCCTGACACAATTTCCTGCTCCTCTCGCTAAAATTAGAAACTTTCCAAACATTCTGATTACTTCTGCATTTGGAGAATTGATTCTCCTGAGGACTGTCCTAGAGAGACTCCTACTGCCCAGCAGACATGCAGGCTCTCGTTTGACCTGGTGTACTTCTGACTCGGATACAAGTCTACGTGACTCACAGCCATGTTTGTTTATGAGCTGAGCACGCACAGCACAGGGCTATCTGTGGGAACCTGCCTGCAGCCTGATCCAGGATCAGTCCGCTATCCATATCAGCCCTGAGGATCAGGAAGAGGAGGTAGGAGATGGCCAGGCGCCGAGGAGCCTCCGTTTTTTTTTTTTTCTGCTTCAGCTACTCTCCCATCTCTCGTCTTCTCTGAGCCTTTTAATAATCAATTTAAAGCATGGTGGCTTTCCAGGAAAAGATCTAGGACTACTGGGGTAAACTTCAAAGTGAGGCCAGTCCCTCTTGATAACGGACTATTGTTACCATTAAAGGTTATTACTAGAAGATGGGAGTCGTGTGACTGTGGACGAAATCATGGAACCTATGCAAAAAAAAGAACTAAAATTCCCACTGGGAAAGGAAAATAGTGACTAATGGCTGATGTTTCATCACATCTGCTGGAGTGCCAGCTCCTCCTTAAAATAAATGAAAAATCAACCACATTCAAACTCCCACCAGGTCCTTGAGCAATAAAATATTAACAATGAAAAGCGGTCTGGGCACAGAATAAAGAGATGAAAGTAAAGAGTAAACCAAAGGAAGATATGTTAGACCGATGCATCACACTCTGTTATGTTTGAATGAAGAAATCAGCTTTACCAACAATACAAAAAGAAAAAAAAAAGACTGAGCACTTTCTCTTCTGTATTGAGCGTTAATTAATTTGTCATTGGGTTAGGATCAGTAGTTGCTGACCTCAGAGAATTCTGTTACCTTCAGGCCACAGGGGTCAGCACAAGGTCATGCTCACTCAGGCGGTCAGTGTTTGTATGTAGCTGTGTGTCACATTTGTGCCCCTGCTCAGGTAGACAATAATATTTACAGCTCCGTGCACAAGACAGCACAGATGCGTTCAGTCACACACACAAGAGAAATTCCTCTCTGAAACGATGGGGACACTGTACACATTCAGATGTGGACAGGCACAGAAGCCACACTGACCGTTTACAGACAGTTTTTTTTTCTTTTTTTTTTATAAAAAGAGGAAAAAAAATCACATTTAAATTTCTGACAAGGCTTCAGAGACGAAAGAGTCTACCATATAGATCAGAACCATCGACATGAGAGCAATTTTTTTTGTTTTTGTTTTTTCCCCTAAAACATCCTACACTTGGCACATGTACATGCAAAGCTAAGGGACGCAACACTTGCAGCTGGTTGTTTTTCTCATTTCGATCGATGATTAAATGTGTATCTGGCTACTTGGAAATGCCACCAGATAATTTTTTTTGTTTCAAAAAGCCACAAGAGAGAAGAAAAAACATCTATATGTAACAATAGACAGAATGAGGCTACAGCTAGGCGTGCTTTTTAAAAATGCCCTTTCTGTTTAATCCCTCCTTCTCCCACCATGTCACATATGCCTTAGCAGCACCCGCGGAGGAGACCTCCCTTCCTCTACCCCTCCTGAAAAACCCCCACAGTGTATGTAAGTTGTTGTGGCCCTCTCTCTCCCTTGCTTGCCTGCTCGCTCTCTCTCTCTCTCTCTCACCCTCCTTTGTGTCGCTCGCGTGTATGTGCTCAGTCTGTCTCCAGGATCAAGGGAGGCTGCTCGTTCTCCTCGTCCAGGTGCAGGGTGTTCATGTCATCCTCCACTCCAGCTCCGCCCACTGCTCCCTGGTCCTCGGAGTAACCTGGCCGTGATGGAAAGAGGTTAGCTGTGGTCTATAGTCCCACACAGCTTTACTGGACAGCAAAGTGGTAGAGAGCATGCGGAACTAAGTGGTATAATTTGAATGTCTATTGAGTAGTCCTCTTTGAAGGAAATGTTTTACTTGCTCCTTAAAGCTAAACCTATACATGGTGTCACGTTTCCACCTTGACATCAGAAGGTCTTGAAGGGGCTCCATACACACTCTTGCCTACGCACTAGTTTAGATTCCATTGTTTTCAAAACAACCCCACACACACACCACCATCAAACTCTGCCTGCGACAGATTGTAGATCATGACTTGAGTCTATTTTTGATGGCACTCAAAAAAATCCACTGTTCATCATAACAGGCATCAATAGAATCCTATGATGTTAATATGTTCCTACACGGGGGAAAACACCTTAAGGTGCTTATTTACATGTGAAACTGGAGACACAAAATTTTGGTGGAGAAGTGAGTAACCAGTGCTTTCCCACACCTTCCTGGTGCAACGTTCTTGTCAAGTTGTGCAATGTGCAAAACTCTCTTCTCTTACCTCTTGACTACTGTTTTTTATGCATCTGCTGAGAAAGACTCATCTGAGTGCAACAATATCTTTCTACTAAGGGCACCTAACCCCACATTGCTCCAGGGAAACTCTCCCTGTAACTAGGTCTCTACTTGGGCAGAAGAGGGAAATCGGAGTCGGAGACAGGAAGGAGGAAGGCCGAGGAAGACAAGACTTCACTGGATGCATTTCTGAAGTAGGATAACCTGGATTGAATTCGACCATTTGCAATGAATAAAAATAGCGTGGATAAGCGAGCAGAAGCGTTTTCTAGCAGACCCAGCCATTGTCCGAATCTGGTACCAACGACCTTAGCTTAGCATAGTCGAATCTTGGCAAAAGTGAATACATTTTTTGTAATTACTTCTCGTGACCTGTCCATTCCAATTGACAATGCAAATTGGACTATATTCCACTAGAAAATGCTTTTAGATGGGGGACTGGAAAACGCTTCTGGTCACTTATCCAACTGTAGGGACTGCGGGGAGAAACTAAAATTTACCCTGGGGGTGGGTATTCATTCTGGATAAGAGAGTGCGTTAAATATAATGTCAGTCTACCTTTGGCCACAGCAGCGCTGTACGTTTGTGCCACGAGTGGACGGTCGTGTGCTGTCTGTTCAAGGATTTCATTGGCTGGTTCAGCGCTGCCATCCAATCTGAGAGAGATGATAAAGAAGTCTACTAAAAAAAACCAAAACCTTTAAAAGAGTAATTACTGTGTACTGTTTGCATGTGAGCCCTTACTTGTGCTGCTTCATTAGTGTGCATTCTCCCCCCTCCTGAGGATCCAGGTTGTACAGGTACAGGTACCCATCTGCAGCCGCCACCAGAAGACGTGGAATCTTCTGGATTCTGAGGTAAGCATTCCATGTATTAGGTTAAGACTCCTAAACACTTTCAAACCCTCCCACCTTTACAAACAGTGAATGCACAAAGACAACACATTTCTATTACATCTTCCTTAATGGCACTAGGTTTAAAAGGGACCCTTACGTAGCAAGTGCACAAATGTTCTTGTGTCCAGAAAATGGCAGTCTGACAGTAGCGAAGGCCCGGCCTTGGGTGAACATCTCAGTCACCTGAGCTGGCAGGTATGTGGTTGAAGCCATGAGTACCTTTCCAAAGTAGCCCGTCCAGGTAGTAGGCTCCTCCTGTGGTCTAACGTACAGATCAAGAAAATCAGGAGACATGTCAAAGGAACAGACCACTGTTTTGACAAGTAAGTGCATCTTCCATCTCCACTTAAGTTAGAGAACTGGGTAGTATCCTAATGGTGCGCCATATCAGCCTTAACAATGGGCATGTTTGATTTTCTGTCTGTCCTAATACATGTTGTAACTACACAAACAGCAAAATACAGGATTTCTTTTGTCTTTTTTTTGAGGGTTATGCCAACAGTCTAATCAATTCAATGGACAATGCTAAGCCTAAAGCAATTACTCTCAGACTAGGACACTGCCTGCATTCAAATGAGAAAATGTCCAGCTGTCTAACTTCAGGGGAGATGGCAAATTATCCATTCAATTCAATTTTTCAAAATAGGGGCATGCTCCTTTAAGATATTCACAATCTGCATAAAATCTACAAATTGCATCGACTGAGACAGAGACAAAGGGTTTGTTGTAGAAAGATGGCACATGGAGACAAGAGACTTTCCATCTGTAGACAGCGGAAGCTAGTGCTAACTCGCCACATCTGGCTTTGTGTACGTTTAGAGGGAGACAGAGGACATGAAAAGTTATTTATGCAAGTGGCTCTGATTTAGGGCGGGCAAAAAAAAAAAATCCCGCATAGAAGACACCCAAACCCACTCACTCACTTCTCTCTCTGGGTCTCCAGCTTGAAGATGTGGACCGTCTCTGTGTTGCTGGAGGCTGACAGATAGAGTCCCTCCATGCTGAAGGCCAGCGAGCAGATGCTCACACATCTGTCAGATAAAGAAAATAAGCTGTTTTTTTTTTTGCTGGGCCAGGGGAGGAGGACTTTCTCTAATACTCACACACAACAACAACACTCACTAACATAACCTGTAGCGCTCCCTGACAAGTTCCCTGATTTGTATCAATAATGTCACCTCACCGTTTCACTCCTCTGCGAAACTCAAAGAGCTTCTGCCCCTCTGGAATGGAGAACACACGAATGACAGTCCCCTAAGGAAAAAAAAGCAAGACAGTTACAAGGAAAAGGTGTTATTTGGAGTTTATTTTAATACATCTGATGCAATCCACAATCCTGTTAAGACTAAAAATACCTTCTCTGAGGCAGTCGCAAGCTTAGTGCCACTTGCGTCGAAGGCCAGAGCAGCAAGAGGACTATCATGAGCAGGTATCATGTTAGCAGCCCTCTGGAAAGACAATCACACCAAACTGAATCCCACATCCTTTCTAAATACATCTGTGCTCACAATAAAAGACACGGACTGACCCCTTACCAGGTTGATTGTGTCAAACACCTGAACCTCTCCTATTGTTGCACTTCCAGGATAGGCCAAGTAGCAGTTATCATTGCTGATGGACAGTGCACACAACCCTGTGAGGAAATAAAGGACATATGGTGACTAAGACAGCTTACGTTCATTAAATATTTGCCTCTTCACACACCATAACAAACCAGTAGAAATATAATCACAACAATTTGTAGGCTGAACACACACACAAATTTAAAATAGTCCACCAAACCTGCCATTGCTATCTACCTATGCATATCACAACAGGTAAGGTTATGGTTTGAAAAGTGTTACCTGATGGATTTGGAGGTGTTTCCCGAATTGTGTGCAGTACTTTCATATCCCTGATATTGTGGATATACAGTGATTCTTCCAGGCATACTATCAATCTCTGTACCAGAGCAGAAATGACAACAAAATGTAAATTGCATAAATGCAGCATACAAATTCAATTCCTGTGAACAAACACACTATTATCGATGTGTGTCTTGTGATCCTGAACAAAAGCATTCACATCAACTGTTGGTAAAAGGGTGCTTTGTGCCACAGATCCGAGTGTGTACCAGCAGACAATGAAGATGTTGAAAACTGCAGAAAAACCTGGCCTACACTTTGGTAAGAGATCACAACACCGTATTTATCATATCTATGTAAGATTACATTAACTGCACATAATTCACTGCTACAAGGACAAATCTGAAATTAGTGGAAAATTACAAACGTTTATCCATTTATGACAAAACGTACAGCATATTGCATGTGGAGACCTGTGCAGCATTTAACACTTATTTTACCTGTCTGTTGAGTTTCACTGCAAGTATAGTGTTGGAGTAGCTGTAGTTACATATCTCAGTCCCTTTCTTGAAGTGGCACACCTTGAGCTTTCTGGGTGCTTTGAGGCTAACAATAGCAACGAGGCTGCTTGAGAACAGCCTTTCCACGATGCACACATCTTCTGTGTCAGCTGTGGAAGCAAAAATGGGAAACAGCTTACATAACGGTTGTGTAAAAAATATGATGAAGACTATGTTGTTTAGGCTCGCAATAAAACTATCATGGAATTCAAATGTGATTTATCTTTCCATAAGCTACTAAAACACTCCCTGATATGAAATGCCTACAATCCCAAAATGATATAACTACATGTCTAATTGTGTTATTATTTTAAAGCACGTCTATATTACATTTAGCAGTCTGTACCATCATCTATGCAAGAGGCAGAAAATGAAAGACGGATCCGAGTTGTGCTCTAAATTTAGACTTTTTTTTTTTTTTTTTTTAAGAAAGGGAAGTTGAACCCTGAAGTCAAGGTTCTGAACACTTCTCATGCTCTGTTCCTCCAGGGTGTTGCAACCGAATATTTTCACCCTTCCTCCTACCATTTTGGGGAGGTGCCTCAAGAAATATACAGGCAACTCTAAAGCATTATCAACTAGGCTAAACAAAATGTGTTGAACAGATAGACAAACATATGCATACAGATACAGCTTGTCTGCAAATATTTGTCCTGGACAATCCAAACAAGGTTACAATCGTTACATGGAAGTCACATCGTCACACCAAGAGATGAACAGTAAAAAAAGTCAGCCAGAAATTGTGACAGTAACAAAATACAGAGGAATTGTGTACTTCAAAATAATTACTTACTACATTCATATATCTGTTCCAACTTGTCGACTGAAGACAATGAGAAAAATTTGTAGCCAGATTTAGTACCAACGGCCAAGGACCTGTGGTTTTAAAGACAAAGTGAAACAAGTTGGGTAATTATATTTATTTTCGAAACTGCATTCTTTCACATATCAACTAAGCCCATAGGTAGGCACAAACTAAGTCTTTTGATCGATGAAAGCGCAATATCAGAGTTTGCGCTTTACCTAATTTGACTGTAGAATTTCCTAGGAACGTTTTGCTCACAAAATATACAGACTTGATATTAGCTACCTGTAAATTAACACCGGGGTTATGTAACGCTAACGATAAAAAACTTAAAGGAATCACATTCTTTATTAACTCGCTAACTAAAGTAGTCACAATATACAGCTAACTTTACGGAACTTTACAAAGAAATAGACAACTCTAGCAATAACTACATTACCTACAACGAACAATATGGTTCGTTATAATATTGTTAGTGGCGATACATAATTTAATGACTCCATGAAAAAAACAATACATTTCAGCTAACCTTATTTATGTTAGCTGGTAATCAGCAACAAGATTGCTACGTTTAACAAAGAACAATCAGTAAACAGTTAGCGGACGATAAAGCCAGCTAGTGATAAACATCTACATCAAAGAAAAAAATGAAAAAATGTAGATGGTTGACTACTGATACAAGCATAGACCGTAGGATACAAGTGTGCATGAGTTAGTGTTACCACACCTACTGTTAGCTAGTCAGCTATCAAACGCGTTTGAGCTAAGGATAGCTTATAGTAGCTCACAGCTAACACATATATGTCTAAACTATCCTAACATGTCCTTTGTTGCTTTTGGTGGGGGACACATGAATTGTTGGAATGATAGGTCATCGAACACCAGTTAACCTCGTTACGCTCATCTAGGAAAAACTGTCAAGACTGATGCTGACATGTTTGCATTATCAAAGACGGCTAATATTAGCCAATGGTTCCATGGTTAGGTAGCTAGCTGTGATAATGATAACGGTTATGTTTGACGTGAAATGACGTTACTGCTGCTACTATACCAATAAATCAAAGCGCGAACAAGACAAATAAAACACGAACATCAACATTTATTATTGAAACCCAACTGACAGACCTGCCAAATATTATCGGTATGGTGAGTCAAAAACCTGCCAAAAAATGTCAAAACTTGCTAGTCACCAAGCCAACCCCGCATAGCCAGTTAGCATGGCTATCCATGCTATCTGGTTAGACATTTGGTGATATTGCTTATGTGCTTAGCATGCTTAAGGTTTGTTCCCGTTTGGGGCTCTAAGACCTTTCTGTCTAGATAAAAGTAAAAGTAAACTTAAAGGGCAAATGCAGTCCAGAGCTTTTTAAGATTTCATCAGTAACCGTGGGCCGCAAAATCACCGCACTAAAAACACAGAACGCCTGTTTCGCCTTACGTGTTGTCCTGGTTAAAGTTGGCGAAGAGAAGCTGGCTGCAGCCGGCCTCCCCGCTCTGACTCGCCAGGTTCATGGGCTCAGCACCATTTACAAGTAACTGCTGAAGTAGAAATAGCCGTAAATGTAACTGAGAATGGTATCTTTAAATGTGTCTATAATCTTCAGTTATCCATGCGCCCCCCCTTTATTCCTGTGATTGTTGTTGTTTTTCACTGACTGTTGCTGTTCATCCCCCGTACGCAGGCGCAACACAGCAACGTGCCCCGAGTCTGTAACAATTAAAGGGAACGCAACGTACTATCCTCCTCTTACCACTCTCGTCGACACGCAACTTAAAAAAACACACTTTACATCACGCACGCTATGCTACTTTTAATGCCTGCATGAACTAATTGCAAAAATATTATGAAATCTGCACAAAGGTATCCACGACGTTGCATACAGGGTTGTATATCTGGCATTAACCTAAAAGATTTAGCTGTAGGCTTAACACTCAGAGATATGCACGGTAAAAAAATGTGTTGGTGTCGTGGAGGGGGTCTGCCTACAAAGTGCAGAAGTTTAATCAGTTGATAGATTATTTTGCATGCATATTTTTATTCGTCAGACAAGTAATCTGCGATGTAGTTTACATCATGATGGGGCATAAATATGCAGCTAGTCCTGAAAATAAATAGAATATAATTAAATCAATCCGATACGACAGTCTTTTTGTCCTTCGGGTAGTCTAGTTACTGCTTACCCACAATCAGTGACTGGAACATGGTTAAACTGTATTTTAAACATGCATTGAACTTAATGGCCACTTAAGGCAAAACTGTACTGAATTGTCAGGTCTATCCAGACCTTCTGAAAAATAGTTGCCTCAAACCCCGAGTATATTTTTCCCACCTCCCAGAGTGCTGTGGCCAGCAGGGGGCTTAGCATACCATTTATGTTTTTTATGAAGATGATTGTAATTTCCGAATGTTTCTGAATTCCTTAATGCCTCATGTGTTTAGATTGAAAAGACCTAACATTTCAGAATAAATGTTGTGTGTATATAGACTAAGGGCTAACCGATAGCATGGACAGGCGATGGATAGGTTAGATATATAGTTTATTAATTTGAAGCAGTTTAAATTGTTGTTCTGGTTCGGTTGAGGAAGGTTGCTCGCCTATTGACAGCCAAGTTTCCTTAGGTGAGGGGTGCAACTGATCTTCACTGGAATGCATTATGACCTGTTGCCTGCAAAGGAGGCGAAGTGGGCTTTTTCTGTAAATTATATCCTGTATTTTTGTTAATGGAAAGCCAAAATTAGGCTGAAAGGACTCAAGCTTTTCCTTAACGTTGAACGGAATAGGCTAAGACTCAAGCATCGATTTTTCTGAAACATTTAGCATTCAGGCGTGTTTCTTGCTGTACAGAAGCATTGCCTATGAAATCATCATACCGCTATTATTTTTAACCGTGTTTTGAAAACGATGAGAATTGAAACATACTCCACATATTCAACGCGTTAAAACATGGTAGGCGATCGCTTTCTCGTAGTATTTCTGTGTTTACTTGGAATATCGAAGGGGAGGGGATTTAACGCGTTATCTGTCAAGCGCATATTAGGAGGGGTCACGAAACAGTTTCGGATGTAAAGAGCAAGAGCGATTCCATTACTTTCTCTCTCTTCCCAAGGATTTGTGAAGAATTAAGATAGCCTACTCATCCCATGTGTAAATAATATTTCATGAAATACCAGCATTTGGTAGAAGCTGAAACATCCGGGGTTACATTTCTTTTACCGCGTAGCCAACAGTCAACGGAACAACTTTAAAAGATGTTCAGATGTTTGCACTATGGATTTTAAGAAGACCAAGTATGGAAGGTAAGATGCAGTGTACAGGCGTGTTTATTTGTTTTAAATAGTCGTGTTCCTAAAGTGTATTACTGATTGAGTAAAGTGTTGCCACATGGTTGCATTTCAGAGACAGGTAAATAAAAAAAATGGCAAAGTAAAAAAGGTAATGCACATTTTGGAAGTTTTAGAAATACCAAATCACACAACCCATTTAACAGTCTGCTTCACTGGGCAAGCAAAGTATCCATCAAACAGAAAGCCTTTGCTAGGATTTTGCCATAGAGGTAGTTACCTGGTGCTGACAAGGTGCATATTTAGAACAAATGATACTGTCATGATTTTTCAGTTTTCTGTCAAAGATCACTTATTCTGTTATGCCATTAGATACACTCCAGACAGCATATCAACAACAAAGACTTGAAATTCCTGAATCTGTTAGAATCACCCCAACACACACACACACACACACACACACACACACACACACACACACACACACACACACACACACACACAGATTTCTGTCCTTTCTTATCAAAGTACCATTGGTTTAAGTGTACACAAATCCTCTTACTGTTAACAATCCTCTTAATGTATGGAATTTTCTGTAACTACATGCTGTAACTACATGTACTTGTTTTTCCTTTTTATTTACACCTTTTAGTATAAAGATTAGGTTGTCTATTGGCCCTCAAAGAAAAGCACTAATTATCATCTAAACTTCAACTGGACCTTCAAAAACATTGACAATTCATTACACAGTCAATATATTGTTTATATTGTTGTAAGTATTATGTAATGTCCTTTTTAAATGGGGGGCGGAAGTAAAAAAAATCAGAGCACTTTGGGGAAAGTGTTTTAAGGCCAGTAACAGGATTTCCTCCCTGACAAGACAGCCATTATTTTAGTCTTCAGAGATGGACATACGCAATGTCCTCTATCATTAAGCCTCAAAACTTGTAAAATAATCCTAGGTTCATGAAATTCTGAAGCTCCCATCCTTCTGAAAAAAAAAAAAAAACTGTCTGTCTCAAGATTGATAATATGTGGTTCACCTGTTGAGTTGAAACCCAGTTTAAACCTTTAATGAATTATGAGTAATGGTGATGTTATTCAGGCTGGGATGCTCACCTACACCCACATATTAGCTGTGCTGTGGGCTGCTTTTTATGAGCTTGAATTATAGGAAGGAGGCAAATTTAAATGGCCTGCCGTAATGATTATATCATATATATTTGTCGTTTATATGTGGTGTGTATTTGTATTTGTAACTATTTGATCTGCTTTGTGCCAAATTATAGTAAGCAGTTTACTTTTTTACTTTTCTTGTTCATGTAGATATTTATTTAATTAACATTATTTTAATTTGTGAGTTTTCTAGGGCTAAGCTATACCTGTCATGTACATTCTATGTTAACCAAAGGATATGTCCCCCTGTGTGTGGGCACTGTCAGATTGAGAGTATCCAGAGGGCAGTTGGATAGCAGTGTACTAAAACAGGAAAGGACAGAGAGACAACAGACCAGTGTGAGATAACAGACCCATGTAATCTCATTGGACTGAAGAGAGAGCCTGTCTCATTTTCAGCCATCTGAATGGATGTGTTCATTAAAGGCCCTCTTTGGTGGTCAAGGCAATGCTGGCCCCTGTCATCTGCCATTAGCACACTCTGTAATAAGTTAATCAACAGATAATATTGGCTATAGCTCTCAGTGTGGCCCCTTTCACAGTGACAGTGGACCGAGCCCGATTTCTAGGGGTGCTTGACAGGCTAAGCATTTTTGCAGGACATTTTGTCATTCCTGCCAAATGACCATGTTGATTTGTTCACATGAAATTGACTAATCGGCTCATGGCGAATGCTGTAATATTAGCATTTATTTGGTTGTGTCCTCATGATAATAATGTGCTCCCAACCTGGGCTCCCAACCACTCTATTTGTCCTGAATGTTCTGAACTGTTAAAAGCTCGAAATTGTTTTCTGATTTCACCTGAACAGTTCCGCTGTTGAGAAAACATGCTTTTATATGTAACAGTGAGGAAAGTTTTGGCTAGCGCTTGGGACTAGCCACATGAATCATCTTACCAATGTGGACTATGGAGGCATGTTAAGCATACACATTTGAGATTGTTCTGCTTCACTGAGCAGTTGTTAGGAGGACACTGGTGTGCCAGCTTTGTCATTTTCAAAGGAACAGATCAAGTGCTAGTGTGCAGGCTCTCTGTGTTAAACCAAACAGATGGTTACTGTAATGTCAGAGAGACACCTGTGGTGGACAAACAGTTTAAGTACATTGTACTAATATTTTAGTAATACAGCATTCCACATGACTGTGCTTTCACTGCTGTGTGTATGTACAGTATAGAAGGAAATGACTGAATTGCCGTGCAGATCTGTGACTACGTGGGCACTTGTTTGTGGGTCAGTAAGCTTAGTGTATCTCCTCGGATGTCAGATAGCCCCTTATCCTATATGAGTGTGGGAGGAAGATGTAACCTACACCACACTACTCACATCACTGGTTTATCTTTCTGCCTACATAACTGCTCAATCCTGGAAAACAAGTCTGACCTCTTGAAGCCTCTAATTTAAGGCTTTTGTTTTGGCACACAGCCAATTATCCATTATGATTGTGTACTATTTTGTAAGAATTGTTTTTTTTTTGTTGTGATTGACCCCCCAAGAGAATAGCAAATGAATACACAACTCATTGGTGTGAACTGAGGAAAAAATCTGCTCTCAAAATCAAAGCACTTAAGGGCAACTTCTGCATGAACTCGCTGAACGTTTCATTTAATTACTGTGCCAAATGTATGCTCACTAGCTCTGCACAAATGCACCTGGATCTTTTTTTAAACGATTTATTCAGTGCGTGGTACATAATGAAGCTCACACCTGAGTCTTCTGGACGAGTGCAACCATTCACGCCACATTGTGCGGTGTTATACATTGCTCAGTGGCATGCAGCAAAATCCTGTGAAATGGTTTGATAATTTAACAGGAAAATATAAAAAAGACAGACAAGACTGTGACTGACATGACTTATAAAAACCTGTTTCATAACAGCCGCTCCTATTATATGTGGTAATTCTTTATGTAACCTTCTTTTTGTGGGGTATGAAGACCAGATTTGCTGCTGATTAGATTGCATCACCTAACAACCAGACCGGAGCACAACCAGCATCATCCCCAAATTAAATAAACCAGGCAGATACATTTACAACCTCTTAGGTGGTGCCTTTTGTCTCGAAAGGCCTTGTGTGCGTCACTCCATGAGATTCTCTACCCATGTCAAAAACTGAAGACTGTTAATTAAATTACACACATGAAGTGTGTTTAGTGGCAAATACAAAGAAAATGTCCAAGCCTCTAGTTGTCATGGATACCATGACATCACCGCTCAGGCAGTCCACTGGCCACTCAGTATGTGAGGCTGGAGGACCCTGAGATTCCTGACTGGATTACAGTACGCTGGGCTGCTTACTGATTGTTGCAAACGCTGTAAGCAAGTGTAAAGCATTCTGATTTAGAATTTTACACAACCTATTGTGGATCAAAAAGATTATGGAACTGATCCACAGGCACCTTCTAAGTGCTTTTACAGTCTTCAGGTTTGAGAGCAAAATATTTATTCTGCTTCCTTAAAATCTAAAATTTGCTCATTCTTGCTGTAATTGTCCTTTTGCATAGCACCAGTCTTTTTTTTTAAGTCTCCCAAATTTTATTGTGAATATGGAGTGCGGAAATGCCAAGTGCCCTTTAAGTGAAGAGGAATTCACTGCCTCTCCCTGCTGGTGGCCTCAGTCATGCAAGTCAAATCACCCACTAAACCACAGGGACCAGTCAGACTAACAATTAGGTGTGCAAGAGGCAGGGATATGTCCATACAGGTCGCTAACCCTCAGTACTCGGTGCTGTCTCTCCACTATGTCTCAGATGAATGACAAGTCAAATAGAGCTCCCCCACTGCTCCAGCAGGCTGGCTTGATGGATTAAATTCAGCCTTGTCAGTGGTGTTGTGTGCAGCTGTTGTGTGCAGCTACAGGCTTAGGGCTTCTCTCCTCCTCACCCACTGTCGATGTGATTATTCTCTAAGCTGAACTGATAGATGTTCAAGGCTCGCACGTTGCACCCAAACAGAACTGTTTTAATGATCTGAAAACACTCTGAAGTGAAGGCCTTCACATTGACATGGACATCTATAAGTAATGAAAACAGAATGGGGTTTCATGATGTAATGTTAAAAGTTACATTTTTTTAAAAATCACATCGAGGAGAAACAAATAGCTGTATTTGCAGCACACTGCTCATAGGTTTTGACCCAAACCAAATTGGATTCATCAGCTGTCTTGAAAAAAGTAAAGCAAGTAAAATGTCTGAAAAGTAATTTCAGAGCCTTCTGTTTGTTGTGTTTTTTTTTAGATTCATGAACAGTAGAGTTCCCCCTACCAAGAGGTACCAGCCCACAGAATATGAACATGCTGCCAATTGTGCCACCCATGGGGTAGGTAGTGCCTCAGCATTTACTAATCACTTATTGTGTGTACTCACTTTGTGCTTGATGTGGTTTGCTGAGCAACGGTAACTGAAAACAAAACTTAACAGGAATGTTTTTGGTGATAACTGTAACTAAGCGGTGAGAGGGTGGTGACATGAGTGTTTTTGTATCTTGTTTCTTCATGAGTGTGTCGGTAACTGTCATAAACGGACATGTGTTCACCCACAAACAGCCTTGTTTTACAGATGTTGTGTAATGTCTCTGTGAGCTTCATAATTAGCTGCATCAGCTGTTGTCTTCACTTTCCTGTGGGGCTGGCTGGTGGGTTTTGCTTGTTTCTTTCTTTTTTCGCGTACGATTTTAATGGACCTCTCACCACGGAGAGTGTTTTTTTTCCTTTCTTTCCTTTTTTTTTTACGAGCATGTTCCTGCGGTCTTGCAGAAGTGGTGCTGTTTGGATAACATCCTGTCCGGGCTAATCCCTCCTTCTTACAGGAGCACATCTGGTGAGCCTGCTCAAAGCACACAGGCAAAACGAACGCAGTGCGCTGGCAAACCAGAGATGAAATCCTCTCTGACCTCTTTACTAAACACTGTAATGCCACCACGTGCCGTTGCTATGAGTGCTTTAAAAAAAAGGAATGCAGTGTCATATTTCCCCACACAGGTAGTATGTTGTGCTGCTCTCCTGAAGATTGTTTGCGTTAAATGATTTCAGACTTGCCCGCAGAGAGCTTAGAGTGTCAATGTACACATGCTGTAGTGTATGGTGGTGTGCCGCCTGAATCTCTTCCCCAGTTGTGTACGGGTGATAGCAGAATGTGTTGAAGGCATTAAGCACTGTTCACTGTTGAGCTAAAGATCTGACAGACAGGGCTATGTTTGCCACTGACAGACAGTAGGAGGTAAAATCAGTAACCTTCTTGGGGCGCTGCGAGCGTTGACAGATGAATATTTGATCTCACATACACAGAGTGACAGATGGACGGATGGAACCAGCACAGGGCCTTAAGGTTTAATCTGAACCCACAGGCTTTGTCAGTCAGTCACTCTTCTGTGCTCTGTTCTGACCTAATGCAAAGCGATTTACCCAATTTGTAAAACATACTTGAGTGCTGCAAGGACTGTGCTAAGGGAGGGATTTAATTACTGGAAAAGGAAGAGGATGACTTAATTTTTTTTCATCTGATCGGTTGATGAATCAAGACAAGTGCTGTGGCTGAATGGTAATGCAAAAAGCAGATACTCATTTTGCTACTGCTCACTGAGAGGCCTCAAGATGTGCTAATGTGTATTTCTCGCTCTCTCTCTTCCTCTCTCTCTCTCTCTCTCTCTCTCTATCTCTCCTCTCTCTTTCTCTCTCTCTCTCTCCACTTAGCTTTGGATAATTCCAAGCATCCTGGGTGGGACTCTGCTGTACTTCCAGTCTGATGACCACTGGAAGGCCCTTACAGCCTGGATGTATGGCAGCGGATTGTCCGGTTTGTTCATCATGTCAACTGTGTTCCACACCGTATCCTGGAAGAAGAGCCACCTCAGGTTTGTATGGAACAGAAATGACATAAAAGACCCCTGTAGATGTTCTTGTACTGCCCTGCCCATCCTTCCTCTACCATACTTCACTGCCATTTGACATCAGACAAAGGCTATTCCTGGAAATGTATCCTCTTGTAGACAACAGTCAAGTCTGAACCTGCTGTTCCCATACTCCAGGAAGCATGTAAGAAACATACAGACCTGCACTCATTATAAAGTGCCGTAGATATCGAACAAACTGATTATGAGAACTAATGGGTCTATATTTGTGTGGATGTGTGTGGATGTATATTCAAGGCTGTATAAGTTGTGCAAATTCACTACTGTTAGAAATTTTAACTGTCCTTGAGTCTGCATTGTTGGCTGTATTGCTTTGGTGTTTTTCATCAAAATGTGTCTCATACAAAATGTGTGGAGAGCTGCCCCGGATAGGTGAGATGTATTTAAGCCGAGACATGTCATACTTCTGGCAGACAGCATGTTCTTTGTTGACTAAAAACAAAGGATGGGGTCAGGTGACACCTCTTCCCCTATAGACATTAGATACCGATAGATTATTTACATGAGATTATTTACATGAGATGTTAGATGTCAAGCTAAGTGTTGACACATATATGCAAACAATGGCAGCAGTTTAATGTTTCTTATTTGGTGTGCAGCCTTCCAAAGAAATATTTTTTTTGTCTCTGCTGTCTTTGTGCCTCAGGCATATGCAGACTAGAATACCATTCCATGGAATGGAACACGGAACAAGTTGGCTGTGAGCCTGAAAATACATGTTCAAAAGACTGATAGCACTGTTAGCCACTAGGAAAAAAACACTGGGAAGGGATTCTTAATAAGTGAGACCAACTAGGAAAAAAATGAAATAATATCTACCTAGAAATATTCTGCTTATTGTTAAATTTGCTAGTGCGTGGCTACCAATCTCATATCCACAGCTGAGGTAAACAATAAGGTGTAACTTGGCTACCAATGAAGTGAGCTGCCTGTTTTATCTTAGGAATTTTTGCATTCTACAGTCATTAAAAGAGTGTTTGATTTTACTATGTATTGAATTGATTAACACACATAGTTTACTAATTTACATTGATAACTAGCCACAAAAAAGTAAATTATAAAGTAACAATTTATATTGTAACTAATGTGAAAATCCAGAGCAGTGGCATGACCCGTGACCCTCTTTTTAAAATATTACCTCAGCTGTCTCTACAAATAAATGTAGTGCATTACTTATCAAGCGGGTGTAATGACTCATGTGTCCAATGCACTTTACTCAGGTCTTCAGAGGCTGCAGATGTTGGTAAACAAAATTCCAAGTTAATTCACATCACGGACTGGACCTAGAACTTTATCTTTTAACTAAGCCATTATTCAATTATTCATTGTTTGTGAAATTGCATGTGATTCCACACCAGCAAACAAGTCTCTTTTCGGGATTCTCGCTAAAAATGACACTCTGTGCTGTTAAGAGAGGGACGCACTCAAGCCAGTGTCCTTTTGTTTAGCATAGACCCTGAGCACTGCCGGGAAGGCTTAGAACAACACAGCCCCTTTCCCCAGTTGATGAAAGGTTGGCATGGCTCTCGCTGAAACCCTTTGTTCTTGTTGTGACAGGACCGTGGAGCAGCGCTTTCACATGTGCGACCGGATGGCCATCTACTTCTTCATTGCTGCTTCCTATGCCCCCTGGTGAGAGCCAGATGCATGTTCAACTCAGATCAGTAGTATTCTATACACCAGTCAATTTATTTATATAGTGCATTTAATGTAAAAAAAGACCTCTGAAGTGCTCTAATTAAATCATGCTAAATAACAAAAACAGCAACAATAATAATAACAAAAATAGTAATAACAATAATAGTAATAAAGAAATTGGGTCCAAAAAAGCATACGGGTATTCTTTTTTTAATAAACCACCCATGGCTCATAATGATGTTTCTATTTTGTTTCTGATTGCTGTCTAAACACTGGTTGGGTGAGGAGGTATACCTAAGTGGCACTAGACTTGTCCATGTGCTATCTTAGCACTCTGTTGTGGTTGAATAATGGACTGTGTGGTGTTTGATGCAGGCTCAACCTAAGAGAGCTGGGGCCATGGGCTGCCCACATGCGCTGGGTGGTGTGGATCATGGCCATCATCGGCTCTGCGTATGTCTTCTTCTTTCACGAGAGGTGAGGAGACTGAGCAGCCGTCACCCTCTTGTCAAACTCTATTGCTGGGTATCGTACCGATACACAAGGTCACAATGTGATATGATTCTTGATCGATTCAATACAATATCGATATTTTAAAAAAATATATACAGTATTTATTTTTTCATTTTATTTCTTAGCAGCATCAATGCCAGTTTTGCTTGTTTATGAAATGACTGAGTGGCCAATGCTTAGCCAGCCACTGCCATTGAATATATATATATATAACGATACCAGCATGTACCAGAAGAGACCTATTATTAAAGCATCGATCTTTCATGTTTTGAATTTATAATGATAAATCAATTTTTTAACCCAGCCCTTGCAAACTCAGTCTTGAAGTTAATCTTGGTATACAATAAAGTGTGCAGTCCTCGAACCCTTTCCAAGCAGAGAGCCACTGTTGGCAAAATTACTTCTGCTGATAAAACGTTCTACAGCGTGTCCCTTAAATTTGGACACAAAGAAAATAGCACCATTGATAACTAAATTTTTAGCCCCACAAGAGTTTGTCAAAAGAAGAAAGGATTGATCTGATACCAGGTATCAGTGGATGGAAAATGTGGCAAGATAGCAAATGTGTTTTATGTACAATGCGATTAAAATGTTTTAAAATTTGCATTTCGCCTATGTGTCACCCTTTACAATAATGATCTCATCAAATGACTGGAAGTAGAGCCTTTTAAAGTCTCCTCTCCTGAGACATGACAAAAAGAACCTTTGTGGAGCCCATTTTTGAAGTTGCATGTTGAAGTTATTGCCAAAAAGCATTTATAGTTCTGAGAATATTATCATGAGTTATTGTTTTTGGTTTTCTGTAATGTTAATCATTACATTTGTTGCAGGCAAAATCAATTAAAAATGTTTTAGTGTAAGGCCAATTATATTTATAACAGTATCTCTAATGTGCTTTTATGTATTAAAGGTATAAGATTCTGGAGCTGCTCTGTTACATAACCATGGGTGTTGTTCCTGCTTTGGTGTTGCTGTCCATGGTAAGACAATCAGCCTACACATATATTTGAAAATACAAGCTGTGTCCTGAAAATATACAACATTATATACATATATGGGCAATACATTTAATGATTAGTGTTCTTGACTGAGTCCAGGAATTGAAAAAAAACGAATCCTAAAATCAGTATCTCACTTCAAACCAAGCCAGCCTGTCTTCTGGCACACAGATTGCGATGCTGAGTTAGGTTGACACATTAGACAGCTAACAAGGTGAGTTCGTCTCTCGTGTGTCCTGCCTGTCCCTTGCAGGCGAATCGGGACGGCGTGCTGGAACTATCTGTGGGTGGCGTCTTCTACTGCCTGGGCGTCTTCTTCTTCAAGAGCGACGGCCTCATCCCATTCGCCCACGCCATCTGGCACCTCTTTGTGGCCATAGGCGCGGGCATACACTACTACGCCATCTATGCCTACCTGTACTGCACAGGGACCAGCTACATGAAGACCTCCAGGTGATGGTCTCTCAACCAGGTCACCCAGAGGGGAGCAGCAGCAGTGTGAGACAGCTGGGTTTTCTGACAAACACTGCACATGCTGCCTACCTGGGTTACTGACTGGCTGCTGCACATTATGCTCTTACCAGAATATCTCTGATCACAAGTAGCCTTACAATGACTTTGATGATTAACTTCAGAGGTATAAAAAAACTGTGGACCACTGATTACGACTGAAATTGCTCTTTTGTGCTCAGAAAATCAATTTGCTGGTAGAACTTGAGAAATCACTGTACTTGCAGACACAATCATTTGTGCAGACATAACTACTTCACAGTTATATGACTGTACATTTGCTGCATTCCAAGGAGAGTCTGATTTGAACGTGTTGTTAGATGTTTTTTAAATTATTAAGAGCCATATCAGAAGTTGTTTGGAGAGATTGTATTGCTTTTTTGTATTCTACTAGGACATACATAGGCTTGTTAAATCACATTTTTACTCCGCTGGTGCCACCAAGGATTAATTATCATGAGGTCCTACAAAATATATAGTGTATCAAAGAATGTTCTCTCTTTTACCCTACAAGAGTTAAAGTCCATTACTGACCATAGGTGATGAAAGGATATAGATACATACACATTAACAGGATTATTTGTGATTCCTTACAGAATGCATTAATCAGCCATATCACCCATGATGCCAGTATTATGTCTCACCCAGGCTGTCTCATTGATGGCCAGCTTAGGTGAATATATCAGGAGAGAGAGGCTTCAGGCTTGTACAGGGGACATCAGCCATCACTGCAGTGGTTATGTTTTGCGATCGTCGGTTGCCGGTTGTCATGTGCGATCAGCAGCATTCAGGTGTTTGTGCTGGCCATGGTTAGTGCCAAACTAGTGCCCTACGTGAGAAGTCAGATAATGATGCATCATAGTCTGTGTATTTCTGAAATACAGAGTAGAATTGTGACTTTCCTTTTTGACCAGTGAAAAAACTTCTTTTAGTTGTACGTGGCAAAGAATACCTCCTAGGCAGCCTCTGAAAGGAAACTTTCTCCAGTGGCATAGTCGGCATTATTTAGTAATCTGTGCTACTTTATGTTCGCAACATACTGCCAAGTGATACTCAGGTAAAAACTTCACATTTGTATAAAGAGATGTAACTGACTGAACTCTCTCATATGACGAAACATTCGTAGGCATTAAAACAGTACAAGGCACATTGATTTATAAACAAACAGCAGATTGAGGAGAGCAAGTGTTATGTTTTTTTCTGATTTAATCTGAAGGTGAATCAGTAGAAATGTCTATCCCGTCATCTGTTTTCACGGTGCTGCTTTTTTTCAACATTCCAATACACAATGGTGTAGTACAGTTCTGTGGTCCTCTTCTGTGTATGAAGACAAGTTTGCACATATATGCACTAAAGAGCAGGAGAACGCTTTGTATCCATCAAAAGGCAAGACTGTTATAATTTAACAGTCAAATTACATGATTACATTCTGTGTCCTTTTGAAATCAATGGTTGAATTTTTTGTGTGTGTTGGCAACTACACCACCGTATGTAATTTCAAGACAACATGGAAATAAAAATTATTTTTTAAGACTACGAAGTTCTTTTGTCGTTGCGGACATCACAGAATGGTGATGAAAGTGCATTAGTGAATGTATCCTTGGTGTGTGCCTCTGTGTGCGTGTGTGGAGACATGAAGCCATTCCAGACGCCACCATAGGACTCACGACTAAGTGTCTTACTCTCTTAGTCTTCTGTGCTGCGAAGCTTCACTGATTGACAGCCATCAACACCGATGACAAACTGAGCCAGCTGTTGCCCCATCAGCTCTTCGCTCAGGCCGGCAGGAAGTTGGACTGTTTATGCAGGAGCTCGCTGATGGTCCTCATGGCCCTGGGCAGCGAGGCGTTGGTGTCCCGGTGCCAGCGCGGACTCTCCCCCAACGCAGGTGGTGCCAACACGAACTGGGCCACGCTCGGCAGCTTTAGGAGGTTGGTGAGCTCGTGGGCGCGGGTGATGATCTCTTCTGTGTCTTCCTCACTGTAGCTGGCCTGTGCGGGCCTGCTGCGAGCGAACGTGCACAGCTTTGACAAGCTGAGGGACACCCTGTGAAGCACAGACGAGGTGATTGGGGGGTTAAGGGACTCAGAAGAAGAGGACCTCTGTGACTTTGCAAGGTGGTAAACCTGACCTGATTAGATGGACAACAGGTGTGCGGTTACATGGGGGCATAACTCATGTGTCACACATTCATTTCCAGGTCTGTCTGTCAAAGTAAGTGTAGGGTTTTAACAAATGAGCTGAAATACTATCCCACAGAGGCACTAAACAATAACAAGTCTTGACAGAACTGAGAAACAAGAGACACAAAGGCTGGGAGATGATGTGCAAGTAGCATAGAGGAAGTGAAGAGCCGTTTGGAATGTACCTAAATAAGATTGGCAAAAGTCAAGTGACTAGCATAAGCTGTATAGATGACTAAAGTGCCTGTGCGTGCGTGTGTGGTCTTTGACACTATAAATGCTGCAAACAGCATACTACTGCTCCTACTGTCAGACTACATGAGCATACTACTACCCCTACTGTCAGATTACATGGGCACACTACTACCCCTACTGTCAGACTACATGGGCATAAATCATGGGTTAGACTTAAACTATTCTTGGTTTAAATCTAACCTTACTAGGTGCTCTTTAAATGTTCAGTAGTAAGAAAAGATGTCCACATCGATTCCCTGTAGCTTGTTGTTTGGGCCCCTTTGCTTTGCCATGTGTACCACTGCCTTGGGTATTGGTTATTCGCTCACATGACTGCTCTTACCACTACTATGCAAATATTATTATCCCACCATATGACTCGGCAGTCTCAGCTCAGATCATGGGTTGTGTTGCTCATATATTTGCATGAATGTAGGAACAGGAAGGAATGTGGGAAGATTACACCATCTAGTCTTGTATTTCTGTGTGTTTCTTTTCTAGTACATAAATCTATCCATTCGCAAGATTAACTAAAAAGGTCTTCCTCACATCCTTCATCTCAAGTAATGTTGTGAGCAACCTGAATGTTATGGTTGGTGACAAGCTATGATTCACTGACCATGTTTCAAAAGCAATGTCATGTAAATGCTGTGGAGGCAAGATGAGGATGAGACACCATTTCTCTGCACGCACCTGGGTATGAGGTCCTGGCTACGCGACGCCAGCTTGGCCATTGTGGTCATGAGGGTGGTAAGGACCCGCGGGGGGTAGGAGGGCGGGCTGGCCGACTGGCGCACCTGCGAGATCTCGAAAAGCACCGCCTCCAACCCTTCGAAGAACTTGGTGATGAGCTCCACGGAGCAGCGAGGGTCGTGCGCCACAGACAGGTACTCTCCTATGAGCCACACCTGGACAAGCCCACACACACACAAACACACACACAAAACACACACACACCTTCTCAGTCTCAGTTTGAAATACAGGACTGAACAGTCCTTCCTCAGCTGAGCTACAAAAAAAAAAAAAACAGTGACAGCTTGACGAATGTCTCTTAAGACTCTCAAAACTTGGCAATCACTAAATTGCTGACTATGTGGTCAGTAAAAAGGAAACATGGAGACCCCTGGCTTTGATGGATGTCTTTCAGAAACTCTGTCCAGTCTGTAACACGTCAACGTCTCTTTAAAGCATCCATCCATTGGGGGAAGCGCAGAAGCTGTGCTGGTGCCCAGGCCCCTTTCTGGACTCACCACGTTTGTGTAGAGCTCCTCCCGGCTGTAGATGTTGGCAGTGCTCCCAGAAAAGTCCAGCAGCTCCCGTGACTGGTCAACAATGAGGGACGGGTGGAGCTTGCACAGGGCACGAATGTGAGTGCTGAAGACCCTGTATGTGGAGAGAGGGAGAGGGGGAAGAAGAGGGAGAGAGAGAGAGAGACAGAGAGAGAGAGAGATAGAGAGAAAAAGAGAGAGATACAGATAAATCTGTAAATCTGACTTCAACAAATCGACACCTTATCATGTGCTCAGTGGCAACACTGACTTCCATGATGAAAAGGTAATCTTTTTAATTAATGCAAAAGTAAAAAAGTTAAATGTTAAAAAAGGCATTCAACATTTCATTTAAAAAAGACATGAATTGAAATTATATAAATCTACTCAATTTACTGACATATCTGGACTAATATGGATTGGTCAGCATACACACAGATCTGAAGACACGTCTGGATTAAGGGTTTATGTACACCCTAAAACTGAGGATTTTCCTAGAAACTGAACATAGCTGGCACTCTATTTAGAGAGTAGAGACTGCCACTGACCTGAACAGCTCAATCTTAAACTGCTTGATGTTGTAGAGCAAGCTGCTTCTCTCCAGCAGGACCAGGGCCAACTGGTTAATCAGCTTCTGGTCGGCAAACTACAGGGGGGAACATCAGCCAAATTATACTCATTTTATATTTAAATATATTAACATATATAAATTGTTTTCACAAAAGCCGTATGACAACAATTTCAGCAGTAGTACTGCTGAGTGCTGTTTACCTTAGTGACATTGTTGAAGAACACGTGAAGTAGCACAGGGACCACTTGGGCACACTGCACAACTCGAGGACTTGCTGCCATTTCAGACAGGACTTCATGGAGCAGGTTTAGTCTGTGGCACACAAGCATTAACCATTTGTCTTCAGACACACATATGGTTTCAAGAGGTGAGGCACAAGTGCAAGTTACAGCGTTACTGGTCTTGCCTATGGATATATGTATTCATTGACATGTACAGTATGTTTTCTATGTACAAAACAACAAGGCAATGTGCAATGAGGAATGACAGTAGGGGAAGGACTAGGCTGTATTATAAAAGTCCAACTGCGTGTGTGTGCATGTGTGTCTGTGTGTACATAAAGTTGTCTTCAAGCTGTCTTCTTGCTTTCAAGTCCTTGAAAATGTCTCACCTGTCTATGGTGTCTCCAGAGCCAGCCTCAGGCCTGAGGATGTAGAGGAAGAGGCCCCTGTAAGATGGCTGCCGGAAGGCCTCCAGAGTGTTGGCAAGCTTGGAGCCGCTGTCCCACAACACACGCTCAGATGCCTGACAGGTGGCCGACCTGCGTAGAGCACACGCAACCAGAGTTGTATAAAGTAGAAGTAGAAGTACTGTTTTGGATGTAATTACAACACTGGTAGTATGGTATCATGCAGTTGCAACTGCATAGTACCGTACTACTTGTGTTGTAATTACATCCAAAACAGTACTTCTACTTCTACTTTACACAACTCTGCACACAACCCACTCGGTTGTTTGTCTAAAACACACTTTTTAACCACTTCCTGTTGGATGAGTTCAAATTCAATCAGTCTTAAAACCAAGATTGGTGATACTACATTTTATAATACCTCCAGGGCAGGGGAAAAAAACCCTTTTAGAAGACTTAATTGTGTCATTATCCGCTTTGATTAGTGGAAGAGGCTGGCTATGAGAAACCTTGTTAGTTACAGTGGCTGTGAGTAATACGCACAGACTAAAATGGCGTGAGTGCGCCAACCATGCCTTAGGTCACGGGTGTGCTGAAGCACTGCCAGAATCCTGACAATGTTTGTCTTACCGCTGCTGTTATTACACTGAGAGTTTCCACACAGTTCTCCTACTGAACTCTTCGTTGGCTCTGGGATGCGAGCCGTCCCCGAGGTTTAAAGGGACAAACAGAGTCTGGTTTTTGGAGAAGTTGAGGGAGTGAGGAGGCTGTCTTAAACCACAAGAAGTGCTCCACCCCACGCTAAAGGTCTGCCAGTTGTTTAACAAGTTAGAAGATAAACTGTATTGCAAGATAAACTGCATTTATCCAAAGCAGTCTTACAACTGAGGACACAAATCAAGCTGAAGAATTTATCATTCATAGATGTTCCACACACAGCGTTCATGATTACCTCTGCTGAAGGTCCAGGGTGGCAGCCAGGCACGGCAGGTCCAGCAGGGAATGAAGGATCTCCACGGCTGTGTCAGGGCACATCAGAGAGGGGAGCAGCTCCATGTAGTCGGAGATCAGGGCAGGACTGTTCCAGGCAAGAAACTGACAGAGGCGCACGGGGTACAGGGAAACACACACACACAAACACATCCAGGCACAGACAGAGACACAGCCACAGCCACAGACACACAATATTTTTTATACCTAACAACACACACATTAAAAGATGCGCTCACAAAAATTATGGAATTATGGAAATGTGGAAAAACACCTGAAATGTAATTATAATAGGTGAACTATTATGTACCGGTTTTGCATACTGAATGGGCCCAAAATTAGAAGCCTTCTTCTATTGATCTAATCTTTCTTATTATCATACCGAGTACATTACTTAACTGTTTGAAGTAATTGTAGAAAGTAATGTCAGCTGATGACCCTGTATTTACCTTAAATAGGTTGGGAAAACTCTGTCTATACAGTGCAACTCCGTTCTCGAGAACGGCCATGTTGGCTCTGCAAAACTGGATGAACTCGTAGGCCAGCGCTGGTTCGTTGAATAGTTCAGACGGGAAGCGAGCAAACAGCTGCCTGAACACCGCCTCTGAGTCCACTGCTGCCATCTCACCTACATACAACATACAAATACGAACACCACAATTCTCTCATCGTGCCTGTGACTATGCACATTCTAGACACATTTTTTGTCGCTATTTCACCATTTGCTGTTTCATCATGCATTATGTATGCCATCGGTCACCACATACTTGAACGAATGAACACCCACACACCACACAACAAACAGATCATTCCTAACATAGGCTACTAACAACAATAATATTGATGGAAAAAAGCATGCACTTGACAATAAACCTTGTACCTCAATAGGCAAGCATGGACAGTGTCAGTAACCACTGAAAAAATATACCTAAATACAACTGAAACATATCAACTGAGGATGAGAGCACCCATTGTAGTTAAGGTAGATCTGGGCAGTGGGGACAAGATCACTCACTGTGGTTGAGATAGAACTGGGCTATGGGGATGAGTGCTCGGGCGTAGGTCATCTCCCCACTCAGGCGGCCATAGAGGGCCTTGACACTGGGGAAGGCGCGGTACACGTATGACGGATCCTCTTTACAGATGATGTCCATGATGGTCACTGCCTCCACTATGCACTGCACAAACAGAATAACAGACATATGTGATGTGACAAGCTGTGTAATATGTACGTAAGCCACATCTGTTTTTGAACCTCCAAGCCCGCCACGATCCAATGATGTGGTACATCATCATTGTTATGTATACTCCATTGGGTATTAGAAGAATGGTCTTTTCTGTAGACAATGACCTGACAATGTTCAACTGAGGACTGCCAACCTGGGGTTTTGCATTACCATGATTACAACTCTTCTTATTTTCATTCAAATCAAGGGGCGTTATTCCTGTACTTCCATTTCGTTTTGAGTTGTATAAGTCACAGAAATGTCCCTAGACCACATGTGAACAGACTTCCCAACATCACACTCATGTCACTAACGTTATAAATAAATGGAAAAAATGGGTGTACTAAAAGATCCCATACCGCTTTTTGAAGTTCTGTGTCAGTCCTTTTTATTGCCTCTGCAATAAACACAAATCACAACATTTACGACATTAGGCAGCTAAGACATAACAAAAGGTTTCCCCTCACTGACATTAAAACATCATCTCCCAGCACCATGCCCAGTGGTGTGTTGAGGGTAAATGCACATGAACACTGTTTATGCAACTGTTCAAATCACAAAACAGCATTTACTTTTTATCATTGCTAACGTTAAAGATATGCATTGTGTACATGCCTTATCTTTACCGCTGCATGTGTGGTACCTTTAATTTTACCACTGCACCACTAACCATGCCTTACATTAACAGTCCAAAAGGGAGGGAACTCACTGCAGTGTTGTCACTCAACTCAATACCTCTGGACAATTTTGCATTTAGCTACATTACTCCATCAGGTAACACTAGGTTTTGTAAGCGCAATGTTTTAGGCTACAAAACAGCAAACAACAGCTCTGTGGGAGGGCTGAAAGCGATGCATTGAACGTTAAGTTTGAGTATGTATGCTGCATTCAGGCATACGATTGGTTAAAGGCAGGCCAAATGGTTTTAAAGTTTACAGAAAGTATCTGCTCACAAGGAAGCAAGCGTATGCCTAACTCTTTACACACAGCGAAAAGAAGTGTGCTTTAAAGCAGTCTGCTTTACCAGGCTAGATGATGGGCACCACATGATGGTAAACAATATCAGTGAGTGATTAGGTGGCCAATCATGCATAAGTTACTGCAGTCGTAATTAGATGATCAACCATGCATAATAACTCACTGCGGTCACTCTGCTCAATGAGCCGGTGGCAGTACTCGAAAGCCTTCTCCCGGAGTCTCTCCTTCGGAGCCAAGAGTCTGCTGCAGGAGGAGGTGGCAGAGACCATAGACACCACTGAGCTGTCCACCTCTGACCGGTCATCTGCTTGAAGACAGCAAACCATCACACATCCACATCACTCAACCTGCCTGTTGAGGGTATGTGAAAATGTATGTGAGTGACTCAGTGAGAGAGAGAGGGTAAGAGAGAAAGAGAGAAAGAGAGAAGGGAATCCCAAATTTCAGGAAGCCTCAAGACAGAAAATATACTTTCACAATATTTCAGTTTACTAAAGTCTTGTGCTTTTACCATTTTTTAGTTGTACAAGAAATGATGGGATTTGATGGACATTAATTTGCAGTGTGTATCGATTAGTTGGATTAGAGAGCACCATGCAGGAGGTGCAATAAGTAAAAGCGGAGGTCTTTCATTTCAAAACCTCCACCTACCATACGTGTACACCTGATGTCACAGACTGAATCAAGATGTAGTTTGGAGCTCAAGAAAGTGAATTACAAAGAGGAATGCATGCATATTGATATTTTTGTTTGTTTTTTTCCTTCCACAAATTTGAGCCCTAAGAGTGACAATCAGCTACCCAGTTTGACAGTGTCATGAAGCCTTGACGGTGGATCTTGGATATGAGCACATTTTGTAGCTAAGACAGCTTACCGTGGTCCTGTGCCAGGAAGAGCTGAATTCGACTAAGACGGTCTAGTAAAGATGAACATCCAACTTTGTTATTTTGCTTTCACTATAAATGAACTGTAAATAAAACAGCTGACATATTTCCTTACTGTAATCATATGTTATGGGATACTCTACCAATACCTCTGTCATTGTTTATAGACCAAGAGTCTTACTTAAACAATCATAGGATGCGTTAGAACCACATTTTGCATTAAGCGTTATCTCAGCTTTCAGCTTTACCTGACTCTCCACCAGAAGTTCCTCTGTGTCGTAGGTGAGCAGCCACTTCCTGATCATGGAGAACGTGTACATGTTCATCCACTGGTCTTCACCAAAGCTCTGGCCCACACACAGGACAGTGAAGAAGTCCCCTGCCACTGTGCCATCCACCTCAGTCACTGGAACAGGCTGATAGAGCCCAGACATTAACAAACATTTTATTATTTTCCCCTGACACCATGAAGATATGCAATGCTATTGAGGATATGTCCTCTACAGTGTCCTCCATGTCCTGTAAGAACATTTTTGAGACAGAGTACTTGTGCTACCACTTTTGGCAATTTGGATTTTATCCAGGTGGTCTTACATAGCTGCTAGGAATGGTGATAGGTGACATGCATGTTGGCATAAAAGCTGAGGTCTGTGAGACGACTAGATGAGCTGAATGAGATGAACATTAAAGGGCATTAAGGCAAACATAAATGTGTGTGATTTAGAGTGTATTGTCTCTGTTGAGCCCTAACAAATAAGCATAACCCAGTGTCTGTTTTAGATATGACTTGGAACGTGAATCATGTGACAGCACTTTTGCACTGGAGGTCCAGTTCATCTGAACAGACATGCTAGACAGAGAGAGAGAGAGAGACAGTGCATAGGCTATACTTCACCTGTCGTGTTCTGGGTCCACTGAAAAAGCCTCCAGCAGACATGGAGGCTCCTTGCTGAGTGCTGGCATACCGCAGCCAGTCGACCAACTTTCGGCTTACCATATTCACTTGATCTGTGTTATGGTACACTTGTGTTAGTTATTTTTAATTGCGTTACTGTAGGTACAGAGCACTTTGACTTCAATGCACAAATGAAGGAGGCTTTACAATGTCTTATGCATCTGAAATCGGTGTGTTTAACTTTTCTGTGCCCAAATGATACAACAGTCCAGCAGGAATAAGATTCCTTGGGGTTCTACTGCTTACCCTCTGTAAGAATATCCGGAGAGTAGCTGATCAGTTTTGTGAGAACTGGAAGAGTGTGTTTACACACTTGGCCGTCAGGTTGCCGGGACTCCAACTGTTTCAGCAAATGCTGACAGACAGGAGCTACATCGTCTTTGCAGGCAGCCTACGTATGGACACAAATGATAAACACAAGTGTGTCATCACGCAAACAACAAACGAGAGGAGGGTAACGAATGACACCGTGCTTACCTGCGAAAGAGCAACAGCTGTGACGTAGCTGCTCCATCTGTGGTCCGCTGCTAGTCCAGCAGACAGCTCGTGGATACTCAGGGGAAGACTTTCCCTCAGAATAGACGAGTTGAGTGACTGGAGTTGCTCCGTGTGTGTCTTGGCAAGAAACAACATCTGTAACTTCTTTCTTAGATCTGGTGGGAGTCTGACATAACGTTCTCAGGTTAACATGAGATCTGACGAGATGAGATGCTGTGTACAGAGCAAGCAATAGTCACTGATTTAACTTACGTTTTAGCATATTTCGTTGCCGAAACAATTAAGTTAAGCCTCTGAAGAGAATCGATAGTTTCATTTCCATGATCTCGGTTTGCTCCAAGTGACTTTATAATGCGCCCATAAAACTTCTGAAGCTCCTCATCTTGTATTTCTCTGCAAAAGATAAAACACACAGACTTCGACGGGTGTATACAGTAAAAACCAAAGATTTACATCTGTCGGCGGTGATAATTTTTATAACCACTGGGCAACAAAACATCAAAGATAGCCTACATGCCTGTCTAACGGTAATGTTAACTCAATGACAAGTTATTTAGCCTGCTAACGCTGTCGATACTGCAAACGAGGTATTGTCTACCAAGATGGTAAAAGTGTTCTCTAACTTAAAAAATGCCCGATAGATGAAAATCACAGTTTACCCGGCCTGTTTCAGCAAACTCTCACTGCCAGTAGAATACATTTTCTGTCAAACTGGAAAACCAAAACATTGGTTCGGTTCAAAAATATGTCCTCCTACAAATCACGTGCTTCGTCACAGGTTCCGGCCGGAAGGGGAAAGTGCAAAGAAATGTCAAATTCGTATTTTTATAGCCTACTAAACAAACACAAATCAAGATAGGTCTATTTTCAAGAGTCTGTAGGTAAATGTTTATTTGTGTACGTAGTCTTATATTCTTTCATAGCCCTCCAAGTTCAAGTCATTAGATTTGCACAGCACGATGCACAGTGCAGCTTACTGTATAATAAGAATAAAACAATCCTCTGAATATAAGTAAAATAAAATCGATGGATTTCATTTAACGACACAGATCAACTCATAGCTATTCATTCAAACATTTTATAACCCCCACACCAAAACTCAACAAATTGATAAAATACAGTGGGAAATGTTTTAATTTTTAAAAAAAAAACTGCTGTGGCAACTTTTACTCTGGGCACTACCAGTAGTCTAATAAGGCACTTTGAGCTTGTTTGTTTGCAATATATTGTTGGCCCAGGCTGTCAAGTGACTTGTGGACAATAAGAATGACCTTAAACCTGACAGTTACCTAAGGACTGGATGTGATGTAGGCTATTGTCTTTTTTCTCTTACCTCCAAGGCATATACATTTATTTTCATTTAGCAGAAACTCCATATACAAGTTTGTATAAGTGCAACAAGAACGGTTTGAGGACTGAATGTAGCAGCAGGAAAGGTGGTGAGTGTAGGAACTAAGCTAAGAAGTAAAGTGTTTTGCATACACTGTAATTATTGACATTATACTGGTTTACCTGTAAATTACCATAGCCTATATATATGCATAGGCCCATTCCAGACTAAAATTATGATCCCATGTCATCTCTGTTGCCTTGACAGCCCAAAGTAGCTGTATATTATTATAAACTGAAAAAAATGTCTTGTCATAATTTGTGTTTCTATAGATAAAGCCTATAAATGCACTTTAGCTAACTAAGCAAATTTGGATGTGCCATAGGCCATAAACTCATTTCCTGTGTAGTGATGACAGAATAATTTTACCTAATTTTAGTAGAATAGAATATTATGAGGTAAATCTTAAAGATACAGGCATTGTAGGCACTAACTGATCGTAAAGCTTTCGTTGTGACATGAGAAATACAATGGTAAAACTGTGTTATAACATTTCTTCAGATCTTTGCTGAGCTCTGACATATTCTGTATTCTAGAAATGTAATATGTGTATTTTCCCCAGCAATATTAAATATAGGCCTACTGAAAATTAGTGTAGGCAATATTTTCTGCTAGTAACTCACTTAAATGGCCATTTCAACGTAAGTAACATTTAATTTCATAATTAAACATATTGTTTATTACTGGTTTGATAAAGCAGAATCTAGCCAGTCCAGTGAACAGCTTGCCTTAAAATGAACATTCTAAAACTTTTGTTGCTGCCCCAGATTTAAATGAACACAGTTATCACCGTGACAACTCCATGGAATGTTTACTCTCATTCTAGAACAACAAACTAGAATCTTCAGTGAAGTCAATAAACTTGCTCAGTCTATTTGAGACACCATAGAGAAAAGCCACAAAATGATGAAGCTCCAGAGTATTTTCAGATGCTGTATTGCAGTGCCCAAAAAGGATCGTGTGCCCAGCAAGGAAGAGCAGGAAGAGGAGGCTAAGCGCCTGACCCTTCTGATGGCTGCAGCTGAGGAATTGAGGAGAGAGGCAATCCACCAGGAAAATGGTGAGAAGGCCAATTCCATCACAGAGCCTCAGCAAAAAGAGGCCCCCCTCAAAGAAGAGCCAGTGTTTCGCCTCATACTTCCCTGGAACAGGTATCAAACAAGACTGTCTGTAAAGGCACAGCTTGTTCTAGAGGCAGAGAAGAGAGAAAGACTGACAATAGAAGTGAGGCACAAGTTGGAGGAGGAAAGGAGGGATATGCTCATTTTGTGGTTCACCCGGAGACGGGCTGCAATAAGGAAAGCATGTAAGTATCATATCATCAACAGTCTACCCACAGCAAACTTAAAACCACATCTCTTTCCTTCCTTCCTTTTTTCTGGCATATTAGGTGTGGTCCATGTTTACTCATGTCCTAACTTCTTGCTTTTTGATCACTTTTATAACAGCTGAAGATGCAAAACATCTTGCTGCAATGGCAGAACGTGATTACTTGGAGGAGGAGAGGAGGAGAGTGCTGATGGATTGTTTCAAGCGGAGGGACGGCTTCAATGCAAAGAGGGATGGTACAACCCGTTCAGCACTCATTGGAGCTCCAGCAGCCAACGAAGGAGGAAACTCCTGGGGCAGTGAGGGGCAGTGAGAAAAATGCACTTCCAGCAAAGAATAGGAAGGGACTAGGCTCAATGCACTTCCAGCAAAGAATAGGAAGGGACTAGGCTCAAGAAACACTTACAGACTACATACACATTACATGCACATCATATATTTAAGCAGTATTTTGATATTCAGTAATAAAATTGAAATAGTTTAATTTATATTGCATCTGGTGGTTATTTTTTCTGAGGGTAGGGGTGGCAAAAATAAAATGTTGCATTTGGTTTTGGGGACTGCACCAAGTAATAAAGCAATTATATATTATTGTACTGATGCTTGTACTGGTCTACAAGAGCTTTTCCATGATTCCATAACATTGCAGTGGCAGTGGGCGGACAAGAACACATTAAAGCCTTAGTTGATCAGACAAAATTGATTTCGACAAGAGCAACCCCCACCTCCTACCTCACCCAACATGGTACCTTGCAGCCACACACACACACACACACACACCGGCTCTACTTAACCCCTACACACAGATGTACACAAAACACACGAACACACAAAACACACACAGAGATCAGGCAGTGAGAACAGGATGTTCATTGTTATTTGCAGAGCCACTGCTACTGCGCCACCCACAACACTCTGTGTTGTCCTCTCACGCCCCTTCTCTCCTTGCCACCCTGTGCCACCCGGAACTTGCCACCATGCCCGCTGTACCAGTGCTACGTCCCTTTCAATCTTTTCAGCCACAGCAGCCTGGTAATGCACAGGCATCCCACAACACCTGCCCATGGCTGACACGAATTCAGAAAACATGCATGCAAATGCCCAAACAACCCTACACTAAATCTTACAGAGGGGTAGAGCTGGTTAGAATTACATACATTAGCACATACGCAGAGGTGTGCACACACACACACATGCTGACACACACACACACACACACACACACAAGTTCTAATAAGGGAAGTTGGAAATTCAAATTCGTGATCAACAATAGTTATTTTCTCTGGTAACTAGTTACTTTAATAAAGTTGTAATTCAGTTACTCAGTTACTTTTCAGATGAAGTAGCTAATAACTGTAACTAATTACTTTTTAAAAGTTACCTGCCCAACACTGGTGCTGAAAAAAATTAGAGGGAATATTGCTCCTAATACAGGCTAACGTTAAGAAAGTTATTAGGCCTATTGTTGTTGCACACTAGAGTGCGCTAAAGGGTGTCTTTTCTGCCTGTACCATTTTTATTTGTCCTCGACCCCCTGGTCTTAAGTTATACTTCTACTACTCTGCTGTTAAATATGTATTTTTAAAGAAAATGCCTGTGAACATGCTGTTTTTTTCCTTCTAAGATTGTGTTGTCATGTTTTATTTTTATAAATGAAGGTAAATGTTTGTTTACAGTTTGTGCAAATTACAGGTATTGGCCATATAATTAGAATATCATGAAAAAGTTTAGTTATATCAGTAAGTCCATTTAAAAACTGAGAGTTCTAAATCATACACACATACTAATATATTTCAAATGTTTATTTCTTTAATATTTATGATAACTGAAAACTAATTAAAAAATCCAAATTCAGTATCTCAGAAAATTAGAATATTAATTAGGACCCACACAAAAAAAAGATTTCTAGAAATGAAAAGTAAGAACATGGAAAGTATGAGCATGTACAGCACTTAATACTTATTGCAGCAATGCGGCACAGCGAGTCAATCAGCCTTTGGCACTGCTCAAGTGTTATGAGAGCCCAGGTTGTTCTGATAGTGGCCTTCAGCTCTTCTGCATTGTTAGGTATGGCATATCGCACCTTCCTCTTCACAATATCCCATAGATTTTCTATGGGGTTAAGGTCAGGTGAGTTTGCTGGTCAATTAAGAACAGAGATACCATGGTCCTTAAATCAGGTGCTGGTAGCTTTGGCAATGTGTGCAGGTGCCAAGTCCTGTTGGAAAATGAAATCTGTATCTCCATAAAGTTGGTCAGCAGCAGGAAGCATGAAGTGCTGTAAAATTTCCTAGTAGACAGCTGCATTGACCTTGGACTTAAAAAATACAGTGGACCAACACCAGCAGATAACATGGCACCCCAGACCATCACTGACTGTGGAAACTTTACACTCTTTACAACGTGGATTCTGTGTCTCTCCTCTCTTCCTCCAGACTCTGGCACCTTGATATCCAAAGGACATGCAAAATTGACTTTCATCAGAGAACATAACTTTGGATCACTCAGCAGTAGTCCAGTCCTTTCTGTTTTTACCCCAGGCGAGACGCTTCTGATGCTGTATCTTGTTCAATAGTAGCTTGGGACACAAGGAATGCGACAGCTGAAACCCATGTCTTGCATATTTTTGAATGGGCTTTGTTTCGCAATCCTCTCCAGGCCATGGTTACCCCTATTACTTGTACACTTTTTCCTACCTTCACATCTCTGTTAATGTGCTTGGACACATAGCTCTGTCAACAATTGCAATGACCTTTTGTGCCTTGCCCTCCTTGTGCAAGGTGCCAATGCTCATCTTTTGGACAACTGTCAGGTCAGCAGTTTTCCCCATAATTGTGTAGCACACAGAACATGACTGAGACCATTTGACGACCTTTGCAGGTGTTTTGAGTTAATTAGCTGATTAGAGTGTGCTACCAGGTGTCTTCAATATTGAACCTTTCCACAATATTCTAATTTTCAATTTGGGGTTTTCATTAGTTGGCACTTGGCAGTTATAATCATCATTATAAAAAATATATCGTTCTGTGTGAAATGAATGTATACATTATACAAGTTTCACTTTTGAATGGAATTACTAAAATAAATGAACTTTTTCATGATATTCTAATTATATGACCAGCACCTATACAAAAAGATAGATATTTTTAAAAATGTAAATAATTGTGATAGGGTGTTGATATAGGGTGTTGCCATTTGAAAGACACCCATTGATACAGCCTCAGAGAACTTCCTATCTATGGGAGGTTTGCCAGACCAAGCTCTGTCTATGAATTAGCGTGTAGGTGCAGTGTGATGTATACTGGGAAGTGTAGTGTATGTGAGTGAATGGGACAGGTTTTGTGAACACACACAGACACACCGTGGTGATTACACTGATACACACTGCCACTTTTTCCAATTTTTGTAGTCATATTATCATCTGCGTAAACACTTTGTACTGCTTTGTGATCTCCTGCAATTGAACCTGTCTCTTCCTTTCTTTTCTTTGTCTTTCCTCTTCCTCAAACCTACACCTTCTTTCAGTTCTTGAAATCTTTTTCTCATGTGGTCCGAGTCTCACTCCTTCTTTATGTGCTTCTGCACATGGATCTCTTGCTCTTTAATCAGCTTCATCAGCTGGTCTTGCTGCACTTGTATTCTTCTTTCTGCTCTGCCTTGTCAATTCATTTTCTAGGCCAACCTCTTTGCCTCTTCTGTTCTTTTTGTCTTTTCTAAATGTTGGCATCTCTAGAGACTGCTCTGGCAACAGTCCGCTGTCTTCTCCCTGTACCTCCATGACTATCTTCCTTAGCTCTCGATATTTCTGCTTCTGGTGCTTTTCACTCCTCTCTCTCAGCCTCTCCAGTCTTGCCTGCTCCTGCTTCCCCTGCTTCAGTCTCTCCACCACCCGTGCCTCCTCCTCATGTCGCTACCTCCTTCTCGACTCCCTGGCCTCCTGCTCCTGCCTCCTCCTCAGTTCCCACAGCCTGACTTCCTCTCTCAGTCTCTCCATCTTTCTCGCATGCCGCTGCCTCCGTACCAAGCACCGGGCATCCTTGAATATCTTCCAGCAGCCAGTGGGCTCTCTTGTCCTCAGGGGTTACTGGCTTAGCTTGAGACTTACTCCCTCCTTCAGCTCCCCACCCCACTTGTCCTGCTGCTCCCAAAACTGATATAGTCTAGGATCTGGCATCTCCCTCTCCAACCAGACGGTATGCCAGCACTTGTTATGAGGGACAGCACAGCATGGCCTTTTTCATAAAAGCTTTACAAAAAATGACCAATGTGTTATACTCTTCAAGGAAATGTGATTTCTACTTTCTACTTTCTACTGTACTTGTATAGTGACAACAAAGACTTCTACTTCTACTTTGTGGTAGGCAGATTCAGCTAACATTGTTTTGCATACAGTTTAATTATTGATCATGCTGGTTTACTGGTAAATTACCATAGTCCATATATATGCATATAGGCCTCTAGCCTATATCAAAATAATGATTCCATATCATCTCTGTTGCCTTTAGCAAGATTAACATAGCTGCACAACACCATTATAAATAACTGGAAACAAAAATCTTGGTCTCGGCATTTGTTTTACATTGATAACGTTGAACATATGGGACACCCTGGGATTTTTAATGCAGTTGAGTAAATAAGACTGCAAAAAAAAAATTGCAAAGACTGACATTAATTGAGCAATACTGCCGCTCTCTGGTAGTTTAGCTGATAACACTTAGCCTTTTTTTTGCCTACTACGAGTATTTGGTAGTTATAATGAAATACCTGTTGCTTAGGACATCCAAAGCATGCAAGCTATTTCATTTGCAATAGCCTTCCTGCGGTGCTCATTTCTACTCTTATTCTGAGGTGATATGATAGCGGAACACAAATTCGTTGGGGCACATATCTGGAGGGGCCGTAAACAAAAACGTACTGACTGGGGGTGTGGATGTAGTGGCTAGTGGTAGTGTACTATGGTAGTGTAGCCATGAATACACGCACATCTTCCTAAGAAACGCAAAGATTATCTGAATACCTTCTATACCGGATCGGCGCAGGCGTTTTTGATAAGGGTATTTGCATGAAAAGAATTATTAGACCTAAAAAATATTAAGTAATGACATCTGCCTGAATGAACAACAACGGGTAGTCTCGGTCAAATTCGTTCGTTAGCATAGCTAACAATGTTAGTTTGAAAGATTGACAATCAAAAATCAGTTTTGTACCGTGTGTAAAAGGTGACTTTGCCTTTATGACCTCAATGATTTGTTATTTTTAGAATTTAAGTAGAGATACGTGTAACTGTTGTTAACGGTAATCGGCTAGATGCCGAACTTGTCTTGCAAGTTAGCTGACATTAACAAACATTGCAATTATCAGCCATGTGGGGAGAAATCGAACCATCTTCCCCAACATCTAGTTCTTTAGTTGCCCAGAAAGCAAGTAGTACCGAGGCCGAACAAGATCAAAGTGGCGCTTGCACTCCTCCTATTTTAAGGAGGTCGAGAAGTAGGAATGAAAGCTGCTCATCTTTTGACATGCCACAGGAGTATGACAAAAGCGAACACCCCGCCTGCCTCAGTGACATGATTGAGGCTGTAGCAGTCAGTGGCAGTCCGGTGAAAAGCCAGCAAATCGGGGAGCCTGACTTGACACTGGGGGAGAGAATGCAGATCTTGCTGGAGCTGTATGAAACGAAGCCGCTGGTTTTCTTGGAGCGCTATCATGCACATCTGAAACCAGAACATATGGACGTCTTCTCCCACGTCAGCTCCGACTCCAGGGCTCAGTACTACTGCAAAGAGATCCAGAGACGAGCAGGGAGGCAAGCCGACAGAACCAGTGTCCGGAACCACCGCTATGCAGCACTACGGGCATTGCAGAAGGGTGGGCAGAGCTCTCCCAACAACCTCATGCTAATGCTTAGGCTACATGTTGGAAAAGTTTTTATCAGTTTACCCAGTCCGTATGCACTTCAAACGAGGACCACAGAACATTCTTGTATATTTCTTAAATATGCTTATTTGTTATTTTTGTTTTCATCTAGTATTTCTTTTTTTATTGATGCACACAGTCTCTTTGTATAATTGTATGTGACAAAATTTGAAATGGAAATTCTTTTACTATAAACATGTATATGAAAGAACAGAGACTCACACAGTGACACAAAGATTAATGCTTTGATGATGGTTACCTCAAAATTAACCTCTTTGATCCACCAGCACAACATGCTGTTCATCATTTGTTTTTAATGTCAATACAGAGGGCCAGTATTTCAGTGAGGAGCAAATGCGATTCCGGGATCCCCTTCTGTATGAGCAGTACATCGGCCAGTACCTGAGCGAGGAGGAGATACTGCAGCGCTCTCAGGAAGCTATGGAGAAGGGCACTGGAGGTCTGGCGGATCTACTCATCAACTCCTACCAGGAGAGAGTCCTGCAGGGCCGTCTGCAGGAGCAGCAGGACAAGGAGGATGGTGCACAGGAGGAGGAGGAAGAAGACGAAGATGATGGTGAGAATGAGATTTAGAGATCAGCTGGGGGAGAAGCTAACGTCTGTTGTTGTTTTGGAAAAGCACCTCAGGATTCTACATTTCAGAGCATTTTCAAGATAAAGTTAGGTTAGTTCAGTGGTTGTGGTGTCATGGCAAAATAGATACTTCAGAAAGTCCCTACTTAAAATGTCATGTTGTTTGACTGCTTTCCCGATGTGGGCCTGACAGAACCCTGCAGAGGTGGCGAGCAGGAGTGGGAGCCCAATGAGCAGGAGAAGGCCCTTCTGAGGGAGGAGTTCCTCAGCCAGATGCACCAACGCTTCTTAGAGGGCAAAGACAAAGACTTCAACTACAGGCAAGCAATTTTGGTTACATTTTATTGAAATGGGGGTTACAGTGTATAACATCATGACGTACAGTGTAACAACATGTAACATTGTGTACATACATTGTGACTTGGGGTTAAGGTAAGGATCTTAGTGATGTACAGTGTAAGTACATGATGTTACATGAAGATACACTGTAAAAGACAGTTAAAATAAATTGTTACCATATTTCCTTCACCTCTGTGAAAGTAGTTTGATAGGTCAGGGTAGAGAACATGTACATGTACATACATGAACATCTTACTTCAATTAATTAAACTTCACATTTGAGCATGAATTTTATCTTCACCCATTTACTTTTATCCATTTCTCTCCCAACCCATTTAAGTGAGGTGGATGACAACCCAGATTATGACAACTTGGACATTGTGAGCCGTGACGCAGAGGATCGTTATTTTGATGATGATGACGAGGAGGAGGAGGAGGAAGAGACAGATATGATTGAACAATAAGCCCAGTAATGTGTGATCAGTGTATATCAAGGTCAGAGGGTCTTGTCAGCCCATCTTGATTGTCATTGGCTATTTTGTACATAGAGACCATTAAATTTTACAATTAAAAACAATATATTCTTTTCTAGTCTTTTCTTTTGGAGAGTGAAAAGTATGTAGTCAAATCCAGTAGCATACACAAGCTTTCAATGCTTCATTTAACAGTCACAAGAAAATATAAAGAAAATCTGGTAACATTATTTTATGGTTCCTTTTTCAGTGTATCTAATGTAACATACAGTCGTGGTCAAAAGTTTACATACACTTGTAAAGAACATAATATCATGTCCCTCTTGAGTTTCCAGTTATGTCTACCACTGTGATTTTTCTCTGATAGAGTGGTTGGAACAGATACTTCCTTGTCACAAAAAACATTCCTGAAGTTTGGTTCTTTTATGACTTTATTATGGGTTAACAGAAAAAGTGACCAAATCTGCTGGGTCAAAAATATACATACAGCAATGCTAATATTTGGTTACATGTCCCTAGTCCATTTTTACTTCAAGTAGACACTTTTGGTAGCCATCCACAAGCTTCTGGCAAGCTTCTGGTTGAATCTTTGACCATTCCTTTTGATAGAATTGGTGCAGTTCAGTTAAATTTGTTGGGTGTCTGACATGTACTTGTTTCTTGAGCATTGTCCACATGTTCTCAATGAGGTTTAAGTCAGGACTTTGGAAAGGCCATTCTAAAACCTTAATTTTAGCCTGATTTAGCCATTCCATTACCACTTTTGATGTGTGTTTGGGGTCATTGTCCTGTTGGAGCACCCAACTGCGCCCAAGACCCAACCTTTGGGCTGATGATTTTAGGTTATCATGAAGAATTTGAAGGTAATCCTCCTTCTTCATTATCTCATTTACTCTGTGCAAAGCACCAGTTATATTGGCAGCAAAACAGCCCCACAGCATGATACTACCACCACTTTGCTTGACGGTAGGCATGGTGTTCTTGGGGTTAAAGGCCTCACCTTTTCTCCTACAAACATATTGCTGGGCATTGTGGCCAAACAGCTCGATTTTTCTTTCGTCTGACCACAGAATATTTCTCCAGAAGGTCTTATCTTTGTCCATGTGATCAGCAGCAAACTTCAGTCGAGCCTTAAGGTGCTGCTTTTGGAGCCAGGCCTTCCTTCTTGCACGGCACCCTCTCAGACCATGGTGATGCAAAACACGCTTGACTGTGGACACTGACACCTGTGTCCCAGCAGCTTGTTATTCTTTGCAGATCTGCTTTTTGGTGGTTCCTGGTTGACTCTTCACCCTCCTGACCAATTTTCTCTCAGCAGCAGGTAATGGCTTGCATTTTCTTCCTGATCGTGGCAGTGACACAACAGTGTCATGCATTTTATACTTACAAACAATTGTTTGCACTGTTGCTCTTGGCACCTACAGCTGCTTTGAAATGGCTCCAAGTGACTTTCCTGACTTGTTCAAGTCAATGATTCTCTTTTTCAGATCCGTGCTGAGCTCCTTTGACTTTCCCATTGTAGTGTTTGTGGGTGTCTGTATCCAATAAGCCCTATTTAAATGGCCTCAGAGAAGTCACCAGCTATAGTCACTCAATCACTCACAAGAAGTTAAAAGACCATGATATGAAGCTCATTTCATTGACACAACTTTCTAAATCACCAAAAATATTAATTCATGTTGCTGTATGTATATTTTTGACCCAGCAGATTTGGTCACTTTTTCTGTTAACCCATAATAAAGTCATAAAAGAACCAAACTTCAGGAATGTTTTTTGTGACAAGGAAGTATCTCTTCTAATTACTCTATCAGAGAAAAATCACAGTTGTAGACATAACTGGAAACTCAAGAGGGCCATGACAATATGTTCTTTACAAGTGTATGTAAACTTTTGACCACAACTGTATATTATGTACTTACACACTGCACATCTAACACTAACCCTGATCCTGCAGTGTAAATACTTAATGTTACAAACTTTGTTACATGGTACTTCATGATGTTCATACACTGTAATTGGGATGGTAAAATAAAGTGCAACTAAAAATCCATTTACTGTGTTTGTTGCAGCAATTCTACCTTTACCTTTCAACACCTTTAATCATATCCTGCATGTATATTTTGGCATCGTCTTGGTGGCCAAGCTAGGGCAAATAAATATCAATGACTGTGATAAGGGCTTGCACCTCAACTTAATGCAGTAAGTTACAGATGTGAGTCAGTTTTATAAAAATGAACAAACGAGTCTGTAGGTGTAGAGAGTAAATACTTTATTAAACATTCAAGATTCCGTATTAGCATCACTAGGTCTCAAATTAAAACTCTACAAAAAAACTAAATTGAACTTCACAGGATAGATATGCCATCTTTCATGTGTAAATGTTAATTTTTAGAAACCAAGGCCAAAAGAAACGTACACAAACACAAAAAAGACTAATGAAACAGTTACATTAGTGAGGTCCCTTTCAACAGGTCATGTAATCTTGGATAACACAGAAATAATTAAAAGTTCTTCATCTACCGGTTGTAACCACTTTTAGCTTGTACCTTTAGCAAACGTGACTGATGTAATTCCCATGACAGATACTTTTCCACTTAGTGGTCAATTACATGAAAGATTTCCACCTTCAAATGCCATAAAATCATTGAAACATTTCCTTTTTGTTGTCCTACAAGAAACATTAACATAGAATAGCTGTATCAAATTATAACAATAATAGAAAAGGTCAAAAGGTTGCCTATGGAATGCAACCTTTTCATTTATGACTAGTCCAACTCTGACTGGGCCTGAACCAAGACCTCATGGGGTGGGTCACTCACCCCCTCAGCACAACGCACTCTCAGGCAGCAGACGTCTCTCCACAGCACCATGGACCTGGTACCTTCATGTTCGCCCTCAGCACACGTCACCTTATAAAACTGTAGTGTTACAAATGCCTAGTTTCCTACATGCCAGTGATATATCTACAAAATATAAAATATCAATTTCATAAGCCATATAAAATAACGCTATAGGATATTGCATCATTCGTTATTAGTTCCTTCATATGGTGTTAATACTGTGAGGGGTGGGGGGCTGGGATGAGAGATATGGACACAAGCATTACACCTCCAGATGCACAGAGTTCACCTTACAAGACATTTTTGTCTCCTCAATTGTAAGCACCACTCTCACCGTCATCTACACATTTCACAGTTAACTGCCAGGATTTTTTTTACAATGGCAAAGTGGTAACATGAAGACAATTAAAAATAAAAAAGACAAAAAAAAGGTCAACCATTTTGATCAAACCCACAGGGTCCATAACCACAGGCCTCCACCACAATTACCACAGAGACAGAAAAAAAGTCAAAGAATAAGAAGCGAATCATCCGAGAAGCTGTCTTATCAAGATGGTTGAGGGTAAACATTTTGTACAGGCCACAGTTCATTTCCTTGTCAAAGCACAGCAAGGGGAGAGCGGATGGGCTTGGGGAGGGGGCGCCGCAACCTAGGACTAAGGAATGTTTGAAAGCAAACAAGAACAAAATTTTGAATGGGTGGTCAGTCAGCGCAGGCACTCTGTCTCGCCACCTACAGCTGGGCTCTTTCACCTTGTGCAATTATTGGTGCAGTCAGTTCAATCTTGACCAATTAGGTAGGTGGTTTTAAGTCTTTCTGCTTTAGGGTACGGGTAGAGATGAGATGGGAGAGGCTAGCTGCAGCATGGCTGGGTTGTGGACAGTGTTCTGGCCCAAGGGAGGGTGCATCATCCATCCTCGTTTCTTGCGGCCCTTTGTAGACACATATCTGGTGCAATTTCAGCATAGCAGTCTCTCAGTTCGCTTTTTTTTCAGGCTAGCTCCAAATCAGAATATTGCTGGAAACTCCATTGAGGTCGCTCCCTCCCAAAACGATTCCTACAAAATAGGAGTCTTCATTAAATCTTAAATTGGGGCTTTACAACACAGATTACATCATTACAGGCGCCTGTCTGAAATTACACAAGACTCAAACTGACCTCAAAAACCATGCTAGTAAATGTACCAGTAATTACAATATCAGACCACCAGAGGGCCCCCATCAGAGGATAAAAGGCATGGTGAAAGACATTACAAAGCCTAGAAGGAGTTTAAGGGGTTATGGTGTTAAAATGTTACACACGCACACACGAAAGCAGCACTGGGTGGGACATTACTGACAGACATGGGTAGGCAGTGAGAAAAGGAAAGATGAGGAGGCAGAACAGCAGACACAGATGCCCTTCTTTCACCCCTCAACCCAAGACTGGAATGCTGGCCTCACCGGGTGTTCTTTTCAACTCATACCATCGACGTCCTCAAAGTTACAAGCAAAACAAAGATGCCTCACACACTCACCTGCCGGAGGAGTTAAGATTATATAAATGTTTTGCAGGGGGAAAAATTGCAGCAGAGATAAGAGAGAAGAACTACTGGTTTACAAAAATCTTAAATACACAACAACCCAACTGTGGCTAGGTTGGGCTTCTCTGCTTCTCAAAAAACTGAACTACTCCTCAGACCACCTTCACAAGTTACAGGGAGAGTGGGCCCTCGCCACAACACGGTACGGCAGCCTCCTCCACACACAAACAAACCGGCAAGCGGCACATTGGTGCCTGCCTGCATTCTCTCATGAATCACCACATTCCCTGGCTCACAGGATGTTTCCTGGCCGACTCATCACCACCACCTCCTGATATCTCACAGCTTAAGCCTGCAGCTCACCAATCCATCTGTCTTCTGGGCTGCTCTGTCCAGGTACACACCCACTGTAGACAGTCTTTCAGGGTCTGTGCCCACCAAACAGGCGCTGGCTACAAAGGCATGGCGGTCGTATTGCTAAAGATCTACAGATCCTCAACGTTTAGATACAACATTAAAGTTTAAAAAGAACTCCAGCATTCAGATCCCAGTCAAGTAAGGAGGTTTTCTGTTTCTGTGTGACACACGCACGCACACACACACTGATGTTTCCTTATTAACTTTGACCTCCCCCACAATGTTTGCAAAAGTTAATAAGGCAAACATAAAATATACAGCTGTAGCAGGTATACCGTGAACCTGTACCATGTACCTGTACTATGATGTGATATATCATACTTATTTAGTAGCCAAGTAAGTTTCTAGTAAATGACTCCAGAGATGCAGACCTAGTTGTGGATGAAGCATTAGCAAGAGAAGAGAGATGGAGGAAACATGAACAGGGAACAACACAGAAGGCCAACTGTGCTCAGACTCAGTGCGACCACACTTAAGACTGAAGTGTGAAGAGCAGGGACTCACTCAGGGCTTCACTTCTCACTCAGTTGATGAGGATTCCAGGAGGCCGGGCGTCCTCCTCAGTGATGTTTCTTCGGTTGTTCTCGGCCTCGTCCACGGTCCTGTGACAGAGTACATGCACAGCCAGTCACATGAGGCAAAGTCTTTTGATGATGACCAACCACATTAACCCACAGCTGAATAGAAGCCTCACACTAGGAAGTCCTTTACATCCTCAACAGTGAGTTCACCAGTTGTGTCAAGGGTGATGTCAGCACTGCTGTTGGGGGAATCCAGCGCTGTTGAGTGTAGAGCATTTTGCAGTTCATCGACTATTCCTAAAGAGACGGGGGGAAGGGGTAGGGAGGGAGGGAGAGAGAGAGGGGAGAGAGAGAGAGAATGAGAAACAGACACAAAAAAGAAAATACAATTAACAAAAATGTGGAGTCACTTAGACTGATGGTGAACAGAAGTTGGGAGACAACAAAAAAAGGCGATCCACTCTTTCCAAATTACTGAATACTTCCCCAAACCAGCCATAACCATCCTAATTAAATAGCAGCTGAATGTATGACTTTCTAGGAGCATAATGACAGTTATACAACTTCCCACAGTCAGATACAATACAAAGCAGAAAAGCCAGTGGCATGGCTGAAACAGCCCATGTTATTTAGTCTATTTTCCCATCATTAACCCAGAAAATAAATTATGTCCAATCGCTGGTTTCCCCCCCCAAACGGGCTATTTTATTGTAGTCTAAGAGCCATTTCCCTTGCCGTCTCTATGGTTACCACCAGGGCACCCTTCTTTTATTTATGCACATGATCACTAGGGAGCAGAATGGAAAGGAAAAGAAAAGAAAAAATGGAACAAGAAGAAAGAACACACACTTACTTGAGTAAAAAAAAAGTCGAACTTGCTTTTAAGGTTATGCCTGTTATGTATTCATTATGTAAGCTTTACCTTCAGCCTCTGCTACAGTGGTCTGCTTCTTATGAGTGCCATTTGCATGAGGTGGAGCTGCTGTTGTGTCGCTGCGAATATTGCACAAAAAAAAGAGCCAAATTATTACTTAAAGAAGTGTATCGTAAAAAAGACAGGGCTTTACCTTCAGTCATGTTGATGAAAAGCTGCCGGAATACAAGAACTAAACAGCTCTACAGCTGAAACCAACAAGATAATGTATAGAAATTGCCCAGAGTAAATTAAGCCACATTGCTACAGCACACAAAATGTTGGCAACATCTTGATGAAGACCTGAAATGTACTGATTGAGATGCTTAAAGAAGCAGTCCACAATAAGCTGGGTCTGCTTAGCCCAAACCACTGTATCTCTGCTGGTTGACCAATGCCCTGGCTCTATATTAAAGGGGTAAACCGATAGCTGCCTGACCTTTGAAAAGCAATTTGCTTAGGTTGGACTACAACTGTGGATTACCCCTTGGTTCTAGGCCAGAAATCTAGACGTGGCCTAGCGGTAGCAATTGAAATTTCTGTCCTAGGTACAGTCTAGCCATGACCCAGTAAAGGTCCGAAGTGTTTCTCCCACATCTGGTCAGACCAATCACATTGGTATATCCTTGTAGAGAGTCTCTGGGCGGGATTAACACAATAAGGACAGGGCTGTGGTGGTGCACTGGTGTAATCGAATGGTAAACAATTTTTTTTTGCTCTGATTGGTTGTGGCACTATCCTACTGTTTGCAGAGGCAGTTAAATGCTGTTGATGCCACCACTTGGATTGTGCCTGGCCTATCCATCCTGACCAAACCACACAATTTGATGTGGGCTGGCTTGTCAGGCTACCTTGGTTCCCTACTTAGTGTTGCATGATAGTTAAAAATCGTTTCAGACTTGCCCACGCCAAAATGTGACCATGAAAATGTCATATGACCCAAAAACTTGTGAGAGCAAAACGCTTACAGACAAATCTTACAGACCCTTGCAGCTGTTTCTATACAACTGCAAGGAGCTAGCCAACACGTCTGTGGTAAAGCAACTTTGTCCTAGTTGGTTAAAAGTTCACTGACGTCTGTGCAGGTGCTTTGTCTGATGCCCCCCCACTGAACTCTCAGTGCACCCCACTACAACCCCCCGCCTCCTCGCTGCCCCCCCCCACACTACACAAGATCTATACGTCCTCTGCTACGGAGATCGGGAAGGTGCGAGCTCAGTCACGTTCTTGCAGAAAGAAGATTCGTGTTCAATTTCACTGCTGCATTTTTAATGCCGACTCCTGCTGTGACCAGCAGTTCTCATTGACAAATGCAGAGAGTCAGGTTTGTAACTCGAATGAGGCTATGGTCATTGTGCTGCACTGATTACATCATGCCATTCACCTGCCTGGTCATAAGCCAATGTGGAGACTACACTAGGTTCAGTAATGTGCAAAGTTGTATTTTTTCTGCATCCTGCGGTATGAAATGCACTATTGGGCCCAGGCTGGTGTAATGCTGTGTAATGTAGGAGTGGTTATACAGAGATTACTTTTTCCCCACTTCTTCCCATTTCTCCACCCTGTTAAAGCCCATTCTAAAGCCTGGGGATCATGACCCAGCTGGAGAGTCTGCGTGTTTACCTGGCGGAATCATGAGGTCGGTCCACTTCCACCTGGCACAAAGGTTCTGTGATGACCCGTGCAGACAATGAAAAACGCTCATACTCCGAGGGCGAGATCAGGTAGAATCCTACACACATGCACACATAGAACAATAAACCACTTAGCAACTGATTTAAGCACCTATTTGAGATGAAAAAGACCAAACCTTGTTACTTAAGAGCACTTCACAAGTATTAACCATTATTATGGTTTAATAGTTTTAATAAATATTATTTTAAATTATTTAACCACCATGAGGTATATGTAACAGCTTGAAATATAGTGAATTAATCTAGTAAATACTTTAAAATGGTTATAACGCTATAATAGGTTTATAATAGTAAACAGACTCACCCTGCCCGGTCTTGGTGAACACACAGGAGGCTATCCCGCTGATGTCCTCCTTGCGGATGCAGTCGTATCGCACCTGCGGCCGCAGCGCTGGCACGCTGAAGACGTGGATGTCGCCCAGGTTGGTCAGACACACCAGGCCGTTCTCAGAGTAGTCGTCCGACGCCACGCTGGTGAAGTTTGCTAGCGCCACCTTCCTCACTCGACAGCCCTCGTGGGCCGTTAGCTTGAACTTGGTCTTGGCACTCACCTTGGGGAGCATGAACACCTGCACACATGCACACACACAGACACACAGAACACCAAAATAAATGCCCCTGAAACAAATACATATACAGACATGGAGTGCAACACAGACTGAGAGACCATTTAAAGGCCTTTGCAGGTGTTTTGAGTTAATTAGCTGATTAGAGTGGGGCACCAGGACTCTTAAATATTAAACCTTTCAACAATATTATAATTTTCTGAGATACCGAACTTGAGATTTTCATTAGTTGTCAGTTATAATGATCAAAATGTAAGAAACAAAGGCATTTGAAATATATCAGTCTGTGTGTAACGAATGAATATAATGTACAAGTCTCACTTTTTAAATTGAATTCAATGTGAAGGTGGAATGCGTTATTTACAAAAAAACAAAATACCGAAAAAAAGCATATACCAGTGTATGGTGATTTCTTTTGAGAGACTTGTTGGATACTATTACTACTAATACTATTATTACTGGGCTTGGGGTGAGCTCACCTTGAACTGCTCCTCAGAGGCGATAAGCACCGAGTGGCTGCCCTGCATGTCTGGGGCCTTGGCCAGGTCCCTGGAGACCTCGTAGGGTTCGGGCAATGGGTTGCCACGGCCGTCCAGCACGGCGATGGAGACCACGGGCGCCCGATGCATCAGCTGGATCTCCTTGCCCAGCAGGGCCTCCACGCTCTGCTCCGAGAAGCGCTCCTGAGGCGGCACCTCCAGCGCATATGCGTACACAGAGCCCGAATTCGTCCCCGCCCACATAGTGGGGCCGTGGTGGGTCCCTGCAGCATGGAACGCCAAAACAAACAAACAAACAAACTCAAAACGCTTGACGATTAGATCTCATGAAACACACAAACGCACAGAAGTTTAGGGGATTAGGTTCCAGGACACGCGCAAACACAGATGCACAAAACACATACATGTTATATTCCCTAGGCCAGAATGAAGATGAGAAGATTGAGGACTGGTTGTAAAATGTGCACACATACACACACAACTTTATTCACTGGCCCTAAACTGGAATAAATAACACATGTCCGAGTAAACTCAAGCCAAGTCTCCTCCCCTTTCCGCATCACTTACTTCCTTACACACATGCATACAAAAACAACCTCATCTTGGACGTCATTGCTGGAAAACATAGTGAACATCCTTGTTTTGACTCCAATTTCTACACTTGAACAGCTAGTAAATTCTTTCAATATTTTCCCAGAAACCGACATACACGCCGTGACCATAAATCACCACTACTAAGTGTTGCATCCTAGATGAACATTATGCTCTCTTCAGTTTGACTCCAAACCTCTTCCCTGGACACACACACACACACACACACACACACACACACACACACACACACACACACACACACACACACACACAGAGGAATGGAACGGGAAAGTTGGGATGAAACCCCTCTGAACCTCTACATCTGTAAAGTGTGATGGGCGGGTGTTGGACCCTTAGGAGTCTTTGGGAGTCTGCTGCAGCCAAATAGCTTGGATGGCTATGAGCCTCTCCAGCCGTACAGCTTCTCACCACAGCCAGTGCACCATTTTTTCCCCCCTCAAATTTCTTTTACCGGCCAACCAGCCCAACCCTGACCTCTGGGGAGGGCCGATGCTTAACACAAGCTAAGCCTCTTCACACCCACATATCCCCTGATCTACCCGCCTAGCCTCCCAGAGCGGTGCTTTCGCGGTGCGCTTCCAGATTTATGCTCCTCCGCAAACAATGCAGCATTGTTCGGTGGATGCGAGTCCCAGTAGACAGGAGCTGAACACTCTAGATTGAATGCGAAGCCTCATGCTTTTCCTAAGCGCTTGTTGGGTCTAAAGACGAGAGTGGTTGTCCGCAGATGATTTCTGTGTGGAGCAAAAGACAGGCTTGCGTGCGACTTATTTGGTAGACTCAATCACTGACTAGTTTTGAAAATGACCACAGCCCTTTAAAGCCTAGTGTGTTCCAATGTCACCGATTGGATTCCTTCTACTAGCAGAGCATTACAGACATTCTTGGGTGGGTGGAGGGGTTGCTGTGATAGAGAATTTTTAATAATGTCTGAGCTATTTTTAAGTCAGGATGTGCTGGTGAACTTGGGTTACAGTTACACCAACAGGCAGCTCTTGCAGTGATTCTTTTATATGCAATATAATCAAGAACGGGGACATCTGTATGCTTTTATTTAGAAACTGGTGGCATGCATTAAGCGAGGAAATACAGTCCAAATCAGCACATTTTAGGTGCCCAAGTCATCTTTTAATTGCTGACTGACCCTCACTGCAAAAATGTCATCACAACCAACATGACTTACATCCACTTAAGAATGTCTCATTTTTGAATACAGGAAGGAAAGGTTTGTTACAACATTTTAACTTCAAGGACTGAGTGATTACTAAATGTTCCAAAAACCATTTTATCGGCTGGTGGATACTCTCAATCTCCTTGCACCGATGCAGATTTCTAGCTAAAAATTACATCTGTTTAATATCAGTAACTTGACCCAACTCCGGCAAGAGAAAATTGGATCTCATTAGAACAGTACAGTCATTCCTCTGATCATTGAAAATATTCCTTCCTTGACAAAAAAAAAAAGATCGGTGTTTGTCTAGGTCTTTTGATTCCCATTTCAGTGTGGTGCCAAAATTGATCTGGATACCAGCTTGTCCTGAAAATCAGGGAATTTTACCAGTGTCATTCAGTATCACATTACAACAACACCAAAACATAAAACTTTAGGTGTAAATCTAAATCATATTCTCAGATCTTTCCGTCAAAAAATGTAAACCTCTACCAAAGACACCTGTCCACACTCAAAAGTCAAACACTGTCCATCCTTACTGAAGCTGCATTGCACAGCTGACCCTAAGGTTGGCCAGAGCAATCCAGGCAGGACCACGGCAGAGGGAGGCCTCTAATGACAAGCTGAAGGGGTGTCAAATACATCAGTGCAGCTGCAGAGCTCAACCAGAGACTTGACACTCCCCAGTCACGTCCATGTGACTCACACAGGAGGGGGGTGGGGTGGGGTGAGAGAGGATGAGAGGGTGAGAGAGAGAGAGAGAGGTCGGAGGGAGAAGGAGGAGAAGGAGAACCACATGTGAAGTCGAACAGCTGTGTGAACATATTCGACAAAAATAAAAGAAAATTTTGTTAACTTTTCATAAAGGTAAATACCCCTTAGAGAACCATAAAACTTTTACAGGTCTAACATACCAAAGATAAACGCAACACGCATTCCATATGAGGAATAAATCCAGTACAGCATACCACCAAAAACTACACGAGCACCACAGAGGCATTGGTTAATGCTTGAAACTTGCTAGTCAGCACGGTAAGAATTTGCTTACGCTCTCGATTTCGACAGGCCCATGCGGGGCTGGTGCCTTTAGCGAGGATGTTTGTAGTGTTGTAATGCGCTTAAAGAGGAGGTCTGCCAGGATGTCAGCAGAGTTTGTATGGATGACTAGAGATCTAAAAACAAAATTACTCCACCCCAACCACACCCCCCCCCCCACTCAATTTCCTGAAACGAATCAGTCTCAGGCAAGAGAGGGAGGAGTGGTCAGAATTCTTCTCGACTAGATACTTTTTCTCCTGTGACACACACCCATAGCTCCACATTTCCACATGGGACTTGTGAAGGATATCCATTTCCTTTTTTTTTTTTTTCCTCAGTTTTCATATATTTTTGGCCCTTTAGGTCTTTATTTGATAAGACAATAGAATATAGGCAGGAAGTAAATGGGAGAGGAAGATGTAAAGGTGTTAAGTTGGGAGGGCGCTTGCCCAAATGGTATGGCTGGCTCTAACCGCTGTGCCACGCGGTAGTGGTGCGTAACAGAGGCAGACGCTCACTTGTCTCTGAGGTGTGTGAGGTTCGCAGTAGCGGTGTGCGGCAGTAGCGAAGTCTTACCGTCTCTGAGGTATGTGTCGGCGAAGCAGAGGCAGCGCACCACCCCTGAGAGGGAGTCGTCAGCGGAGCGCGGCTCAATCCTCCGCTGCACCGGGGCCACCTCGTCCTGTTCCGCCAGCTGCGCGTTCGCCTCGTGCACCTGACGGAAGAGGCAGGGTGTGATCCAAAGAGTTCCAACACTCACTAACTAACACACACACACACACACACACACACACACACACACACACACACACAGCTGTGCAAAGGCACTCAAGCAGATTTATGTTTTACATTTCCCCCCCCAAAGAGTGACATATCCCCTGTGAGATGTTAATGTGCCATTCAAAGGAACAGACCACATTACACAAAAAAAGCCTTAAGACCATCAGCTCAGAACTGGCAGAAACCAGTGTAACTTAAGGAGAAAAAAAATGAAGACAGACTAAACAAAAAAAATAAATATGGCATGTTCTCTAAAATGCTTTAAAAACCCATCAACCTAAATTAGACACATGTTTTTGCCTAATAAGTAAAAAAAAAACTACTCTTGTCATTATTTTTAGGAATCTTCACACACCCAGAATTTTTTTAGAAGTGCCTAAAATCTATGTGGTTGGTCTCTGCATCAGGAAGTTACTCTGGGGAGGCCCGTATAGATATATTTACAAAGTACCATGCAAACACAATGGTTACCCCCAAACCACAAAGCGATCCAAGGTCAGACGCAACCCCATATTTATTTAAGACCACACTGATTAAACACTTTTTTGATTTATTGCCTAGTGCTAAAAACTCACTTTACTGGTGGGACTGTTGACAACCATGCGTTTCTTCCCGGAGACTCGGCTCTTCCGGATCCTTCTGAAGGACTGGCGCAGCGACTTCTTCAGGGACTTCACCCGCGACAGGGGCCCCTCCATAGCCAGTGAGTCATTGGGGTGCAGCGTGCATCTGAAGCAAATACAAACAGATGCGCAACAAGACCCTTTAGTCAAGTTCCTGGTTCTAGGGTTACTGGTTCTGATGAAGCTTTTTTTGTGTGTTAAGCTGAAGCGGGCCATGTGTGTCACGGTGCTGATGACCCACCACAGATATGGAGAGGGTGGTCACACAGGGCCCAAGGATGCTAGGATAATTTCGGTGGATTTATGCATTAAACAGGAATTCCCCAGAATGGAGTACCAGGTTGTTATAGAAGCCTGACAAATGTTGTCATGACAATACAGCAGTAAAAATAAAACAAGAGAAACACTGTATAACTAAATAATAAATCAAACAACATATCCCTGGTCAACCACAGCAAAGTTGGCCGAATTAAAAATCTCCTGCTTTTTCTCCCACACCCACATACTCTCTCTCCCTCTTCCTTAACAAAAGACAACCACTTAAATACAACCTCGCACACACGCACGCACAGTATTTCTTAAGAAAGCCAAACACTCAAACACAATCCCACACACACACGCACACACACAATCCCACACAAAAGGCAGTCTGTTGGCAGAGGGCTCCGTCGTTACCTTGCCAGCACGGGGCTGCGACGGTGGTAGTCGAAGAGGCCGAAGCCGTGGCTGGTGCCGAAGGCGATGAGGTTCCATTCGGCGTGCAGCGTAACCGCGGTAACGGCGGCGGGGGGCATACACTGCGCCAGGACGACGGGCTGGAACCCCGGGGCGAACACCACAGGGCCCATCTTAGGGGGCAACCGGTCGTGACCCTTCCACGTGAAGCCCTCGCGGTCCTGCAGGAGGTCCACCGTGGCCACGTCGATCATGTGATCAGACTTCTCATCGTTCAAGTGCATCACCATCACCTGGTAACAAGAGTGGATAGAGGCAGGAAGGGTAGGGGAGAATGAGTACACTTTAGAAGCCATTCAGCATCATTACTCATTACTAAAACTACAGCGACATCTGTAGCTTACATTTTATCCATGTTAGAAGGTTAAGCTAAGTACAAAAACACACACAAACATAGGTAATCTATAAGTAATATATTTCTTAAACATGAATAGCTTTTTACTTTCTACGAGTTTATACTTTCCAATGTCAGTCAAACGCTACTGATGGATAGATAAGAACATACCTGTCCAGCAGTTCCAGCTACCACCAATTTTCCACTGTATTTACACAAACATATTTTCTGGATACCCAACCTGGGGTCATCACTGTAAGGGTCAAAACAGCCCACCTGAGAGAGAGAGAGAGAGAAAGGAAGAGTCAGAGACTTAACACAGACCACATACCATCCTCTTGCATGCCTTCACACTGGCTTATAGACACCATACTGCACAACCCCCTACTGATTCGCACACAGATGTGTACCATACACATCAAAAAACCAGAACATTCCAGAATCATTCCATCTCCAGGCCTTCTCTCTGAGGGTGTCTCATCACCACCGCAGCGTGTGCTGTGCTTGTTTATTCAACCTTTTCCCCTCTGCTAGCATGTACGCGTCTCCACCCTACATCTATACATGCAGATTCAGTCATGTACGCACGCACACACACACACACACACACACACACACACACACACACACACACACACACATGTACACATACGTAGACACACACGTACACGTACAAACACACACACACACTATGTAGAAAGGGAGGGGACAGGAAGGCCTGGGTCATTAAGCCCTAAACACCGTCTCCCTGCCATCCTGAGCTGGAATGTGCTGTGTCGTCTGAGTCGGCGGAGAGGAGACTAGCTAGTGCCGTTCCTCCAGCCCTTCAGACAGGCGGCCTGCTTTTAATTAGGGGGAAAGCACATTTCTAGTGTGAATCCCATATGTGGAGGGGGCGAGCAGCTACAGAATGCCACTGGTTTATGTGCAAAAGCAGAGGGAGGAGGGAGGTTAAAATAGGGAGGGGGGACAGATCTGGCACTGATGAGGCGTGTGTAGGACGAAAGGCATGTAGCAGAAGTGTAGTGTTAAAACTGTGAAAAACTGTAAACAGAGGCCAGTGTATGCGTGTGCGTGCATGCGTGTTTAGCAGTGGTGGGGGAGGTCGACAAAGACAAAATAAGTCATTAAAAAATAACTGATCAAAACCACTATTATTGTATTTAATTTTTGGGCAGTAGGCCAAACTGAAGTTTAATTGCAATTATAACTTCCACTGCAACATGTTGGAAAATGGGTAACAACTAAAACTGCAGACCATGCTGAAAAAAATAAACAACAAAAAGACAAACAAACCCTCTCCAGTATTTATGGTGAAGTTATGTTTTATATGTTGTGTGTAGACAGACAGGCGATCAGAAACCAATACACCAACCAATACCTAAACGTCCATCAGAGAGTATATAATTCAATTACTGCAGTGCTTATTTCCACTGAGAGTGTAAGAGGTGGGGGCTGGACAAACCTTCCTGAAAGGGGGGCCACTCCTCCTCTCCTGCTTGAGTCAGGCTGTCGTTATGGTCGCAGTCCGTCTGGAAGATGTTGGCCGTGCTCAGCTTGTAAAGGGGTTTCAGAGACACACCAGAGGCATCCCAGAAACGCACGGTGCCATCCTCGTGACTGAAAGTAAGATGTGAGAAAACACAGCACAATGATTGAAGGTCTGCATTTATGTCTTCCATAGAGGCAGAAACACAAACTCTCAATCTGTCAAGGGTGTACTACCGTCACACTGATGTGATGAGAATGTTAGAAGATGAAAGTTCTCAAAATGTTTCGCTCCACAGAATATAATGTGGAATTTAGGAACCTTACATTGTTGTGGGACATATTTATTCAACAACTTCCATCCTCCAAATGTTAAATCTTTCGCACAAATGTCTTGGGGAGACATGCAGGACGCATTAGTTTTGGGTTCTACTGAAAAGGTCAAGCACATTTTCTCACCCCTCACAGGAGAACTTGTAGCACTCACCCCGTCAGCAGCAGCTCCTTCTGTTTGGGCTCGGGTGCCAGGCTCTTGCCTCCGCATATTGGCCAGTTCTAAAACATGAGACCAGGGAAGTTGGTCATTACTCGGCCATTCAATCAAACAGCATTAGTGAACATGTCTAGGAGCTGTAAATTACACCATGGCACTGAAAACAAAAAAAAAAACCCTGGAGTAACAGTGGAGCCTTTGCAAATGTTGACATATTGACAACGTTTCAAGTACTAACGTGCAGCTCCAAAGAGCTTTTTTTGTACCAGACACGTGGTTCTGTTGCCTGAGCCTCTCTCGTGCCAGTTTCACAGAGTGGAGTTTTGCCGCGGGAGCATTTTCACCCCGAGTTCAACCCCAAATTTAAACCTCAAAATTGGCCGCACTCACACTGACCAAGGATGCAGACACAACTGGAACTGCAGAAGCAGGAGAGGCGGCAAAGGCTGTGGGTTCGCTTTTCCAGTAAGCAAACACTTTTAACGACCATGTTTTCAGCCTGTCTGCTTTCAAGATACTCGGGTTTAAGGAGCTTGCTGAATGATTACATGCAACCCTTAACTTTGCAGAGTTAAACCTCCTTTATTTCTCCATGTGGGATTCTGTTGGGAAAGCCCATATGAGCAGAAATGACAGGTAAATAAGGGGAAGACTTTGAACACCATCATTACATAAAGAGAAACCAAAAATATTCAGTTCATTTTTCATTTCTGTGACTTTATGCTTTCACAACCTTGAAAGCGGTTTGGTGAAAGGTACCCACTGAATTGCTGAAATGTTGTTATTTAAAGCCTGTTTTGATGAGGACAGTGTTCTAAATATTTCCAGTTTAAATCTGTTTTTGGTCATCGCCATCAACTGCTTTAGACAGGTACAAATTATGCTCTTTTGTGTGCTGTATTTGCTGTAGTCCCACATGGGTGATGTTTCTAAATGGTTATAAACAGACTAAACCCAAGACAGCCACCAGCCCTGGGGGAGAATTAAGCCTAATCTGGTATTTATCTGCTTCAACTGCATCAGAACCTAGACCTGGACTAGCCTAGAAATCTAGACGTAGCGGCGGCAATTAAAATTTCTATCCTGGGTACAATCTAGTCATGACCAACTGAAGCTCAGCAACTTTTCTCCCACAGGTGGATGGACCAGTCACATCAGTCTATTCTTGTAGAGAGTCACTGGTTGGGCTTAACATGATGAAAACAGTTAAACAAGTTTGTTGCTCTGATTGCCTCTGCACACAATAGTATAGCGCTATGACCAGTTTGAAAGCCAACCGTTGATGCTGCCCCTTGCATTGCACCTGACCTATTCAACATGGTCAGACCACACAATTTGATGTGGGCTGGCTTGTCAGGCTGGATTCGGACCAGACTCCAGACCCAACTGTACTCTTAGGCCTCCCCCCAGGAAAGCTTTGGAAGTGTAAAGGAAAGAAGGAGTGAGTGGACTGTGACTGGTGCCCGTACCACATGCGGCTGCTGCGGGCACTGCTGCTGGTGCCCGGCGCTGATGATCCGCTCCCACAGCCTGGTGGGCACGTTGGAGATGTGGCAGGAGCAGGTGATGGCCGAAGAGTGCAGCGGGGCCAGATACGGGGAGGGCACGGTTGGCCAGCCGGGGGTCTGGAGGTCGATCACCACCAGCTCCTCCTCCAGCAGAACCACCAGGGCTGTGGGGTCGTCGAACTCTAGAGGAGCAAACACCCCACATAATTTAAAATGCAACACTGGATAAGGAGAAAATACATTTCTAAACATTAAGGCGTTGTTAAGATAAGAAATAAGACGTTGAACAGTTCCCATGCAAAGAGCAAAACCTCCTTATCTGGAAAAAGAGAAACACTCTCTAATGCTTGCCTGCTAATGTGAGGGAGGACACCTGTTTCGGTTTGAAGTGTGTGCAAACACTGTGATACTGGCACGCTAACCCACCCTTTTGAGGATCTGTGCAGTGGATGGTGAAGAAGTCAATAACCCGTGAGGTGAAGTCCAGAGTGACGTGCGTGCTGTCCTGCAGGATGGTCAAACAGTGCCGGTCTCCATAGCTGGCCCGGGGCATGCCTCCGCTGAACAGCACAAGAGGAGCCCTGCGGAGTGTTCCAGAAAAACACAAAAAGACAGGAAGTACATCACGAACTGACAGGCTTTCTTTTTTTTTTTTTTTAAAAGGACATTTACTCATTTTTTTCTTCATGCTTTTGCTACAGACCCTGAATCTGTTGTTCTCCAGAGGATCTTATTCACAGCTTTGCAGGGGAATGGACCTGAGGGCGGAAAACAAAAAGAGAAACATGTTTCCTTCTCTCTGTTTAAAGAAGAAAACAGAGCATAAAACACATGCCTTTACCCTTGGCAGACAAAGCTCCATGCTACTGCAGAGCTAACAGTGGAGATTAAATGGGAAAAATCTGCGTAGAGCTCCTCCAGTCTTGTGTAAACAACCCATCAGCTAATTGTCAAAAGGCTGTTTAAGGTTTATTTGGACTTTTATAAGTCTGGGCTGACAAAATTTACAGACTTTTTTCACAATCAAAAAGACACTAGGTCTGTTCTTTAAAGGCATATTTCCTGTCTCTCAGCAAGTTAAACACTTCAATGAGGCTTGAGGACAATTACAATAAAAATACCTTTAGGATACATCAGAAGCTCACAGTATGTTCATTGCAGTTACATGCAAACAAACACAAAAGTCAATGTGATTACTCTAGTACTCTACCACTATTAAATGAAATGAAAAGATCTCATATAAATTTAGTAAACTGCCAAATTTAAATGACATCTTTTAATCAGAGTAAATAGAATCATTTTTGTTTGGCTGTAATGGGACAGGACTGATTGAGATTTGGTATTGCGTTGACAAATCCTGCCGTGGTAATGCTTGGTAAAAGAAAGAAAGAAAAAGTAAGAAAGAAAAGAAAGAAAGAAAGAAAGAAAGAGTGGCGAGTGCCCCTTACCATAGGGTATCGTGGACGTGGCTGGCTGACTGGTGCAGGGGGTGTCACTGCTGACGGCCCACACCATGTAGCCGCCGTCGCTATGGGAACTGACAAAGGTGCTCCCAGTCCGTTCCCACACCAAGCTCTCCAGCTGCTGAAGGGGCCCACACAAGACAAACAGACATTAGCACAGGCAACGACACACATCTGCACACACACAGACACACACAAACACACGCACACACAATGGCGGCCCCCAATTTATGCATAGCCTGTGACGAAAAAGGGCTGGTCTCTGACAGGGCAGACCTTTCCATTTTAGCTGGATTGACAGCGGCAACCTTTAGCAGTCTCTTGTCTTGCTAGCATTTCGAGGGCCAACCAATGAGTATGCAAGTGCTTCTTCAAAGGTGGTCAAATTTATCACTGTGAGTTGTGAATTCAAGAAGCAAAGAGCACCTGCAAATTTTGAACTTTTATGACTTATCTATGAATGGCTATAAGGATGTGGTGGAAAAAAAAACTCATTTCTGGTGAACTGGTCTTCCATCTCTTGGGAGAAGGGAACTTGTAATGCAAGACGACAGCATATGGGCACTGTTGAGGGAGGTATTCATTTCAATCTTTTAAATAAATGCTTCTTTTCCTCCTACTTCTTGCACACTCTACTAAAAAAAACATTAAAGTGTCTCTTCCAGGGCTTGGAAGGGTGGGGAGTGGTATCCCATGGGGACTGTAAGTGGAGCAAGAGCCCACCTGCTTTCCCAGGAAGACGTTGTCAGCGTGGCGCGAGTCCATGTCCCACAGTAGCACCAGGCCCCTGCTGTAGCCGATGAGGATCTTGTCCGGCAGCTGAGGATGCTCCTGCAGGGACTCCACCGGGCCCAGCGACTTCCCGTGTTTGTAGTCCTCGGGAACGCTGCAGGAGAAGAAGAAGGGGAAGCCATCACTGACAGGGCTGAGAGATGGAGGATACAGACTCGGGGGGGGGGGGGGGGGGGAATAATAAACAAAAACTATGGACTAAGACAATGGACAAAGTGACATTCAAAAGTGTCACACAGAGAGGTGCCTTAAAAAAAGCACACAAACTGAAAAGACAGACCTGAAGGAACCAGTTAAATAAGATATTTTAAAGAACTCTTCAAAACATTTAAAGGAACTTTCGTCACTCACTCCTACACACACACACAGGCTTGTGTGTTAACAAACATCTTAAAAGAAGGTATGTGTAAGCTGACTGATTCCATCTGTCCATCCCTTGCTCTGAAGCACCAAATAGATGCCTGCATCGTCAAAAAGCCCATTTTCCCTCCGATGCTGTCAGCACTGACACACACACACAGACACACACACAGACACACGAGAGAGAACCAAGGAGGAGCCAGCATCATACACAAGTCGGTCAGATGTTTTGTAAACAAGAGAAGATGCAATCATGTTTGTTTTTTTTTGTTTTTTTGCAGATCAAAGCTTTTGTTCCAAGGCTTGGGTTTTCAAGGCTTGGGTTACATGTTATTTTGTCTGCTATAGTGTAAACCTTTAATTGAATCATCATCATCTGTATTCTTTACAAACTGGCTGTGGCCAAGGTCAGGATAAGGACCTTAACTTTCACCATCAACTTTCTGTGATTAACAAAACTCACCACTCCGTCTCTCTTACACACTCACACTCTTTCACAGAATGTCAGTCATGTTGTGACAGCAGTTTTCCCACACTGAAGAGAATAACACGGCATTAAAAAAAGTTGGGGAGGAAAAAATGCATGACATCATAATTTTCCTTTTTTTAGAGAGGAAAAGAAAGAAAGAAAGAGACAGACAGACACAGAGAGTGAGAAACAGAGAGAGGAGAGAGGGAGAACTCCCTGAAAGTGAGGGTGCACAAGGACAGAGCTGACACAATATGAGAGCAAATCCTAAGCAGGCCCCAAAATCCAAAGCTTCAAACCCATGATGACCAATCAAAACCCACCGAATGGGATTCCTCTGTGTCTGTGGCACAGATTCAAGTGGAGGAATGCACACAGTGAACCCACAGAGAAGATGAGATGCACCCATAAAAAACATGGGGGTGGGAGAGGGGATGGCGGGGCTAGAGTAGAGCGGCGAGAGAGGAGGATAGGAAGAGGCGGATAAGGGGAGAGAGAGAAAGAGGAAAGAGAAGGACTGGAACCGTTGCTTCAGTGGCTTGGCTTCGGACTGCAACCCAACAAGCCACAGGGAGACCAGATTTCACACTAAACAATTGTAATCATAATGGCAGAAAACTCTGGAAATGTTTTTTTTTTTCTTCAAAAGGCATGGGGGGCGGCATGACAAAAAGAGAGAAGAAAAAAATGCATGAAATGACAGGGTAGTATGGGAAACTGGTGGTAAAAAGTTCAAGAAAAACAGATTGATTTCAGGCCATAAATCATTCCGTCTGTTTAAACATTAATGAAACTGTCAACAGGATCCTTCGCAGGACAAAACATACAGAAGTGCTTGTGCCCAGGTCGATGACAAAACAGCACAAAACATGGGATGGACTTTAGACTGCAAGAGAGAGTTTTGGGTTTCATGTTTTGTCAGCCCAAAACAATTACAGTGCCCTAGACTGCCTCCCTGATCTTTCAGCCCACGCCGGCTCCTTGAGAAATATGACAGAAAGGAGAAAGACACTTCAGCTCCCAAAGAAAAACAGGCAACCAAGCAGCTTACTACTACTCAAAGAAGAGGAGAAGGGGAGATGAGAAAGAGCGAGAGAGCAAGAGAGAGTGCAAGAACAAGAGACAGAGAGAGAGAGAGAGAGAGAGCGCGCGTGTGCACGCGAGAGAGGCAGAGAGAAAGCAAGAAGTGAGCGAGTGAGAAAGAGAGAGAGAGACAGAGAGAGAGAGAGACAGAGAGAGGAGGGAGAGAGAGGAGACAGACAAAGAGAGAGAGATACAGCCAGCGAGCAAGTAAGCAAGCAACAGTAAGAGTGAGAGAGCGAGAGCAAGAATCAAAATATTTTTTTTTAGGAATGTTGCTACCCTGCTGATAATGGGTGATGAGCCGATGAAGCTTAATATTCCCGTGGCCTGTGTCGGCCCTCGGGGGCAGGGATCACAGGGCTCGCTTGGCACTCGGCACAAAAGGGATTTTGTTGAGCGCGGGGCTTCCTGGCTGACACATACTTATTAGTGCTAGCTCACACGGGCCGCCCATTACCCCAAATTGTGGCGCGTTAATGAGCGGTTCAAGGTCCATCTTGACAGAAAATGAAGTCTGTGCGCTCGGTTGCAGCCCAGCCTATATCTGTGCGTTAAAAAAAAAAGGCGACATGGGCAAAGGCTGTAATCTACTCCCCATCTTAAATTGCATCTTTAGCGCGGAAGGAGGAGGCAAGCAGTGGTGATTTTTTTTTCTTCTTTCCTTTTTTTTTTCTCTCCCACCTCTTGCTTTCTTTCTTTATAGGCACCATTTTGGCCATCTGGCAGGAACAAAAAAAAATGAGATACACCACTGCCAAGCTGATGGCAATCAACCAGTGAAGTGCGACTGTCCAGGAAGCAAAGTGCCGTAACGAGCGGGGAACACACACCCAACATCAGATTAACAGATGACTAGCAGCCATGCAGAACCAGCCAGAATAATGCAAGTAGTGAGGCGTGAACAGTGTTGCAAACGTCTATGGCATTGGCTTGAAGGTTGGGGGGTGGGGTGGGGGGTTAAATAGACAGAATCATGGGAGACTGAGGGAGGGTTGCAAAAAGGGGCAGCCGCAGGGCTACAAGAAAAAAAATAAAAAACACAGCTGATGTGTAGAAACAGCAATGACAGACTGAACTCCTACACAGGCATAACAGAGCGACACAGCTGTGTGTGTGTGTGTGTGTGTGTGTGAGAGAGAAGGAGGAAGAGACTTGAGAATACATGAGTAAGAGTGAGACAGAGAGAATGAGTTAGTGTGAGAAGTGGACATTTAGATCGGAGGGATCAAACAAATTTATGGGGCCGGTTCCAAACACCTCTCCAGCCAGTGTTTCACAGACCTTCCTTCACCCCCATCCTCCAACCCTTCACCCCCACATCCCCAAGCCAAATGGGGGCAGGAACCACAAGGTAAAGGAAACAAGTCTGAGAGCTCTCTTCAGCTTCATTAAACTCTGTGTAAAGGGCCCGGTCAGGAGGGAGTCCCCACATACTTATTTTATGAGGTAAGTTGGTGGTGGAATCTGTCCACCCAAACCCTCTTTTACTGGAGTGGAGTGGGGGGTTGGGGGCTGGCAAAAGGCGGTTGCGGACAAAACAAAAATGTCCCTGTGAGAACGCACGTTATATTCCCCCCAACTCAAAATAGTCTTTTTTGGGTGGCTGACAAAAAATATAACTGAGATGTTCATAGAATATTGTGCATGTGTCTACGGGCTGGGCTGTGTGCCCAAAAACGTGATCTCAACATTAAAAAATTGGCCTGAGGTTTTTGCGTGCAACCGAAGCCCACTACTATGCAAGCAGAGGCGCTTGTATCCCTTCCAACAGAGAAACACAACTTTTCAAATTGAATTAACACAACGTATCATTGCCATTGCTGTACTGACTGTGTGAAAACAAAACAAACATCTTTAATCAAATGAAGAAGCGTATACTCTTTCAAACACAGTTAACAAGCAGCGTCTGCGGACACATGATCAGTCAAAGGGTGAGGGAAAAGTTCACCAGTGCTGTCTTGGCTCCCCCTTCTGTGGCATTCTGCTTGCAGGAGCAGATGCCTGCCTGCCGTGAGTGTGCAATTTGGTGGTTTGTAACGGTTTGTCATGCCCAAAACCAGAGAGCTGACCTGCACACAAACACACACACACACACACGCTCATACTGGAAACACATGCTCACTCACACACACAAGTCCGTTCATAGATACACACACACTCACACACTGGAAACACATGCTCACTCACACACACACACACAAGTCCGTTCACAGACACACACACACAGACAGACGCACAGACACAGACGCACACACGCTCGCTCGCTCACATGCATGCTCGCTGGCTCGTACGCATGAACGTCCTTTGCCTTCAGTCCCAAGCAGGAAAGCCCAGCACCTACCTTTGCAGCACCTCGTCCTGGAGCAGAGACTTGTCCAACAGGGTGAGGCTGGGCAGCTCCACGAAGTGGACGCCTCCTCCCTCAGTGCCCACACACAGCAGGTCGCAGCTCAGCTTCAGCAGGAGCACCGTCACACGGGTAGCGCTGAAGGGCAACAAGACAGGGTCACGGGGGCAAGGTGAGTAGCAGAGCAAGATGGGACACAAGAACAGAGCCTTTTTTAAGTTCATGCAGCTGGTAAGGTATACAGGGCATAAGGGAAAAGGGCAATGCAGGCAGGCCTACAGCTCATTTCACACACCAGTGTCTTTTTATTCTTCTTCATTGCTTTGTATGCTGGTGGGCCAGGCTACAGCTGATTAATCTTGGATAAAGCCTGGATTTAGTGGCTGAGGAATAGAGGTTTACTCTAGAACACCACAGCAAAGTACAGCAAAAAATCCGTTTGGGGAAAAAAAACCTTAACACTTTATTTGAAGGCGTCTACATAAGTGACATGAGCATGTCATAAACATGACATGTTATAAAAATTATGTTTCATTTTTTGTAATCGTCGATTTTTTTTTGGATGTAGACAATGCAAGAAAACGAATGACACTTGACAGTCATAAACATCAATAAAGTCCTTAATCTTCATGACATGCATCATGTCATGTTTATAAAGGGCTCATGTCACTCTTGTGTAGACACCTTCAAATAAAGTGTAACCAAAAACTCAAACCAGGTGCCTCACATAAAGAAGGGATAGGATGTCACTGACCTGGTGCTCTCGATCCCTGGTCGGCCGGGGAGCGTGAAGCTGCGGATCTCCTCCAGGTGAGAGTAGCCATTTCTCAGGTTGATCTCCCACAGGTGCAGGGTGTTGTCGTCCAGCAGTGAAAGGATCCGGCCCTGCTGGGAGGGAGAATAATTTCCTTCTTGGTTTATTTAATTTAATGCCATATAAGCAACTGTCACCATTTTATGACTAAAGGTCAGGTATGATGGCTCTGAAAGTCAGCACCACGTCTTATTGGACATATTAACAGGTACATCACATAGAGCAGTTTAACAAATGATACCAGTGGTGTATGCAAGAAAATGTTTAATTATATAATATCAGATAATAATAATAATATAATATTAAAAAATAATAAAACATTACAAAACATCACTCTTGGGTCATTGGTCACAAACACGATGACAGTATTAGCATGGTGAAAGGGGACATTTGTAGAGCGCAGCCTTACCTGCCCATGGAGGAAGTGGATCTGTGTGACTGTGGCAGTGTCTCTGTGCAGACCAGTGAACTCCACTCCAGGGGCTCCATAGCTTGGGGTACGCAAGTCAAGGAAGCAGATTTGGATTTGCTCGGGCATTCTGCAATGACGTCTTTTGAAAACACTGCTGCAGGTACAACACTCAAACTCGGACGAAACCCGTTTTTTTTCTTTCTTTTGGAAGGTTGGGGTGCAAGACACACACACACCCATAATTCTGATCATGAATAGCGATAAGGGTGAGTGTGTCTAATTACAGATAGTAGCTCACATCACATTCTGACTGCAAGCTGTCAAAAAAAAAGCACTGAACATGATGAACACTCAAACACGTGAGCCAGACTGCCTTTCATTTCTCTACAGAAGCCCCAAGCTCCGTATTTGAATAAAGGCTAGAAGTCCTCAGGCGAAAATTACACGGCCCCAGCTAAGTGTGTAGCTGACAAAACAAGACAAATATGGAGATATAAAGTAATTGGCCAACACTGCACCTGTGGGGCCTGTGATCAGACTGCAACAGCACAGAGTGTAATCCTCCCCCACTCACTCACTCACTCACTGACAGGACAGACAGGTTTTCATTTCTTAAGAAAAAAAAACCCTCTTATAACTGAACCGCAAAGAGAAAATTTGCATTTAGGTGAACCTATAGTGCTGCTTGCAGTTAAAAAAAGGAAATCAGGCTGCAATTTTAAACACTTTTTTGTCAAAGACTCAGATCAAGCATATCCAGCAAGGAAATGCAGCCGTTCTAGATAGCCATCAAGCCCACACAACACAGGAGTTGCGAAGGGTTTTCAATGTAACATGTGACATTGATTATCAGGGGTAAAGTTGGATGCTGGCCAGATGCACAATGTACAGCGGAGCTGCATATTACTGTCTGTAGCCAAGATGTCTATGCTCCAAGACTTCCCTGTTTCCCTGTGCCACATGCCAGCTGATTGACATGCTTGACGTGACTTTTACATGGGCCCCTATCCTGCTCCTGCCCAGGTGTCCACTAATAATAATAGGGCCATATTTGGATCAGAATGCTGGGCGGTGTGTGTGTGTGTGTGAGTGTGTGTGTGTGTGTGTGAGAGCGAGAGAGAGAGAGAGAGACACAGACAGAGAGAGAGACTGTTCCAGGCAGAGCCCGAGTGAGGCACGGGGTTGTCAGCACAGAACTGCAGGGACAAAGCAGGGCCTGTGTGCGCCCGAGAACAACAACCACCTCATGTCAACCGTACTAAGGGGCTCTCTCCTAGCACAGAGGGCCTCTTGGCCTCGCTTGCTCCATCTCTCGCCCTTTCTGTCCCTCTTGCTCACTGTGTGTGTGTGTGTGTGTGTGTGTGTGAGAGAGTGTGTGAATGTGTGTGTGTGTGTGTGTGTGTGTGTGAGAGAGAGAGAGAGAGTGTGTGTGTGTGTGTGTTCAAAAGAACAATTGATAACTGCGAATTGAGAACTGATGAGAGCTAACTGAGAATACAGAAAATGATAAACGAGCATATGTGCATAAAGGTAAGAATGACATTAAAAGTCTGTGTGTGTGTGCACAGAGTGTGTGTGTGTGTTCACATGATCCAAAGCTTTACACTTAACAATCTGGCTACTCAGCCACCCTGGTGTAATTAAGCTTCAGTAAGCTTAAGCTTCTCTTAGTTAAAAGCTTCTTGTTAATCTTAGAAACACTTGGAATATTTCTACACTCCCTTTGCCAAACCTTAAAAACAGATAATGCTGACAAAACTAAACTAAGAAAAGATCCATTGACTAAGAAAAGAAATCTCCATCGTACTGTGGATAATAGTTTACTTATATAGCTGCCTGTCAATGTCATGGGAACAGCATTTAGCTCCATAGTATCTCTCACCCATTTCTTCCTGATTGGTGGCGTGAGACTTTACAGTCATCATGAACATTTTTCTGTTCGATGCAGAATGTTTGTCTTTTCAACAAACAAAGGAACCAATGGTGGGTCATAATTGCAGACCGAAGGGCTTGAAATCAGCGAGATAACAATCAGTAAAAGGCCGGAGCTTCTCAAGACAAGCGTACAAATGAATGATGGAGCGGGGCCCTATTTTTGGCCCGTAGCTAAACAAAGCCACGGGAACGCTTTAAAAATAAATTGGGAAGACCATTCTCATCTCGTGTCCTTCCACTGTTTGTTTGCCATGGAAAGGCTCCAGGGTGGATCTTCAGGGGTTGTGCATGTGAGTGTGTGTGCGCACGTAAGAGTGTGCATACGCACGTAAAACTGCCTATGATGGGGAGTGAGGTGGGGAGGGGGCAGAGAGATAAAAGGATAGACAACTTCCTTCTCCTCCCCCCTGTTTCCTCTCCATTCTTTAAGACTAGGTCACACACTGGGAGAATGAGACAAATTAAACAAAAAAATGGGCAAAGGCGTTGAGTCATATAGACAGACAGAAAGACAGACAAAGAGCAGAGCAGTGAGTGAGATGCAATAAAGCATAGGACTAAGAGATTGTAACTGAACTTTAAAAGAAAAACAGAGGAACTTAGAGAGAGAGAGAGAGAGAGAGAGAGAGAGAGAGAGAGAGAGAGAGAGAGAGAGAGAGAGAGAGAGAGAGAGAGAGAGAGAGAGAGAGAGAGAGAGAGAAACAAAGCAAGAGAAGGAGAGAGACAGACTATGATGGCCAAAATAGAGATGGGATGGCAAGGGTTGCCAGAGTGAGAGTGTTTTGTGCAAAGGACCAGGCGTGTGGGACAGGGGCAAGGAAAAGACAGATCTGAGCTAGGGTGTGTGTGTGTGTGTGGTGGGGGCGGCGTCTGAGGCGAGATGGAGAGGGAGCGGAGCAACCAGGGCCCTGGAATGTGCAGGGTGTGAGGATTAAGCCCAAGGAGCAAAGAGAAACAGCTGGATGACGCTCACAGAGAGAGATATTGAGAGTGCATGCAAGTGTGAGTGTGTGCGAGAGAGAAAAAGAGCATGTGAGAGAAAAAAAAGTGTGTGTGTGTGTGTGTGTGTGTGTGTATATGAGTGTGTGTGCAGGGGGAGTGGGATGGGGGCCGATTCTTCTCCAGCTCATTAATCACCAACAGAGCCTCTCTCTTGCTTTCTTTGGGAGTTGTGCATTTCTTCCCCCTGCTCCAACTTCCAACATTTCCCCGCCTCACAATGGGATACAAAACGACTGGCAGGGGTTCAACTCCATGTCGATTCAATATCCTCCTTTCACTGAAGCAGCCTGCATTGCATGCCTGTGATCAGGACGGAAACCAAACATACAAGACAAGAACCGGGACAGACAAAACATTATTCTGTGTGGTAAAGGCATGCCTCCTGCATGAAGGGAAAAGAAAACACGGCTAAAGGAGGTCGAAATTTCCGGTTTCTTAAGAGGCTGCTACGCCTTGTTTTGCAACAAGTCTTCCATGACCCCCGTGACATGAGGAATAACATAGACACTTATGTCACTTTATCATCATCTCACTAGCTCTTCATTACTCTGTGTGAGAAAGCCATCTGTGCTCAGTTGCTGTTCAGTAAAGGATTATCCTCAAAGGCGTTTCCCAAACCACTGCAAGTTCCCTTGAAAAAAAGAGGCTTGAAGATCATCCAACAGGGACAGTGTGAGGTTTGCAAGCCAGAAACAGGACAAAGCTGAGGTGCATTCAAGATGCCAAAAAAGGGCAAACATTTGCTGATGATCTCAAAGTAATCCTCTGCTTTTACCGTTTTCAGTGTAAACATGTCACTAAGTTCTGGGAAACACATACAAGTAAACATCAACAGAGATGAAACATGGACACTAAAGTAAAGCATGTCACCTAAATAACAAAAAAAAAGAAAATCTAATGTTTACCAGCAATGAGGGGGCCAAGCATCTGACTAACATGTATGACCTGTACAATTTTTCCTATAACAGTTCCCTCTAGTAAGTGCATCTATCAAGTTGGTTGGCATATGTGAGGCGGAAACTGATGTCATAGAGGTTGTTGAACTTGGCTTGATCCAAGGATTCACAACACATGATCATTTAGTTTCAAACCAAAAAGCATTAATAGATATAAGCCTAAACACAATTTTACTTACTACAGCACCCCCCTGTGACCAAATGACACCAAATTAATTGTGATTATTCAGAATGTGGTCTTGTATCATATACCCAAATTTGGCAGTGATGTAGTGTTTCCAAGATATAAGCTTACTTCCTGTTTGGTGGCCTTCTCTCTGAATTTGCTTTGCTGACATAAAAAGCAACTAAGGGCCATCACTGGGACATGCCAAAATATGACCAGAACTCAAAATAAAGCCAAATATCAAAACACATTAAGAGATATGAGCCAAAACACATTTTTGTTAATTACAGCACCCCAGTGGCCAAACTGCAATACATTTGCCATGACCTCTTGCTGTCAAGAAGCATGTCACTAAGCTTTTAAAGTTAAAGTATTGTCAAGTATTGTGGCTTTGCTGGCCAATTTGATTGGCTGTGACATGCAAGCGCTTTCACTGATCAAATCGCCACACAGGTTTCTTTATAAGGCTTGGAGTGAAAATTATATTTTACAAGTTTCGGGACGTTTGGACAAAATTTGTGACTTGTCAAAAGTGAAACTAAACGTTCACATTTTTGAAAATGGCGGGAGAATTTTGAGGCGGAAATTGACGTCATAGGCTTCATTAAACTTAGCTTAATCCACTGACACCAATTTTTTGAAACACACATGAACACATGTCTAACTTTGACCTGTTGGTGGCGCTAGAGTCTGTGGTACATGGACATGAAACGTACTGAAATTTATCATGATGCTGAGTGTGCCAAATTTCCAAACTTTTTACCAATTGGTTCTATGGGCTGTCATAGACTTCCATGGCATAATAATAATAATAATAATAATAATAATAATAAAGAAGAAAAGCTAGTAAAACAAGGGGTGCTTTGCCCCCAAAAAGTAGGTTTAAGAACAAAACTAAATACAGCAGCTGGCACAAGGACAGAATCATCACTGCTTTAGGTTGCAGCAACCACATTAATCAGAACACCAGCTCGATGGGAAGCGGTAAAGAGCAAAACGGAAACATCGGACATGGGCCAATGAAAGCATCGGCTTGATTATTCACTCGTGATTGTGGTTTTAAAAGTAAGCGTTGAGGAAAAACCTGAAACTTCTCTGGCACTCTTTTTGTGATCATATCTGCTTCTGGAAACACAGGCACGCAAATACACATGCACATGCTCACAGAAGCACAGACACATGCACGCACATCCCAGCCACAACAACATCCTCCACCACTACATGCAAGTCGTAAGACCCTGTAGAGGCCCTTCATGGGCAGACTCTTCATTAGGCCCTTAACGCACCCTCTCTCTTTGGGCCCAACTGGCCCCTTATGTTGCTCTGCCCCCTCCCTCCCTCCTACACGCCAACACACACACAACCAGACATTTGAATACAGTAAGAGAGGAACACATGTACTGGAGAAAGCTGCTCTTGCCCCACACATATACACACTCATACAGGAGAGAGGAACCAGCCTATGGACTAGAGAAGTTTGCTCCTCTACTATTGCTCTCCCTGACAATGGCGGACAATTACGCACTCAGGCGCTCCCACCAACTTAGCAAGAGATAATGCAATTTCACGGTCTGAATAGGGACAAACAACAGATACTGTGTTCATGCTCGCTCATAGCTAGAACATGGCCCCATGCACAGAGTTCACCACACACACACACACACACACACACACAGACAAAAGATTTTAACTGTTGCCTCATAAAACACATTGGAGATTTAAAAGGTTTTTTCTTTCCACAGCGTTTTGATGGTCAACGTTGTGTAAAAGCACATTTATCATGGAGCCTCATAAGTACAAACACATGAGCTGGGAGCATTCTGGGTAATATTCTGGTATAACTTCCACCATGGTAAAAAAATAAACCACTTTTTTAACAGCTGGAGGGAAAGAAGTACTGTACAACTGTTGTGCTCAAGCAACAAGTTGCTGTAATGCCCTCCCCTTTGGATGTTGTACTGGGAGTTTGGGGGTGGGGGTGGGGGGTTGGTGAGTGGAACAGGCTGTGCAAACTCATCAGTTTTCCTGAAACCACGCTGGCCATTTTAAGTTTGCGTCACAGCAGATTAGGTCAAGCAACCCAGCCGTATGGAAAGAGATTTCCGTTCTTGTGCGCGTCTCATTAAGCCCGAAGCCAACGGCCGAAAGAAAAGGCCTTTCTGATAAAAAAGAATGCCCCTGCTTAGGGCAGCCAACTTTCCTCCTTATTGTAACCCCCTCCACAATGACAACTTATAATTAAACAGCGTTCTTTTTTTAAAGGGCAGAGAAGGGGTGGGGGGGGGGGGGGCATGCTGGCAGCGATACAGCATGCCAGTGGATCCAATAAGGATTCACCTCATTCTTCCTTGTTCTGCGAGTCCTTGGGTTTCTAAAAGGGCCCTATAGGTTCTTTTGAAAGGGCCAACAGCACCCGAGCAAGGGCAGAGCAGCAGAGACTGGAACTATGGGTAGAGGGGAACTAATTATGGGCTCTCAGTCAGAGTGCATTTGTGTGTGTGTGTGTGTGTGTGTGTGTGTGTGTGTGTGTGTGTGTACATGTATGAGTGTGCGAGTGTGTGTATGAGTGTGTGTGCATGCCTGAGTGTGTGTGCATGCCTGTGTGTCTGTGCGCGTGTGTGTGGTGGTGGTTCTGCAAGACATGCATCAGAATACTAATGGACTGTGACTGATGTGTCCCCAGAGACTTCAGCAGGCGATAGAAGAGGGCAGATTGGAGGAGACATGGGGGTATTTTAAAAAAGCATGGGAGGGGCGCGGGTGCCCCCAACATCAATGGCCGTGTCAGCAGCACGGAGCAGTGAGGTCTGAGGTACTGCTGATAAGCGGATCACATCAGATGAAAGTGAAGGCCACGGCGTGATAGAGCTGGATGGGTGGGAAGGAGATGGAGCAGGAAACCGACAGAGGGGAGATGGGAGATAGATGAAGAGGCCGGCAAAAGAAAAGTGTGCTTGTACGAGTGTTCAGAGGGAGAGTTTTTTTTGGAAAGAGATGAGAATGATGGTACAAAAAGACTGGAGATTAGAAACTGTGGAGAACAGACATTCATTGATTGAATTGAATACAAAAGTGAAGCAACTGAATTGAGAGAAGGAAGAAAAAGACACTGATGAAAGAAATTGAGAAAAGGGCAGCATTGCTCCTGTCCCCAGAAATACTGTCTATATACACTTAGTGCACTTACCTAGCTATAAAAAGTAAGCCATGGAAGACTATGTGCTGATCTCTGGGAGCAGTTGGAGCAATGCCCCATTCAAAACACCTCAATACACTGCCATAAAGACCTGGATCTCAGGCAGAGAGCCTACCTGATCCCTAGATAACCCTTTTGTGTGTGTCTCTATGTGTGTGCGTGTGTCAGTGTGTGCATGCATTCAGCATGTGGTGATAAACTCAATGAACCACAGAATTTGACCCTGAAATCTACCGATAAAGTGACAGTGAGAGAGAGAGACAGACCGAGAGAGAGGGATAGTGTGTTTGTCTGTGTGTGTGTGTGTGAGGGGGGGGGGTGGCAGGCATAGTGATGAAGGCGGCTGTGAGGCTGTGCGTTTCCTCAGCTGCACTCAATCAGCACGGAAGACGGCAGCCGTGATGTGAGAACAAGGCTCCTCATGAAATCAGAGAGGCTTTCCAGCCCTTCCTCTTCTTCTTCTGCGGGGACGACCAAAAATGCAGCTCGAGATAACGCCTCAGCTTACTTTAGCTCGGCACCGTCGACTTGACTCCACCGTGAGACAGTGTGGTGCTGTGCTGTGCTGTGCTGTGCGAGACAAGCTCCCCCAGCTCTGGCCAGCGCCACCGAGGGAGCCTGCTGCTGTGTGGAGGCTCAGAGGGGAGAGCAGATGAATACTGATCAATCAGCAGCCAATGAATACTGATCAATGGCCAGATGTTCACTCAGCATCACCCCCAGACCAGAGAAAAGTGAGCAAACAAAGCAAAAGCTACACCCATGCATGTGTGTGTAAGAATGTTTCTGCAAAAATGACCGAGGGATTTTTCTTTCTAATATGCCTTTGGGATGTCCTAAAAATACCGAAGGCATTCCAGCAGAACAGATACGACGTAAACAACTAGCACGCCACAATGCCATAGCTTCTGCTGTGACGCGTTTTTCCAAAATACCTGTACTACATACGTATAACGTGCTTAAATATGCTGCTGGGATACCCTCGAAACTATCACAATTCTTTAAGTGGCCCAGATGGACCGAGAATCACTGGGCACTCTGAAACTAATAGCATACACCAGTAAACTAGACACCCTAAAAACATGACTGTTTTAGCGACTTCCTGATTATTACAAAATCAACAACAAAAATGACATTCAAGTATGACAAAAGTTTGCAGAAAGAGCTAGTGTTTGCAGTAGTGCGTCACATGGCACTATGCCTATGCCTATGCATGTGATGCCTAATTCCACAGGGAGCTACCCCCTGCTTTGGCGCAACGGCAGGAAGCTAAGCCGTTGATTAATCCACTCAATGTCATATCCCTGAGGGCTGGCTAACCTAGAAGGCTGAGGGAGAGCTGGAGAAGGAAGCGAGAGTAGAGAGCAAAGGGAAAAGTACCGTGATCACACACACACACCTCATATTTCATCGGTAGGGGTTCAGGGGCACAGACCACACGGATCAGATATGCAAGCCGAGCTCCTTTCAAATTTCCTGACCACCACCAACAATTGAGTCATAAAAGCTGGTTATCCATCATATCCTTGGCATCCAGCTTCATGTTCTTTGACGGTTGCGTCAGCCATCTCCCAACGCCAACAGCCAAGTCATTTCAGTGCTAGGCAGCTACTTTCAAGACGGCAAAATGCAAAACAAAATAAATAGTTTATTGCCAGCATGATGAGAGTGAAACTGAGGCATTCTCTCTAAACACGCGCCATGCACGTTCTTCATCATAGGTTCTGTTGAGCAGCAATTGAGGTCAATGCCTCTTTGAAGTTGGTGTGCATGAGCCTAGTGCAAAATGAGAATAATTATGCTGACAAACACACACACACGATCATGGAAGTTTGAAGGCGTACCAATTTCCTCCATTGCTGGAGACCCAAGACTCTCCTGAGAACTCACAAAGATACATCACTCTCAGACAGTCCCAGCAAACGAGGACCACACATTAGAGAACATACAATACAGACTGTGGTGCAAACGAAATAAACACCACACTCAAACTGACAGTCATGGAGCGACATCTCGTATATCCAGACTGAGAGAGCTGGGTGACTCCAGGCACAGGGGGGAGATGACAGGGAGGAACGTCTGGGAACAAAACCCCATAAATTGCCTAAACCAACCCGGGCTTCACCAGACACAACAGGAGTAGTTGAGAGAGCATAAATCCAGATCCCGAGCATAGGAACACCATCTACACCCCCCCCGCATCATGTCCGCATCCCGATTATCCGCCTGCTGCAGTGGTGGCCTTGGAAACCGGTTCAAAAGATGTCTTTATTGTGGCAGTCTGAGGGCCAGCAACAAAGAACTGAAAGAATTTGGTCCCCATACCCCCTCCTCCTCCCCCATCATCACCACCACCACCACCAACGCCCCCTCACTGCAGAGGGTGATCTCGGGGCAGGACGACACACATTCTTCAAGGGGTGCACCCAGCTCCCTCCAATCTGCTTTGGCTGTTTCAGCCATCTCATTACTTTCCATTTAAACCCCGGCCCTTCTTCTTCCTCCTCCTCCTCCTCTCCCTACCTACCTACACTTCTCCACTCTTCAAAAAATCAGAATAAGATTTATTGGACAACTTAATACACTTAATCAATATACACTAGTATATAGGTAAATACATACTTGTACTTACATAAGTATACTCCAAGGAATTTAACTCAGCAGATGTTGACTCCAGTGTACATTCAATATTAACACATGTAGTGATTCAATAGACAAAGGCATGCATAAGACTTACTGTATAACAGGGACAACAATTCACAAGTCACATAATACAGCATACATACCAGGCAATATGAATAGAATGTAAAAAGGCAGTAATGAACAGAACAATGTACATCTGAGTGTGATTTTAGGCTAGAATGAAGTGCAATTTAATGTGCAGGATGAATAATGGAATTATAATAAAATACAGTGCAGAATGCAATGCAAGTGGAAAGCACCCAACTGACCATTCAACCAGCATCCAGCCTGCAGGCCTCTACTCTTCCCTCTTCCCTCACAACTCCAGCCCTCCCTAAAGACATGCTTGCAAGAAGATGAGCTTGTGCGTCACAGGCACAACAAAAACAGAGGGGAGAAACATGGCAGTGAAAGGAAGGCTTGATCATTTACTCTGCAACCGCTAGTGGTTTCAACCCAAATCTGACAAAAAGCAGGGAAGATATAACCCACATGCAATTCTCCTGCAACACATTATCTTGCACATATTTGGTTCCTACAGAAAGAACCCACCATGTGTAATTACAAGATGGAATGGTTCTTTAAAAATAAAAACAGAAGAGCCTCTGGTTAGCTTGGCTGAGATAACATTTACTCTCTCTCTTCAAAAGTGGAAGAACATGTTTCACTTGGTCTACCATTGCAGCCATCCAGCACACTAAAACACCCGTTTCTCCTGAAGCACACCCCAGTGCTCTAGGAAAGCTGTGTAAGCACGGCCAATAGTAGAACCGGTTTGAATAAATGCGATTTTGCAGGATTTATTATATAGTCAGCATATAGCAAGTTTCCACAGAAAATATATTGTTTCCATATGTCATATGTCTATGGGTGGAAAAGCTAAAGACAATTTGATGCACTGATTTATCACTCATTCATAACACTGATCAAAGAACATAAGATCAATACCTGACACTTAATAATTCTCAGTACTAAAATGGACCGAGTGCGTGTTCCCCACCAAATGATGGTGCACTTGACGTGACCATTCCAGAGCTTCCAACCCCTGGCCTCCCTTCCAGACAGCCGATGACAAGCAGCGTAGCCTGTGACTGAAGCTCTGCAGATCACAACCCATCTCACGTTTGATGTGTAAACCCCACATCTGGCTGCATGGCAAGCCACCCCCCACATTAGGAAAAAACGAGGGAGTAGAAAAAAAGGCTTTTTAACTACTCACCCTCCCCAACCCCAATGCTGGAATTCAATAAACAAACTGAGGCGGGAGATCATAATATGGTTTTAACTGCTTAGTTATGGGATAGACAACACAAGCAGCGAGCCGCTGGACACGTAATTGGGCCAAAGCTTCCCCCAGTGGAAGTGCAAACCACGCTATGGTGCAAAAGATACAATCTGCGGCCATCCCAGAGGACATTCGTGGAAATGGACAAGGGAAAGACAAACCCTGATAACCACTAAATAAACACGAGGGGGGCCAGTTCACTCTCTGATTAAACATGGCCGCATTTATGTTAAAAAGGACTCTGGTGTTTAGAAGGGAAAGAACACGCAGCTTTACTGCAAAGCAGTCAAAGCAGGATCTGCAAGCCAACAAGCGTCGCATCAATAATGCTCATTACAGAGGGAATATAAAAAAAAAACGGGAGAATGCTGAAGGCCCCAGGGGCTTCCTCAACTGCAGCTGTCACTCAGCCAAATTCAGATTAAACAAAACCCCTCCCTGCCTAGCTGCAGGCAAAGGCTGCAATGTGAGAACTTGCACACATCCCACACACAGATACAAAACACACTAACGTGAATCGGTTTTAGCAAGGCCTTGTAGTATTACTGTGTGTGTGTGTGTGTGTGAGAGAGAGAGAGAGAGCGAGAAAGGACAACACTGGAGTACGGAGATGTGAAACATGCAAGCTATGCGGTGGGCAGCGCCAGTTTACTCCATCCCAGCCTCCTCCTCCTCCACCAAGCCCCCCCATCCCCCCTCACCTCCCACCCCCTTCCCTGTTGTCTGCTGCAAGCAGGCTGACCGCACCACACCCCCACCGGCCCCAGTAGTGCCCAGACGGAGGAAATGCTCGCAAAACCCAAACCACTCATTACTCCAAACCAGAGAAGCCCCGTCATTTTTTCACTCCCATCAGCACCCAAGCCTCAGCAAGCTGTGAGCACTTCCTCATGTGAGTACTCAGCCCCCAGTGGGGGAGGGAGAAGGGGGAGAGCTTACAGGGTGGGTGGCGGGGGTGGGAGGGGTTGGTGGAGGAGGTTTGCTGACATGCACTGAAGCATAGTGACTGACAGGCAGACAGATCTGACAGTTGGGACAACTCTCGGCCTCCCACGAGTGCTACACACCCCGAATGACTCAGGTCTGTGAGCCTCTCGTCGCTTACTACTCTTTTCTTTTTAATCATCCCGTCTCTCTCTCTCTTTCTACCTCTCTCCTTATATTTCCTTCACTTAGGCCATTGCTGGTTGCTTTCTCTCTGCTCTGCTCTTTACATGCCCAACCTCATGTATCCTCTCCCCCTCACTAGCTGTCAGTCACTCTTGCTGCTCCATCTCACTCCCTTCCCGCTCTCTTTCTCCACCCATTCATTTGTTTCCTCTCCCTCTCTCTTGATCTCGAGCTATCTCTCTCTCCCTCCCTCCCTCCCTCCCTCCCTCCCTCCATCCCTCTCTGCAGGGTAGTGCCTGACAGTGCCAGTCTCCCCAGAAGCGGAGCCTGTCTGCAGCAGCTCAAAGCCCTGATTCTACTGTACACTACATACGCACTCTACTCCACCACACTACACTCCCACCGCTCACAATAACACCAGCCAGCACCGTGCAGCAGCAGCGGCGGCAGCAGCAGCAGCAGCAGGGGCCTGCACGTCACCCAGAGGAATGTGCAGCATTTCAGGCCTTATCTCCTGCTGCATGCCGCCACTGCCTGTATCGCGCTCAGGAGAACACTGCAAAAAACTCTGCATAACTAAAGACTACTGTCCATCCCCCAAACCTTATTCTGCCCCTTGTTACAGAAATGACCTAAACCGTGCAAATCAAGTTCATTCATTGCCACTCAGCCGCTTGAGAAAGAAAAGCAGAGAGAACAAGGGAGAGGAGAGAGAGAGAGAGAGAAAAAGAGAGAGCGGGAAGGAGAATGAAAAAAAAAAACAACAACTTTAGAGCGATGACGAATCACTTGAATGAATTTAGCGTGACAGAACAGTATCCGACACTCTCAAAGTCTGACCGTGTTAGAGGGAGTCAGAGTCATGTTAGTGCCATCAAAAGCGTGTAAACCGATTGATTGGGTTAAACTCTGGAAATGCCGCATCAGGAATATTTGAGGGCCCTTTAACTCTGCAGTACTTTCAGCCAACCATGCAAGCCACCGGCTAACATGCACTTTTGTTTTCCCAATTTAAAAAGGATACACTTTGATGGCTCCAGACTTGGTGCCAATGGCCATGAGCTGAAGTTTTGGATCGTAAGCCAAGGCGCTGGGTTGGTTAGGGAATCCATGTTCCACAGTCTGACAACAGAGAAACAGAGGGGCGGACTATTGCATCATTTCATGTCAACTGAAACAAACACAGTCACTTTACATATAACATTAGGCATGGCCAGATCTGACCACCTTAGGACAATTAAAATAGAACAAAACTACCAATAAGTATTGGGTTCTCCTGTGGCAATCATTGAAACAAAACACAATAGTCAAACAAACCTGGAGCTTATTACAAGATCTATACAGAGCAAGGGCTTCCTTTATAATACAGAGGCCAGGAAAAACATAGGAAGAGAAAAGGCAAGGACGTTAAAATGTAACTATACTTTTTAAATTCTTATTTCCCTTTTGGGAGATCAGATTGATGGCGGAATATATTGTTGTTAAGTCAAAATAGCTAAATTGTAAGCAACTGGACCTCTTTTTAGAGCCAGACACTCCAAAAGAAGTCCAGTTGCTTACAACTTAGATCTTTTGACTTCCATGACCTGGATGACTGGGAATCTTCACAGACATATTGCTGCCAAGTTTGCAAGTGACCATGGCGTGTGTGTCTTTAAAGCACAGAGGTTACAAGTCTGGCGGGGTGGGCAGTTGCGCGTGTCACGTTGTGAAGGGTCGGACCATCTTATGACATTTCACACGGTCAGGAAAACGCCTTCCCAGTGTGACATGAACTCTAAAATAAACAGCAAACACCTATTTCATGATTTTACAGCTCTCTTCAGTGGCATCACCAAACATTATAAAAAACGATAAAAGAAAATACACAGTTATTAACGTGACACACATACACACACACCCCAAACCAGTGCACAAACCTGCTGCTGACAGTATAACCGACCAAAAGTGTTCCCTAGGTAAGGTGGACAGCAGGACCTGAGGTATTTTTGACACTGGGATTAAGTTCAAGGCTTTCAACTGGCGCTACAATATCTTTCAGTCCAACAACCCAGCCAAGCTGGCAGTGTGATCGCTCCTGCAAACGGCACTGATCATAAAGAACAAGTCCCCCACCCCCATCTCACCCCCGCCCGCACACCCATTCACGCTTCTTAACAAGGCCGGGCAATCCAACAAGTTCCACCAGCCAACACTACTCATGCAGCCGTGTGTGGACGGGGGCCAGTGTGATACGCGTAGCTTCTTGTTTTGTTGTTATTCCAAGATATGGAATATCTTGAACAAAACCAAACTTAAAGTAAAGGCCGCCACATATTAATCCCCCTCACAAACTGTGCTTAGGCTACATATTTGCCTTCCAATCACAAATAAACATAGGCTACTTGTTTAATATAATGTTGTCGGCAACACAAAAATACATACACTAAAACTTTTTTTTTAATCAGGGTACGTAATCGCTCATAGAAGGGGGTTGTTGTAAATTAATTCCAAAAGTCTCTTTTCTCTTCTGCTTTGTAGCCTAATGATATTTAAGTAGGTTAGGCCTAGGCTACTTCTATTCTTATGCACAACCAAAGATTTTACGATTGACCAACAAAAGCGTAAGCAAGACGAAAGACAAAACATTTGAATTTACATCTGAATAGCCTGCGTATTAAATGATTTCAGACCACAGAATGAAAGGGTTTAAAAGTGACAAACACAACGCTACAATAGATAACAATAGTAACAGATGGACACAAGTCGTCCTCGCACATTTTAGTATTTGGGCTTCAAACTTTGCCGCAGTTTCTGCTGTGGAGCTGCGAAAAAATAAATAATTATCTTGTCTAGCGGCAGGACATGCATGTACCACATCAACCTTGTCCGCTAAACCCAAACATCTACACTCACGATAAATCTGGTTTATTGCCAATTTGGAGCGTCCGTATGGTTGTATACGTTATCGTGTATCAATCGGGCCCTTGTTTATAAATGTTGCAAGGCGCGGTGATTGCCCAGAAGAATTACTCGTGGATGAATTGTTACATTCATTTTCATTTCCTGCGATACAACACACGGATTCTACGGTCGCGAGGGACGCGAGAAAACCCCAACAAAAAGCCACAGCCTGACCAGAAATATTTTGTCAAACAATTTTGATGCAACTCGACACCGCATGCATGCTTTAGGTGGGGGATGAGGAGGGGGAAGACAAACCCCCGAATGTCTTCACTCGTACCTTATTAAATGCAAAGAGGTCCTGTTTGATTTTCTCTCTCTGAGGGTCGTTCCCCTGTCTCCTAAACCTAAACTTCATCATCCTGAAGCCGGCAGAGAAGAATAAAACGACGGAGTCCCTGATGATAGATTCCGTTACGTTTAAATCAAAGTACTCCCATGCAGCCGCCCGTTTCTATTGTATTCACTTCTACACCGCTGCAAGTACTGGGGCAGTGTTTATGCAGTTTGACCATAGGGCAAGTTCACAGGATCCACGTCGATGCTATCCAATCAGAGGAGAAGAAACTGTGACCAATCCACCAAAACACACCCATACTTGTACTGCTAGCTGGAAAATCTGTCATGGAGCACCACGGATCGGAATACGTCGTTACTGGCCAGCTGCAGTGCCAATTTAATTGATGGCAATATTCTATCTATAGCCAGTCAGAAACCGTCACGAGTGCTAGCCTTAGACAGGTTGCAATAAAGCCTAGATTCCATTTGAAATTTAGCAGAGAACAAAATGCCTTCTCAAATACCAGAGCAGAATTAAATTATATGTATAATTAACACAAACTTTCATAAATATGGCAGACAAAATTCCTGTTTTGACGCATATATATATTTGTTAATAAACATACAGATTTTCTTGGTCACATAAAATTGCAATGCTATACATTTGTACATATAGGCCTACACATAGTGCAAATATATTCATCTCTGTGTAGGTATAAACCACTATGCACATTTACAGTGAAAACACTTAAATATGGCATTCTGGTATTGTTACAACACAGACATTTTGGAATAGTACACAAGACACTTCTAGTAATATCTGACTTTTACAACTATTTACATTTAAGAGGTGTATCTAACATGTTGGATTAGAGGTAGATACAGTTGTTTTTTTTTCAACATTTATAAACATTTACAGTCATTGTTTATTTGGATGGTCCTACAGACTGTTTACAGATGCTGAAACTATTAACAAGCCATCTGTTTAAAATCTGGGTCTTATTAAGGTTAGGGGTTGGTCAGTAATGTCAGTAAAAAAATAACAAAATAAAACTTAATTTCAACAAACCATCTGTAAAGTCTCTGCGGGGGGACTATCCAAATAAAGTGTTATTACATTTATAATTTCAGGTGGGTCGATGGTCAGCGTGACAGATGGGCTGAAGCAAAGATGAGGCAGTCTTGCGGGGATGGGTTATGGCAGACTCTGCCACCCAGACCACCATTGTTCTATTGCAGAACCACATGCAGTCTGGGCATTCACTTTTATCTCAGTGTGAACATTTAGATTTATTCATCATCTGTAGAACATTATTCAAAAACAATTTGTCTAATTAAAACATGTATGGGTATGATGGGCACCTTGCAACCCTCTCCTTGCACTTACTCTGTCACCTCTTAGGTTTACCAGAGCTGAACTGTTTTCCTTAATTGTACGTGTCTTTGAATAAAACCATCTACTAACTGTATTGTAATGTACTGTAATTTAATGATGTGTTTTTCATCTGC